>CM061232.1:88562036-89215550 GCA_030844895.1 Ambrosia x helenae
TCCGGCACTCTTACAAGATCTCCAACCCGTATTGCTCCTAGTTGTAGTAGAGTCATTCTGTAATCATGTGCGTACATCAATTCTTCCGTGGACAAATCGTCAGGAAGTTGTGGCTCGTAATATTCAAATGTTGGGGGAGGCTGTGTAGTTAGTTGGTGGGTGTGTAGTTGGTTGGTGTACTTGGTGGGTGTGTAGTCGGTGGGTGTTTAGTTGGTTGTTGTGTAGCGCGGGATGATTGTCGTCGTCGATGACGATACGTATTCGGAAACATATTGTCACCACCCATATTCAAACATGTAGTTGTATAAAATTGTATGAGTAGATAAAGTGTTTATATAGGGTAAAATTAAATTTATAAATGGTCAAAATATAAAAGGTCAAAAAAAATAACGGTCAAACGTGGGTAAATATAATTATTTGGCCAAAACATATGACCGTTTAGATAGAACCAGCCCGTTAAATAGAACCAAAAATTGGTTTACGGGACCCCTACCAGCACTGGTGACGACGGTGTTACCGTGCTGATAGTAGGGTACCCGTGCCAATTCTAATGACGCCCGTCCCCTAAAACATAACAAAATACTTTTGAACAAAATATTTAATGTGGGCCGTTGATAGATTCTTGTGTCTCTCAAATCTTTTCAACCTTTAAGTGTGGGGTTGATAGTTGATTGATCTATTATTGTGCCATTTTTGAACAGTGAGGCCCATTTAATTTCTACATGAGTGATCCCCGAAGGATGGGAGTCTCCGGCCAAGTCAAATAAATTGAACTTTGAAAAGAATACTAAAACCATAATTATGCTGAAAAGTAATTCTATCACTCCTTTATATTTTTTCAGTAATCATCTATAGCTGATATATAACTTATTGCATCTGGTGTCACAATTAGGTGCGTAAGCCCACGATTCTTTTTAAATTACAAAAACTAAATATTTAAATAAAAAATGACTTTCATTAATTAAAAAAACACAATATAACAATAATAAAAGAAACTCGAATAGGAGACTCACCCACCTTGCTTATTTGAACTAATAATTATGAATCGTCAAGGGTTACTGGGTTTTGCTAGAACCGGGGAATGCATGCATGCATAGTAGTAGAAACAATAACAACCTAACAGATAAGACTGAGACAGTAAGTAGACAAGAAAATACCTATCAATCTTTGCTTGAATTTGCAATGGATCGATCTTAATTACTTCTTCTGTAGACTGAATTCTAAAGGAAACGAAATAAAAAGGATGTGCGGTAGTGTTTATAATTGATATATGTATATATAAGAATTAAGATAAGATGGCACGGTAGGTGACCAAGTACTGTAAGGCATATATGATAATTCAAGGGCCATGCTAATTACATACCAACCCAATTAATTACACACCCCTTATATGGGACGTATGACATCATAATGCTCCATATGATTCAACATTCCATATTAAATACAGCCCAACCTTAGAAATGCGATATTCAAAAAGGGTCTATATGGGGTGTATGCCATCATACGCCCCATATGGTGGTCTATTCTCCTCATATGATCCCATACGAGACATATAGAACTACAAGGCACAAGTTTCATGTTAGACGTAGGAACACGTTAAAATTGTTATTGAGCCGCACGTTATTTTGTGTTGGGTAGGGGCATGGGGGGTGTGGTCCACCAGGCCCAATTCGGGTACGTAGAGTTGTAGGATGAAGGGTTGCCAGCAGTCTAGAAAGATCGGCCGTAGCCTGATGAACCGCCCTTGTTACTGGTTGTTGCTGTTGTGTTCGTGTGGGTGGTTAGAGGCGGTGGTTGTGAGAGCCGTTTCTGGAGCAGATGTTGTAGTGGTGATCGTGCTACCAAGTCAGAAGAGGCAACCCCTTTTTGCGCCTCAATAGGAATGGCATCATCTTTTAGGAGAGAGATGGCTAGGTCCCAATCAACATCTTTGTTGTTAATAAAAGAAGCAGTAGTGTTGTACTCGGGAGGAAGACCACGAACCAGCTGTAACACCAACTGACATTCAGAGACGGGCCTTGAGTTGAGTGGCAAGACTTTGAAGCTCTTGAAAATAAGCATCTAAAGAAGCACAAGCAGGAAGTGTCATATTGTAGAATTTTGTCTCGATTGCAGTAGCCCGTGCCTTTTTGTTGCTAAGGTATGTTCCTCCAACTTGGCCCAAGCATCATGTGCCAAAGCATTGTTATTAATGATGCGTTTGAGAATATCATCCGATACGGTACTGAAGATCCACTACATCACAAGAGCATCAAGTTCCTTCCATAAGTCGTATTCTGGAGCTGTCGGGTCAGGAGGTGGGTTGTTATCTATATGGTTTGCGGCTTTGTAGGCGGTCACATGAAGGTTAAAAAGCTTAACCCTGTTTGAATAGGTTACATTCGTACCATCTAGGGTACGGATTTTGGTATTGATGTTGGTAACCGAGTCGGCTAGGTGAAGAGTAAGGGGTTTCGGGTTGGGGTTCAGCATCGGATTTGGTCATATTTGGCATGGAACAGAGGGCTAGTGCAGGTACTCTAAGATGCGCTAATATGGTGCTCTATTGAGGATGCGCTAAAACTACAGATGCTCTATTAACAGATGCGCTAAACTACAGATGCGCTAAAAGAAGGAAAGCAAGCCGGAAAAAAAGGGAAGAGAACGAGGGATAGGGTTTATCAGAACCGTGGCTCTGATACCATGAAAATGTTCATGGTATTGATATTTTGAATGAATTATATTGATTTATAATACCCATTATATAGGGATAATACAATCGAATAATAAGGAAACGATATATACAAATTATGCACAATTGATAAGATATCACAGTCTATTCCTAAAATTAAGGTGCCTAATATTCTTCTGGAATATTCTTTGGCTAAGATTTGGTTCAGTTATGGGCCGGTATTTGGTTTTGACATTTGGGCATATGAAGATTGGACCAAAAATTTGGCCCGAAATTTTGAATTTGACGCTAACCATTTTTGTTTGCTAATATTTTATTATAGACATCTGGGCCTATATTTTGGTGGCCTTACGATTCAGTTTTAGGCTTATTTAAAACTAGGTTATATTCCAGGAGAGTCCCGGATTTGAAAAATCTAATTATATATTAATAAAATCTTAAAATGACATAAACACAAATAACAAAATATAATTAGTTACTAATTCTCACCACTACTTTCCAGCCTTCACATTGTCAAGGGTTCCTTTCTACACTTGTCATACACCATATTTTCTGTTTAAAAGTATTTTTTTTTCCAATAGTTAATGGGAACAGAACTAAAATGCAACATAGGTATGTCATCAGCTCAAATATTATTATCACTCTAATTTAGTAAATTAGCTAATTTTTCTATTTTAGATAAGCCTAAAGATAGCAAAGAGATAAGCAAGTTACCCTTTCACCAACGCAATGCCTATAAGTAGCTTGGACCCTTCTTGCTCCAACATGAAAGTACACAGCGACTCCTTCATCAGAAGAACAAGAAAAATTCTTTGTATTCTTTTTTTCCATCCTGATGATCATTGGTTTTATTTTGCTTTTTCTATTTGTTCTCGTTAACTACTGTTGCTACAACAAATAAGGGTCTAACGTTGGTTCTGGGTCCAAAGAAGGGTAAAAGGGTTGAAGGGTTCCGATCTGCCTAACGCAGGTCGTGGTGTCCTCCTACGTTGCAAAACGTAGAAGGGGGGTCAAGATAATATAGTTTTGAGTGTTAGAATTCTGGTTTGAGTGAGACTCAAAGCCAGAAATGTTCTAGACTCGAGTTGATCTTTGGTGTGATAGAGAGATACTCTACACGTGCATGATCAAAAGGAATAGAAGAAGTGTAAGAAAGAATAATCAGAAAGGTGTGTCTAGATCTGTGTAGAAGGATCTGATTTATAGCAGAGGTATCTTCTTCTTTGGGAAGGGATATTATTTTGTGTTGTTATGCAACTTGAGGACATGCCACTTTAGGCTGAGTATGGCCTTGGACCTGCGGTCCGAGTACTGCATCGTCTCCATGTGCCAAATATGGACAGCTGCTTGTGTTGACCGAAGAAAAAGATGACAAGACAAGTCATCTTTTGATTAGTGCTTCTCCATCCCTTGAACCTTTGTTCCTTTCAACACTTTAAGCGTAGTTATGTAATGTTATCAACCTATTTTGCTTTAGGCTACCCACGTCATCAACCCCCCCAAGTCAGGAGTCTTTTGTGGCGTAGCTAGAAGGCTGTTGACTTTTTTTGTCAAGCTTATGGTTGCTTGAAAGGTTCAAGGGTTGAGAGCCTACTTAGGCGGTTTCTTTTCTCTGGATTTGAATTTGAAATGACAGTTTGATGTGACTAGTATCAGTTTATCAGAAACAGTTTTTAATGCAAAACATCATTACTTTTGTAATTTTCATTTATCACCCTCTTTTCGGATTTTCAATTAACAACTTCACTTTACCCTTTTCTTTGACGGTTTCTTCATCTTCCTTCTAGGGTTTCCTTCGTTTGCATTATTCAGGTTAGTGTTTCTTTTCTTTTCTTGCTTTGATCATCCTTCTAAGCATGAGAGCCAAGAAGGACATGGCGTTGAGCTTCTCTTCCCTTACACAAGAAGAGGTTGAGGCGTTCTGTTCTGAATGGGACATTGATTTGTCTTTTAATCCGGTTGCTCCTGGGATTATAGACCCAATTTCTCAGTGTCCGAGTGGTTCAATTGCTCTGTATTGTCACCACTTCGAGTTTTCCAATCTTCGTCAACCATTTTCTATCTTTTTGTTAAATGTTCTTGAGTACTACAGGGTTTCGTTTGGTCAATTCCATCCTCATGGATTGGCTCGTGTGTTACATTTTGAGATTCTTTGTCGAGCCCTAGGTTATGATCCTACTCTTCTCATGTTTAGGCGTTTCTTTCTATTAGCCAAAAATGGTGATTGGTACACATTTGAAACGTCCCAAGTTAAAATGAACTTGATTCCTCACATGTGACGACAGTTGGTGTGTGGAAAACAAGGTTTTTCTGGGTTTCTGATTCTATCCTTCCCTTCAAGCCTGTTCGGAGGCATCCTGAGGATATTTTAAATGAGATGGAGCCTTCAGAATCTGATCTAGACAAAAACTTTCTCAAGGCTCTTCGGGAGTTTCCTTCAAGGCTCTGACCTTTTGCTAAGCCTTTCTTGGTTTTGTCAGGTGGGATAAGGATGGTAGAGATCCTGTTTTGATGAAGGGTGATCAGGGTATGCTTGTGATTTTGTTTTTTGTTTCTTCATGTTTTTTTCTTTATTTGCTTATGTTGCTTGTTTTTCTTTTGTTGTTTTATAGTTATGTCTGCACTAGATTTCATTAAGGGTGACGATGCTTCTGAGGTTGTGTTTGAAGATGCTGAGGCCATGGAAGGTGAGGAGGCATTGATCAAGTATGAGAAGGGTAGGTATGATGGAACCAACTAGGTTCCTGTCCCTAATGTTAAGAGCTTTTTGAAGGCAGCTTCCTCCAAGGCTTCAACCAGGAGGTCTAGTCGTCGCTTATTGAAGGCTGCCAAGCCAGCAGATGTGTCTGAGGCTGTTACTTTAAGTGATGAGATAGAGTATTCAGAGGATGAGAAGAATGAGGGTGTAGAAATTGAGGCTCCTGAAAAGGTTGCTGTTGTTGTGGTGAGTAAGGGTAAAGGGAAGAAGTCTGTTGCCAAGGTTACTATGTTGAAGGCTACTGAAGGTTTAACCAGTGTGGAGGGTGAGGGGATTTATGCTCTAGGTTAGGGTGTGAATATTAGTTAGGGCTGGCATAACAGGTTACACAACCCTGTTAAGACACGAACCTGTTAAGACACAAACACGAAACTTGTAAACACGAAAACGACACGAAATCTAATCGTGTCATTTTTTCAAACACGAACACGAACCTATGTATAACAGGTTAACACGATAAGACACGACAAGACACGATAAGGAACACCTAGTAAAATATGTTAACACGACAAGACACGATAAGACACGACAAGACACGATAAGAAACACGATAAGAAACACGATAAGACATGTTAAGACACGCACACGATAAGACACAAACACGAAACATGTAAACAAGAACACAACACGAAAATAAACAGGTCTTAATGTGTCGACTTGTTATAGACACGAAACCTGTTAAGGCCAAAGACGAAACCTGTTAAAATCGTGTAGGTTCCTGTCAGGTTATCGTGTTTGTGTCTAAATTGCCAACCCTAACATTAGTGACAGTTTTAAATCTTCTGCAGTTTGCAAGGATGTTTTGACACATCTTGCTCCCCCGGTTGTGAAAGATACTTTAGAAGCCATGGAAGATGATGCTCTTTTGACTAAGATGATGGTGGGGACCTGCAACCTGGCTATTATGCTTCCTGAGGGTATCAACAGGTTTAGAAAAAGGGTGAGTGAATATGGTGATTTTGCTAGGAAGAAGAAAGAGCTGAAAAAGAATATGGTCACTTGCTGCTTTGAAGAAGGAAGCTTTGGAATATGCTGAAAAAGAAAAGACCTTTATCAGCCTGATTGATGAACTTAAGAAAGGCCATGATGTTGAGGTTGCTAGGAATGAAGTTGCACAGTTGCAGGTGGAGACTGATAAGGCAGCTCTTAATGCTGATAAGAAGGCTTTTATGGCTGAAAAAACAAGGTTGGAGGCTTCCCTTGCTCATGTTATCAATGATAACAAGTGGTTAATTGAGAAGGGTTTTCAGCAAGTTGTTACTAATCTTTTTCACTCAACCAAGTTCAATTCTGCCCTGGGAGAAGTTTACACCAAATTGCTTGTTCATGGCAAACATGCAGGTTTTGTTGCAGGGTTCAAGGCTCATGAAGCTGGTCAGGTCTTGGAGAAATCCCCCTTGTATCATCCTAATTCCATGGATGCGTTTAAGGAGACTGTTTTGAAGATGGAGCATTCCACTTATCCTTATGTTGAACATGTCTCTTCTTTCCATGGGAAGCCTTTGCAGGAGTTAAAACAGTTGAAGCCTGCAGGTTTAAATGAGGTTGTTTATGCTGAAGTCCTTGAGGCATTTTCCAAGAAGAGGGCTTACTCTAGGGATAGTGAAGAGACTCATGATGTGGATGAAGGTGTGCAGAAGGATGTGAGCTTGGAGGCTTCAGAGGTTGGCGGTGTTGGTGTTGAGAAGCGGTCCAAGAAAGTGAAGAAAACTAAGAAGGCAAAGGTGGGAAAGCCTGTGGTGGATGATGAAGCCTCGAAGCCTTCGGCATCAGGTGGTGTTAGCTGAATTTCTTTGCTTTCTCTATTCGTAGCATTCTTAGCACTTTGGTTGTAAACAATTAACTAATTTTCGTGGTGGTCTTGAACAATCTTTCTTTTGGTGGAACCTGGTAGGTTTCCAGTATGGTTGTAGGCTTTATAGAAGCCTTTTGAACAATGTTTCTTGTTTATGGCTTGTTAAAGCCCTTTATGTTTAATGTTTAGCCCTTATGGCTTTTTAGGTATCTCTGTGTGTTTAGCTTTTGTTGTTGATTTTGTTGTATAATTGTTTGCTGTGTTTGTCTTTGTTGATGTTTGGGAATGTTTTACCGGTAGCACCTAAGAAGGTTAGATGCTGCAGTCATCCATCCTTAAGGTAGTCTAGGCATACAAGTCGTCATCTATCCTATGTACACTACTCAGTGTTTTTAAATTTTTGTAAGTTTGTTTTTTGAAACTTAAGGAACAATTGGTGTAGGCTATTCGAACCTGCATATGAGATATATAAAGAAGTGCTTTGTTTATCTCATGGAGTTGGATTGATTTAGGAACTCACCCCTTATATAGGTTCATTCAACCCGTGAACCTATTGAGCGAAATGGCCTGGGAGCTCATCCCTTTACATGGCCCATGCCATGGAGGTTTTTGCAAGGTTCTCAACCTGATATTAGAATACAGAAGACAAATTTTGAAAAAGGGATCAACGGATCCTTTCATTAATTCATCATAACACTGTTACATTAGATAGTTGGAGTTGAACAACATTCTAGAAAGCTTAAACGAAGAACCTCTTAAGGTTCTTGCCATTCCAATGCCTTGGAAGCTTCTTGCCTTCTATGGTGGCAAGTTTGTATGATCCTCCCTTGTGGGCTTCAAGGATCGGGTAGGGACCTTCCCATTTTGGTCCCAACTTCCCTTGGTTCTCTTTCTTACTTGCCTCATTATTTCTTAGAACTAAATCCCCAGGTTTGAAGCGTTCGTGTTTTACTCGGACATTATAGTATGATTCCATCTTCTGTTTATGCCGAGCTTCTTTGATAGCTGCTAGGTCTCTGGCCTCTTCAAGGAGATCGAGGTTGAGAAAAGCTTCCCTTTCATTGGTCTTGATGTCTACGTGGAGTGTTCGTGGTGTGTTGACTCCAATTTCAGCAGGGATCACTGCTTTTGAACCGAAGGTACGACTGTAAGGTTTTTTTTGTGGCTTGTCTTTTCAGTGGTCCGAATGGCCCATAAAACGCTTGGGAGCTCGTCAAGCCATTTTCCTCCTTGTTTACCGAACCTAGTCTTGATTCCTTCAACCACACTTCGGTTCATTCTTTCAACCTGGCCGTTCGATTGGGGATATGCTACCAAGATGAAAACCTTGGTTATGTGATATTCTTTGCACCATGAACTAAAGGGCTTTTCTGCAAATTGCTTGCCATTATCCGTCACCAATACCCCAGGCAGACCAAACCGACATATGATGTTTTCCCATACAAACTCGATGATTTGCTTCCCTAATATTTTCCCCAATGGCTTTACTTCTGGCCACTTTGTGAAGTAATCTACGGCTACGAGTAGGAATTTGACCCCTCCCTTAGCTGGTGGGAAAGAGCCAACGATGTCCATTCCCCACTTGTAGAATGGCCACGCTGAATTGATGGAAACCTGTAGATGCGTTTTGCGACTAATGATTGGATACTAACATATGTTAAGTTTTTGTTAATATGGGCAAAGGAATGATAATGTGGGCGAAGGTAGACATAATTGGGCGAAGGAAGATTGCTTTTGGGCGAAGGTAGAAATGGAAGCTTATCAGAACACATTCGTACCATTGAAGTGGGCGAATGTGGAAGAACTCCACATTCGACCATATCAAATGGGCGAACGTGCAGAGTCTATATATAGAATTTGTGTTTTTGTGAATGTAATAGAGGTTTCAGTTGTGCGTGTGTTAAGGTCAGGTTCGAGGTCAATTTGTAATAGTGTGTGTTTGATCTAGATTAACGTGTAAGTCGTTGTAAAAGCTTATTTGACAAAAGTTAATCTATGAAAAGATGTTGAAAATGATCTTAATTGTGTTTTGATTAGAGTTTTATCAATTTGTTCAGAACTAGGGTTTCCGCACCTGGTTTTGTAACTTGTATGATCATATAATCCTGTTTTAGCTAAAATCTTTCGCTAACAAAGTGGTATCAGAGCAAAGAGGATCATACAACAACAAATTTGATAAACTCAGAGCTGATTTGGACATATTTTTGATCAAAATACATCTGTTTTTGCATAAACATGGTTTTTGAGTGTTTTTGATTGATTTAGAGTTGAATTAGTGGTTAAAATCAAGTTTTCCAAGAATTAAAGTTGCTCCAAATCAATTCCGAAGCATAACCTGATTAAGATCATTCCAATCCATAAACTTTTGAAAATCTGAGATCAAAATAACCGTTTTTCAAAGTGTAACCGTTTTTCAAAGTGTGATCTGGGCAAAATGGGCGAACCTGGAACCTGAGTGGTCGAAAGTAGTTGTTTTTGGGCGAACCTGAGTAGTGTTTTGGTCGAACCTGAAAATTGTTATTGAAGTTTTCACTTTCGGGTAAATTTTTCCACATTCGACCTGTTCTCTTTGGGCGAAAGTGGAAGTGTGTTAGATTGTTTTTTACTTTCTGGTGAATTCTACATTCGGGTGTTACTGTTTGGGCGAACCTAGAATCAGAAGGGACGAAAGTGATAGATTTCGGATGAACGTGAGACTTTTTGGGCGAACCTAGGCTTAGTTTTTGGAAAATTTTCTAAGTGTTGGATTTTTCGAAGTTCGTGATCATGTGGAATTTTCCGACTACTCCGAGACCAGCAACGACACAACCACAACAGCAAGTGATGGACCCATGGACAGTGGCAGCACAAAAGACGAGCACACAGTCTTCGCAACCGATAAACTACATGGCGATGACGAGCTCGATGCCTCAAAGTGTAGCACCTCCAGCACCACAACCTGACTACTGGGGAGTAGCAGCGGCAGTGGTAAACACTCAAACTACAAATGCTATTTCTACTTTGATTAACGATTTGTCTTCAGGTAGCGGGAATAGGCCACCGAAGCTCATGGACATACAAGAATACAATCAGTGGCAGAACAAGTTCAAGATTCATTTAGAAGGCATGGGAGTGGAAGGAGCAGAGGCATGGAGTATGATTGCTAAAGGTTACACAGCACCGATTTTGGAGAATACAGGTGAAATGATTCCTTTGGAAAGCTTAACTGAGGATGAGAAGAAGAAATATGTGGTGGAAAAGAAAGCCTTTTCCCAATTGACTCAGGCAATCACAAATGATTTGCTGCATCAATTTGGGACTTGTACAACCTCTAAGCAATTGTGGGATGTGCTTAAAAGGAGGCATGATGGGAATGAGAAAACGAGAAGTTTGAGGATGGATGAACTGAGAAAGGAGTTTGAGAATTTTTCTTATATTGGAAATGAAACTTTAAAAGAATTAACTCCTAGATATAGTCATTTGCTAACTGAATTGTCTAGTTATGGTATACAGATTCCTATGAAGAATTTGGTGGATAAGTTTGCAGATGCTCTACCACCTTACTGGGATCAGCATGTGGAAGTTCTCAGGGAGAAGGATGCATATCAATACTGGACTATTCAAGAGTTCATACAGAAGCTGGAAAACAAGGAAATGGAAGAGAAGAGGAAAGCTAGAAGAGCACAGGTTCCTCAGAATCCTAGCTTATACTTTGGAGGTACTCCAGTTTCTGTGAGTAACTCAAGTTCAGGAGGGATAGTTGCACCACATGTTGCATACATTTCCAATGTTATGGAATCACCAAAACCTACCATCAATTACATGGCACAAACTTCATCCTACTCACAACCATCATACACACAACCACCACCACAACAACAATACAACAATTCCTACATTTCACCATTTTCCCCAATACAACAAGCATCTTTCTATACTGCTAGCCAATCTCAACAACCAATGAACCAAGTTACTCAACCTAATCAACAACAAGTGGTTTTGGAGACTTCTAACTTGGGCAATGTGACAGTGGAAATTGCTCCACAACATATTGCACTAGTCTCAGCAATGGTTTCATCCTACAATGGACTTGTTGCTAGTCAAATTGGGAATAACAACTTAACCAATGAGGACTATGCACAGATCGACAAGGAAGAGATGGAACTCATTGATATACAATGGGCTTTTGCAAGTATCATGAGAAGAGCAACAGAGTTTATAGAAAAGACAGGTAGAACAGATTTGGGAACTTCTCCTAACACAACCTACGGGTTCAACAAGGAGAAAGTTACTTGTTTTAACTGTGGAGAAAGAGGTCACTTTAAACGTGAATGTACCCAGCCACCAAAACAAGGTAATAGAAACCCATTCAATGCAAGCTACCAGAATCGTCAACAACAAAACCAAAACCGAGTTTCTTACCAAAACAACAACAATTACCAAAACCGTCAAAACAACTCTAACAACAACCAAAACAGACAACCTAACACATCAAACCAGATCCAAAACCAATCTCCTAACAACACTAACCGAACAGTTATACCGATCACTACACCAAATGAGACACAACAGAACATGAGTCAAAATCAAGCATTGATGACTCAACAAGATGAAAGGTTTGATTGGTCGGGATTGCAAATAGGAGTGGAGGAAGTCACTACTGGTGGCAATGTGGCTTGCGTTGCATGCAAGGTTGATATTGAAGAGTCGGTGACGGTGGATGAAAAGAAAGAAACTGAGTGTGAAAGTGATGAGTCTGAGGCTGAGATGGATGTGGAGAATGAACCTGTTGAGGTTAAGGTTGAAGAAACTAATTCTGGAGTGGTGATTGATACAGTTTCTGATGTTCCTGAGGAGTGTGAATCGGTTTATTCTGATTCAGACAGTGAATCGGATACGGAAGCAAGTGTTACATCACTAGATGATGACATAGATCAGTTGCTAGCAGAGGCGGATTTTCTGATGACAAGGAAGTCGTGCATTGCTGATGATGCTTTCACCAAGATTGACTATTCCAAATTCTTTACTGGAAAGGAAGCTCATTTCGCGTTGATGGCCATGACTGAACCGCCAAAACCTGTAAGTTCTGAATCTAGCACTGATATTAGAAGTGATAAATATTGTTGAACATGTGATAGATTGACTGAGGAGAATAAACAACTCCGAATTCAACGTGATAGTGCTATCATAAACAGTCAATCTACTCGCAAAGAGTTGAATGCTTTCAACAAGGTATTAGATGGCTATAAAAAGGATATTTCCGACTTGAAAAATACTTTATCATTGAAACAATTGGCAATTAACAACTATATCAATGAAATTGAAAATACCAAGTTGGAAATGGCAGCCATAAAATGCTTTGCTGAGAAAGTAAACAAAAAGTTGGAAAGTTATAAGCATATTGCTTATGTGGTAGACCATATCATTGATGATAACACCACTAATTACAAGTCTGTACCATCTCCGGTTCTTTTTGAAAATCATAACTATCACCAAGTTATACCGGAGAGCTCGGTAAAATCAGACTCATCATCGGAAATGGAATCTAATACCTCGAGTATTGGTGATCCTCATTCCGATGTGAGACCGATTTTAGGCTTGAATGATGAGGGTGTTTATGCTGAAAGTGTGGATTCAGACTCAGAGAATGATGATACTGGTAATGACCAAACTGTTAATGCATGTGAAATTCCAAAAGAAAATCACATCATTACTACTGAACCAGTGTCACCATCTCAACATGTGCATCCGATGGCAACTGCTCATCGTGAGAAAAAGTCTGAAAAGAATGAGATTAGAAAGGATCTTGAGAATGAACCAAGTGACAAACCTGTCAAGGTGTTTTATCGGATGGAAGGATCCGATAAAATCATCTCTGATGAGGAATTTCCAATCAAAAATGCTAACTATGCTAAAATAGAAAAGATTTGGCAAGAAAGCACTATTTGGTTCCCAAAACATGAGAGAACAAATGAGATTCCACCAGAAATTTTAAAGAAATTGTTTTTGGATGTTCCTCAAGAACCAAAGGTCCATGTCACAGAGTTCATTCGACCAAATGACAAAGCTAATGGTTTTCATGAGCCTACTTACTCAAAAGGACCACTTCCTGAGAGTTTGAGGAATCAACAGTATAATGATCAATATCCTGTTAGATCATTTGCTCAACCAAATGCTCAATATGTTTTTGAAGAGTATCGAAAATGCTTTAAATGTGGGGAACGTGGGCATTTACTTGCTCAGTGTCCATATGTAAGGCATAAAAGACATGAGGTTGAAGTTAGAAATTCCATGAGAAAACCGATTGATCATTATGTTCCACCACATAGAAGAGTTGTTCCTCAACAACAACAGTTTTATAATCAAAACAATTTTCATCAAATGAGGAACAATCGTCCAATTCAATATGATCAAAGAAATCGGATTGCTATGGAACAATCATGGAGAAAGCCTATGGTGAACGCAACAATTGATAGGCAAAAGGTTCCACAAAAACCGATTGTCAAATCAAATGTTGGACCTAAGTCTGTTAACTCAGATAAGGTAGCCAAGAAAGTTACGTTTGTTAACAATGTTCAGAAACCAATTGAGAAACCAAAATCTCAAATTCGCATTCTTAAAAGGTCTGAACAATCTTGGTCACCCAATGGTACTCCAGGAGCTTCTACTTCTAAGGTCAATGAGAAAAAGGAAAATGTTTTGAACAATCAAAAAAAGATTGATCCAAAACAAAAAGTTGTTGAGAATGTGAATGAGAATGTCACTTTGAAAGCTGATGTTCAAAGGCCCAAGACTCAGGCTTGGGTCCCCCGAAAGAACTAAATGATTTACTTTTTGTGTGCAGGGAGCTTCAGCTGGCCCTATTAGCAGTCTATGGATTGTTGATAGTGGAGCTTCAGGCCACATGACAGGGGATCTCGCATTGCTGTTCGACGTGAAAAACATCAATGGAGGGTATGTCGCATTCGCTGGAAATAAAGGTGGATATATCACAATGGAGGGGAGCGTGAGTAATGGGATTGTGAGCTTTGAGCGGATTTCTTATGTGAAGCAGATAGATTATAATCTGCTGAGTGTCAGTCAAATATGTGATAAACAATTTTCTGTGCATTTTGATGACAAATCCTGCTATATTATCAAACCGGGCTTCAAAATTCCAAAGGAGTGGATAATGTTGATGGCACCTCGAGTCAACAATCTCTATATTCTTGATATGTCCAAGGCGATGACATCACAGGGGCAAATAACATGTTTTCTATCCAAAGCAACTGAGAAAGAATCGATAATGTGGCACCGAAGAATGGGGCACATTCATCTGAGAAAAATGAATCAACTGGTGAAAAATGGGCTTGTCGATGTAGTAAACGTGAAACATTTCCATCTGAATGACAAGTGTGTAAGCTGTAAGAAAGCAAAGCAACACAAACAGGCCCACAAAGTGAAGAAAGTCAACTCTGTTGAGATGCCACTTGAGCGATTGCACATGGACCTATTTGGACCGGTCAAGCGCAAAAGTCATCTTGGAGAGCTTTATTGTTTAGTTGTCACTGATGACTATTCACGATTTTCATGGGTGATGTGTTTGCAAAACAAAAGCGACACCTTCAACAATCTGAAAGTTCTGTTCACTCGACTGGAGAATCTCTACAATGTGAAGATAAAGAGAATTCGGAGTGATAATGGGACGGAGTTCAAAAATGCTAAGATGGTTGAACTTTGTGAAAGCAAAGGGATACATCATGAATATTCGGCTCCGTACACCCCACAGCAGAACGGTGTTGCTGAATGAAAGAATAGGACTCTAATTGAGGCGGCTAGAACAATGCTCGCTGATTCAAATCTTCCAGTAATGTTCTGGAATGAGGCGATTTATGCAGCAAATTATACACTAAATCGGGTTCTAACAGTGAAGAAGTTTGGAAAAACATCTTATGAACTGTTACACCGACGAAAGCCCAACTTAGAGTATCTAGAACCTTTCGGGGCGCCATGCACGATGTTGAATCCAGGTGAGAAGTTTAGTCCTAAAGCTGAGGAGGGATATTTTGTTGGATATGCAATCCCGCTCAAACGGGTATTCAACAAGCGAACTCGTCAAGTGGAGGATTGGGCTAACGTGGAAGTTCAACGATATACTCAAAATTTGCAAGGCACGGGTCCTGATTGGATGTTTGATTACAAAGATTTCTTTGAATCATTCAACCTAGATAGCTTGGTTGAAGAAGCTGTTATCAGATTACTTTACGAGTGTGAAAACGCGTCGACTTCATCGTTGGTGCGTCCAATCACCGTGAACCCCCTATCAGCTTCTGATGATACCAATGCTCCTATACAAGAGGAAGATGTGTTTCAAGAGGCTTCAACTTCATTAGACTCTTCAGAATCTGAAGTTGAACAATTTGAAGAAGTCATTCTTGAACATGCAGAAGAACCAGAGGCAATGCCAGTGAACCCAACTCCAACTCCAGAAGTTGCTTCATCATCAAACACGGGTCATGATCTGGATGCTGTAGAAAACTTGACTGCTCAGACGGGAGTTATTGTACCTGTTTATCTGGAATCTCGGATTCATCGTATTCACCCGCTGGAGCAAGTTATCGGTGATCCTGGAAGTGGTGTTATGACCAGAGGGCAGCTGAAAAGTGTTAACTCGCCAGAGAGTTTTGGTGCTTTAGCATTATATGCCAAAATTCAAAAATCTGGTAGTCAAAATGATTGGTCGTTTGCGTGTTATGTGTCGCAGGTAGAGCCAAGGACATACAAGGACGCTTTGAATGAAGATGCCTGGGTTGAGGCAATGCAGGAGGAGTTATTGCAATTCCAGAAATTGGGAGTTTGGACGCTCACGGATTTGCCACCAGGAAGGAAGAAAATAGGCACTAAATGGGTGTTTAAGTGCAAAAAGGATGATCGTGGGGTTATTGTTCGTAACAAAGCCAGATTGGTCGTGCAGGGTTTCCATCAAATCGAAGGGATTGATTACAACGAAATCTATGCACCAGTAGCACGGATTGAAGCTATTCGGATGTTCCTCGCGTTTGCTTCATACAAGAAATTCAAAGTTTATCAAATGGACGTCAAGAGCGCATTTTTGTACGGGAAAGTCAAGGAAGAGGTTTATGTCGGGCAGCCACCAGGCTTTGAGGACCCAATCCACCGGGATAAGGTCTACGTGCTGAACAAAGCTTTATATGGTTTGCACCAGGCTCCAAGACAGTGGTACGAGGAGCTAAGTACATATCTCATCTCCAAAGGATTCAAGCGCGGCCTCGTTGATTGCACCCTCTTCACGAAGAAGACGGGAGATGATTTGCTTCTAGTACAGATTTACGTTGATGATATTATATTTGGTTCAACTAACGAACTTTTATGCAGGGAATTCGAAACTGTCATGCAAGAAAAGTTCGAAATGAGCGCCATGGGGGAGATGCAGTTTTTCCTCGGCTTGCAGGTGGACCAAAGACCCGACGGGATCTTCATTCACCAGACGAAATATGTATCCGACATCTTGAGCCGATTCCAGATGGACGACTCTAAGCCGATGGATACCCCGATTCAACCCAATCACGGGATTGGAGTGGACGCTAAGGGGGAGCTGACAGACCCATTTACATACAGAGCAATCATCGGATCTCTGATGTATTTGACAGCGTCTCGACCAGATATTATGTATGCAACGTGTCTCTGTGCTCGCTATCAATCGAAGCCGAAACAAAGTCATCTGACGGCGGTCAAGCGTATACTTCGATATCTGAAGGGTTGTCCATCAAAAGGACTTTGGTACCCTAATGATGATGATTTTGATTTTATTGCTTTTAGTGATGCAGATTGGGGCGGCTGTGACAAAGATAGCAAATCTACTACAGCTGGTTGCCAGTTTTTAGGGAGCAGGTTAATTACCTGGCAATGCAAGAAACAGACTTCCGTGGCACTGTCTACCTGTGAAGCTGAGTACATTGCAGCCTCAAGTTGCTGTTCGCAAGTACTCTGGATCCAACAACAGATGGTGGATTACGGTTTGCAGTTTCTTAAAACCCCTATACACTGTGACAACGAAGCCGCAATTGCATTAACTAAAAATACTGAAAATCATTCTAAAGCGAAACATATCCGGATTAAATATCATTTTATCCGTGATTGTTACGCTAAGGAATTGATAGATATGGTCAAAATCCATACTGACTACCAACGTGCAGATTTATTTACAAAAGCTTTTGACAGATCCCGCTTTGAATATCTTTTAAAAGTAAACAATATAAAGGAAAAACAGGACTAATCGGCACCTCGGTTTATCGTTTTTAGTTTTAGTTTTAGTTTTAAATTTTTGCAGTTTTAATATTTTTGCTAATTGGGAATTTCTCTTTGCTAATTGGGAATTTCTCTTTTCTATCATAATCCTCAAAGAAGTTGATGCTTTCGAGGGGATTGTTTCATCCTCAAAGAAGTTGACGCTTTCAAGTGGATTGTTTCTTTCAAATTTTTGTTTTGTTTTTAGAAAAATTAAAAACCCAAAAATATGTTCTTTATTTTAGGGGGAGTCATTTTATCAGAAAAACCAAAAACATTGAAAAATTTCAAAAAGACCTAAAAATTAGAAAAACCAAAATGATTTCCTGGATAAAAAGAGGAAATGATAGTACATCAGTGGGGATCTGACACAGGCTAAAGAATTGTATAGTATAATGAGACGTATGTTGATTACGTGTGATATGCTGATAGGCTTCGTAGACTAAATATTGCGTGCATTAGTGATACAAACATAACAAACTACGCGTTCGTGGCTGAACACCTCATGGGCATATGGTCTTAGTACCGTAATTTCGTTTGATAGGATTGCCAAAATCTGAGGTTTCGGGTCGTTATGTTATTGTTATCCGGGATATTCTGATTAAACTTCTGTCGTATTGATTTACGGACCTAGTTTCATCAGAATATTTGCAAAAGAGCTTATTGCCAAAACCGAAAGTTACCGAATTGAGGAACTTTATGTTTTATTGATCAAAGATCATTATTACATCGTATTGACTATCTGATGCAAATCAGTGGTTAATATCAGCCTCAACCTAGTGTATACGCACATGTTACTTTGCTGCATTCATTTGCCGACCTGTACACCTCTGTGCTATATACTTTGTAAATTTTACGAATAACTCTGGCATAATCACGCGTTACGATGAAGCTTTGTGCAATTACTTGATACGGGAGTATGTCGTGTGTGTGGGAACCACAATGTGTTAGTCTAATACATCTAACTCGTATCATTTTAAAGCATTGCGTAATTGTCTGCATGTGAGCTTATGTGGACCTCAATATCAGCAATTGCCGTGTCACATATTGTTTCTAATGATAATATTAAAACAGATCAACGCTGTGCTCAGATTTCTCAGAAAACTGATATGATCCTCTTACCGGAAATCACAAAATGTTTACTGCTTTCATTTACTTTGATGCATTTTACTTTGTTGCATTTTACTTTTATTGTCAAAAAGATACAAAATCCAAAAAGATTTTAGGTGTGTTTTGATAACATTTCAGAAAACCCAAAATTTTTTGCATTTCTGCTTTAGTTTTGATAACCGGGGATGCTTGATGGTCAATTTCTGAGATTTGATAACACCATCTGGGCTTTGTCTCATTCAAAAAGTGAAAATTTGAGTTTTGGAAGTTTAACAGATTGAAAAATGTTGAACGGGATTCGAATTCGTGATTTGGCAAAATTTTCAGATTTTTCCATTTCACATTCGCCCCTTAATTGGGTCGAATGTGGAAAAATCTCACTCTCGACCGTTTCAGTTTGGACGAATGTGGGTATATTAACACAACTTTCACTTTCGGGTGACAAGTTTCACCTCCGGGTATACATTTTCACCTTCGGGTCATTGACTTGGGACGAAGGTGAAATAATCCCACTTTCGACCACATAAACGGGCGAAGGTGGCCTCTACTTATAAGCCATTCCAGGTTCGAGCCCATATTCACAAAATTTTTCAAAATCTTCTTCGATACCAGACCTTGTTGCGTTGATTTCTTGTGATTGTGCGATTTGTTCCCTGTTAATTACTGATTCTTTTGACACTAAAATTACAGGTATTGGAGCCCTGTTCAGATCAGAAACGATGATTCTTTAACCGGACTTAGGGTTTCAGTTTTAGGAGACTTAGGATGTTTGTTTTTGTTTAATTTTGATTGCATTTCAATCCATATCAGTTTTAGGGGGAGATTGAATAACAAATTAGGGTTATTACAACATGTGTTTGATTAATTGATTGTTTAGAGAATAAAACCCTAATTTTCTTTTAAAAACTGATATAAATTGATATATATGGACAATTGGTGATACACGAGTGTTGGTCGGCTATATTAGTACACATTGCAATCAGATTCAAGAGTTAAAACAACTTTGGCAAAATTTTGAAATTTTAGGGTTTAAATTTTTCACTTTCGGTTCACAAAAACGGGCGAAGGTGAAAGTAAATGGACGAATGAATTTTTCAAAACGGGCGAATGTGACTTTTTCTCAAAATCTTTTCACATTCGACCTGAATTTTTCACATTCGACCATAAAATTACACATTCGACCAGTTTGAAAACGGGCGAATGTGCAGATTTTCAAATCTTAAAATTTTGCTATTTTTGTCGTTTTTGCATTTTGACGTGTTTTTCTGTCTTTGATGTGCAGATGGCTGATCAATCCGAAAACGTTGAGGCACCAGTGGAAAATGTTGAGACTCCAGCAGAGAATATCATTTCAGAACCAGTTCCAGAGAACGTTCAGGAAGGAGAATCGTCAAGTACAAGCAGTTGGTTGTTCGAGAAAACGCATAACTGTTGTGCTTACCTGGGCGATGTAGAAAAGAATGTCGAGTTTACACGAATCATTGAATTCTTGAGGAGGAGCAGAGTTGTCTATGCTTTGGCTACTCCGACTATCATCTACAAAGACATAATTGAAGATTCTTACAAGAATGCAAAGTATGATTTCTGGGATGATCAGACAATTATAAAGAGCAAGATACAAGACTTGGAGATGTTTATTACAGAGTCTGACATTAGAGAAGCACTCCAGATAAAGTTTGAGGTGAGTGAGGATCCCAGAGAATTGTCGTGGACTGAACAGAAGGCTTGTTTCTTAAGAATGAAGTACAAAGGTCCGATCACTGATGGATCTATGTATAAAGGGAAGCTGAGTGTGCAGTTCAAGTACTTTGCACATGTCATTATTCATGTATTTGGATGTGTGAGTGGAGGCTATGATGTTATGAGGAAGAGTTTGAGTTCGATGATGGTTGCGTTGACTCTCAACAAACCATTCAATGTATCTGGGATGATTTTGGATCATATGCTTGAGATGTTAAAGGGTGTGAAGAAGAAGCAATTTATGTTATATCCGAGATTTCTTATGATGATTTTTGACCACAAGTATCCAGAATTGAAGAAGGATCCGACTATGATCCTAGGTCAAGATCACATGAACATTCGTACTTTGGTGAGAATGAAAGGATACAAAGGTGTGCCAGACAATGAAAAGCCACCTCACAGGAGACTCTTTGGAGCTTTGGCTAGTCAGGATTACACTGATCCTGGCAAGAACAGAGCAAGACATGATGACAGTGATTCTGATAATGATGATCCTTTAGTGTATGTTGATGCAAGCACTAAGAGGAAGAGACAAGTAGTCAATCCCGGAGCCAAAGGGAAGGGTAAGGGAAAGACTGATCAAGGAAGTTCTAAGCAACAGGTGGTTAGGAAGAAATCTACTGCAAAGAAAGGTACTGGTTTGATTGATGAAGAATCAGTGGATTCAGAGGAAACTGAGGTAGAAGAAAGATGGGATTCTGATACTGAGAATGTTAGGACCACCAAACGTAAGGCCACTATGGTTGGTGAGTCTGAATCTTTGAACAAATCTATTGAAGAAGCTGAGAAAAGAAAGAAGTCAGTGAATGTTGAAGATGAAAGTTTAGGTGTTGACTTGGAAGAGTTGAATGTTGGAGAGACTGTGGTTGTAAATTTGCCCAAAGCCAAGCACAAGACGATGTCTAAGAAGACTAGCACTAAACAGTTGAGAGAGAAAGAATTAGCACAACTGTTGAAAGGGAAAAGAGTGCCCGATGCTGGTACATCATCAAAGCTATCTTCACCTGTCACCAAGAAGCAAAAGAAATCCAAAGAGGCAGAACCAATATCAGCTGATCAACTTAATGTTGCACTGGACAATGTACTTGACATGTTCAGAAAGCCTCAAAAAGAAAAGGAAGTTGAGCCATCCAGATCCAAATCCAAGAAAGTCACTGTGGATGATGATGTGATGAAGCAGGTGAATAGGAAAATGGATGATATGATGAAAATGATTGTGGCTCAACAAGCTGAAATAGCCAAGTTTAAGCAAAATGAAGAGAAAATGCTTCAGATTGTGGTTGCTTCTAAATCCAATCAAGATGAGATTAATGAGAAGGTTAAGAAGCTTGAAGCAAAGAATGAAAAGCTTGAGGGAAAGTGTGCAAGAAACAAAAGCAGGATTAAGTTGATTAAAGCAGACAACAAAGAACTAAGGGCTGAGAACAAACGCCTTAGTGATTTGATTGATGATTTATATAATACTGCACCCAAGTTGAAGGAGGGTGAAGAAGATAAAGAAGAAGAAGAAGAAAAAGTTGACTATGAAGATTCTGAATCAGATGAAGAAAAAGATGATGATGAAGATGATGAAGAGTCAGATAAAAATGATGATGAGGATGATAATGATGATGATGATGATGCTGAAGGGTCTGGGAGACAGAGAGAGGATGATAGTGAGAGTGATGATGACGATGATGGAGGTGATGATACTTCAAAGTTTACATTTGAAGAAAGAACATCCAAAAAGAAGAGTACTGGAGAATCAAGTTCAAAGAAGAAGAAAGGTGAGAACGTTGATTCAGATGAAAGTATCTTCTGGAATGAGAAGGTGAGGTCTTTATCAGATGATGCTAAACAAGTGTATAAAGACATGTTGGAAAAGAGAGAATGGACCATTGAGTTCACAGGATGTTTCGCTGAGATATTCCAAACTGATGATTTGAGATATGAATTGGAATATGAAGATCCTGATCTTGAAGAAGGAGAAGTACCTGCTTCTGTGGCAAAGGAGATTTTGGATGGACTTGCACAGAGAGTAGGGAAAACATTTGAGGAGTTTATGATAGATGAGTCGATTCCAGACATTTCTGAAAAAGATGTTGGAAGTCACTCAGATGATAAAAATACTCCTGAGATTGATGAAGTGGAGGTTGAAGATATAACTCATGAAGAGTTTCCTCAGTACTTCAGAGAAACAGATGAAGATGAAATATTTCCTGATTTCACTGAGACACCGAACAATTCAGCAAAGCAGAAAGCACAGCAAAGGAGTGCAGAGTTTGTGGAGAAGGTATTTGGTGCTGATAAGCAAGGATCTTCAAATCAATCTGATGAATTGAAGAGTTATTTGAAGAAGTTGAGAGAAATGGATGAGAACCGACCGAAGCCTGAAGCTCAAGGAAACTTTTATAGATTTCACAACGCCAAGTTTAAAGGCAGAGCTCTCGGGTGGACTTATTTGGGCAGGCTGAAGTGCATAGCTACTAAATGGGAAACAGGAATCTTGTATTTTAACAGATTCATTGACTTGCTAACTCTACCGTACTGGGCGGTCAGAGATCTTTGCAGATTCCCTATGTCTGGTGCTTCAGTTAGTGGTACTCATGTCGGTTGGTGTGCAGACAAATTGGTTTGGGAGAGTAGAACAAGATGGAATAGATTTAAGCCTCAATATACCCGAAGAAAAGTTCATAGGGATATTGATCCTCAAACCAATATGAAACGGGTTACGTTGATATACAAAGCACCTGAAGTGATGAGAAAAATACCTTTGATGCCTATGCCACAACATTTCAGTGCTGATTTTATTTTCTGGTATTATGATTGGAGAAAGGCTGAAGCGGTGATTGTGCTGAGAGACGGGAAGGACAAATACAAGCATGTTCATGTATTTGATCCTATGTGGTTGATTAATTGCACTTTTGAAGACATCATCATGCTTTTCTATAATCCGATTTACTTTGAACCAAAAGACGCTGTTCAAGCAAGAAAATATACTCAAGTGGTTGGAGTTTGTTTTGCTTATGACATTAATGCGGGAAGTAATTTGGAGAATAAACTTGGCAAGACGGTGAAGATGGCAAATGTGTCTAAACCAGTGAAGAGAACATTTGAGCCTCCAATGACTACTGAGCAGAAGAAACAGCTCAGAATTAAGTTGATGAACAAAGCAATGGACGAAAAGAGAAGACAATCCAATCAATAGTCGAGGGGGAGTTTGTAGATGCGTTTTGCGACTAATGATTGGATACTAACATATGTTAAGTTTTTGTTAATATGGGCAAAGGAATGATAATGTGGGCGAAGGTAGACATAATTGGGCGAAGGAAGATTGCTTTTGGGCGAAGGTAGAAATGGAAGCTTATCAGAACACATTCGTACCATTGAAGTGGGCGAATGTGGAAGAACTCCACATTCGACCATATCAAATGGGCGAACGTGCAGAGTCTATATATAGAATTTGTGTTTTTGTGAATGTAATAGAGGTTTCAGTTGTGCGTGTGTTAAGGTCAGATTCGAGGTCAATTTGTAATAGTGTGTGTTTGATCTAGATTAACGTGTAAGTCGTTGTAAAAGCTTATTTGACAAAAGTTAATCTATGAAAAGATGTTGAAAATGATCTTAATTGTGTTTTGATTAGAGTTTTATCAATTTGTTCAGAACTAGGGTTTCCGCACCTGGTTTTGTAACTTGTATGATCATATAATCCTGTTTTAGCTAAAATCTTTCGCTAACAAAACCAAATCATGCTTTGGGATTTTAGGGACAGGGGCGTGTATCTGGCAAGCCTCACACTTCTTTAATTGTTCGGCGGCATCTCGGTGCATGGTTGGTCAAAAATAGACGAGGTTCATGAGCTTGGCCACCACTGATCGTGGACCACAATGAGCTCCGCATATGCCTTCATGAACTTCTTTGATCAGATACTTGCTTTGTTCGGGACCCACGCATCGAAGCAATGGTGTCAGATACCCTTTTTTGTAGAGTATATCTTCTTGTATGACATATTGCTTAGATTTGACTCGGACTCTTTCAACTTCTGTATGATCTTGGGGCAGTTCACCATTCTTCAAAAAGGTTATGAATGGAGTCATCCAATTTGATCCGCTTTCAGTGATTACATCCTGGACTTCAAGCTCCGATATGGAAGGGTGTTGGAGTATTTCAACCAATACTTTCTTAGTGAGATGAGTGAAATTCAATGAAGCGAGCTTGCTGAGAGCATCAGCTTTTTTATTTTGCGATCGAGGAACCTGTTTTATGCTGCAAGATTGAAACGTGTTCATGATTTCCTTTGCTTTTTCCTTATATTTTTTCATGTTGGGTTCATTTGCTATGTAGTTGTCGTTCACTTGGTTTGAAACCAAGAGTGAATCAGTGAACACTTTAAGCTTTTGAACGGTCATCTTCTTTGCAAGTTTTAATCATGCTATCAGGGCTTCGTATTCTGCTTCGTTATTTGTTGTCTGAAATTCCAAACGAAGAGCATAAGTGAAATCCAAACCTTCTGGACTTATTAGGACTAGGCCTGCCCCTGATCATTCAATGCTGGAAGCTCCATCAGTGAAAAGCTTGGGTGCGGCGATCAGGGACCGCGAGACTGCTGTGAAGGAGGCTGAGGCGGCCAAGTCCTTGTTGGATGCCTTCGTTGTGGAGCAGGAGCGGATGCGGGAGTCTCTCCGTTGGTTGATGACCAGCGGAATTTGAAGGGGTAAGTCTTGTCCTTTTTTGCTCTCGTTTTTCCTTTCCTTTGAAAAATATTACTAACACTTTTCCTCCTTTTTGTAGATTTTTAAGCGGTTTTGGCAGGATCCCAAGCTTGGTGACCAAGTTGCCAATATAGCCGCCACCGCGAACGCCTATGGCTATGGCGAGGGTTTTGAGGATGGGTTTCTTCATGCCCAAAATAACGGGCGCATAGTAGACGTGGTGAACTATGGGAAGCCCTTGAAGGAAGAATACCTTGCGGAACTCGCGAAGTTTGACAAACTCGAGTTCCCCATCCTTCAAGTTGTGGCGGACTGTAACCACCACGTCGATCTCGCTTCCTCTCTTCGGTACTTCATAGAAAAGTCCGACAAACTTGGAGAGGAGGCAAAGGAGCGGGCTGCGGAAGCAGAGCGCGTCTGGAAGAAGAGCAGCGAAAGGCCTCTGGTGAGGGGTTTTCTAGGACTCAACTCGACACGGAGGAGCAGCTGGTAGACTTCAGCAGCTCTGATGATTAGGCGCTATTTTTGTAACTTTGTTTTCCTGTTCTTGTAAATATGCCTCGGGTTTTTAATCGCCAAGTGTTAATGAAATCTTTTGTTTGTTATATCTTGTGTTTTCTCGCGCTAACTCCTGTTATACTTATTTAACCAAGTCGTCACCCAGTGTGTAAGTAGAAGTTGGCGCGTGTGTTTAGCTAATTAGTCCGACGTTCAAGTGTTAAATGCTTTTGCCTTGAAGACCATAGCATGACACAACTTGTGCCTTGGGCCCGACAAGCATGCCTATAAGGCCTTGTCTTGAAGACTTGTGTTCGCGCTGCAAGATAGCGTGTGACTTGTTAAGTCCGACTTGTTTTTTAAGCAAGTCTAGAAGACTTAAGTCTAGCACGGATTCGCGGCGCGATGCTGAAGTCCGACAAGTAAACCATGTCTTAAAGACTGCAGCACATTTGGATGGGCGCGTTTACGAGTCCGGGATACACTAGGCATATCTTGAAGACTCGTTCGCGTCTCTGCTGTAGCACGAGGCTGCTTTAGTCTGACGTAGGTTGTAGTATTGTCTTGAAGACCTGGGCGCGGAAAAACAAGTAGAGTGACAGATATAGGAAACAACTTTCGTTTATTGATGATAAGTACCACGGCATGTGTTGCCGGGTGTAATAGTAAAGTTACAAATAGCATGGGTGTAATTGAGCAGCATTCCAAGATCGCGGGACGGGCGTGCGATCTAATTTTTCTAGCACATATGCACCCTTGCCCAAGATTTCTTGGATCTTGTATGGTCCTTCCCAAGTTGGGGCTAGTTTTCCTGGTTTTTCGGCGTTGGAGGCCTCGTTGTTGCGGAAAACATAGTCGCCGATCTTGAATGCGCATTTTTTGACGCATTTGTTGTAGTAACGTTCCAACTGTGTTTTGTACTTTTCCTCTTTGATGGTAGCGAGATCGCGCCGCTTATTGAGTAAGTCAAGGTTTAGGCAGAGTTCTATGTCATTATTCCTCTAATCGGCCATTAGGACTCTTGCGGAGGGGCATCCGATTTCTGTTGGGATTACTGCCTCGGAACTGTAAGTTAGGTTGAATGGTGTTTCACCGTTACTTGTCTTGGTCAGGGTGTGGTAGTCTCATAGTACATGGGGGAGTTCGTCTACCCACCTTGTGCGTCTGGTTCCTAGCCGCGCTTTGATGCCCTCCACTATACTTCGATTTGCTCTATGAACTTGGCCATTTCCTTGCGGATGTGCAACTGACGTGAAAATTTGTTGGACGCCCAGCTGCGTCAACCATGTTTGTAACATTTGGTCCGCAAACTGCGTACCGTTATCACTCACAAGTTGCATTGGTAAACCGAATCTGCAAATAATGAACTCCCAAATGATTTTCTTGACATGAGCCCCGTCAATTTTGGCGAGGGGCTTCGCCTCAACCTATTTGGTGAAGTAGTCGATGGCGACGATGAGGAACTTGACGTTGCCCGGTGCTGTTAGGAATGGGCCAACTAGATTAATCGCCCACTTCTGGAAAGGCCATGCTGCCGTGACTGGCACTAGGTCGTTCTTTGGGAGTAGGGTGTTTGACGTGTGATGTTGACAGCTATCGCATTTGCGCAGTTCTTTGACTGCGTCCATGTGCATTCCCGGCCAATAGTACCCTGCGTTCATGAGCTTGGCAACTACCATTGTTGGGCCCGCATGTAGTCCGCATGTTCCTTCATGAATATCTCTAATAAGGAAGGAGGCATCTGCGGAGTCTACGCAGCGGAGTAGCGGCCCTAGGTAGGAGCGACGATAGAGTATGCCGTCAATGAGTTGGTAGTGGAGAGCCTTATGCTGTATCTTTCGGGCCTCTGACTTATCGTCAGGCAGGGAGCCAGAAGATAGAAAGGCTTTAATGGGGGTCATCCAGGACGAGTTGCCTGTTTGGATGACATTAACCTGCCGCAACGGAACAGATAACGCGGACTTCCTTTGCCATGTGCTAAAAAACGGTAGAAGCCATTTTGCTGAGAGCATCGGTTGGTTTGTTTTCACTGCGCCTAATGTGCTCTACGGTGCAGGAATCAAATTTACGCATTAACTGTTTGGCCTGTTCTAAGTAAAGAGCCATGGTTTTGTCCTTGGCGTCGTAGGTCCCGCTTATCTGTCGCGCGACGAGCAATGAGTCCACGTGTGCCTCCACGTGCCTGGCCCTGATTTTTTCCGCGATGCAAAGGCTTGCCAGTAACGCTTCGTATTCCGCCTTGTTGTTCGTGCTTTTAAAGTTGAGGCGGATGGCGTATGTGAACTCATGTTTATCTAGGCTGATAAGGCGGAGACCCGTGCCGGAACCATTGTCATTGGAGGCCCCGTCGGTGAAGAGGTACCACGTCTGCGATGGGTTGTGGATTGGCGCGGGGGATTGTTCGGCTTTGCATTCTTTGACTTTGTCGATCGGTATTTCGATAGTATGCTCTCCAAGTTCGATGGCCCATTTTGCGAGATGACCCGAAAGTTCCAGCTTACGCAAGACATCGCTGATCTTATAGTCAGTAAGGACGTTGATGGGGTGGCCCTAGAAATATCTTCGCAGTCTTCGAGATGCATGTACAAGAGCGAGAACCAGCTTTTCCATAATGGTATACCTCGTCTCTGCGTCGAGTAGGGTGCGGCTAATGTAGTAGATTGGCGTTTGCACCCCCTTTGGATCTACCATGAGGACCGTGCCTACCGCCCGTTCTGTGACGGAGAGGTAGAGTGTGAGTGGTTCCTTGGGTAAAGGCGCTGTCAGAGTTGGGAGGTTCATGAGGTATTGTTTCATTGCTTGGAAGGTTGTCTCCGCGTCCGCTGTCCAGCGGAAGTTGCTCGTTTTTAGGCAATTCTTCAAAGTATCCACGAATGGGAATGACTTTGAAGCGTAGTTTGACAAGAATTAGTTGAGGGCCACTAGGCGACCCATCAACGTCTGGACTTCCTTGATTGAAGCGGGAGAAGGCATCTTTTCGATTGCTTGGACTTTCTCGGGAATTGCGCGAAATCCATCTTGCGTGACAATGACGCCCAAGAATTTGCCTTCTTCCATTCCGAAGGAATATTTGCTGGGTTTCAATTTCATGCGCACCTTGCACAGTTGATTGAAAGTTTGTTGGATGTCCCTCAACATGTCTCCTTCTTCCTTGCTCTTGATGACAAGGTCGTCGACGTACACTTCCTTGCTCTTGGTGCATCTTTGTGTAGCAGAACGTACCCATATCAGTGTGGAATGCGGTTTTGTCCTCGTCCTCCTTTGCCATCTGTATTTGGTGGTACCCCTTATACGCGTCGAGGAAACATATGAAGCGATAAGGAGCTAAGGAATCCACCTTTAAGTCGATTTCTGGCAACGGGTAACAATCTTTGGGACACGCCTTGTTGAGATCCTTGTATTCAACACACATACGCCAGCTTCCATTGGCTTTTGCGACCTTGACCGGATTGTCAAGCCAAGATTGGTACCGGATGGGGCGCAGGATGCCCGCATTGAGCAGCTTGGTGGCTTGGTCGTTCATGGCCTTTGTTTTCTCCGGCCCCATGCTTCGTTTCTTCCGAACCACTGGCTCCATTGAGCGATATACGTTAAGTCTATTGACGTGTGCGTAACTATACATATTTTACAATGGATTTTAACACACGTTTTGCTTTAATATTTATAAAATTGGTTTAGACCTTAATATTAAAACACACACAATAGGGCAAGTGTACCCTGTCATATATGTAGTAACGTACAGATAAGAACCAGATATCGATCCATGGACGCGCGCGGAGCAATTGTACTAAAACTCTGTCCCCGATTTACCAGTAGGAAAAGATAAGTTTGAGTTTTGTTTAAAACTAAATTAATTCTAAAACATGTAAATAACTTAACTACGACTCCAAATAGAAAATATAACTATATAAGCTATAATACGCCAATCCTAGCATGTCATCTATATAAGAAATAAAGGCGTGATCAACATTCCCATTTTCCGACAGTTAGTGTCCCTTTCGGGCATCCTAACATGACAACTATATGGAAAGCTAACACGAATACACACGTTAGCCACCTCAAGTCGTTCATTAGCGAGCAACTGATATGATCTCATGAGAATCTTTAAAGAAGGGTTAGTATCACCTTTCGGGAGTCCTCAACCGCACTAGCAAAGGAAAGCAATATCGAATACACAATACGACCACCGAGACTAGCATAAAGTAGAGCATTTCACAACCTATTCCATTTACTAACTTTGAACACAAATCTACTAAGATCGCTATTTCTACCAAAATAACTAGCAAAGATCATTAACCGTGTCAAAGATTAGTAACAACACCATTAAGCTTTTTAAACTCTTTTACGTGCCGGTAAACATTTATAATCATTATCCGAGTGACTTTAACCAAACCAATACCCGGTTACAGTTTCATGGTGTAAACTTTATTAACAAGTTAACTAGTTTACTACCGGATGATTAAACGGACGGTTTTCTCAACAAGTAATCCGCCTAACACATTCGATAATCATCAAAGTCATCCGAACACAACTACAAATCTATCAACAATGAAATAAGGTTGCATTATGATCATCAAGATTCAAACATAAAAAACGCCTAATTTATACAAAACTTGATTTCACGCAAACGATTGTTTTAACTACAAACGATTACTCGATAATATCCGTAGACTATAATGCAATACATAAACGACACAAACAAGCCAAAATATTCAGATTTGAACAAACTTAAAGTTTATAGATCAAACCATAAATCTTGAATGTGAAGGATTGGATGATGTTAGATGAGTAGGATGAGATCCCGAGCTTGTCAAACGCCTGACCAGCAGCTTGGAAAGTCCAGAAAATCGCCCAAATTCGCTCTCCAAAACCCAATGGCTGTAACAGAGGGCTGTGTTCTGTATTTAAGCAAATTTCGAAGTTGTGCACGGTCAGGTGCACGGCCGTGCTCCTGGCCGTGCACTTTTGCTTTGGTGAGTTGACGTGCAAGTGGTCGAGTGGGCAAGTGGCTGGGTGATTCCTGAAAATATCTTGATTTTTGGCACGGGAGTGCCATCAGGGTGCACGACCGTGCTGATCTTGGTGTTGCCGAGCACAAAGGAGTGCACTGCCTGGTGCGCCTGGCCGTGCAGGCTTGTTCCCGAGCAGATGTGACCCGCACGGGAGTGCACAGATTTGGCACTCCCGTGCACAACTTCCAGACTTGGTCAATTTTGTAGAAGTTGTCCGTCTTGTCCGTTTTTAGCCCGGTTTCTTCGACTTTGTCTTCGAGGCGCCGTTTAAGACCTGAAATAAATAAGAAAAACACAAGGGTTTAAAAAGAAAAAGGCTGTTTGGTTTTAGTGGTGAAATGGTGTGGTAAATAAGAAAAACACGGGATTAGGTTCAACATGGTTAACTAGTGGATAATATATGGGTGCGGGAAACAGATAGAACGAAAAGAAAAGGCTAAATCAAAAGGGTATCCTAAATGCCTCAATCATGTTCGTACAATCTCACACGTATCTGGTCTAAACAAGTATACTAGTGACAAGTTCTAAACTGCACAAAACATCCGGCTCACTCGCAAGCATGTCAAAGAAATGTAATCTATTCTAAGGCTCAAACGCTCACGTAACCGGAAGGAAATTGGTGCAAGTGTACGAATATAACACGCTCATATCTCATCTGTTTGTCGCGCCTCGAGTTATCTTTATCAAAATTTAGTTAGGCTTGATGTTTATATGAGAATATATACATATATGTACTTTTAAAGGGTTTTTTTTTTTTTAACATATATATATATATATACAAGAGGACAAACAAGATATAATCCCTCCCCACACTTGAAATTCACATTGTTCCCAATGTGACGATAGACAACGTTTATGAGTTAGCTATCTATAGTGGGAAAAAGGAGAATAATACTCCCCTGGTGTCGAAGAAACGTCCGGGTAAATGGACGGCATGAGCCCCGATAACGGTGCTCGCCAGTTCCCTGCAATATCAACATTCTTGACAAAAATCAAACTCATCAAAACCATCAATCACATCCACATGTTTAACTAAATTAAACTACAGAAAGCGATAAAAATACTGAAAAGAAATTGTTCAAAAACAAATGCTAAAATGTCTTGGGTACGCAGACCCGAAAAGAACGTACTGAAAGCATAAATAAATAAATACTAACAACTGAAATCATGCAGATTTAGGCGGCTACTGGCTTCCCCAGCCCCACTGGTGCTGACTGGAGCTTTCTGGCTGGTCGCCAGGTGCACCTCTCTGAGTGAACCGGGGAGGACTCCTGAAGTACCCTGGATGAGCTCTCTCCAAACCTGAAAATAAATAATCAAAACCAGCACGTATGTCATCCTGCACCTGCTCCAGACCGCTGCGCAGGTACTACTGCTCCTGCTGGGAAGTCCCCTGCTGTGCACAAATCTGCTGCACTGTCAGATCCATGGTCTGGAACTGCTGATAAAACTCTGGATAGGAGGGGATGCCAGGAGGCCATTGCTGCTGATCGGGACGCGGTGGTGTCTGAGGTGGGGTCCCTGGCGGTGTTCCGCCTCCCTCATGCTCATGGTCTCCTCCCGGCTGCTTAGTATCTACCATGTGCTCATCCTCAGGGGGTTTCGGAGGCAGAGGGTCCCAAATCACCCCATTTACGATGAGGCGTGGTCCATCTGGTGTACTGATGATGTATTGTAAAATACATCTATTTCCAGTGTAAAGTATGTACAGTTTCGAGTCGTTAGATAGTTCTTTTATTAGTTTTAGGCTTGTACTCGTCTATTTTATTTATTATAGGTTTTTATAGATTTGTATTAGTTTTGTGTCATTTTTAGTACTTATGTATTTATTTTATATTTTGGTAGGTGTTCATAAACGTTGGAGCGTAAACGAGCAACCTTGGTCAAGCCAAGAACACCCGAGTCTAAAGCACCGAGAATTAATAATAATAATAATAATAATAATAATAATAATAATAATAATAATAATAATAATAATAATAATAATAATAATAATAATAATAATAATAATAATAATAATGGACTAAAGTCCATGTTTACGTCAAAAGCAAAAAAAAAAATTATCAAGGCCCAAAACAAAAGGTGAAAAGCCAATGATGATCGCAAAATATTAAAGAGGGGGGGGGGGGGAGGCGGCACAATAATATGAACAGGTAGATTATCAATCTTGGAGCGGCATCATAGCGACAAAGGGAGTATCGATTTTTGATGAAAAGAAATATTATTTTAAGGTGGAGGTCAAGGTTGAAGCATTGGTGCGAGCACGGGTTGTTTCTATTTTAATTATTTATCTATTCAATACCCGTATGAACACCATGAATATTATTTGTTTCTATTGTTTTGATTTTATCATGACAATTATTGGCTAGATCATAGAACTACCTAGGCAATGATGATTACGCTTGTTTGATTATTTTCTTTTGGTTTTGGAACTTTTGGTTGTGGATGAATTTTAAAGTAAAGAACTTTTTATTTTCTGGTTTGATGTATATGCATATTTAGTTTTATTTAAATAATTTTTATAAACTCCACTTGCGTTTTTGTGAATGTCTTTCATGTATGAATGCGGGTTAGGTTGCGGACTGGGTGTTAGCAACTAGTTTATGGTTAATTGCCTAGGATTATCCATAGGAGTTGTAATTGTTAGTTAGATAATTCTAAGTGTTCTACCAATTCTCAATAGCTGTAAGGTGCGAGATTGTTGGTCTGTCTAGGGTGTTAAATTGCTAGATCTAGATGCTTTGTAAGAAGATCTTCCTAGTTTCCTTAGCATTCCTTGTAGGCCAAGTCTTATCAGAAATATTGTAGTTATCCCTTGCACTTTCGGGTGTATTGTGACTTTCGCACTGTAAGGTAGACTGTCTAGCGGGTACTTTAAGATTCGAGTAGGTAAGCCTGTAAGGGTAACCTCTCAACCGGTGGTTTAACGGCTTATAGGTAACCTTAGGTTTCTCCTTGAGAAGGGTCGAGGGTCCTCTAGTTTATCCTTTAAGTTTAGTATTTTAAGATCCCAGTTCCACACCAGTTCCATAGCCATTAGAAATTTATCATTCATGTGTAGGATTCTAGCCTAGGTAGTGTGTACCCATCACCTGATCCGAATTCCAGTTCCCAGTTCGTGTCCTCAATTATTTAAGTTTTATTTATTTATTTGCAATTAGTTTGTTAGAAAACCCCCCTTAAGCAACAAAATAATTTAAGTCAGTTTGTAGATAAGTTATCGAGTCTAGTTTACGTTTTCCAGTAGAGTCTCGTGGGTTCGATACTCGGACTTACTTTAGCTGTACTGCACTGACCGGTACACTTGCCGGTTGTGTGGTTTAGGTTTAGAGAGTCTTAGTTTATAAATTTAAAACTTAGAGTGTCTAGTTTAGGTTAATTTAGTTAGTTTTTACTAAACCACTTTGAGCACATCAAGTTTTTGGCGCCGTTGCCGGGGACTCTTGGCGATTGCGTTTACTAGCTTTGATTACACTTATCTGCTATATCTGTGCTACTTGTGTTTTGTGTTGAGTCTGTCTTTTTGTATAGTGAGTCGTAGGAGTCTAATTGTTTGTGTATTTTAATTTCTGTCGAGTCTGTAAATAGGTTTGAAATTTGTGGAGGACCCTATTTTACCGTTAGATTTCCACAAAATGCGGGGTCCTCTGCACATTATTGTGCTAATTCCTTTGTGCAGCCGCAGCCATATTATTCACAAGGTTGTCCTACAAATTATTATGATGGCTCGTATCACCAGCCACATTATAATCAATATCCTGATCAATTTTCTGGAAGCACTTCTTGTGAGGATAGTGGTAATGATTGGAGTGAAATCAAAAGGCTGTTGACATTATTAGTTGCTAAAGATGAAAATACCCAGAAAATGTTAGCAGAGCACGACACTATCCTGAAAAACCGACAGACTGCTATTTTAGATCTTCAACGAACACTAGAAGACATAGCTAGGAGATTAGATGAAGAAGAAGAGAAAGAAAAGGTTCAGCAAGAGCAGTTGCCGAAAGTCGGTTATACATATGATGAGGAGGGCAACTACCTCGGGTACATGAACGCTCGAGGGGAGTTGTTCCCAACGTTTCCAGAAGAAGGGAAAGAGCCGATCATGGAATACGCAGATGAGTCAGATGAAGAGATGATCCCAATCACGGAGACGAAAATGGACGTTGAAGTCCCACCTCCGGTGCCACAGGTTACTATATTTGATTTTGGGAGTGACTCTGATGAAAAGGACGACGAAGAAGAATGGGCGGCGTATCAGAGGTCGTTAGTGCAGAGGGAAGTGACTGAAGAAGAAGTGGAATTGGGAGATTCCATTGATATGATGTTTGGTGTAGAGGAAGACAATGAGGTTAGTGAAACGTTGTTGTCTGAAGAGGATGAGTTTTTAGATCTAGAGTTAGATGGTTTACCTGTTTTTGAAGAAGTAGGGGAGTCTGATCCCGATGGAGATATGGCATACCTGGATGCCCTACTTGAAGGTGAACCGACAGACATGACTGAACCTGCACCAGATGAAAGAAATAAGTGTGGGGATCATCCTATGGAAATGGTGGTAGAAGAAGCGCACCATAGCTGGCCCGTGGTAATAGAAGGAACTTCAAAATCAACAACACCACGGGAGAGGGCAAGGAAGAGAAAAAGAAAGGACCGGAACCGAAAGAAGATCAAAGGATGGCACGATTTGGAGAAGAAGAAGCCAGTGAAAGTCAAACACGATCAGTCTTCTTGCTATATGCCACGTATCCGGTTCATTCCAGGTAAGTTTAAATTCTGGTGGTTTGACCCATTAAAAATGCTTAAATTATTTTTCACTCCCACCAATAAATCTTCAATTTTTAATAAGAACCGGGTGGAATTAAACGGGTTAGATCAGGTCCAGATAAAAGAGAAGCCCCCTGATTAAGTTTAAGTGTGGGGAGGCTCTGTAGAGTTTGTAAACTTATTTTTATATTTTTTTTTCTAGCTGTTCATTTTTTTATTTGTGGTCCGTCTTTCGATAGTTGTTCATAGGTTTTTATCTTTCTATTTTATTTTATCTTTGTGTCTTTGAGTATGTTCGCAGGTTTGCGTGTTTGCTTAGGTAGAGGAAATTTCACTATGAGCGGATCGCATGTATCATCTTTATATATATTTTATGAGTGGGAGTTTTGGTAAAGGTTTGGGTAATAAAAGAGAATTTTTCTTAAAAAAAATAAATAAATAAATAAATTAACTTTCTGTGAAAAAAGGCTTTTCACGTAATGTGAGGAGTCTGGGCTGACCTGTTCGCCTCATGCGACCAGCTATTACCCCGGAAAGTTATATTTTTTTTCCGCTTGCAACGCGTGTTGCGATCACCAGTGTCCTTCACGTTGAGCGAGAACCGGATTTTTTTTTCTTTCTACCCATTTGGTTCTACCACCATTCACCGCCATTTTGCCAAGTAGGTACGTCTTCTTGTTTGTTGTTATATTATGAGTCTAAGTTAATAGTTTGAGTCTTTTTATTTTTGTGTGGTTCGGTATTATGCTCGGGTTTTGTTTGTTTCGTTTTGCGCAGGTTTGGACTGCACCACCCGTACTCAATCTCCATTCGGGTGATTCCAGAGCTGTTTAACATTTGTCAAGGCAAGCCCAGAGTTTACCATTGTGTCAGAGCCGATCGCGAATGAAATGTTATACGATCGAGCTGGATTGGACTAGATTTTTTGGAGCTTACGCGTTATTTAACTAGCTAAGTCCTTTCCAATTTGCCCTTATCTTTTTAATTTTTGTATTCGGAATTTATTTTTTGTTTTGAGTCGTTTTCTATTCCTACATTGAGGGCAATGTAGAGTTTAAGTGTGGGGATGAAAACTGTCGTGTAGTCTGTATATAGAGTCGTTTTGAGTTCAAAAAAAAAATCAAAAATAAAAAAAAAGTCCCTGATTTTGAAGTTTGCATTATATAAAATATGGAAAATGATAGGTAAAGTTAGGTGTCCGGTTTTCAAATAGTATGTATAATAAGAGATTAAAATTGATTGAAAACGTGTCTGATTTGGGATATGTGGGTAGGCTCGGCCGGTAGAAAGGTTTCATTTGAAAAGTAATAAATTAATTATGTTAGGCTATTTTGTGGGTTCTCATCTAGGAGAAACGGGGAGACCGAAACCGCCAAAAATAGTATAAGAAGCACCGTTATAAGTAGAAAACCGTTAGAATTTCTAATCACTAAAAAAAATTAAGAAATCAAAGCAAAAAATGCTGAAGCTTAAGGTGCCTGGCCACTGGGATAGCGACTTGGATTGGTCACACCCTCTGAGTTAAGTATGCTGAGATGAAAAAAAAAATGCTGAAGCTTAAGGTGCCTGGCCACTGGGATAGCGACTTGGATTGGTCACACCCTCTGAGTTAAGTATGCCGAAAAAAAAGGTGATTTTAAATTCTCTTGATTTTCTACATAAGACGGTTGGGAAATGGACAATTGGTCGTTCCTTTAGCTTCATAAGCTTGAGGTGGGATTAGGAGGAACTGTGACTTCCTTCGAGTGAGACCCTAGATAGACTAATCAACATGAACTTAACATAAATAAAAGGGGCTTGGAAACCGGTGTGGGTTTAAGAGGATCAATATACCTGCAATCGCAATCAACACGTTAGTAGATTATTAATTAAGTAACCTATGTTTTGAAACTGGATGTAAACTTAACTGTGATTCCATAGCATAATTCTTTTTCAGGGACGAAAAAAAGATAAGTGTGGGGATATTTGATGTATTGTAAAATACATCTATTTCCAGTGTAAAATATGTACAGTTTCGAGTCGTTAGATAGTTCTTTTATTAGTTTTAGGCTTGTACTCGTCTATTTTATTTATTATAGGTTTTTATAGATTTGTATTAGTTTTGTGTCATTTTTAGTACTTATGTATTTATTTTATATTTTGGTAGGTGTTCATAAACGTTGGAGCGTAAACGAGCAACTTTGGTCAAGCCAAGAACACCCGAGTCTAAAGCACCGAAAATTAATAATAATAATAATAATAATAATAATAATAATAATAATAATAATAATAATAATGGACTAAAGTCCATGTTTACGTCAAAAGCAAAAAAAAAAAAAATTATCAAGGCCCAAAACAAAAGGTGAAAAGCCAATGATGATCGCAAAATATTAAAGAGGGGGGAGGCGGCACAATAATATGAACAGGTAGATTATCAATCTTGGAGCGGCATCATAGCGACAAAGGGAGGATCGATTTTTGAAGAAAAGAAATATTATTTTAAGGTGGAGGTCAAGGTTGAAGAATTGGTGCGAGCACGGGTTGTTTCTATTTTAATTATTTATCTATTCAATACCCGTATGAACACCATGAATATTATTTGTTTCTATTGTTTTGATTTTATCATGACAATTATTGGCTAGATCATAGAACTACCTAGGCAATGATGATTACGCTTGTTTGATTATTTTCTTTTGGTTTTGGAACTTTTGGTTGTGGATGAATTTTAAAGTAAAGAACTTTTTATTTTCTGGTTTGATGTATATGCATATTTAGTTTTATTTAAATAATTTTTATAAACTCCACTTGCGTTTTTGTGAATGTCTTTCATGTATGAATGCGGGTTAGGTTGCGGACTGGGTGTTAGCAACTAGTTTATGGTTAATTGCCTAGGATTATCCATAGGAGTTGTAATTGACCGTGCACGACATGCAGATTTGCAGTTTTGAGGCTGCAACTGCAGTTTCGCGCGCAGCGGTTTTAATCCGTCCGAAAACATCATTTTAGCTAAGTTTAACCTGTTTGGCGACTGTATGCGCTTCATTGCTCCTTCCGGCTCCGATCAAACCTGTATGAACCTGCACAAAACTCGAAACGACATTAAAGCTAAGAAATTTTTTTTTAAACTAACTAAGTTATAAACTAACTAATTACCTACTACCCCATTTGGCGCGCCCATACGCGCCGTGCTATATTTATTAACGAGTCGCTAGCTAGACTCACTTCCCCACACTTTATGAGGCGTGTGGGGCGTAGAGATCGATTTCCTCTACGGTTTGGTCAACCGGTCCTTCAACATAGACTTTTAGGCGATGACCGTTGACTTTGAAAGTCAAACCCACAGAATCTGCGATCCAGACAGCACCGTATGGATATATTTCCTTAACAGTGTACGGTCCTGTCCAGCGGGATTTTAACTTTCCAGGAAAGAGGCGCAGGCGAGAATTATAAAGCAAAACTAAATCGCCTACCTGAAAATCTTTCTGGCTTTTCAGGCGACTGTCGTGCAGTCTCTTTGTGCGCACTTTATATAATATCGAGCTCTCATAGGCCTGCTGCCTAAGCTCCCCCAGCTCGTGAATCTGTAAGAAACGGGTCTCACCGCCGGTCTTAAGATCCAAATTCGCCGTTTTAAGAGCCCAGAATGCCCTATGTTCCAACTCGACAGGGAGATGACACGCTTTGCCATAGACCAGCCGAAAGGGAGTCATCCCAATAGGCGTCTTGTAGGCAGTTCTAAAGGCCCACAGCGCGTCATCAAGCTTGTCAGCCCAATCCTTGCGGTTTTGATTAACCGACCGCTCAAGGATTCGCTTCAATCCACGGTTCGTGACCTCCACCTGTCCACTTGTCTGTGGATGATACGGGGTGGATAACCTGTGCTGGACGCCATAACGTGCTAACGCGCGATCAAGCTGCGCATTGCAGAATTGCGTGCCACGGTCACTAATTAGTGCCTTCGGGGCACCAAACCGCGAGAACAAGCCTCTAACAAACCTCACGACTACTCGGGCATCATTTGTGGGTAAGGCTTGCGCCTCCACCCACTTTGACACATAGTCAACCGCCACAAGTATGTATTTATTACTCCGTGAGGAGGGGAATGGTCCCATGAAGTCTATGCCCCAAATGTCAAAGACCTCACAGACTTGGATGGGATTTTGCGGCATTTGGTCGCGTGCCGATATGTTCGTCGCCCTCTGGCATGAATCACATGCACCGACCAATATCTGAGCGTCACGGAAAAGTGTGGGCCAATAAAACCCGGAGTCTAACACTTTTTTGGCAGTGTAATTCGCTCCGTGATGACCTCCGGTAGGCCCCTCGTGACAGTCGCGCAAGATCTGCGCCGCCTCAACCCCAAACACGCAACGGCGAATCAGCTGATCCGCCCCGACCCGGAACAAAAATGGGTCGTCCCAGAAGTAATGCTTGAGGTCCGCGAAGAACTTCCTCTTTTGCTGGTGCGACAATCCTTTGATGAGGATCCCGCACGCGAGGTAGTTCGCAAAATCCGCGAACCATGGCGATACATCTTCCACCGACTCGACGCTCATCAAGAACTCGTGGGGAAAATTTGTATGTGCGTGAAAGGATCGTTTAACAACAAAGAATGATCAAACAAGTTAGTTTTAGGTGCGGAAACCCTAAAACTATCACAAAATAATAGTCAAACAGATTAAAACACACAGATCATCATTTTCAAATGTTTTTCATTAATTAACAACTCGATTACACGTTGAAATATGATTACAATCAAGGTATGAACGATAAAAGAGTTAAACAAAACACTAGAGAGAATATCAGAAAGTGGAGGGAATAATAATGACCAAAAGTTACATTCAAAAATCAAACTTGTCTATTTATAGACTGCACATTCGCCCAAATTGATTGTGCGAATGTGCAGGTTCGCCCAAACTGATTGGTCGAACCAAGTTTTACAATAAACTAAATTCTCATTCGTCCAAGTTTTCTTCCTTCGCACCAATTCTTCTTCCTTCGTACCTATAAAAAGTCTCCTTCGCACCAACTAATTTTCTCCTTCGCACCAACGACATTTACTAAAACAATTGTGTTGTTCAATCCAAAGCATTAGTCGCACTTTTGCATCTACAAACTCCCCCTCGACTATTGCTTGGATTGTTGTCGTCGTTGTTCGTCCATTCTAATGTTCATCAGTCTGATGTGTCGTTGAATCTTCTGTTCTTTCGTCAACACCGGTTCCTGAAATTGCTTTTGCTTCTTCGTTTTCAGTTCAGGCACCTTTTGCTTTTCAACAAACTTTCCCAGCTTCTCGCCATAGTCACACCCAGCATTGATATCATATGCAAAGCACAGAAATACCACACGTTGGTACTTTCCTGCTTGCTTAGCATCTTTCGCATCTGAATAGATCGGATTGTAGAACAACATGATAATATCCTCATGTGAACAGTTTATTAACCACATAGGATCAAAGATGTGTACTTTCTTGTAGTTCTTCTCTCCGTCTTTTAATACAATCACGGCCTCTGCAATTTTCCAGTCGTAATACCACCAGATGAAATCTTTGGCGAAGTGTTGTGGGATAGGCAACAAAGGAATCTTTTTCAACACTCGCGGTGGTTTGTACTTTAACGTTACCTTGGGCATACCAGTAATCTGATCAATATCCTTCTTGTGAACAATACGTTTAGGATATTGTGGTTTAAACAAATCCCACTTGGTTCGGCTTTCTCTAGTCATTTTCTCAGCAAAGTAGGTAATCTGACTATTTGAAGCTCCCGTTAAACGGTGACGACAAGTATCACGGATTGCCCAATAGGGAAGAGTCTTCAAGTGATGAAACTTGTCGAAATACAAGATCCCCTTCTCCCACTTTACTGCAAAACATCTCAATTCTTTAACAAACTTCCAGGCCAATGCACGACCTTTGAAAATACCATTATGAAGTTTGTAAAAGCTTCCTTGAATATCAGCTTTTGGACGATTGTTTTCTTTTTCTTTTAACTTCTTCAAGAATTCTTTCAAACTCTCCGACTGCTCGAACCGTGGTTTGTCATGCCCTCTAAAGATTTCGTCTTCAAACGCTTTGCTCTTCTCTTTAGCTAGTTTCTCGGCATGGTTTAGCAATTCATCTGAGAAAGAAAATCCACAATCTTGATTAGTCTTGAAGTATTGTGGATACTCCTCACTCGTAATATCTTCCATTTCAACTTCCTCAAACGCAGGAACATCACTGTCATCAGAATGATACCCGGCTTCCTTCTCAGGTATCTTCGGAATGAAATTGTCAGCAAGTAATTCTTCCAAAGTCTTTCCTACTTGCTTTGCTAAACCCTCAAGGATTTCTTTTGAAATTTCCGCAGAAACTTCCCCATCTTCAAGATCAGGGTCATCAAACTCCAACTCGAATAGTTTATTGTTTGATTCAAATATCTCTGGAAATCTGCTAGTCATGTCGATCGTCCAGACTCGATCAGTGAGCATCTGGCGATACTTGTTCTTATCGTCTTCAGACAATGACTACAATTTCTCGTTCCAGAAGATATCATCATCCACATTCTCTCCAGGAGTCTTAGAGCTCGACTCACCACCCTTACTTGAGTCACGCTTCTCATATGTAAACTTGTCAGCGTCATCATCATCATCATCACTACTATCATCAAAAGCAGAGCCGTTTCCATCACTCGAACCATCATCTGAACCTCCATCATCTTTATCATCTTTCTTCTTCTTCTTTGTATCATTTCCTGCATCTTCATCAAGTTCATCATCTTCTTCTTCATCAGATGGTTCGTAATCAATCTGTTCTTCTTCTCTTTCCTTTTCTACTTCACCAGCTTGAAGTTGAGGAGCTTGAGAGTACAAGTTCTTGATCAAATCATCCATATGCTTGTTACTCTTCTTCAACTGTTTATTCTCCTCCTTCAATACAATGATTCTCCTGGTGTTTCGTTGCTCGTGCTTCAGCAACTTCTTATTTTCTCTTTTCAATCTCTTAATCGTTTTCTTCAAAGCTTCATTATCATCTGCTGATGTGACTACGACCTCCAACATCTTCTTATCATTAGACTTTAACTGCTCGATTTCAGTTTGTTGTTTGTTGATTAGATTCATCATTTCAGACAATCTCTGATTCACAGCACTCATAATGTCACTATCCACCGAAACTTTCTTCTTCAAAGGTGGTTTAACATCATCAGGCAGTTTGCCTTTTCTGATCTTTTTGAGCACGTTATCCAATGCCTCATTAACCTCATCCATAGGTATATCTTCAGTCTGTTGTGTGTTCGATGTTGTCGTAGTCTTTTGCTTCTTTTGAGCTGGTGCAATAACCGGTGACTTAGAACCAGAAGCCGGTGGTAGTTTCTTACCAGCTATCAATGATTCAATCTCTTTCTTCCTCTTGATACTCGGCTTCTCCTGTTTCTTCTTTTTCTTAGCAGCTTGCACAGGAGAACCAATAAACGTCTCATCTACATTCATAATCAACTCTTCTTCATCAACAGGAATAGGACTTTTGTTCCCTTGATCTTCAACGTTCTGGCTAGCAGACACACCAGCCTCAGTGGCCTTGGGCATGGTTGTCTCTACCGTTTCAGCATCTGAATTCCATTGTTCATCCTCTAGCGTCTCTTCAGAGTCAACAGACGCTTCATCAACTAAATGTTATCCCTTTTTCGCCATTGTCTTGTTTCTTCTTGGCGTGCTTTTCTTCTTCTCAGGTTCAGTAACCTCTAACCTTATCTCCTTTTTCTTTGTCTTTCCACTCTTTGTGCCAACATTCACAACTTGTCTTTTGCGTTTCGCATCAGGATCTACATGATGTAACGGATTATCAGGATCAGAATCACTGTTTACATTCCTCACAAGTCCTTCATCCGGATCTGTATAATCGACTCTAGCTAGGTGTCCAAATAAACGTCTTACTGGAGGACGTTCATCAACTGACAATCCCTTATACGCTTTCATCCTAGCGAGTGTATTCAGCGACATATGTTCCTGAACAACAATGTGCTTAGGATCTCTTTTCAACTCCTTATACTTGTTGTCAAACACCATCTGGAGGAAACGAGGATAAAGTAGAAACTTAAGATTCCTCGTGCCGTTCACAGGCTCTAGTAAATGAGACATCAGCATGCCTGAGACATTGAACGGTTTGTTCAACCCTAAAGAAACCATCATAGAACTGATGCTCTTCCTCATCAAATCATATCCTCCAGCTGCAGATCCGAATACATGAATCAAAACATGTGCCAGATATTTGAATTGTGGGCACAGTTTTCCCTTATGCAATGAACCGTCAGTGATTGGTCCATTGTATTTCATTCTGAGGAAGCACTTTCGCTGATCCATAAAAGTAAACTCCTTTGGATCTGTCGGCTCATCATTCAGGTTCAACGCTTCTCTCAGATCCTCTTCACAAACAATGACTCTCTGTCCTTGAATCTTGCTCGTCAAACACGATTCGCACTTCCAGAAGTCAAGCTTGGCATTCGACCAAAATTCTTGTATCATATCCCTGTAGATAATCGTCGGGGTAGCAATGGCATCTATCACCCTGCATCTCTTCAGAAAATCAATAATGCCAACGAACTCTGTATGCTTCTTTACATCTCCGAGATACGCACAGCAGTTATGCGCATTTTCAAAATCTAAAAGCTTGGCAGGCTGTGATGATGATCCAGCTTGTTCCGTCATCTTCTCTTGTTCAGACATCGTTAAATCTGCAAAAAACAAACAAAAACACACGTTAAAAATCGACAAAATTCCAAACTTGAAAAGTTTTGGTAACAAACCTTCTCTTTCGCCCAAACGGGGGTACGAAAGAGATTTATCAAGGTGCGAATGTGAAATATAGATGGTACGAATGTATGAATTTTGAATAAAAGTTTCATTCGCCCACATATTCTTCATTCGACTGTTTGAACTTCTCCTTCGCCCATTCGTACTGGTCGAAGGAGTCAGTTCTAAATTTGAAATTTCAATTTTGAAATTAAGTGATTTTGATCATGTCCATTTGATTGCAACAAAACCTAATGATGCCGATTAACCTTTCAAAACTATCAAATACATCCAATGTTCATTAGACATGTGTTTTCAATTGAAACTAGGGTTCGAACCATAAAAATTGATCAATTGATCAGTCTGTTAGTTTTAAATCCATGAATAATGGTTATTCTCCCCCTAAAACACATATCTAATGAAACCTAATCATCAATTGTTACAATTATATTGATTTTAAACATTTTTGAACAGTTAGGGCTCGGAATATAAAACAGAGATTAAATCCGTTAATCCATGATGATAACCTGTGAAAAAGAGTGCAAAATGATCAGTATGATGTGACGAACACAATGGATTGGTTTAAAATAAACAAGCAACAAGGTGAGGTTATTGAAGAAAAATCTGAAAAATATTGAATGAGGTTCGAATGAGAGAAATGGGTATATATAGGGATACTCCTTCGCCCATTCTATACGTACGAAGGAGAAGCTTTTGTCTCCTTCGACCCTAGTGAAAGGGTTCGAATGAAGCAAAAGGGTTCGAATGAGATAAATGGTCATGAACACTCTCCTTCGCCCATATAAAACATACGAAGGAACAGGTAAAATCCCACATTCGACCAACCGAATGGGCGAATGAGAAATGGGATTTTTGAAAATTTTCCAAATCTCAAAAACGAGTCCCGGTCCAATTATTTTCCAACTTTTAAGCATCCAACAATCATGTTTTCACATTTTAAAAGTTACAAAGCTCAAATGGTGTATCAAGGTTTAGAAAATCGACATCAACCACCATCAGTTATCAAAAATAATATGGAAATGAAAAATCTTTTTGGATTTTCTAAAGTTTATGCTAAAACACACCTAAAATCTTTTTGAGTTTTGTAATTTTTGATGAGAAAATAAAATGCAAAAATGTAAACGAAAACTGTAAATGTTTTTGGGATTTCCGGTAAAGGGATCATATCAGTTTTTGAGAAATCTGATCACACCGTTGATCTTTTTGAAATTATTATCATTAAAGACAATGTGTGATCTGGCAATTGCTGATATTGTGATCCACATAAACTCACATGCAGACTTTTGTGCAGTGCTTTAAACTGATACTGATATTTATAGTATAAACACAATTGTCTGTGGTTCCCACACACACGACATACTCCCGTATCAAGAAGTAAATGCACAAAGACTCATTGTAAAGCGTGATTATGCTTTCGCTGTCTGTAATTGTACAAATATAATGCATAGAGGTATACAGGTCAGCAAATTAATGCAGCAAAGTAACATATGCACTATACCAGGTTGAGGACTGATATTAATCATGATTTGCATCAATGATGAATACGATGTAATAGATAATCTTTGATCATCATATAACATGGAAAGTTCCTCAATTCGGTAACTTTAGGATTTGGCATATAGCTCTTTTATAAAGACACCCTGTCTGATCTAGGTCCGTAATGACTTACAGCAGAAGATCAGAGAGGCTATCCCCAGACAACTAATAACATAACGACCCTAAACCTCCGAGTTTTGTACAGATACCCTATCAAACGAAATTACGGTACTAAGACCATATGCCCATGAGGAGTTCATCCACACACCAATTCGTTTGATATGTATGTATCAGGCACGCAGTAATAGGTCTACGAAGCCTATCAGCACATCGCACAGACTCAGACACACACCCTATATAGCAGTACATTATTTAGAATGTGTCAGATCCCCACTGATGTACTATCATTTCCCTTTATACTCCAGGAAATCATTTTAGATTTTTCTGATTTTTATAGATTTTCGAATTTACTGTTCCCAAGGATAAGCTGGAGCATTTCAAATATGTGACTGCCCAGATATCGTTTGTTCACAGAAATCTGACGGCATTAATCTAAGGGAAGAAGATATAGCAGTCAGCAAAGAAATTTTCTAATTTTAATGGATTTTGAAATTTTTCAATGTTTTTGTATTTTCGAAATTTTCTGAAAAGCAGTAAAAATTTAAAACTAAAAGGTGATAGACTGAGGTGGTGATCAGTCTTGTTTTTCTTTAATACCATTAGCTTTTAAAAGATAATCAAATCTGGATTTGTCAAAAGCTTTGGTAAAAAGATCTGCGCGTTGGTAATCAGTGTGGATTTTGACCATATCGATCAACTCTTTAGCATAACAATCACGGATAAAATGATATTTAATCCGGATATGTTTAGCCTTTGAGTGATTTACTAAGTCTTTTGTTAATGCGATTGCGGCCTCATTATCACCGTAAATAGGGGTTTTAAGAAATTGCAAACCGTAATCCACCATCTGTTGTTGGATCCAAAGAACCTGTGAGCAGCAGCTCGATGCTGAAACGTATTCTGCTTCACATGTGGATAGTGCAACTGCGGTTTGTTTCTTGCATTGCCAGGTCACGAGCCTGCTCCCCATAAACTGACATCCAGCCGTTGTGGATTTGCTGTCTTTGTCACAGCCGCCCCAATCTGCATCACTAAAAGCGATTAGGTCAAAATTATCATCATGAGGGTACCAAAGTCCTTTCGATGGACAACCCTTCAGATATCTAAGGATACGCTTGACAGCTGCAAGATGACTCTGTTTCGGCTTCAGAGATCCATCAGAGATCCGACGATTGCTCAGTATGTAAATGGATCAGTCAGCTCCCCCTTAAGATCAACTCCAATCCCGTGATTAGGTTGTATCGGGGTATCCATCGGCTTCGAATCATCCATCTGGAATCGGCTCAAGACTTCAGAAACGTATTTCGTCTGGTGAATAAAGATCCCCGTTGGTCTTTGCTCCACCTGCAAGCCTAGGAAAAACTGCATTTCTCCCATTGCGCTCATTTCGAACTTTTCCTGCATAACTTGTTCAAATTCCCTGCACAGAAGTTCGTTAGTTGACCCGAAAATAATATCATCAACATAAATTTGTACAAGAAGCAAATCATCTCCTGCTCGTTTCGTGAACAGTGTGCAGTCTACCAGTCCGCGTTTGAATCCTTTTGAGAGAAGATACGTGCTCAGCTCCTCATACCATTGTCTCGGAGCCTGGTGCAACCCGTAGAGAGCTTTGTTTAACACATAAACCTTATCCCGGTGAATAGGGTCCTCAAAGCCTGGCGGTTGACCTACGTAAACTTCCTCTTTGACCACACCATAAAGAAATGCGCTCTTTACATCCATCTGATACACCTTAAATTTCTTCCATGATGCAAACGCTAGGAACATTCGGATAGCTTCCAAGCGTGCAACCGGTGCATAGATTTCATTGTAGTCGATTCCTTCAACCTGATGAAAACCTTGAACGACCAAACGAGCTTTGTTTCGCACTATGACTCCTCTGTCATCCTTCTTGCATTTAAACACCCATTTGGTTCCAATTTTCTTTCTTCCAGGGGGCAAATCTGTCAGTGTCCATACACCAAGTTTCTGGAATTGTAATAACTCCTCTTGCATTGCTTCCACCCAAGGCATCATCCAAAAGAGCATCCTTGTAAGTTCGCGGCTCGACCTGCGAAACATAACAAGCAAACGACCAGTCATTTTGAAAACCAGATTTCTGTATTTTGGCATATAAAGCAAGGTTGCCAATATTTTCTGGTGCTTGAGCATTTCTCAGCTGCCCTCTTGTCATCACACTGCTACTAGGATCACCAATAACCTGTTCAAGCGGGTGTATCCGATGTATCCGAGATTCCGGATAATCAGGTACTTGTACTCCCGTTTGAGTTGTCAAATTCTCTGTAGAAACCAGATCATTACCCACATTCGATGTTGAAGCATCAGTATTAGTTGGGTTCACTGGTGGTGTCACTGTAGCGTTGTCCAGAATAGCTTCACTTGTTGCATCATCGTCTTCATCTTCTGAATCTGATGAATTAAGCGTTGTAGAAGCTTCTTGGAACACCTCTTCTTCCATTACAGGAGCAGTGGTATCATTAGAAGCTGCTTGAGGATTTACCGTGATCGGACGCACTAACGGTGAAGTCACGGCGTTTTTGACCTCGTAATATAAGCGAAGTACAGCTTCTTCAACCATGCTATCTAGATTGAATGATTCAAAGAAGTCTTTGTAATCAAACATCCAATCTGGACCTCCACCCTGTACATTTTGTGTATATCTTTGAACTTCGACGTTAGCCCACTCCTCGACTTTTCTAGTTCTTTTGTTGAATACCCGTTTTAATGGGGTTGCATATCCAACAAAATAACCTTCTTCAGCCTTTGGTGCGAACATTTCCGAAGGATTCAGCATTGTACACGGGGCACCAAATGGTTCTAGATACTCCAGATTCGGCTTGCGTCGGTTCAACAGCTCATAAGAAGTCTTGCCAAACTTCTTCACTGTCAAAACCCGGTTAAGAGTATAACATGCCGCGTAAATAGCTTCGTTCCAGAACATGACTGGAAGATTTGAATCCGCAAGCATAGTTCTCGCCGTCTCTATTAGAGTCCTGTTCTTTCTCTCTGCGACACCGTTCTGTTGGGGTGTATACGGAGCGCTATATTCATGATGAATTCCCTTGTTTGCACAAAGATCCTCCATCTGAGCGTTTTTGAACTCCGTCCCATTGTCACTCCGGATTCGTTTGATCTTCAGACCATATATATTCTCCAGACGTGTAAACAGAACCTTCAGATTGTCAAAAGTGTCGCTTTTCTGATGCAAGCACATTACCCATGAAAATCATGAATAATCATCAGTCACCACAAGACAGTACAACTCCCCTGCATGACTTTTACGTCTGACTGGACCGAATAAGTCCATATGCAAACGTTCAAGTGGCAGCTCAACGGAATTGACTTTCTTTGGTCTATGGGATTGTTTGTGCTGCTTTCCCTTTTTGCAACTAACACACTTGTCATTCAAATGGAAGTGTTTCACATTAACTCCCGTGACAAGTTCATTCTTCACTAACTGGTTCATCTTTCGCAAATGGATGTGTCCCATTCTCCTGTGCCACATAATGGATTCTTTTTCTGTAGCCTTAGAGAGGAAACACGTGACTTGGCCATGGGTGGTCATTGCTTTGGACATGTCGAGAATATACAAGTTGTTTACTCTCGGTGCCTTCAGCATCACCCACTCTTTTGGAAGCTCAAACCCAGGTTTCAAGATATAACAGGATTTGTCATCAAAATACAAAAAAAATTGTTTATCACAAATTTGACTAACACTGAGCAGATTGTAATCTATCTGTTTCACGTATGATATCCGCACTAATGTCACGACCCCATTGCTTACACTACCCTCCATCGTAATGTAGCCTCCCTTATTACCAGCAAATGCCACATAACCTCCGTTAATGTTTTTGATATCAAAGAGTAGCGTGAGGTCCCCTGTCATGTGACCAGAAGCTCCACTGTCAACAATCCATAGACTGCTAACAGGGCCAGCTGGAGCTCCCTGCACATATAAAGTAAAGCAGTTAGATCTTTCGGGGGACCCAAGCCTGTTTGGTCTTGGGTCTTTGAACAGGTTGTTTCAAAGATTCTTTCAATTCACAAACATCTTGGGTTAAATCAACCCCTTTCTTCTCACTCACAATTTTCTTTTTCTCACTCTTCTCATTCTGTGAAGTAGAGGCTCCTTCAGATTCCTTAGATGACCAGGATTGCTCAGATCTTTTCAAGATCCGGATCTGAGATTTTGAAGTCTCAGCCGGTTTCTTTACTTCATCTTTAAACGCAACCTTTTTGGTTACCTTCTCTGATTTAACAGAGACAGGTCCAACTGCTTGTTTTCCATTAGGTTTAGGAGCAACCTTTTTGTTATCAGCAGTTGAGTTCATCACAGGTTTCTTAGCAGATTTTTCAGTGGTTATCCGGTTGCGTTTATCATACGTCATCGGACGGTTTTCCCTCTTGTTGTAAAAATTGTTTTGATTATGATAAGATTCTTGCTGAGGGAAATACCGTCTCTGTGAATAACCGTAGTTGTCAACCGGATAATCATGATATTGCCTCATCTCCACCTCGTGCCTTTTGTGTCGTACGTACGGGCAGGCGGCAAGTAAATGTCCCCGTTCCCCGCACTTATAACACGCACGGTATTCCTCATAGTTTTCTTTGATCGGCGACTTGGAAAAGCTAGCAATGGGATATCGATCAACCATGCATTGTTTCCTTAAACTCTCAGGAGCTGGGTCCTTCAAGTAAGTCGGTTCAATAAAACTGTTTGCTTTATCAACAGGCAAAACAAATTGTGTGACATTGACCTTGGCATCTTTATCCGAATAAATTTTATCTAAAATTTCTTGAGGAATGTCATTGGTTCTTTCAAATTTTGGAAACCAAATCGTACTTTCCTGCCAGATCTTTTCGATTTTTGAATAATTGACAAACTTAATCGGATATTCATCATCAGATAAAATCTTATCGGAACCTTGCATCCGATAGAAGATTTTGACAGGTTTGTCACACGATTCGTTGCTCATATCATTAGATTTTTCAGATTTAAGCTCATTTTTCTTTTCAACCGGTTTAACCACATTTTTCTCAGATTTAGTTTCATTTTTCTTTTCTACCGGTTTAACAACATGTTTCTCAATTTTCTTTACCTCTTTCTTTTCAAAACACTTACCAACAGACTTTTCATTTTTCTTTACCACATTCTTACGATGAGCATTTGCCATTGGATGAATGATCTGAGACGGTGAGACTGGCTCAGTAGTGATTATATGATTTTCATCAGGGATATCACTTTCATTTTCAACCGTCTCAGATGGTTCATCTTCTTCATCTGAATCATCAGCAGCGACCACACCCTCATTATTTCCCAGTACTGGTCTCACATCAGAATACGGATCCCCGACACTGGAAGTGTTAGGCTCGTTTTCTGATGTGGAGTCAGAATTGACTAAAGTCTCTGGTGGTATTGCATGTAAGTTGTGGTTCTCAAACAATACCGGAGATGGGACCGCCTTATAGTTTGCACTATTCGACTGGGAGGGTTCTTCTATGATATGGTCAACTACATATGCTATGTGCTTGTAACTCTCTAACTTCTTGTTTACTTTTTCAGCAAAGCACTTGATGGTTGCCATTTCTAATTTAGTGTTTTCCATTTCATTGATATAGTTATTAATGGCAAGTTGTTTAATTGACAATGTCTTTTTAAGTTCAGACACATCCTTTTTATAACCATCAAGAACTTTGTTGAAATCTTTTAAATCTTTTTGATAAATCTGACAGTTGATTTTGGCACTCTCAAGTTGGACCTTGAGAAGCTTGTTTTCATCTGTCAGTTTTTCAAAATCAGCACATTTATCACATTTAACACACACTTGAGATTGAGTTTCAGAACTTACCGGTTTAGGAGGTTCTGTCATTGCCATCAAAGCGAAGTGAGCTTCCTTCCCTGCGAAGAATTTGGAGTAGTCAATCTTGGTGCACGCATCATCCACCATACATGACTTGCGGGTCATCAGGAAATCAGCTTCAGCTAGCAGTTGGTCAATGTCATCATCTAGTGAATTCACACTAGCCTCTGAATCAGATTCACTCTCCATATCCGAGTAAGCTGAATCATAGTGGTCTCCAACATCAGTGACAGAATCAAGAATCATCCCCGATTTCTTGTCTTCACTCTCAGCAATCACATCCTCATTCACTTCCTCAATTTTCAACTCCGACACTTTTTCAATCACAACCTCCTCTTCAATCTCCTCATTCTCATCCAAACTCATCTGCTGTGCCACACAAGCCACGTTCCCAGCAGTAATCTCCTCCACCCCCAATTGCATACCCGTCCAATCAAAACCTTCATCCTTCTGAATTACAAGTGCTTGGTTTTGATTGTCAGTTTGGTTTTGGTTTTGAGTGTTAGGTGTAGAGATAGGAACAATAGTTCGGTTTGGATTTTGGTGAGGTTGGTTTTGAGTTGTGGGTTGTCTAGTGTTGGTATTTTGTTGACGGTTCTGATAATTGTTTTGTGGTTGAAAACTTGAGATGTTAGGACTGTTGTATGACACTTGATTTTGGTTTTGGTTTTGTCTGTTTTGGTATGTTGAATTGAATGGGTTTCGATTACCTTGCTGTGCTGGCTGTGTGCACTCTCTTTTAAAGTGTCCCTTCTCACCACAATTGAAGCATGTAACTTTTGCTTTGTTGAATCCGTATGTGGTGTTGGGAGAGGTTGAGAGATCAGTTCTACCAGTCTTCTGAATAAAGTCAGTGGCTCTCCTCATTATGCTTGCAAAAGCCCACTGAATGTCCATAAGCTCCATCTCCTCTTTGTCGATTTGAGCGTAGTCCTCATTGGTGAGATTATTGTTTCCAATTTGACTCGCAACCAAACCATTGTAAGAAGCAACCATAGCAGATACAAGAGCAACATGCTGTTGAGCAATTTCAACAGTCACATTGTTAAGATTCGAGGTCTCTAACACAATTGGGTTTTGACTTGATTGTGCTTGAGTAATCTGCATCTGATTCATGTGAGGAGGATATTGTTGTTGTTGTTGAGGTTGACTTGATGTGTAGCATGCGGCTTGTTGTAATGGTGAAAAAGGTGGAATAAAGTTTGGTGTTTGATAAGGTTGTTGTGTGTATGATGGTGTGTAGGATGAAGTTTGAGCAAGGTAGTTGATGGGTGCTTTTGTTGGTTCAACAACGTTGGATACACATGCTATGTGAGGAGCAACATTAGAAGTGGTGCTTGAAGCAGAAAGAGAGTTAGATGTACCACTCACATATAGATCAGGATTCTGTGGAATCTGAGCTCTTTTAGCTTTTCTCTTTTCCTCCATCTCTTTGTTTTCCAGCTTTTGAATGAACTCGTTAATAGTCCAATACTGGTATGCATCCTTCTCCTTTAACACTTCAATGTGTTGGTTCCAGTAGGGTGGTAAAGCATCAGCAAATTTATCTACTAATTCTGACATTGGTATGCTGATCTCATAGCTCGACAGTTCAGTGAGCAAATGGCAATACCGTGGAACCAACTCTTTTAGGGTCTCATTACCCATGTAACTGAAGTTTTCAAATTCCTTACGAAGCTCTTCCATCCTCAGCTTCCTTGTCTTTTCATTACCATCATGTCGGTTTCTCAGCATATCCCATAGTTGTTTGGATGTTGTACACGATCCAAACTGATGCAATAGATCAGTGTTGATCGCCTGGGATAGCTGAGAGAATGCCTTCTTCTCTATCGCAAACCTCTTCTTCTCATCATCCGCCAAATTCTCCAAAGGTATCGGTTCTCCAGTATTCTCCAGAATAGGAGCAACGTAACCCTTCACTATCATTTGCCATGCCTCGGCTCCCTCAAGTCCTTGTCCCTCAACATGGATCTTGAACTTCGTCTTCCAAGTATTGTACTCCTTCATGTCCATTAGCTTTGGTGGACGATTGCCGCTTCCAGAGGATAGATCATGAATAAGAGTGGATATAGCGTTGGTCGTCTGCGAATGGACTGCTGCTGCTGCTACTCCCCAATAGTTGTCAATCGGTTGTTGTAATGGTTGAACAACTTGTTGAGGAGCCGAACTAGTCATTGCCATATAATTGATTGGCTGTGATGGTTGACTAGTCTTCTGGGCTGCAACGGACCATGGATCTTGTGTTGTCTGCTGTTGTGGTGCTTGAGTAGGTCTAGGCGTTGTTGGGAAGTTCCACATCTTGTCCTGCAAACGATTAAACACGAAAAGATTAAAAATGTTTTAAAACAGGATGCTCCTTCATACAGTCGAACGTGCGAATGAGAAATAAAGTTCTCCTTCAACCGTTTTGATTGATACGAATGTGAACTGAAATAACAAAATCTCCTTCGACCGCTTTTGTCTCTCTTTCGACCGTTCTCCTGCTCCTTCGACCGTTCGATCAGACGAAGGTGATACAACTGGGCGAATGAACAAAATAAGCAATCAAAGTCTACTTTCGACCACTATAACACCTCCTTCGACCACAAAATCCCTCGTTCGACCCAAAGAAATTTCACTTTCGACCAAATTCTCTCTTTCGACCCCTGAGATTTCAAAAACGGTTATTCTTTGAAAATCCGTTAATTTTGATCATGTTTATCAAATGTTGATGGATTTTGATGATCTAAATCAGGTTTTGAATCGGAATTGATTTGGAACAACTTTAATGAAGAGAATTATCCAATTTAACCTCAAAATCAAGTTGTAATCAATCAAAATCTTATCACATCAGTTTGTTCATTGAAAACAGAAACTTTTTGACCAAAATTGGGTCCAAATCAACTGAGAAACTATTAATTTGTGGTTGTTTGATCCAGAATGGCTCTGATACCACTTTGTATGTGCGTGAAAGGATCGTTTAACAACAAAGAATGATCAAACAAGTTAGTTTTAGGTGCGGAAACCCTAAAACTATCACAAAATAATAGTCAAACAGATTAAAACACACAGATCATCATTTTCAAATGTTTTTCATTAATTAACAACTCGATTACACGTTGAAATATGATTACAATCAAGGTATGAACGATAAAAGAGTTAAACAAAACACTAGAGAGAATATCAGAAAGTGGAGGGAATAATAATGACCAAAAGTTACATTCAAAAATCAAACTTGTCTATTTATAGACTGCACATTCGCCCAAATTGATTGTGCGAATGTGCAGGTTCGCCCAAACTGATTGGTCGAACCAAGTTTTACAATAAACTAAATTCTCATTCGTCCAAGTTTTCTTCCTTCGCACCAATTCTTCTTCCTTCGTACCTATAAAAAGTCTCCTTCGCACCAACGAATTCTCTCCTTCGCACCAACGACATTTACCAAAACAATTGTGTTGTTCAATCCAAAGCATTAGTCGCACTTTTGCATCTACAAACTCCCCCTCGACTATTGCTTGGATTGTTGTCGTCGTTGTTCGTCCATTCTAATGTTCATCATTCTGATGTGTCGTTGAATCTTCTGTTCTTTCGTCAACACCGGTTCCTGAAATTGCTTTTGCTTCTTCGTCTTCAGTTCAAGCACCTTTTGCTTTTCAACAAACTTTCCCAGCTTCTTGCCATAGTCACACCCAGCATTGATATCATATGCAAAGCACAGAAATACCACACGTTGGTACTTTCCTGCTTGCTCAGCATCTTTCGCATCTGAATAGATCGGATTGTAGAACAACACGATAATATCCTCATGTGAACAGTTTATTAACCACATGGGATCAAAGATGTGTACTTTCTTGTAGTTCTTCTCTCCGTCTTTTAATACAATCACGGCCTCTGCAATTTTCCAGTCGTAATACCACCAGATGAAATCTTTGGCGAAGTGTTGTGGGATAGGCAACAAAGGAACCTTTTTCAACACTCGCGGTGGTTTGTACTTTAACGTTACCTTGGGCATACCAGTAATCTGATCAATATCCTTCTTGTGAACAATACGTTTAGGATATTGTGGTTTAAACAAATCCCACTTGGTTCGGCTTTCTCTAGTCATTTTCTCAGCAATGTAGGTAATCTGACTATTTGAAGCTCCCGTTAAACGGTGACGACAAATATCACGGATTGCCCAATAGGGAAGAGTCTTCAAGTGATGAAACTTGTCGAAATACAAGATCCCCTTCTCCCACTTTACTGCAAAACATCTCAATTCTTTAACAAACTTCCAGGCCAATGCACGACCTTTGAAAATACCATTATGAAGTTTGTAAAAGCTTCCTTGAATATCAGCTTTTGGACGATTGTTTTCTTTTTCTTTTAACTTCTTCAAGAATTCTTTCAAACTCTCCGACTGCTCGAACCGTGGTTTGTCATGCCCTCGAAAGATTTCGTCTTCAAACGCTTTGCTCTTCTCTTTAGCTAGTTTCTCGGCATGGTTTAGCAATTCATCTGAGAAAGAAAATCCACAATCTTGATTAGTCTTGAAGTATTGTGGATACTTCTCACTCGTAATATCTTCCATTTCAACTTCCTCAAACGCAGGAACGTCACGGTCATCAGAATGATACCCGGCTTCCTTCTCAGGTATCTTCGGAATGAAATTGTCAGCAAGTAATTCTTCCAAAGTCTTTCCTACTTGCTTTGCTAAACCCTCAAGGATTTCTTTTGAAATTGCCGCAGAAACTTCCCCATCTTCAAGATCAGGGTCATCAAACTCCAACTCGAACAGTTTATTGTTTGATTCAAATATCTCTAGAAATCTGCTAGTCATGTCGATCGTCCAGACTCGATCAGTGAGCATCTGGCGATACTTGTTCTTATCGTCTTCAGACAATGACTACAATTTCTCGTTCCAGAAGATATCATCATCCACATTCTCTCCAGGAGTCTTAGAGCTCGACTCACCACCCTTACTTGAGTCACGCTTCTCATATGTAAACTTGTCAGCGTCATCATCATCATCATCACTACTATCATCAAAAGCAGAGCCGTTTCCATCACTCGAACCATCATCTGAACCTCCATCATCTTTATCATCTTTCTTCTTCTTCTTTGTATCATTTCCTGCATCTTCATCAAGTTCATCATCTTCTTCTTCATCAGATGGTTCGTAATCAATCTGTTCTTCTTCTCTTTCCTTTTCTACTTCACCAGCTTGAAGTTGAGGAGCTTGAGAGTACAAGTTCTTGATCAAATCATCCATATGCTTGTTAGTCTTCTTCAACTGTTTATTCTCCTCCTTCAAAACAATGATTCTCCTGGTGTTTCGTTGCTCGTGCTTCAACAACTTCTTATTTTCTCTTTTCAATCTCTTAATCGTTTTCTTCAAAGCTTCATTATCATCTGCTGATGTGACTACGACCTCCAACATCTTCTTATCATTAGACTTTAACTGCTCGATTTCAGTTTGTTGTTTGTTGATTAGATTCATCATTTCAGACAATCTCTGATTCACAGCACTCATAATGTCACTATCCACCGAAACTTTCTTCTTCAAAGGTGGTTCAACAACATCAGGCAGTTTGCCTTTTCTGATCTTTTTGAGCACGTTATCCAATGCCTCATTTACCTCATCCATAGGTATATCTTCAGTCTGTTGTGTGTTCGATGTTGTCGTAGTCTTTTGCTTCTTTTGAGCTGGTGCAATAACCGGTGACTTAGAACCAGAAGCCGGTGGTAGTTTCTTACCAGCTATCAATGATTCAATCTCTTTCTTCCTCTTGATACTCGGCTTCTCCTGTTTCTTCTTTTTCTTAGCAGCTTGCACAGGAGAACCAATAAACGTCTCATCTACATTCATAATCAACTCTTCTTCATCAACAGGAATAGGACTTTTGTTCCCTTGATCTTCAACGTTCTGGCTAGCAGACACACCAGCCTCAGTGGCCTTGGGCATGGTTGTCTCTACCGTTTCAGCATCTGAATTCCATTGTTCATCCTCTAGCGTCTCTTCAGAGTCAACAGACGCTTCATCAACTAAATGTTATCCCTTTTTCGCCATTGTCTTGTTTCTTCTTGGCGTGCTTTTCTTCTTCTCAGGTTCAGTAACCTCTAACCTTATCTCCTTTTTCTTTGTCTTTCCACTCTTTGCGCCAACATTCACAACTTGTCTTTTGCGTTTCGCATCAGGATCTACATGATGTAACGGATTATCAGGATCAGAATCACTGTTTACATTCCTCACAAGTCCTTCACCCGGATCTGTATAATCGACTCTAGCTAGGTGTCCAAATAAACGTCTTACTGGAGGACGTTCATCAACTGACAATCCCTTATACGCTTTCATCCTAGCGAGTGTATTCAGCGACATATGTTCCTGAACAACAATGTGCTTAGGATCTCTTTTCAACTCCTTATACTTGTTGTCAAACACCATCTGGAGGAAACGAGGATAAAGTAGAAACTTAAGATTCCTCGTGCCGTTCACAGGCTCTAGTAAATGAGCCATCAGCATGCCTGAGACATTGAACGGTTTGTTCAACCCTAAAGCAACCATCATAGAACTGATGCTCTTCCTCATCAAATCATATCCTCCAGCTGCAGATCCGAATACATGAATCAAAACATGTGCCAGATATTTGAATTGTGGGCACAGTTTTCCCTTATGCAATGAACCGTCAGTGATTGGTCCATTGTATTTCATTTTGAGGAAGCACTTTCGCTGATCCATAAAAGTAAACTCCTTTGGATCTGTCGGCTCATCATTCAGGTTCAACGCTTCTCTCAGATCCTCTTCACAAACAATGACTCTCTGTCCTTGAATCTTGCTCGTCAAACACGATTCGCACTTCCAGAAGTCAAGCTTGGCATTCGACCAAAATTCTTGTATCATATCCCTGTAGATAATCGTCGGGGTAGCAATGGCATCTATCACCCTGCATCTCTTCAGAAAATCAATAATGCCAACGAACTCTGTATGCTTCTTTACATCTCCGAGATACGCACAGCAGTTATGCGCATTTTCAAAATCTAAAAGCTTGGCAGGCTGTGATGATGATCCAGCTTGTTCCGTCATCTTCTCTTGTTCAGACATCGTTAAATCTGCAAAAAACAAACAAAAACACACGTTAAAAATCGACAAAATTCCAAACTTGAAAAGTTTTGGTAACAAACCTTCTCTTTCGCCCAAACGGGGGTACGAAAGAGATTTATCAAGGTGCGAATGTGAAATATAGATGGTACGAATGTATGAATTTTGAATAAAAGTTTCATTCGCCCACATATTCTTCATTCGACCGTTTGAACTTCTCCTTCGCCCATTCGTACTGGTCGAAGGAGTCAGTTCTAAATTTGAAATTTCAATTTTGAAATTAAGTGATTTTGATCATGTCCATTTGATTGAAACAAAACCTAATGATGCCGATTAACCTTTCAAAACTATCAAATACATCCAATGTTCATTAGACATGTGTTTTCAATTGAAACTAGGGTTCGAACCATAAAAATTGATCAATTGATCAGTCTGTTAGTTTTAAATCCATGAATAATGGTTATTCTCCCCCTAAAACACATATCTAATGAAACCTAATCATCAATTGTTACAATTATATTGATTTTAAACAGTTTTGAACAGTTAGGGCTCGGAATATAAAACAGAGATTAAATCCGTTAATCCATGATGATAACCTGTGAAAAAGAGTGCAAAATGATCAGTATGATGTGACGAACACAATGGATTGGTTTAAAATAAACAAGCAACAAGGTGAGGTTATTGAAGAAAAATCTGAAAAATATTGAATGAGGTTCGAATGAGAGAAATGGGTATATATAGGGATACTCCTTCGCCCATTCTATACGTACGAAGGAGAAGCTTTTGTCTCCTTCGACCCTAGTGAAAGGGTTCGAATGAAGCAAAAGGGTTCGAATGAGATAAATGGTCATGAACACTCTCCTTTGCCCATATAAAACATACGAAGGAACAGGTAAAATCCCACATTCGACCAACCGAATGGGCGAATGAGAAATGGGATTTTTGAAAATTTTCCAAATCTCAAAAACGAGTCCCGGTCCAATTATTTTCCAACTTTTAAGCATCCAACAATCATGTTTTCACATTTTAAAAGTTACAAAGCTCAAATGGTGTATCAAGGTTTAGAAAATCGACATCAACCACCATCAGTTATCAAAAATAATATGGAAATGAAAAATCTTTTTGGATTTTCTAAAGTTTATGCTAAAACACACCTAAAATCTTTTTGAGTTTTGTAATTTTTGATGAGAAAATAAAATGCAAAAATGTAAACGAAAACTGTAAATGTTTTTGGGATTTCCGGTAAAGGGATCATATCAGTTTTTGAGAAATCTGATCACACCGTTGATCTTTTTGAAATTATTATCATTAAAGACAATGTGTGATCTGGCAATTGCTGATATTGTGATCCACATAAACTCACATGCAGACTTTTGTGCAGTGCTTTAAACTGATACTGATATTTATAGTATAAACACAATTGTCTGTGGTTCCCACACACACGACATACTCCCGTATCAAGAAGTAAATGCACAAAGACTCATTGTAAAGCGTGATTATGCTTTCGCTGTCTGTAATTGTACAAGATATAATGCATAGAGGTATACAGGTCAGCAAATTAATGCAGCAAAGTAACATATGCACTATACCAGGTTGAGGACTGATATTAATCATGATTTGCATCAATGATGAATACGATGTAATAGATAATCTTTGATCATCATATAACATGGAAAGTTCCTCAATTCGGTAACTTTAGGATTTGGCATATAGCTCTTTTATAAAGACACCCTGTCTGATCTAGGTCCGTAATGACTTACAGCAGAAGATCAGAGAGGCTATCCCCAGACAACTAATAACATAACGACCCTAAACCTCCGAGTTTTGTACAGATACCCTATCAAACGAAATTACGGTACTAAGACCATATGCCCATGAGGAGTTCATCCACACACCAATTCGTTTGATATGTATGTATAAGGCACGCAGTAATAGGTCTACGAAGCCTATCAGCACATCGCACAGACTCAGACACACACCCTATATAGCAGTACATTATTTAGAATGTGTCAGATCCCCACTGATGTACTATCATTTCCCTTTATACTCCAGGAAATCATTTTAGATTTTTCTGATTTTTATAGATTTTTGAATTTACTGTTCCCAAGGATAAGCTGGAGCATTTCAAATATGTGACTGCCCAGATATCGTTTGTTCACAGAAATCTGACGGCATTAATCTAAGGGAAGAAGATATAGCAGTCAGCAAAGAAATTTTCTAATTTTAATGGATTTTGAAATTTTTCAATGTTTTTGTATTTTCGAAATTTTCTGAAAAGCAGTAAAAATTTAAAAACTAAAAGGTGATAGACTGAGGTGGTGATCAGTCTTGTTTTTCTTTAATACCATTAGCTTTTAAAAGATAATCAAATCTGGATTTGTCAAAAGCTTTGGTAAAAAGATCTGCGCGTTGGTAATCAGTGTGGATTTTGACCATATCGATCAACTCTTTAGCATAACAATCACGGATAAAATGATATTTAATCCGGATATGTTTAGCCTTTGAGTGATTTACTAAGTCTTTTGTTAATGCGATTGCGGCCTCATTATCACAGTAAATAGGGGTTTTAAGAAATTGCAAACCGTAATCCACCATCTGTTGTTGGATCCAAAGAACCTGTGAGCAGCAGCTCGATGCTGAAACGTATTCTGCTTCACATGTGGATAGTGCAACTGCGGTTTGTTTCTTGCATTGCCAGGTCACGAGCCTGCTCCCCATAAACTAACATCCAGCCGTTGTGGATTTGTTGTCTTTGTCACAGCCGCCCCAATCTGCATCACTAAAAGCGATTAGGTCAAAATTATCATCATGAGGGTACCAAAGTCCTTTCGATGGACAACCCTTCAGATATCTAAGGATACGCTTGACAGCTGCAAGATGACTCTGTTTCGACTTCGATTGATATCGCGCACAGAGACATGTCGCAAACATTATATTGGGTCTAGACGTTGTGAGATACATCAGAGATCCGACGATTGCTCTGTATGTAAATGGATCAGTCAGCTCCCCCTTAAGATCAACTCCAATCCCGTGATTAGGTTGTATCGGGGTATCCATCGGCTTCGAATCATCCATCTGGAATCGGCTCAAGACTTCAGAAACGTATTTCGTCTGGTGAATAAAGATCCCCGTTGGTCTTTGCTCCACCTGCAAGCCTAGGAAAAACTGCATTTCTCCCATTGCGCTCATTTCGAACTTTTCCTGCATAACTTGTTCAAATTCCCTGCACAGAAGTTCGTTAGTTGACCCGAAAATAATATCATCAACATAAATTTGTACAAGAAGCAAATCATCTCCTGCTCGTTTCGTGAACAGTGTGCAGTCTACCAGTCCGCGTTTGAATCCTTTCGAGAGAAGATACGTGCTCAGCTCCTCATACCATTGTCTCGGAGCCTGGTGCAACCCGTAGAGAGCTTTGTTTAACACATAAACCTTATCCCGGTGAATAGGGTCCTCAAAGCCTGGCGGTTGACCTACGTAAACTTCCTCTTTGACCACACCGTAAAGAAATGCGCTCTTTACATCCATCTGATACACCTTAAATTTCTTCCATGATGCAAACGCTAGGAACATTCGGATAGCTTCCAAGCGTGCAACCGGTGCATAGATTTCATTGTAGTCGATTCCTTCAACCTGATGAAAACCTTGAACGACCAAACGAGCTTTGTTTCGCACTATGACTCCTCTGTCATCCTTCTTGCATTTAAACACCCATTTGGTTCCAATTTTCTTTCTTCCAAGGGGCAAATCTGTCAGTGTCCATACACCAAGTTTCTGGAATTGTAATAACTCCTCTTGCATTGCTTCCACCCAGGCATCATCCAAAAGAGCATCCTTGTAAGTTCGCGGCTCGACCTGCGAAACATAACAAGCAAACGACCAGTCATTTTGAAAACCAGATTTCTGTATTTTGGCATATAAAGCAAGGTTGCCAATATTTTCTGGTGCTTGAGCATTTCTCAGCTGCCCTCTTGTCATCACACTGCTACCAGGATCACCAATAACCTGTTCAAGCGGGTGTATCCGATGTATCCGAGATTATGGATAATCTGGTACTTGTACTCCCGTTTGAGTTGTCAAATTCTCTGTAGAAACCAGATCATTACCCACATTCGATGTTGAAGCATCAGTATTAGTTGGGTTCACTGGTGGTGTCACTGTAGCGTTGTCCAGAATAGCTTCACTTGTTGCATCATCATCTTCATCTTCTGAATCTGATGAATTAAGCGTTGTAGAAGCTTCTTGGAACACCTCTTCTTCCATTACAGGAGCAGTGGTATCATTAGAAGCTGCTTGAGGATTTACCGTGATCGGACGCACTAATGGTGAAGTCACGGCATTTTCGACGTCGTAATATAAGCGAAGTACAGCTTCTTCAACCATGCTATCTAGATTGAATGATTCAAAGAAGTCTTTGTAATCAAACATCCAATCTGGACCTCCACCCTGTACATTTTGTGTATATCTTTGTACTTCGACGTTAGCCCACTCCTCGACTTTTCTAGTTCTTTTGTTGAATACCCGTTTTAATGGGGTTGCATATCCAACAAAATAACCTTCTTCAGCCTTTGGTGCGAACTTTTCCGAAGGATTCAGCATTGTACACGGGGCACCAAATGGTTCTAGATACTCCAGATTCGGCTTGCGTCGGTTCAACAGCTCATAAGAAATCTTGCCAAACTTCTTCACTGTCAAAACACGGTTAAGAGTATAACATGCCGCGTAAATAGCTTCGTTCCAGAACATGACTGGAAGATTTGAATCCGCAAGCATAGTTCTCGCCGTCTCTATTAGAGTCCTGTTCTTTCTCTCTGCGACACCGTTCTGTTGGGGTGTATACGGAGCGCTATATTCATGATGAATTCCCTTGTTTGCACAAAGATCCTCCATCTGAGCGTTTTTGAACTCCGTCCCATTGTCACTCCGGATTCGTTTGATCTTCAGACCATATATATTCTCCAGACGTGTAAACAGAACCTTCAGATTGTCAAAAGTGTCGCTTTTCTGATGCAAGCACATTACCCATGAAAATCATGAATAATCATCAGTCACCACAAGACAGTACAACTCCCCTACATGACTTTTACGTCTGACTGGACCGAATAAGTCCATATGCAAACGTTCAAGTGGCAGCTCAACGGAATTGACTTTCTTTGGTCTATGGGATTGTTTGTGCTGCTTTCCCTTTTTGCAACTAACACACTTGTCATTCAAATGGAAGTGTTTCACATTAACTCCCGTGACAAGTTCATTCTTCACTAACTGGTTCATCTTTCGCAAATGGATGTGTCCCATTCTCCTATGCCACATTATGGATTCTTTTTCTGTAGCCTTAGAGAGGAAACACGTGACTTGGCCATGGGTGGTCATTGCTTTGGACATGTCGAGAATATACAAGTTGTTTACTCTCGGTGCCTTCAGCATAACCCACTCTTTTGGAAGCTCAAACCCAGGTTTCAAGATATAACAGGATTTGTCATCAAAATACACAGAAAATTGTTTATCACAAATTTGACTAACACTGAGCAGATTGTAATCTATCTGTTTCACGTATGATATCCGCTCAAATGTCACGACCCCATTGCTTACACTACCCTCCATCGTAATGTAGCCTCCCTTATTACCAGCAAATGCCACATAACCTCCGTTAATGTTTTTGATATCAAAGAGTAGCGTGAGGTCGCCTGTCATGTGACCAGAAGCTCCACTGTCAACAATCCATAGACTGCTAACAGGGCCAGCTGGAGCTCCCTGCACATATAAAGTAAAGCAGTTAGATCTTTCGGGGGACCCAAGCCTGTTTGGTCTTGGGTCTTTGAACAGGTTGTTTCAAAGATTCTTTCAATTCACAAACATCTTGGGTTAAATCAACCCCTTTCTTCTCACTCTCAATTTTCTTTTTCTCACTCTTCTCATTCTGTGAAGTAGAGGCTCCTTCAGATTCCTTAGATGACCAGGATTGCTCAGATCTTTTCAAGATCCGGATCTGAGATTTTGAAGTCTCAGCCGGTTTCTTTACATCATCTTTAAACGCAACCTTTTTGGTTACCTTCTCTGATTTAACAGAGACAGGTCCAACTGCTTGTTTTCCATTAGGTTTAGGAGCAACCTTTTTGTTATCAGCAGTTGAGTTCATCACAGGTTTCTTAGCAGATTTTTCAGTGGTTATCCGGTTGCGTTTATCATACGTCATCGGACGGTTTTCCCTCTTGTTGTAAAAATTGTTTTGATTATGATAAGATTCTTGCTAAGGGAAATACTGTCTCTGTGAATAACCGTAGTTGTCAACCGGATAATCATGATATTGCCTCATTTCCACCTCGTGCCTTTTGTGTCGTACGTATGGGCAGGCGGCAAGTAAATGTCCCCGTTCCCCGCACTTATAACACGCACGGTATTCCTCATAGTTTTCTTTGATCGGCGACTTGGAAAAGCTAGCAATGGGATATCGATCAACCATGCATTGTTTCCTTAAACTCTCAGGAGCTGGGTCCTTCAAGTAAGTTGGTTCAATAAAACTGTTTGCTTTATCAACAGGCAAAACAAATTGTGTGACATTGACCTTGGCATCTTTATCCGAATAAATTTTATCTAAAATTTCTTGAGGAATGTCATTGGTTCTTTCAAATTTTGGAAACCAAATCATACTTTCCTGCCAGATCTTTTCGATTTTTGAATAATTGACAAACTTAATCGGATAATCATCATCAGATAAAATCTTATCGGAACCTTGCATCCGATAGAAGATTTTGACAGGTTTGTCACACGATTCGTTGCTCATATCATTAGATTTTTCAGATTTAAGCTCATTTTTCTTTTCAACCGGTTTAACCACATTTTTCTCAGATTTAGTTTCATTTTTCTTTTCTACCGGTTTAGCAACATGTTTCTCAATTTTCTTTACCTCTTTCTTTTCAAAACACTTACCAACAGACTTTTCATTTTTCTTTACCACATTCTTACGATGAGCATTTGCCATTGGATGAATGATCTGAGACGGTGAGACTGGCTCAGTAGTGATTATATGATTTTCATCAGGGATATCACTTTCATTTTCAACCGTCTCAGATGGTTCATCTTCTTCATCTGAATCATCAGCAGCGACCACACCCTCATTATTTCCCAGTACTGGTCTCACATCAGAATACGGATCCCCGACAATGGAAGTGTTAGGCTCGTTTTCTGATGTGGAGTCAGAATTGACTAAAGTCTCCGGTGGTATTGCATGTAAGTTGTGGTTCTCAAACAATACCGGAGATGGGACCGCCTTATAGTTTGCACTATTCGACTGGGAGGGTTCTTCTATGATATGGTCAACTACATATGCTATGTGCTTGTAACTCTCTAACTTCTTGTTTACTTTTTCCGCAAAGCACTTGATGGTTGCCATTTCTAATTTAGTGTTTTCCATTTCATTGATATAGTTATTAATGGCAAGTTGTTTAATTGACAATGTCTTTTTAAGTTCAGACACATCCTTTTTATAACCATCAAGAACTTTGTTGAAATCTTTTAAATCTTTTTGATAAATCTGACAGTTGATTTTGGCACTCTCAAGTTGGACCTTGAGAAGCTTGTTTTCATCTGTCAGATTTTCAAAATCAGCACATTTATCACATTTAACACACACTTGAGATTGAGTTTCAGAACTTACCGGTTTAGGAGGTTCTGTCATTGCCATCAATGCGAAGTGAGCTTCCTTCCCTGCGAAGAATTTGGAGTACTCAATCTTGGTGCACGCATCATCCACTATACATGACTTGCGGGTCATCAGGAAATCAGCTTCAGCTAGCAGTTGGTCAATGTCATCATCTAGTGAATTCACACTAGCCTCTGAATCAGATTCACTCTCCATATCCGAGTAAGCTGAATCATAGTGGTCTCCAACATCAGTGACAGAATCAAGAATCATCCCCGATTTCTTGTCTTCACTCTCAGTAATCACATCCTCATTCACTTCCTCAATTTTCAACTCCGACACTTTTTCAGTCACAACCTCCTCTTCAATCTCCTCATTCTCATCCAAACTCATCTGCTGTGCCACACAAGCCACGTTCCCAACAGTAATCTCCTCCACCCCCAATTGCATACCCGTCCAATCAAAACCTTCATCCTTCTGAATTACAAGTGCTTGGTTTTGATTGTCAGTTTGGTTTTGGTTTTGAGTGTTAGGTGTAGAGATAGGAACAATAGTTCGGTTTGGATTTTGGTGAGGTTGGTTTTGAGTTGTGGGTTAGCTAGTGTTGGTATTTTGTTGACGGTTCTGATAATTGTTTTGTGGTTGAAAACTTGAGATGTTAGGACTGTTGTATGACACTTGATTTTGGTTTTGGTTTTGTCTGTTTTGGTATGTTGAATTGAATGGGTTTCGATTACCTTGCTGTGCTGGCTGTGTGCACTCTCTTTTAAAGTGTCCCTTCTCACCACAATTGAAGCATGTAACTTTTGCTTTGTTGAATCCGTATGTGGTGTTGGGAGAGGTTGAGAGATCAGTTCTACCAGTCTTCTGAATAAAGTCAGTGGCTCTCCTCATTATGCTTGCAAAAGCCCACTGAATGTCCATAAGCTCCATCTCCTCTTTATCGATTTGAGCGTAGTCCTCATTGGTGAGATTATTGTTTCCAATTTGACTCGCAACCAAACCGTTGTAAGAAGCAACCATAGCAGATACAAGAGCAACATGTTGTTGAGCAATTTCAACAGTCACATTGTTAAGATTCGAGGTCTCTAACACAATTGGGTTTTGACTTGATTGTGCTTGAGTAATCTGCACCTGATTCATGTGAGGAGGATATTGTTGTTGTTGTTGAGGTTGACTTGATGTGTAGCATGCGGCTTGTTGTAATGGTGAAAAAGGTGGAATAAAGTTTGGTGTTTGATAAGGTTGTTGTGTGTATGATGGTGTGTAGGATGAAGTTTGAGCAAGGTAGTTGATGGGTGCTTTTGTTGGTTCAACAACGTTGGATACACATGCTATGTGAGGAGCAACATTAGAAGTGGTGCTTGAAGCAGAAAGAGAGTTAGATGTACCACTCACATATAGATCAGGATTCTATGGAATCTGAGCTCTTTTAGCTTTTCTCTTTTCCTCCATCTCTTTGTTTTCCAGCTTTTGAATGAACTCGTTAATAGTCCAATACTGGTATGCATCCTTCTCCTTTAACACTTCAATGTGTTGGTTCCAGTAGGGTGGTAAAGCATCAGCAAATTTATCTACTAATTCTGACATTGGTATGCTGATCTCATAGCTCGACAGTTCAGTTAGCAAATGGCAATACCGTGGAACCAACTCTTTTAGGGTCTCATTACCCATGTAACTGAAGTTTTCAAATTCCTTACGAAGCTCTTCCATCCTCAGCTTCCTTGTCTTTTCATTACCATCATGTCGGTTTCTCAGCATATCCCATAGTTGTTTGGATGTTGTACACGATCCAAACTGATGCAATAGATCAGTGTTGATCGCCTGGGATAGCTAAGAGAATGCCTTCTTCTCTATCGCAAACCTCTTCTTCTCATCATCCGCCAAATTCTCCAAAGGTATCGGTTCTCCAGTATTCTCCAGAATAGGAGCAACGTAACCCTTCACTATCATTTGCCATGCCTCGGCTCCCTCAAGTCCTTGTCCCTCAACATGGATCTTGAACTTCGTCTTCCAAGTATTGTACTCCTTCATGTCCATTAGCTTTGGTGGACGATTGCTGCTTCCAGAGGATAGATCATGAATAAGAGTGGATATAACGTTTGTCGTCTGCGAGTGGACTGCTGCTGCTGCTACTCCCCAATAGTTGTCAGTCGGTTGTTGTAATGGTTGAACAACTTGTTGAGGAGCCGAACTAGTCATTGCCATATAATTGATTGGCTGTGATGGTTGACTAGTCTTCTGGGCTGCAACGGACCATGGATCTTGTGTTGCCTGTTGTTGTGGTGCTTGAGTAGGTCTAGGCGTTGTTGGGAAGTTTCACATCTTGTCCTGCAAACGATTAAACACGAAAAGATTAAAAATGTTTTAAAACAGGATGCTCCTTCGTACAGTCGAACGTGCGAATGAGAAATAAAGTTCTCCTTCGACCGTTTTGATTGATACGAATGTGAACTGAAATAACAAAATCTCCTTCGACCGCTTTTGTCTCTTTTTCGACCGTTCTCCTGCTCCTTCGACCGTTCGATCAGACGAAGGTGATACAACTGGGCGAATGAACAAAATAAGCAATCAAAGTCTACTTTCGACCACTATAACACCTCCTTCGACCACAAAATCCCTCGTTCGACCCAAAGAAATTTCACTTTCGACCAAATTCTCTCTTTCGACCCCTGAGATTTCAAAAACGGTTATTCTTTGAAAATCCGTTAATTTTGATCATGTTTATCAAATGTTGATGGATTTTGATGATCTAAATCAGGTTTTGAATCGAAATTGATTTGGAACAACTTTAATGAAGAGAATTATCCAATTTAACCTCAAAATCAAGTTGTAATCAACCAAAATCTTATCACATCAGTTTGTTCATTGAAAACAGAAACTTTTTGACCAAAATTGGGTCCAAATCAACTGAGAAACTATTAATTTGTGGTTGTTTGATCCAGAATGGCTCTGATACCTCTTTGTATGTGCGTGAAAGGATCGTTTAACAACAAAGAATGATCAAACAAGTTAGTTTTAGGTGCGGAAACCCTAAAACTATCACAAAATAATAGTCAAACAGATTAAAACACACAGATCATCATTTTCAAATGTTTTTCATTAATTAACAACTCGATTACACGTTGAAATATGATTACAATCAAGGTATGAACGATAAAAGAGTTAAACAAAACACTAGAGAGAATATCAGAAAGTGGAGGGAATAATAATGACCAAAAGTTACATTCAAAAATCAAACTTGTCTATTTATAGACTGCACATTCGCCCAAATTGATTGTGCGAATGTGCAGGTTCGCCCAAATTGATTGGTCGAACCAAGTTTTACAATAAACTAAATTCTCATTCGTCCAAGTCTTCTTCCTTCGCACCAATTCTTCTTCCTTCGTACCTATAAAAAGTCTCCTTCGCACCAATGAATTCTCTCCTTCACACCAACGACATTTACTAAAACAATTGTGTTGTTCAATCCAAAGCATTAGTCGCACTTTTGCATCTACAAACTCCCCCTCGACTATTGCTTGGATTGTTGTCGTCGTTGTTCGTCCATTCTAATGTTCATCAGTCTGATGTGTCGTTGAATCTTCTGTTCTTTCGTCAACACCGGTTCCTGAAATTGCTTTTGCTTCTTCGTTTTCAGTTCAGGCACCTTTTGCTTTTCAACAAACTTTCCCAGCTTCTCGCCATAGTCACACCCAGCATTGATATCATATGCAAAGCACAGAAATACCACACGTTGGTACTTTCCTGCTTGCTCAGCATCTTTCGCATCTGAATAGATCGGATTGTGGAACAACATGATAATATCCTCATGTGAACAGTTTATTAACCACATGGGATCCAAGATGTGTACTTTCTTGTAGTTCTTCGTGCGTGAAAGGATCGTTTAACAACAAAGAATGATCAAACAAGTTAGTTTTAGGTGCGGAAACCCTAAAACTATCACAAAATAATAGTCAAACAGATTAAAACACACAGATCAGCAGTTTCAAATGTTTTTCATTAATTAACAACTCAATTACACGTTGAAATATGATTACAATCAAGGTATGAACGATAAAAGAGTTAAACAAAACACTAGAGAGAATATCAGAAAGTGGAGGGAATAATAATGACCAAAAGTTACATTAAAAAATCAAACTTGTCTATTTATAGTATGCACATTCGCCCAAATTGATTGTGCGAATGTGCAGGTTTGCCCAAACTGATTGGTCGAACCAAGTTTTACAATAAACTAAATTCTCATTCGTCCAAGTCTTCTTCCTTCGCACCAATTCTTCTTCCTTCGTACCTATAAAAAGTCTCCTTCGCACCAACGAATTCTCTCCTTCGCACCAACGACATTTACTAAAACAATTGTGTTGTTCAATCCAAAGCATTAGTCGCACTTTTGCATCTACAAACTCCCCCCTCGACTATTGCTTGGATTGTTGTCGTCGTTGTTCGTCCATTCTAATGTTCACCAGTCTGATGTGTCGTTGAATCTTCTGTTCTTTCGTCAACACCGGTTCCTGAAATTGCTTTTGCTTCTTCGTTTTCAGTTCAGGCACCTTTTGCTTTTCAACAAACTTTCCCAGCTTCTCGCCATAGTCACACCCAGCATTGATATCATATGCAAAGCACAGAAATACCACACGTTGGTACTTTCCTGCTTGCTCAGCATCTTTCGCATCTGAATAGATCGGATTGTAGAACAACATGATAATATCCTCATGTGAACAGTTTATTAACCACATGGGATCAAAGATGTGTACTTTCTTGTAGTTCTTCGTGCGTGAAAGGATCGTTTAACAACAAAGAATGATCAAACAAGTTAGTTTTAGGTGCGGAAACCCTAAAACTATCACAAAATAATTGTCAAACAGATTAAAACACACAGATCAGCATTTTCAAATGTTTTTCATTAATTAACAACTCAATTACACGTTGAAATATGATTACAATCAAGGTATGAACGATAAAAGAGTTAAACAAAACACTAGAGAGAATATCAGAAAGTGGAGGGAATAATAATGACCAAAAGTTACATTAAAAAATCAAACTTGTCTATTTATAGACTGCACATTCGCCCAAATTGATTGTGCGAATGTGCAGGTTCGCCCAAACTGATTGGTCGAACCAAGTTTTACAATATACTAAATTCTCATTCGTCCAAGTCTTCTTCCTTCGCACCAATTCTTCTTTCTTCGTACCTATAAAAAGTCTCCTTCGCACCAACGACATTTACTAAAACAATTGTGTTGTTCAAACCAAAGCATTAGTCGCACTTTTGCATCTACAAACTCCCCCTCGACTATTGCTTGGATTGTTGTCGTCGTTGTTCGTCCATTCTAATGTTCATCAGTCTGATGTGTCGTTGAATCTTTTGTTCTTTCGTCAACACCGGTTCCTGAAATTGCTTTTGCTTCTTCGTTTTCAGTTCAGGCACCTTTTGCTTTTCAACAAACTTTCCCAGCTTCTCGCCATAGTCACACCCAGCATTGATATCATATGCAAAGCACAGAAATACCACACGTTGGTACTTTCCTGCTTGCTCAGCATCTTTCGCATCTGAATAGATCGGATTGTAGAACAACATGATAATATCCTCATGTGAACAGTTTATTAACCACATGGGATCAAAGATGTGTACTTTCTTGTAGTTCTTCGTGCGTGAAAGGATCGTTTAACAACAAAGAATGATCAAACAAGTTAGTTTTAGGTGCGGAAACCCTAAAACTATCACAAAATAATAGTCAAACAGATTAAAACACACAGATCAGCATTTTCAAATGTTTTTCATTAATTAACAACTCAATTACACGTTGAAATATGATTACAATCAAGGTATGAACGATAAAAGAGTTAAACAAAACACTAGAGAGAATATCAGAAAGTGGAGGGAATAATAATGACCAAAAGTTACATTAAAAAATCAAACTTGTCTATTTATGGACTGCACATTCGCCCAAATTGATTGTGCGAATGTGCAGGTTCGCCCAAACTGATTGGTCGAACCAAGTTTTACAATAAACTAAATTCTCATTCGTCCAAGTCTTCTTCCTTCGCACCAATTCTTCTTCCTTCGTATCTATAAAAAGTCTCCTTCGCACCAACGAATTCTCTCCTTCGCACCAACGACATTTACTAAAACAATTGTGTTGTTCAATCCAAAGCATTAGTCGCACTTTTGCATCTACAAAATTGTCATTAATGGTATCCCACGCGCAGTTCTCGGCATCATCATGCTCGAGTCTGGACAGATGATCAGCGGCAACATTCAGGGCACCCTTCTTGTCCTGAATCTCTATATCGAACTCTTGCAGCAGCAGGATCCACCTAATCAGGCGCGGTTTCGCGTCCTGTTTGCTGAAAAGGTATCGGATCGCTGCATGGTCCGTATAGACAATGGTCTTCGACAGCACTAAATACGATCTAAACTTGTCGAATGCAAACACTACAACTAGAAGCTCTTTCTCAGTCGTGGTATAATGCTCCTGAGCATCATGAAGAGTCTTACTAGCGTAGTAGATCGGGTGGAAGTGCTTATCCTTCCGCTGTCCCAAGACCGCCCCTATCGCGAAGTCACTCGCGTCGCACATGATCTCGAATGGCAGTCCCCAGTCGGGTGCTACCAATATAGGGGCCTCAACAAGCAAACGCTTCATAAGGCCAAATGCCTTCACACACTCTGCACCAAACATAAACGGTGCATCCTTCTCCAACAATCGGGTCATCGGACGGGCGATTTTTGAAAAGTCTTTGATAAATCGCCTGTAAAAACCCGCATGACCCAGAAAACTGCGGATAGCTCTGACAGAGGAGGGCGGAGGGAGCCTAGAAATGATATCTACTTTGGCAGGATCAACCTCCAACCCATTTTGAGAGACTTTGTGCCCGAGGACTATTCCTTCCTTCACCATGATGTGGCATTTCTCCCAATTCAGCACAAGACTGGTCTCTTCGCACCTCTGCAGCATCCGCTCCAGATTTCCTAGACATTGATCGAAAGAACTCCCAAAGACTGAAAAATCATCCATGAACACCTCCATGGAGTCCTTGATCATGTCGTGAAAAATGGCAATCATGCAACGCTGGAAGGTTGCCGTCGCATTGCACAGCCCAATTGGCATACGCCTGTAGGCGAATGTGCCAAAAGGGCAAGTGAAGGTCGTCTTATCCTGGTCCACAGGATCGATAGGGATTTGGAAATACCCCGAGAAACCATCAAGGAAACAGTAATACAACTTCCCCGACAGTCGTTCCAACATCTGATCGATGAATGGAAGCGGGAAGTGATCCTTGCGGGTGGCGTCATTGAGCTTGCGATAGTCAATGCAAACTCTCCACCCCGTGACGGTCCTCGTAGGAATCAACTCATTCCTATCATTCGTGACGACGTGCACAGGACTAACCCAAACAGAGTCCGAGATGGGATATATCAATCCAGCATCAAGCAATTTAATTACCTCGGATTTAACAACCTCTTGCATGTTCGGGTTCAGACGCCTTTGGTGCTGCGCACAAGGCATATGGACATCCTCCATCAAAATTTTATGAGTACAGAATGAGGGATTAGTCCCCTTGATGTCCATGATCTTCCAGGCAATTGCTCGTTTATGAAGTTTCATAACTCTCAACAACTCGCTCTTTTCTTCCATAGACAATGAAAACGATATGATCACCGGTAGACGCCCCTCCTCATCCATAAATGCATACTCGAGATGCGGTGGGAGCTCCTTCAGCTCTAGAGACGGTGGATCCTCAACAGACGGCTTCACCTTCTCCTCTTCCTCTCGCTCAATTTCCACAAAACGCTCCGGACTTTGGGAACCATCATCACCGATCTGATAGACCGGTTGCTCATCTTTATGGCCCTCCTGCATAATGCCATCTAGGCTCCCACACAACAGATGTGTGTCCGAAACACCTCTCTCCCAAGCACCTCTGACATGAGAGCTGACACACTGGTCTACTATATCGAGATAGTATAGTGTATCGTCTTGGCTCTCAGGATGGCACATCGACCTCTGAATGTCAAAAGTCACGTGCTCATCATTGACTCGGAGTGTGATCTGGCCCGCAGCCACGTCAACAATCGTCCTTGCCGTGTTAAGGAAAGGACGTCCGAGAATCAGAGGAACTTTAGAGTCCTCATCCATATCCAGGATAACAAAGTCCACAGGGAAAACAAATTTGTCAATCTTGACAAGCATATTTTCTACAAACCCCCGTGGATACTTGATCGAACGATCAGCGAGGCAAATACTCATCCTGGTGGGTGACGGTTCACCCAGATCCAACTTCTCAAAAACCTTATAAGGCATAAGGTTTATGCTGGCCCCCAAGTCTGCAAGTGCATTACTGACAGTCATACCACCTATCAGACAAGGGATGGTAAAGCTACCAGGATCTCCCATCTTCATGGACAGTCTATTCTGCAGAATTGCAGAGCAGTTCTCGTTCAACAGAACGCAGGACAGGTCCTCAAGTTTTTGCTTGTTTGTGAGGATGTCCTTCAGAAATTTCGCGTACTTAGGCATCTGGGCCAAGGCCTCCACAAACGGGATGTTTATGTGTAGCTGTTTGAACAGCTCAAGGAATTTCCTGTATTGGGCCTCGTCCTTCTGTTTCCTAAGTCTGCTAGGGTACGGGACAGGAGGAGTGTAATCTGTGACTGGCTACGGTAACTGTGCTGTACTTGCTGGGACTCGCCTAGCGTGCACCTCGTCCGAAGACTCAGTCTGGACCGTCTCAGTGATCGGTGGTGAGCCCGATGTGTCAGGTCCCGTGGTTTTACCACTCCTCGTCATTATGGCATTCACATGCCCCCTCGGATTTGGCTCGGTGTTGCCCGGGAGACCACCTTGCTGTCTCTCAGACATCATCTTTTCCATCTGGCCAACCTGGTTCTCAATGGCCTGCATCGACGCCTTTTGGCCCCTCATCTCTCCCTCATAATTCGTAAAGCGCTCCTCATGCTGCTGGTAGCGCTGCTCAGCGATCTGATTGGTATTAGAGGTGTTGGTAAGGAGCTGAGACATCATTTCCTCCAGCTTAGACATACCATGAGGGGCGTGCTGCTTGGAGCTGCTCCCGGCGCCCTGGTTATGGTATTGGTTCGGTCTCTGCTGGGACGATTGACCACGAGCCTGGTATGGCTGTTGGTTGGACTGGTAAGGCTGTTGGTTGGACTGGTAAGGCTGTTGTGGTGCGGCGGCTCTCTGCTGGAATCTGAGAGGGTTCTGGTTCGAAGTACCAGATCTCCACCCGAAGTTCGGGTGATTTCTCCAACCCGGATTATAAGTGTTACTGTAAGGGTTATTCTGGGGTCTCGTTTGATTACCCATGTAGTCCACTTCCTCGTGGCCTGTATACATCACCCCCTGAGCACACGAGCCAGGCTCGTGAGATACCCCACACTGCTCACACAAACAATTGGACTGCGCTACGTGTTGCTGAGAGTTATCGAATCTCATAGCCAGAGCCGCTATCTGTGCCGAAATCGCCGTATAGTTATCCACGGCATGCACACCAGCCGTGGCAGATGAAGACCTAGATCTATCATTCTGCCGGGATTTAGATTTTAGGGACGCCTTCTCAATAATGCTCCATGCTTCCCTAGGAGACTTTGTTCCGATGTCTCCCCCAGCGTATACATCAAGGCGTTCCTGAGACGCATACCCGAGTCCCTGATAAAAAGTTTGCACCAAATGCCTTTTCGAAAGCTCATGGTGCGGGCAACTCAAGAGTAGGTCTTTAAACCTTTCCCAAGCCGTGTACAATGATTCATCGTCATCCTAACGAAAAGTCATGATGCGATTCCTCAGTTTTTGTGTCTTTTCAGGAGGAAAATACTGCTGCATGAATTGTTGTGACAACTCTGCCCAAGTCGTGATCGACCCTGCGGGTTGTGACAGAAGCCAAGTCCGGGCTTTGTCCCGCAGTGAGAATGGGAAGAGTCGGAGACGGATAGCATCAACGGAGATGCCCGTCATCTTAAAGGTGGCTAAAACCTCTAAGAATGCAGCAATATGTCGGCCTGGATCCTCGTGCTCCAATCCACCGAATTGCACCGAGTTTTGTATCATATTCACGATACTAGATTTGATCTCGAAATGGTCCGCCAAAATAGCCGAACGGACAATACTCGGCGCGAGTCCATCTCCTCCTGGACGACCACTATCATTCAGCGGAATGTCGTCATCCGCCCTGATAATGTCACTGTGGGTGTCCGACCCGTTGTCGTCGGCCAGATCGTGCCTCGCCTCCTAAATTGGGACCTCAACGATAGGAGCAGCAATAAGAATATCAGAAACAAGATGCAATTTATGAAGTCTAATCCGCTCGCTTCTCCTTAGGCGCCTTCGCTCCTCGTCAGAAAGATCACCAGAAGACCCAGGGTTCGTGGACATTAACCTGCATGTAAGAATGATACAGTTGCAACAGGCGAATATATGACAAACCCAAAAAGGCGATAAAAGACAGAAAAATAAATAAATGAAATAAAGAATCAATGAATTCATGCGAAAATAACGGAAAGCAAATATATTCAAGAAAATCAAATATAAACAAATAGAATCAATAAAATGAACAGAAATAAGCAGACTAAGCCTAAAACTATACAAAGAATGAAATTAATAATTAGTCCGAATACGAACAAATAAATCTAATTAATCAAATAACGAACAAATGAAATTCATAGACAAACCAATTAATCCAATATTCAATAAATTAAATTTATCAACATCCTAATGAACGAAAAATCAAATCAAACAATCCTATAAGCAGATAAATGAACGAATCTATATGCAACCTATAAACCAATCTAAAATTAATCCAATATATCAACAGACAGATAAATCTAATAAAAATTCAAATAATCATATATGCAAATTAATGAATGAAATAACGAATCAAAGAAGTATAAACAAGTATTCACAAGCATGTACACTGGTAAAAAGTTGACTCGGTTCGTTCCTAAAGCTCGTCGCGTCCCCGGCAACGGCGCCAAAAACTTGACGTGTGCGTAACTATACATATTTTACAATGGATTTTAACACACGTTTTGCTTTAATATTTATAAAAATGGTTTAGACCTTAATATTAAAACACACACAATAGGTCAAGTGTACCCTGTCATATATGTAGTAACGTACAGATAAGAACCAGATATCGATCCATGGACGCGTGCGGAGCAATTGTACTAAAACTCTGTCCCCGATTTACCAGTAGGAAAAGATAAGTTTGAGTTTTATTTAAAACTAAATTAATTCTAAAACATGTAAATAACTTAACTACGACTCCAAATAGAAAATATAACTATATAAGCTATAATACGCCAATCCTAGCATGTCATCTATATAAGAAATAAAGGCGTGATCAACATTCCCATTTTCCGACAGTTAGTGTCCCTTTCGGGCATCCTAACATGACAACTATATGGAAAGCTAACACGAATACACACGTTAGCCACCTCAAGTCGTTCATTAGCGAGCAGCTGATATGATCTCATGAGAATCTTTAAAGAAGGGTTAGTATCACCTTTCGGGAGTCCTCAACCGCACTAGCAAAGGAAAGCAATATCGAATACACAATACGACCACCGAGACTAGCATAAAGAATAGCATTTCACAACCTATTCCATTTTACTAACTTTGAACACAAATCTACTAAGATCGCTATTTCTACCAAAATAACTAGCAAAGATCATTAACCGTGTCAAAGATTAGTAACAACACCATTAAGCTTTTTAAACTCTTTTACGTGCCGGTAAACATTTATAATCATTATCCGAGTTACTTTAACCAAACCAATACCCGGTTACAGTTTCATGGTGTAAACTTTATTAACAAGTTAACTAGTTTACTACCGGACGGTTTTCTCAACAAGTAATCCGCCTAACACATTCGATAATCATCAAAGTCATCCGAACATAACTACAAATCTATCAACAATGAAACAAGGTTGCATTATGATCATCAAGATTCAAACATGAAAAACGCCTAATTTATACAAAACTTGATTTCACGCAAACGATTGTTTTAACTACAAACGATTACTCGATAATATCCGTAGACTATAATGCAATACATAAACGACACAAACAAGCCAAAATATTCAGATTTGAACAAACTTAAAGTTTATAGATCAAACCATAAATCTTGAATGTGAAGGATTGGATGATGTTAGATGAGTAGGATGAGATCCCGAGCTTGTCAAACGCCTGACCAGCAGCTTGGAAAGTCCAGAAAATCGCCCAAATTCGCTCTCCAAAACCCAATGGCTGTAACAGAGGGCTGTGTTCTGTATTTAAGTAAATTTCGAAGTTGTGCACGGTCAGGTGCACAGCCGTGCTCCTGGCCGTGCACTTTTGCTTTGGTGAGTTGACATGCAAGTGGTCGAGCGGGCAAGTGGCTGGGTGATTCCTGAAAATATCTTGATTTTTGGCATGGGAGTGCCATCAGGGTGCACGGTCGTGCTGATCTTGGTGTTGCCGAGCACAAAGGAGTGCACTGCCTAGTGCGCCTGGCCGTGCAGGCTTGTTCCCGAGCAGATGTGACCCGCACGGGAGTGCACAGATTTGGCACTCCCGTGCACAACTTCCAGACTTGGTCAATTTTGTAGAAGTTGTCCGTCTTGTCCGTTTTTAGCCCGGTTTCTTCGACTTTGTCTTCGAGGCGCCGTTTAAGACCTGAAATAAATATATGAAGCGGTTAAGTACCAAATTCGTGCAATTATGGTCGAAAACGCGTAAATTGGGAGCTTAATCGGGGAATTAAATATGTATATTTTAACGTATATCATCTGTGTTCTGCTATTTCCCACGGAACGCCGACCATGTCCGCCGGTTGCCATGCGAACACGTCCATGTTGTGGATCAGTAACTGTTTGAGATGATTGTGGATGGAGTCAGAGATTGCATGGCCTATGACCACCGTTTGCTCCAGAAATTTAGAGTTAAGAACCCATTTTTCCGGCTCTGTACGGGTGTCTGTCTTGACCATCTTCGGTGGTTTGGCGGTTTCCGCCTAATGACAATCTTTGTTACCACGAATGATGGCGACGCCGGTCTTGTTTGGAAAGCCCACCATTGCGTGAGCGGTGGAGGCTTTTGCATTGAAGCGCGCGATGCCTTCTTGGCCAGTAAGATGTCGTGATTGGAGTTGGCTGGCAAGACCATGAAGTCACAAATTTCAGTGCGCACATGTGTGCCATCAGACATCGTTACTGGCATAGAAATCATGCCGCGGGGCATGATTGTTTCGTAGATGAAGTCGGAGATTGACTCGTTGAAAGGTACGAGCTTTTCCTTGTCCTCTTCGTCCGGTTGTTGGAAACACTGATCGTACATGATATCAGTGCTACTTCTGCCGTCCATGAACATGTACCGCGTGCGGTAATGGCCAAAGACGGCCGTGATGACGAGAGGGGCGGTGCAGTACGCTCCGCCGCGGACCTTTGGTAGGAGGATGCCTGCCTCCTTCCAAGAGTCGTCGTTTTGTGGTGCACGGGATCACTTCCCATTAAGGCTGTAAACGAACCAAACGAACACGAACATGGCCTTATTCATGTTTGTTTGTTAAGGAAATAACATGTTCACGAACTGTTCATGAACACTTAACGAACGAGATTTCTTGTTCGTGTTTGTTTGTTAGGGAAATAACGTGTTCACGAACTGTTCATGAACAATTACCGAATGAGGTTTTTGTTCGTGTTAGCTTGTTAAGGAAATGAACGTGTTCTTGTTCATTTGACTTTATTTGTTAAGTTTAGGTACCGGACAAAAGTGAATACAAAAAAAAACATCAATGAACGTAGACGAACACAAACATACATTAATGAACAAAACCGAGCACAAACTAACACATATTGAATTCTGAAAATTTCATCACGAACATTATCCACCAAAAAATATACTACTCTAATTACCCAAGTATACTTGACATAATCTTGATCACATAATGTCTCATAAAAACACAAAATTATCATATTAAACCTGACCTATCGAACACATACAAACATAAACGAACACGTTATCGAACGTTCACAAACATAAATGAACGAACGCGACCTTTGTTCATGTTTGTTTGTTTAACTAAACGAACAAAATTTCATGTTTGTGTTTGTGTAATAAATGATGAAGCAAAACAGGCAAAGCATTGGAAATTATTCCTTCCAAGTTTTACATATATTAAAATCCAGTTTAACATTAATATATTTTTCAATCACAAACCATAAACATAATAAGCAAAATAACTAATAATAATGGATTGATGTTTTCCTTTGATTGTATGAATCAACGAAAAACATGAATTCCAACTTTCTTACAAACGGATTGTTGGAATTCCTTAATTTTACTAAAAATATCCGAGTCACACAAACATTCAAAATACAAAATACAAGCAAAAGCTACAAAATAAGACTGTTTACATACATACAAGAAGGAAGTCTTCTAACAAAAAACTCCATTATCCCTAAAAAAGTGAAGTAATACTAACTATGACATTTCTTCCATGAAGCTAAAAATTAATACAAAAGACAGGCAAAACATGACCAAAAAAAAGAAAGAAGACAAAATCAAAAAAAAAAAAAAACTACAAGATAATGTCTCTAACTCCTCAATAACCAGAGACATATTATTTCTCTAATCAACCTGCATTTGTCTCGTAGTTTTCAAGTAAACATGAAACCATTACAATCACAAAAAATAAAATAACAAAATAATGTTATAAATAATTTACTACTATAAATATTTTCTTTTGATTGTAAGGATTGTAAGAATCTTCCGAGAACACCAATTCCAACTTGATTAGCAAATGTTTATTGGTAATACATTTTTCTTTCATAAACAAAATTTTTGAAAAGACTGTGACGAGTGGTTCAAGGAACAACCCTTTATATTGATAAAACGCCGAATATATCCGCAGTTGATCACGTTATTGCTTGGAATTAGATAACTACGAGAACTTTGGTTGCAAGAGCATTGAGGTGCTTAAAACAAGGAAATACGAGCTTTGGAACGGGCCGGAACGGGATGGAGCAAAGAAGAAATGAAAGAAGAAAAAAAATACATTTTTAGTGAGCTCTACCGTAAGCTACGGTAGCCACCGTAGCTTACGGTGGCTTCTGGATACAAAATGGCCACCATCAGTCAGTCCCTTCCCACCGTCAGTTTTGTTAAAACCACCGTACCTTACGGTGGCCACCGTAAGGTACGGTGGACCCTGCACCAAAATGTAACTCCCACTATTAAAGAACGTTTGATGGTGTCTTTTCACTTATCTTTGACTTGGAACGTTTCTAGAGAGTTTTTGGGACGATTTTGGCTGGATTTCATCATTGGGGAACAATCACAATGATTTTTGATTGTTTGTGACACCCCAGGAACACACCTCATCAGGGACGATGAGACTCTAACAGGGGGTGAATGTGACACCCCAGGAAAATCCCACATCGGCCGTGGCCAGGAGAGATCCTTGGTTCATAAGTAATGTCTTGCCTCTTAAATTACCAACGCGTTTTGGGGCTTAATGTTAGTGGATGAGAGGAGAACTCCACAGTTAAGCGTGCTCAGGTGGGAGAAATTTCAGGATGGGTGACCTCCTGGGAAGTCTCCACTTGGGCAACAAAAAACAAATCCGTGAGCTCTGGATGGGCAAAGCGGACAATATTGGTGGTGAGAGAGGCTGGGTGTTATAGATGGTATCAGAGCCACTCCTGTGCCGTTCGGGATGGTGGGTACATACCTCATCAGGGACGATGAGACTCTAACAGGGGTGAATGTGACACCCCAGGAACACACCTCATCAGGGACGATGAGACTCTAACAGGGGGTGAATGTGACACCCCAGGAAAATCCCACATCGGCCGTGGCCAGGAGAGATCCTTGGTTCATAAGTAATGTCTTGCCTCTTAAATTACCAACGCGTTTTGGGGCTTAATGTTAGTGGATGAGAGGAGAACTCCACAGTTAAGCGTGCTTAGGTGGGAGAAATTTCAGGATGGGTGACCTCCTGGGAAGTCTCCACTTGGGCAACCAAAAACAAATCCGTGAGCTCTGGATGGGCAAAGCGGACAATATTGGTGGTGAGAGGGGCGGGGTGTTATAGATGATGTGACAACTCGGGTGAATCTCTCTCTTGGTTTCTATCTTTTGGTACTTGTGCAATTTTCAGGACGAAAATTCTTTTAACGTGGGGATGATGTGACACCCGGCAAATTCTGGTTAACAACATTGTCTAGATGAAAGTCTACCTTAGCGAGTCACGCGTATATTATGCTTAACGAGGGTTAGCTAGATAGCTAGAAAGGACATACGTGCATTGTCTCGGGTTTGAGACAACTTACAAAACGTTTTCTAGTCTGGTTTGGGACTACTTTCACATCTCGGGTTATGAGATGCTTTGACTCCTTGTGTGGGTCGGGTTACTACTTTCACATCTCGGTTATGAGATGCTTTGACTCCTTGTGTGGGTCGGGTTTTGACTCCTTGTGTGAGTTAACGTGTGATTGCATGATTAGTGAACCTCGGACGTTGGTGAATAATAAACTTAGGTGTCTCGGTGATATCTGACAACTTATGTGAAAACCATACGTGATTATGTGAACCTAGACCGAACACGTTAATAAAAATTATTAAAAGTGGAGTATGAGGTTGATTAGGGTCTTAACGCATGGGGTTACACTTGTTACGGTTCGAAACAACGAAAACGTCGATGGGTAACGCGTCGGGAGGCTAAACGAAGCAAAAACGCGCGCCCCGGACCTGTGAGCGGCCGCTCACAGGCTCCGAGCGGCCGCTCGAAGAGGACTGACGGGTTTAAACCGCCTCAAACTCGTATTTAAGCATCCTTAACCCCCATGCAGCCCTCATACTCAACCCTAATCGCCCCCTTACTGCCCCACACGAATATTTCACTCCAAAAACTCCTGCTAAGGCTCAAGATCATCAATTCGGAGGCTCCAAGGCGCGCGATTGATTGATTTGAAGAGCTAAGGGTATAACTCATGATTTCTTACGCTTTTTACTTTATGTTTTATTGTAAAAATCATATAACAAGTTTGTCCAGGTCTGAATGGGTTTAATAAACATTAAAACATGAGTCTTTTTGAAGATTAAACGGATTAAACCTATTAATAAACGCGTAGTAACATCATAGGATGCTTGTTGCGCAAGTTATTGGTGTTTTGATCCTAAAAGCTTTGATCTTGACATGTTTGATAATAGGATCTGATGGGAATAGGTATTAGGAAAGTTGTATGATGATTATTAGGTGTTATTGATTGATAATATGCAACTAGGGTTTGATATAATTGATAATATTGCACGATTAGAATCTGGACAGATTCTGAATGTCGACTTGTAGGGTCTGTTTCGTGGCTTGAAAATAATTGGTTTGATCGATTCTTTGCATGATTGTAACGTACAAGGTCTTAGCTTTTCATAATGGGAAAAACCATCGAATTTGGACATCGTTTGAGTCGTTTTTAGAATTTTAATTGATTAGGGGTCATATCAGATTTTCGGATTTGTAAATTGGGCTAACTTTAAATGGTCATAACTTGAGATTTACAAGGAGTTAGGTTATGAAATTTTTACAGTTGGTCAATACTGGAAAAATAGAGCTTTTCCAAGTGGATTCATCTCGTTTGGATGAATACACAATTTTTAAGAATTTTCCTACTAAACTGACCTGTTGAGGAGATTTTCTGGACATAGCTGTATTGTACGTATTTTCATAATTTTTGTGTTTGGAATTGAGACAAAACAAAAATAGGTATTGTCGAGTGAATCCCAAAGAAAATTCAGTAAAAATTTGGGAGGTTAACTCACTGAATTGCTATTTTAAATAAATTCGTTTTGATGGCGCCCAATCTGTCCTGAAAACACAGATTGTGTATTATGTGCTTCTGTGATTAATTGAGGTCTTAGGTGGTATGAAATTGACATGTAACTGAAGTACACTTGTCTGAGACACATACGGAATGTAGAAACTAATTGTAACCAATGTATTCACCAACGGGTCCGTAGGGTTTACTATTGCATGTAGAATCACTAGGCGTCGCATACACACTTTTGAACATTTAAAACGCCTTGGACAAACGAGTTATATGGGTAATGATATTACGCCTATACTCACTGAGCGACACTGTTATTAGGGTGTCGGTAGCATATATTGCTTGCTGTTCGGATTCCTTGCTTGCACGTTAAGGTGAGTTTACGGCCCCTCTTTTAAACTGGTTTCATATTTTCGGGGGAGAAAACATGTGTTAAAACTATTATTTGGTAACTACTGTCATACTATGGGTTTCTATTGTGTACTACACGATCTTTGGAAGTCCCGGGGGGAACCATGAATGTGCGGGTTTGCACAACGGGGAAATGTGAATAGCGCTATTGGGAGTGACCAACCCCACTCGTCGGCTTGGAGGGCCGGGCGAGTGCATATTGTCTCAAACAGGAACAACAGGAACAACTGGTACTTTTCGGGCACAACATCTGGTATTCGAGTTAGTAATGGTTTTCCAATCGTGGTAGTAACAAAACATACGCCTAGCTAGCGTACACTGGTTTTCGATTTGTTATAGTATGGACAGGTGGACTTGGTACTTGGATACAAAACCTGTAAACTCACCAGCATTTTTGTGCTGACGTAAACATTTACATGTTTTCTCAGGTCGCTAAGGTAGCACAATGGAACTAGGGCGCACGCGTCTGCACGGCGTCTAGTTAGTGTCGCATGGTTTTCATATGTTGAAAAATTGGTTTACTTTTGAGATACTGTTTTGAATAAGCTTCCGCTGTAAACGGGAATTCTAAACTATGTTTTGAAATTGCATTATATTCATTTAGACTTGTTTATTGTGATCGTTGGTTTGGATCCTGGTTTGTCATGCGCCTCGCGGTAAAACTCCGCAAGTGGATTTTGAGGGTGTGACAGATTGGTATCAGAGCCAATGGTTATAGTGAACTAGGACTGCATGTAGGGTCTAGTCTATAGCCGAGTCACACACACTAGACGATCACATGGTACTAAACATTATGGTGGTTTACGTATGGTCTTGTCGGGGTGTCTCTAAATCATTTGGTCTCTCTATGTTACATCATCCGTTCTATCGTAGGTCGGGTCACTTGCTTACTAGGCAGTGTAGTATATTGGGGTAACTCGTATACTCTTGAGATTTGTCCAAGGTTCGACATCTTCCTTTCATACTCCAATAGAAACACTTGCCATGAACTACCGTAGCAGTACGGTGTATAGCTAGATGTCTATGTTCGGTGATTTGAACTTTGAACTAGGAGAACACTTGGAGGACCATGTAGAGCGGTTTATTATTTTGGGTGCACACAAAATCATAAACCGAAATGCATGAAAGCCCTAGTGAGCTCTGGGTTTGAAGGGATAGTCCTGGATTGGATCTAGCTTTGATCTTGCGAACGCTAGTGGTTACCATTAGCTGTGAAACTAAATTTTCTCGTCCTTCATGTCGGAATCATGTCTGGAGTGCAAGGAGGACGTGGAGGTGGCCGCGCTGGTGGGCGTGGTGGTGGCGGTCGTGGTGGTGGTAGTCGTGGAGGTGTGGAACCTCAAGATGACTGGGTCTGAGATTGAGAAGTATACGGTAAGGCGTAATGAGTTGGCAGTGCTGTGTCCTGACTTGCATGTGCCAGAATACAGGAGGATTGAGCACTATATCTCGGGGTTGGTGCCAGAAATCGCAGGTTTGGTAGCTGCGGGAAATCATCCTACATACGCAGAGGTGGTCCGATCGGCTCATAGGATGACCAACTTAAAGGTGAATGAGGGTATTTTGCCTGCTAAGGGTTCGACTGTTAAGGCCCCAGAGAATAACAAGCGCAAGTGGGAAAATGACGAGAAGGGATCTGGGCCAGCACAGCAGAATAAGAGGTTCGACAATGGGGGTTCTTCTTCTTCTTCGGGTAACAAACAGGGTGGTTATGCGGGGAAACTGCCTAAATGTAACAAGTGTGGACGTCATCATCAAGGGAACTGCGACAGTAACCGTTGTCATCGCTGCCAGCGAATTGGGCATTTTGCTAAAGATTGTCGGGTTACACTTCCATCGACCCAGGCCCCGACTACTAACTCAGCTCCTACTACTCAAGGGACTACGGGAAGACAAGGATGTTACAACTGTGGTGAGAGGGGCGGAGTGTTACAGATGGTAACGGGAACAACGGTAACGGGAACAATGGGGGCGGCGGCAGAAATGCACGTGCCTTCGTCATTGGAGCCGCTAAGGCTAGACAGGATCCTGACACAGTCACCGGTACGTTCCTTCTCAATAACCGTTCTGATAGTGTGTTATTTGATTCTGGTGCCGATAAAAGTTTTGTATCCATGGAAGTTAGTCGACTGCTAGATGTAGTGCCCGTACCATTAGAGACTAAGTATGTTATTGAGTTGGCTGACGGTAAGAAGATTGAAGCTACTTGTATCCTTCGGGAGTGTCAACTAGAGTTGTCGGGTTTGTCTTTTCCCATCGACCTCATACCAGTGCCCTTGGGTAGCTTTGGCGTTGTGGTAGGCATGGACTGGTTGTCCCTGTATCGCGCTGAGATTATCTGTTATGATAAGATCATTCGGATTCCCCTTCCTGATGGAGAATTCCTTTCTGTGTACGGTATCAAGGGCGGTGCTCCGCTGAACCTCATTTCCAGTATGAAAGCCCTTAGGTGTCTTCGAAAGGGTTATCCAGCCGTTTTGGCACTTTTATCTGTTACCTCTGGTGATGAGAAGAAGATCGACGATATTCCGGTTGTACGCGAGTTTCCTGATGTGTTTCCCGATGATTTACCTGGTCTTCCTCCCCATCGTCAGGTTGAGTTCGGTATTGACCTCGTACCGGGAGCTGCTCCTATTGCTCGGGCCCTCTATCGTCTTGCACCTCCTGAGATGCAAGAGTTGTCTAGTCAGTTACAGGAACTCTTGGACAAGGGTTTCATCAGACCAAGTTCTTCCCCTTGGGGAGCCCCGATTCTATTTGTTAAGAAGAAGGATGGAAGTTTCCGATTGTGTGTAGACTACAGAGAACTGAACAAATTGACCGTCAAGAACCGTTATCCTCTTCCACGTATTGATGATCTATTCGACCAGCTCCAGGGTTCTAGTTATTATTCCAAGATTGACTTGAGGTCCGGTTATCACCAGTTGCGGGTAAGGGAAGCTGACGTCGCAAAGACTGCCTTTCGTACACGTTATGGCCATTTCGAATTCTTGGTCATGCCTTTCGGTCTCACGAACGCACCGGCGGTTTTCATGGATTTGATGAACCGCGTTTGCAAACCATATCTTGACAAGTTCGTCATCGTGTTTATTGATGACATTCTGATCTACTCTAAGAACAAGACTGAACACGAGGAACACCTACTTTTGGTTTTGGAACTCTTGCGACGGGAACAACTTTACGCTAAGTTCTCAAAGTGTGACTTTTGGTTACGCGAAGTTCAGTTCCTAGGACATGTGGTTAATGAACTAGGGATTCATGTCGATCCAGCTAAGATCGAAGCGATCAAGGACTGGGGAGCACCTAAAACGCCAACTGAGGTGCGGCAATTCCTAGGCCTTGCGGGCTACTATCGTCGTTTCATTCAGGGGTTCTCGAAGATCGCTCAACCCCTCACCACTCTTACTCAGAAGGATAGGAAATTCGACTGGGTGAACCACAAGAGTCGGCGTTTGAAGAACTAAAATCCAAACTTTGTTCTGCTCCTATTTTGTCTTTACCTGAGGGCCCTGATGATTTCGTTGTTTACTGTGATGCTTCTATTCATGGTCTCGGTTGCGTGTTGATGCAACGCGAGAAAGTGATTGCGTATGCTTCTCGTCAACTCAAGGTGCACGAGAAGAACTACACCACCCATGACTTGGAGTTGGGTGCAGTGGTATTCGCGTTGAAAATTTGGAGACATTACTCGTACGGTACCAAGTGTGAAGTATACACCGATCACAAGAGTCTCCAGCATATTTTCGATCAGAAGTTTTAAACATGCGGCAGCGTCGTTGGGTTGAACTCCTGAACGACTATGACTGTGCGATCAAGTACCATCCTGGCAAGGCAAACGTTGTGGCGGATGCCTTGAGCAGGAAGGAGTCTGCAAAGCCTCGGCGTGTTCGAGCTTTGCAACTCACCATTCATTCCTCCTTACCTGACCGGATCCGTTCGGCTCAGCTGGATGCCTTGAAGGAGGAAAACCTTAAGGCCGAAACGATGCACAGTGCGGACAAACATCTTGAACTCAGGTCTGATGGCCTACACTACTTCGCTGGGCGTGTTTGGGTCCCTTTATTCGGGGGACTTCGGAGCTTGTCTTAGATGAGACTCATAAGTCCCGGTATTCTATTCATCCTGGTTCGGATAAGATGTACCAAGATCTAAGGGTGCTCTATTGGTGGCCTAACATGAAGGCTGATATAGCCTCCTATGTGAGCAAATGCTTGACCTGTGCTAAGGTCAAGGTGGAGTATCAGAAGCCATCTGGTCTCCTGCAACATCCTGAGATTCCAGAATGAAAGTGGGAGCGGATCACGATGGATTTCGTCACCAAACTACCGAGGTCACCAAGCGGTTGTCATACGATTTGGGTGATCGTCGACCGGTTGACGAAATCGGCGCCCTATATACCTATTAAGGAAACGGATGGACTCAAGCGGTTGGCTCGACTCTACCTTAAGGAGGTGGTTTCTCGGCACGGGGTGCCTGTTTCTATCATTTCTGATCGTGATTCCCGCTTTGCTTCGCGTTTCTGGAAGGCTCTTCATAAAGTTTTGGGTACTCAGCTGGATATGAGTACGGCTTATCATCCGCAAACTGACGGACGGAGTGAGCGGACAATTCAAACATTGGAGGACATGCTGCGGGCATGCGTTATCGACTTTGGCAAGGGTTGGGAGGCTCACCTACCGTTGGTGGAGTTCTCCTGCAACAACAACTACCACTCCAGCATCGGGACAGCTCCGTTCGAAGCTCTTTATGGACGGAAATGCCGGTCTCCCTTGTGTTGGGCCAAGGTGGGCAAGAGCCAGCCCACTGGCCCGAACTGGTGTACGAAACCTCGGGAAAATCGTACAGATCCGTAACCGTTGGCAGCTGCGCGGGATCGTAAGAAGAGCTAGGCCGATCGCCGTCGCAAACCGCTATTGTTCCAGGTGGGGACAGGGTGCTTATGAAAGTTTCACCATGGAAGGGCGTCATACGCTTTGGAAAGCGTGGCAAGCTTAACCCTAGCTACGTCGGACCGTTCGCAATCCTAGAACGGATTGGACCGGTGGCGTACAGACTAGATTTACCGACGGAGCTCGGTAATGTCCACAACGTCTTCCATGTGTCTAACTTAAGGAAGTGTTTGGCTGACGAATCTCTTATTGTTCCACTGGAAGAGATCAAGGTTGATGATCGTCTTCGGATTGTGGAGGAACCTGTTGAGATTCTTGATTACAAGATTCGTAGCCTACGTCATAGCAAGATTCGCATTGTGAAGGTTCGATGGAACTCGAACCCGGGACCTGAGTACACTTGGGAACGGGAGGATCAGATGAAGCCTAAGTATCCTCATCTTTTTCTTAAGGAAGCGTTCGAGTCTAGATATGTCTCCACTGCAGTTGAATGAATCTCGGGGAGATTCCTTTTTAACGTGGGGATGATGTGACAACTCGGGTGAATCTCTCTCTTGGTTTCTATCTTTTGGTACTTGTGCAATTTTCAGGACGAAAATTCTTTTAACGTGGGGATGATGTGACACCCGGCAAATTCTGGTTAACAACATTGTCTAGATGAAAGTCTACCTTAGCGAGTCACGCGTATATTATGCTTAACGAGGGTTAGCTAGATAGCTAGAAAGGACATACGTGCATTGTCTCGGGTTTGAGACAACTTACAAAACGTTTTCTAGTCTGGTTTGGGACTACTTTCACATCTCGGGTTATGAGATGCTTTGACTCCTTGTGTGGGTCGGGTTACTACTTTCACATCTCGGGTTATGAGATGCTTTGACTCCTTGTGTGGGTCGGGTTTTTGACTCCTTGTGTGAGTTAACGTGTGATTGCATGATTAGTGAACCTCGGACGTTGGTGAATAATAAACTTAGGTGTCTCGGTGATATCTGACAACTTATGTGAAAACCATACGTGATTATGTGAACCTAGACCGAACACGTTAATAAAAATTATTAAAAGTGGAGTATGAGGTTGATTAGGGTCTTAACGCATGGGGTTACACTTGTTACGGTTCGAAACAACGAAAACGTCGATGGGTAACGCGTCGGGAGGCTAAACGAAGCAAAAACGCGCGCCCCGGACCTGTGAGCGGCCGCTCACAGGCTCCGAGCGGCCGCTCGAAGAGGACTGACGGGTTTAAACCGCCTCAAACTCGTATTTAAGCATCCTTAACCCCCATGCAGCCCTCATACTCAACCCTAATCGCCCCCTTACTGCCCCACACGAATATTTCACTCCAAAAACTCCTGCTAAGGCTCAAGATCATCAATTCGGAGGCTCCAAGGCGCGCGATTGATTGATTTGAAGAGCTAAGGGTATAACTCATGATTTCTTACGCTTTTTACTTTATGTTTTATTGTAAAAATCATATAACAAGTTTGTCCAGGTCTGAATGGGTTTAATAAACATTAAAACATGAGTCTTTTTGAAGATTAAACGGATTAAACCTATTAATAAACGCGTAGTAACATCATAGGATGCTTGTTGCGCAAGTTATTGGTGTTTTGATCCTAAAAGCTTTGATCTTGACATGTTTGATAATAGGATCTGATGGGAATAGGTATTAGGAAAGTTGTATGATGATTATTAGGTGTTATTGATTGATAATATGCAACTAGGGTTTGATATAATTGATAATATTGCACGATTAGAATCTGGACAGATTCTGAATGTCGACTTGTAGGGTCTGTTTCGTGGCTTGAAAATAATTGGTTTGATCGATTCTTTTCATGATTGTAACGTACAAGGTCTTAGCTTTTCATAATGGGAAAAACCATCGAATTTGGACATCGTTTGAGTCGTTTTTAGAATTTTAATTGATTAGGGGTCATATCAGATTTTCGGATTTGTAAATTGGGCTAACTTTAAATGGTCATAACTTGAGATTTACAAGGAGTTAGGTTATGAAATTTTTACAGTTGGTCAATACTGGAAAAATAGAGCTTTTCCAAGTGGATTCATCTCGTTTGGATGAATACACAATTTTTAAGAATTTTCCTACTAAACTGACCTGTTGAGGAGATTTTCTGGACATAGCTGTATTGTACGAATTTTCATAATTTTTGTGTTTGGAATTGAGACAAAACAAAAATTGGTATTGTCGAGTGAATCCCAAAGAAAATTCAGTAAAAATTTGGGAGGTTAACTCACTGAATTGCTATTTTAAATAAATTCGTTTTGATGGCGCCCAATCTGTCCTGAAAACACAGATTGTGTATTATGTGCTTCTGTGATTAATTGAGGTCTTAGGTGGTATGAAATTGACATGTAACTGAAGTACACTTGTCTGAGACACATACGGAATGTAGAAACTAATTGTAACCAATGTATTCACCAACGGGTCCGTAGGGTTTACTATTGCATGTAGAATCACTAGGCGTCGCATACACACTTTTGAACATTTAAAACGCCTTGGACAAACGAGTTATATGGGTAATGATATTACGCCTATACTCACTGAGCGACACTGTTATTAGGGTGTCGGTAGCATATATTGCTTGCTGTTCGGATTCCTTGCTTGCACGTTAAGGTGAGTTTACGGCCCCTCTTTTAAACTGGTTTCATATTTTCGGGGGAGAAAACATGTGTTAAAACTATTATTTGGTAACTACTGTCATACTATGGGTTTCTATTGTGTACTACACGATCTTTGGAAGTCCCGGGGGAACCATGAATGTGCGGGTTTGCACAACGGGAAATGTGAATAGCGCTATTGGGAGTGACCAACCCCACTCGTCGGCTTGGAGGGCCGGGCGAGTGCATATTGTCTCAAACAGGAACAACAGGAACAACTGGTACTTTTCGGCACAACATCTGGTATTCGAGTTAGTAATGGTTTTCCAATCGTGGTAGTAACAAAACATACGCCTAGCTAGCGTACACTGGTTTTCGATTTGTTATAGTATGGACAGGTGGACTTGGTACTTGGATACAAAACCTGTAAACTCACCAGCATTTTTGTGCTGACGTAAACTTTTACATGTTTTCTCAGGTCGCTAAGGTAGCACAATGGAACTAGGGCGCACGCGTCTGCACGGCGTCTAGTTAGTGTCGCATGGTTTTCATATGTTGAAAAATTGGTTTACTTTTGAGATACTGTTTTGAATAAGCTTCCGCTGTAAACGGGAATTCTAAACTATGTTTTGAAATTGCATTATATTCATTTAGACTTGTTTATTGTGATCGTTGGTTTGGATCCTGGTTTGTCATGCGCCTCGCGGTAAAAACTCCGCAAGTGGATTTTGAGGGTGTGACATTGTTCCCCAATGATGAAATCCAGCCAAAATCGCCCCAAAACTCTCTAGAAACGTTCCAAGTCGAAGATAAGTGAAAAGACACCATCAAACGTTCTTTAACAGTGGGAGTTACATTTTGGTGCAGGGTCCACCGTACCTTATGGTGGCCACCGTAAGGTACGGTGGCTTTAACAAAACTGACGGTGGGAAGGGACTGACTGATGGTGGCCATTTTGTATCCAGAAGCCACCGTAAGCTGCGGTGGCTACCTTAGCTTACGGTAGAGCTCACCAAAAATGTATTTTTTTTCTTCTTTCGTTTCTTTTTTGCTCCATCCTGTTCCGGCCCGTTCCAAAGCTCGTATTTCCTCGTTTTAAGCTCCTCAATGCTCCTGCAACCAAAGTGCTCGTAGTTATCTAATTCCAAGCAATAACATGATCAACTACAGATATATTAGGCGTTTTATCAATATAAAGGGTTGTTCCTTGAACCACCCATCACATCCCCACACTTGACCATTGCTTGTCCCAAGCAATACATTAAACTCATTTTCACATAAAAGCGGTCATTTTCAATCAAGTGTTCGCATGCAATCCATGTACTAACCCATCCTAAACACCCGAATCAACACACCCCTCACAATATCTCTCCTCTCGGTGACAAATAAGCACTAGCGAATATGAGCTAGACACACAAAAGGCAAATAGATGGGTGCACAACCATAGGCTTGTACCTAAATCAACCTTCCTCTTACGAATGCTAAACATGAATGCAAATCAAAGGGTCTTGTAAGGTTGTAATATGGCTAAGTGCAAAGGTAGAAAATGGGATATATTTATAGTAACGCATAACTTTACCCGGTCTTTTATTACACAACGACACACACACACACACACACAAACACACGCAAACACAAACACTAACTACTACTATATCATACATAGACTTCTTTTTTTCTTTTATTTTCTTCTTCTCTTGAGTCCTTTTTTTTCTTCTTTTCATAACTTCTTTTTCATCATTTTTTTCATTTTTTTTCTTTTTCTTTTTTTTTTCTTTTCTTTCAATCCAACAAAACAAAACATAAAACACACTCAACTCTTCATAATCTTGCAACACTCAATAGACACAACTAACACACTACTAGACAGAAAAGACCGAGCCAAGTTGGGTAATAATTTAGGGAGCTAGTTAAAGGGTTAACAATTAATAGGCTTTTAGGCACAAAAATGGGCAACTAAATGTCCAGACCCCCGCCCCTCTCGCTACCAAGCTCATATATATAATTCATCAGGTCCAACCCCCCAAATCCCACACTCACACTCAACATGACAAAGCTACCTAATGCCCTTATCATTTCTACACTCATGTTCACCTAAAGACTCAAGTCGCATCCAAGAACAAGTTCTAGTGCACCCCCACCCATTGCCACTCACAAAAGAAGATATATATATATATTGTAGTTCTATATTTGTGGCTCAAATCTCACCAAGAATAAAAGGGTGTTAAGGGTTGCCGGTGTGCCTCTCGGGTCAATTCAAGGTGTTCCAATTCTCACAACGCTTAACTTGATTTCCAAAAAATTTTTAAATCTCCAAAATTTTCCCCCATCCCCACACTTGGGTTACATTGTCCCCAATGTACGGTTTTGGGAGGAATAGATCGCTACAAAACCACAAAATTTTTCTTTTTTTTAAATTACTACACCACCAAGGCACAACCCAATACGAACACAATCAATACACAACCCAACCACCCGACCCAAAACAAAATGAAAAAGAACATAAATATACAATTATATACAAGAGAACACCACCTGATCAATAGTAGCGTGGCTGCGGCGGTCCAAACACGGACGTCATCAAATCGTTCCACTCTCCAAATCCAAGGGCACCGTCATTACTTCCTCCTTGATCTGGGGCCTGCTGCTGTGATTGCCTGGGGTCGATCCACTGAGAATGATGTAGCGGTGGAGTCGGATACGAAAGGCTGCCATCATATGGCGGTAAAGACCCATAATCCACAGGTTGTGGTTCCATGACTACAGGTCTTCCCGCGTGCCAGTCTGCGTTCATGCGCCGGTTCTGATCATCCATGTACCTGTTGTTTATCTCCACCTCATGGGAATATGCATGAGCCCTATTCCACCGCTCCTGTCTATCAAAATTCCTCTGCATAGTCCTTTCACACTAGCGCTCATCATCGCCTGATGATCAAATAAAGTGAAGCGGAGGAGCGTTGCTTTTCAATCACTGATTGCATATTTCCCGCAAACGCCCAGCCATCCTCATAATCTCTCTCGGTGTAATCATAGAAACCTCCACCATGCATCCTACTCGAACTGCCTTGTCCTAAATTCATGTGTGCCCCTGTCGGTTCTTCTTCATAATCCTCCTCATTACTTGGAGGTTCATTTCCACTTTCGGCCTCATCTTCTTCTCCGGGCAAAAGCGACCTTGCATCAACCTTCAAAACCCTCCATCTTTGCCCTCGGTTTTTAACTTATGATATCTTTCTGATTCAGTGTAAGTCCACCCAGTCCCCATTTTTTTCAACTCCAATGGCTTGTATCTTTTTTTCTTTCCCACATCATCGGCTGTAATCGCCTTTTGTTGCTTTAACAGGGCGGTAATAATTCTGCAGTAGGGAATAATCGTGCTCCCAACTGAATTTCGGCACATCCAAACATGATTCAAAATTAAGTACCGAATAGAAAATTTTGGGCCCCCATGAAGCAATGCATACAGGATAGGAATTTCCGGTACCTAACCTGTTCTTTATGGCTCGCCTCGGTATGACATTTAAGATACAAATGGCCAACAACAGCTTGGCTTCATCTTCAAATCTTTCCTATATAGCGTCCCATAATATGTGCCAGGAAGAAAACAAGGCTTCCAACATCTCCATCCACCTCGGGTGCTTTTCAGGTTTTATCAGCAAATCATCAAGACTCGGGTTTATATACTCTCGGGCTGGCAAGCTATCATACTTAGCCAACCTGCGCAATGTATCATACGACATCTCTACCTCCACCCCATTCACCTCACCCGTTAACTTCATTTGAGATGGCTTGTCATATCTGTTACATTTCAATCGCCATCCATTCTTCTATTTCATCTAAGAACAGATATTTATCTTCTCGATCATAGCAGTGAAGCACTGCTTCCCATCCCAAGGCCTTCAATCTGTCAAACACTCTAAACGGCCCAAACTCTCTTTCCCTCACATCTCTTTCACAAATAAATGCACCTGCTCGATCTTGTAACCCTTTCATTTGGTCATGGAATAATGTCGCTTGCCATATCCTGGGTTTCTCATTTAACGGCCCTGACTCCCACTTCGGCTTATCAGCCAGGTCTAATCGAGACTGCTCAGGTGCGTGCTCCATCTCTTCATCTGAGTCGTCATCACGTGCAAGATATTTCCTTCTCTTGTACTGTTGCGCAGGCTGTTTTCCTTAGCTTTCGCTGTTGATGAACTCGCTCCCGCTACTTCTCCAGTTTTAGTCATTTCCTGCACAAGTCACAAACAACCCAACACAACACAAAAAGACCCAAATCAGTCTAATTCTCTTCAAATCTCCCCACACTTGCTTGTTATTATAGTAGTAGATGATAGTGAACCAACAACTTCACAATTGGTTTAACAAAATTTGGGCATGATGCCTCTACAATATTAGCATTACCAAAAGTTCACATATACATCTAAAAATTCATCTACCACCATATTATTATCAATCAAAACATTCACATTCTATCATCTAATAACAAGCAAGTGGGTATTTACTAAGTAAGAACAATAACCTCTATTTTTCACAATGTGTCATCAAAATTAACAAAATGGGGTACATACCTTTGTGTTGAAGAGATTAGAACACAAAAACAACAAAATCTTGAAAAAGCCCCAACTTATGCGGATTTAGGGTTTCATATCGACCACACAAATGTGTTTTTATTACAATTTTATCCCCAAAATCAGAAACTAGATGAAATTCTAGTCAAGATTGACTCAAGAACCACTAGATTTGGTTAAGGATTAAGGGATTTATGAAAGAATTAAAGATGAAAAGGGTATGGGGTTATGGAGGTCTTGTGAAAATAATGTGAAGAAGAAAAAGTAGTTTGGTGGAAGGATGTAGTGGCCAGGGATTAATACACGTGAATTAAGAATTTTTTTTTTTTTAAACCGTAACGCATGACCCTTCAATGCCCAGCCCCCACCGTAACTTACGGTGGGTGGCGTAAGCTACGGTAGGCCAAATGTCCCCATAATCTGCCGTAAGGCAGTAGCCTTCTGCCGTCAGTTCTTTCAAGTCCACCATAGGTTACGGTCCCTACCGTAGCTTACGGTAGGACCTGAATGTTTTTTTTTTTTTTTCAAGAAAAACCTGTAATTTTAATAGCACGAAAATTACCCTACCCCCTCGAAATATCCGTGTTGTCCTCAACACAATGCTAGAACTTGTTCGTAACACGAACGTCCCCACACTTGTTTCAAACACGGATTTCGACCAAAAACAAAATTGGGCAATAAAACAAAACAAAACACAACACACAACTAACTATTTACACTACCAAACATGGCCTCTTATGGTTGTTCATCCTCCACCGGGCGTAAGATGTAGCCCGCTCTATCAAGCTCCAAATTGTTGATGTCATATCCCTCCAAGTACGGCTTCAAGCGATGTACATTTACCATTTGTTGCTTGTTGGTGTGTTCATCCAAGATATCTATATCACCGAACTTCCCAACCCGGCAAATTACATAAGGACCCATCCACTTGCTCTTTAGCTTGCCCGCGAACATCTTCAACCTCGAATTATACAACCAAACCTTTTGACCAACTTCAAAGGTTTTCTTTCGCAATTTTGCATCATGAACTTTCTTGAGTTTATCTTTATATGCCGATGCACATTCATACTCTTCATCCCGAATTTCCTCGATCTCACTCAATTGCAACTTTCTTGTTTTGCCCGCTTCATCATAATCGGCATTCACAGTTGTGATTGCCCAATGCTCCTGATGTGCTAACTCCATTGGCAAGTGACAACCCTTTCCATACACCATTCGATAAGGTGTTGTGCCAATTGGAGTCTTGTAGGCCGTACGGTACGCCCACAAAGCATCATCTAATTTACCCGACCAATCCTTTCTATCAACTCGAACCGTCTTCATTAGAATTTCTTTGATTTGGCGGTTGGACACTTCAACTTGTCCACTTGTTTGCGGATGGTACGGTGTAGCAATCCGGTGATTCACACTATATCTTTTCAACAACTTCCCAAAATTAAAATTTTTAAAGTGTCATCCACCATCACTTATAATCACTCGAGGAATTCCAAACCGGCAAAACTGTTGGATTGTGCGAACTTACAAACAACCGAGTGGTCATTTGTCCTTGTTGCAATAGCTTCAATCCATTTTGATACAAAATCTACTGCCACCAAGATGTATAAAAACCCATTCGAATTAGGAAACGGACCCATAAAATCGATGCCCCAAACATCAAATATCTCTACAACCAAGATTGGTTGCATTGGCATCTCATCTCTTTTTGATATATTCCCCATCTTTTGGCAATTCAAACAATTCTAGGCAAATTCACAAGCATCTTTGAAAATTGTAAGCCAATAAAACCCACATGAAAGAACCCGGGAGACGGTTTTATGCCCACTAAAATTCCCTCCACAAGCGGAAGAATGAGCATGTGTCAAAATTTCTTTCACCTCCGATTCGGGAACACACCTTCGGATCACTTGATCGGGCCCTGTAACATCGCAAAATTTTCCCCAAATTCTAATACATATTATATATATATATATATATATATATATATATATATATATATATTTCTTTATCATTCATAATGTGCCCAAGTCCTTATTTTACTACAACACAACTTATATATATATATTTATATATATACATATATTGACTTATAATAATAATGATAATAATAATAATAATAATAATAATAAAAAAATCAGAATTGTTTTAGTAATGTTTTTTAAGCCAAGCCCACAAACACAATAAACACCTCCCTCACCCCTTTACCCTAAGCCCAATCAGGATCTGGCCCACCTAACAAACTCACTCTTTCCTTAAAGCCCAACGCAAGGGCCCATAATGCCAGCCCATCTTCTTTGACTGCTAAAACAAAATAAAAATAAAATGTTGCTAGCCGGACTCGAACCCGAGTCAGACGGCTGGAACACCTCGAGTTGTACCACCAGGCCACGAAGCTTATACATGACTATCATGGACTTCTAAATATTTTATACACAAACAAACCAGTTTCCTTTCTTCTTTCCTTGTTCGCTGCAGACCAAATCCACGACAATTATGGTCAAAACTCATTAATTGTCACACTATCAATCTATAATTAGGAAGGACGTTGATTGATTTCAATTTACAACAAACCACGCGGCCATTAACACGTTGAATTAACAGTAAATTTGAACCAATTATGGTCAATTATTTGTGCATACAATCAATGTCGCGTCAAACATACCATACAGACAATCCCCTCATTTAAGTATAAATTGAATCCTCATTGACAAACAAAAGGTGCCGAATTACACCTCTTCACTCTCAATTTCTTCTAATTTCTCATATCAATTTGCAAATCATTCGTGTTTGACTTCTGTTGACCAAGCATTACAATCACGAAATTCTTGTTGTAAGTTGTCCTTTTTTTATGGGTTTTGTTCACCGGCCATCAACAAGCAATAACCCTATGATTAATCGGTTATTGCTTGTTAGATCGTTTGATTGAAATAGCTAGGGCTTGTAAATAGGAATTGGGGAAGAACACTTAATCGAGTGTAAATATAAATGTTAATCAAACTGAAACCAAACACAACCACAGGTCTAGACCAAGTGGTTGTGTCTGGTGCCATGCCCATGAATCACGCGGGTTCGAGTCCTGTGATCAGCAAACGTTTTTTCTTGTTTTGTTTTTAATCAAAAATAATTAAAATCAATTATATATATATTATTTATATCTTATAAATTCATTTTAAAATACTAAAACAATTTTAATAATTGTACAAAAATTATTTTTAGTTAAACTGATAAAAAGGTTTAAACTTACAATTTTTAATTTTCAAAATTTTATTTATTTATTATATATAATAAATAAATCAAGATTATTCTTTTTTATTTATAAAAATCTATAAAAATATCAAAACGATCTTATTAATTTCCACAAAAATTATCCTAAGTTTTATAACATTAAGCTTTTCAGAAATGATTTTTATTTCTGAAAAATCATTTTATTAATATTTTTTAATCAATTTTTGTTAGTTTTAATATTAATTAAATCATAATAAATCCAATTTTTAATATTTTTGCACCAAAATTTTATACAAATTATTTCTGATCATTTAGAACAGAAATATAATTTTTAAAATGATAATTCTTTAATTTTAGTATTTTTAAGATATTAAAATTAAAGTTTGACAATTTGTAATAAATAGATTTAAAAATCTATTTTAAAGAAAATAATTTTATAAAAATTATTTTTATACTTTAAACACATTATTGTGACCATATTAAATTTAAATTTTATAAAAAGATTTTTTGTCTATTTAATTATTAAATTTCTCTCGATTATCAAACATTTTTATCATTAATCAAACGAGCATTTATCCCCAATTCAAAGCCCTAGAACACATACATTTGTAGACTAGATAGACTTAGACATATTTATTACCTTTATAGGGTGATATTTGGCATTATTTGGGCAACACACTATTCAATTTTCAAGAAGTATAACATTTTGCTAAGGTGAGTTTACATAGCCCCTTTTCTCTTTTACATTTTTGGGGTGAAACATGTTTAAACATTTTATACTATCATTTACTCATACTTACTTGTGATTCAATTACACTATCATTCTATCATTTGACTGTAACAAAAAGACACAGTACAATCATTAACAATGATCAAGCCGCCTGTTTAGATTATAGCGCTATAGGTCTGACAAACCCATCCCCCGCATAGACTCAGGGATGATCGATAACAGTAATAACATTTAACTAACTTGCGAGTTAGTCATCAGTCGACACAAGGTTTGGTTGTACAAAGACGCATTGTTGCATGTCGGTATCATATTCTATCATCATACAACTTTGAATGTTGTACAAACTGTTGTTAGCAATTATTATCAAAAACCTATGTATTCTCACCAACTTTTGTTGACCCAAAATATTTTCAACTTAACATGTTTCAGGTTCTACTTGCTTGAAGATTTGCTTGAAGATATGTGCATAGTTTTTTATTCAATTTGATGTACGAATTCTTGTAGAATCATTGTATGTAAACTATTTAAATCATTTAATGAAATTATTATTCACCATGAGCTACTGAACAATCATCACAACGTGACATCCCGATGTTTCCGCCATTGGTTGGGGTGTTTACAGATTGGTATCAGAGCCATGGTTATAGGGAATTAGGTTATTAGAGAAATAATCTAGTCTATAACCATAGGATTTAACCAGTACTTGCTTCTTTTGCTTGCTATTCTCTATCTCCCTCCTACTTCATATCCCTACTTTCATCCCTACAAGGAGGTAGCTTCCCATCACTGGATCCACTCTTAGACTAATAGGACAAATTCCCCAGGCTTAGCCTGAACCCCCTTGAGATCCCGTCGAAGTTCTAAATTTTAATAACGAACACGTGCAATCTGGAAGGGTGAACGCCTGTATTCTGAGTCTTCTGTCTAGGCTGGCATTGCGCATATATCCCAATCAGACGAGGGACCCGGATGCCTACCTGGGAATTCTCGGGATGAGTGTTCACTTATAGGCTAAAGCATGTCTTCATATGTTATTGAAATTTAGAATCTTTGATAAGTCAACGTTTTTGTTTATTCGTTTTAATTAATGAATAAATGATTACATTCATTATGTAACCTCATTCGTTTCATTGTGTCTCTTACAGATCATGCCTCCACGTCGCAGTGCTCGTCTTAACAGTGGTAACAATCATGATGAAGGAAGTAGTAATCACAACCACAACCACGATACTAACCACAACAACAATAACAACAACAACAACAATGGAGTTGATGCTCAACTGGCTGCAATCATTTCTCAACAAATGGCGCAGCAAATCGCAACACTAGTTCCCAACTTACTAGCACAAGTCATCCAGTTGAATGGCAACGGGAACGGCAACGGCAACGGGAATGGAAATGGACACCACAACGGAAATGGTCTCCCAGCCTGCACCCTTAAGCATTTCAATTCTTGTAACCCTCCAAAGTTTAGTGGTGAAGAAGGAGCTACAGGACTCCTACAATGGTTTGAGGGTATTGAAAATACCTTCATCAACAGTGAGTGCCCCGACAACTTTAAGGTCCGTTATGCCATGAGTGTTCTTCACAAACAAGCACTCACTTGGTGGAATGAAGAAAAGCGTACCCGAGGAGCTGAAGTTGCACTTACTATGACGTGGGATCAAGTCAAGGAGATAATGAAAGATAAATTTTGCCCACGAAACGAGGTCAAGAAATTGGAAGACGAGTTCCACACCCTTGCTCAGGATAGTGGGGAAAACCTTGCCTACAATACCCGCTTTCACGAGCTTAGCTTATTGTTACCCCACAAAGTCACTCCCCTGCCGGTAGCCATCGAGAAGTACATCGGTGGTCTGCCCATGCAAATCCAGGATACGGTGTGGGGAAGGAATCCTACCACCTTGGAGGAAGCCAAACGTTTAGCAGCTACCTTAACTGATAATCACGTAAAGAACGGGACCTTAGTTTGGAAAGACAATAAAACAAGTATTGTAGCCGCGGTAACCACTGAGAACCAGAAACGTAAGACCAGGGATCCTGATGCAAGCCTCACTCCACAAGCTTCTAAGAAGAAACCTTATACAGGAAACCACCCATTATGTAATACCTGCAACCGACATCATCCCACTGCTTCAGCGTGTCGCTTGTGCACCAATTGTGGAAGGTATGGCCATCTGGTCAACACGTGTCGTGAGACCCCAAATCCAAATGCCAACCAACCCACCAACCCTGCTCAAGCTGCTAACCCTAATCAATACAACTATGGTCAATGCTATGAATGTGGAGACCCAAATCACTTCCGTAACCGATGCCCTAAACTGAACAGAGATCAAGACCCTCCAGCTACTTAACAACATGTCCCACCACTCGAATGTCGTTTACTTTTATTCTATGTATTGACTCTATTTGAATAATAAATTCTAGTATTGAAATTTTTGAGAGTTGTTTTACATGGTGCATGATTGTTTGAATGTGAATTAATTATATAAATCTATACAACTACAACTCGTATACTGTGCTTGTTATACTTGCTTGCATAAACATGTTATCAATTTGCAATATGTGTGTATAATAAATGTCATCATGTCTTTTCAACAGTCGGGAGAGGCCCTACAACCTGCTCCACGACTGGTGAAGACTATCAAACCTACTCAACGATTGGTAGAGGTCATTATGCTTTTCCAACAGTCGGGAGAGGCCCTACAACCTGCTCAACGACTGGTGGAGACTATCGAACCTGCTCAACAATCGGTGGAGGCATAGAAGGACGCAAAACCTTAATGTAAGGTAAATTGGTGATTGCGGTCCGGAACGTAATCATGAATTTACAGGTACATTAAGGTAGTGTGAAATTCTATCAAGGTTATAAACTCTAGTTGTCAGGTAGTTCATCAACCCACACTAAACACGAGACAGTTTATTCTATTCATGTCATGCTATAGCTCAAATAACAACTATTTTCATCACCTTTAACCCTACGTTTTTAATAAACTTCGGGACGAAGTTTCTAAAAGTAGGGGAGACTGTAACATCGCAAAATTTTCCCCAAATTTCTAATACATGTTATATATATATATATATATATATATATATATATATATATATATTTCTTTATCATTCATAATGTGCCCAAGTCCTTATTTTACTACAACACAACTTATATATATATATATATTTATATATATATACATATATTGACTTATAATAATAATGATAATAATAATAATAATAATAATAATAATAATAATAAAATCAGAATTGTTTTAGTAATGTTTTTAAGCCAAGCCCACAAACACAATAAACACCTCCCTCACCCCTTTACCCTAAGCCCAATCAGGATCTGGCCCACCTAACAAACTCATTCTTTCCTTAAAGCCCAACGCAAGGGCCCATAATGCCAGCCCATCTTCTTTGACTGCTAAAACAAAATAAAAATAAAATGTTGCTAGCCGGACTCGAACCCGAGTCAGACGGCTGGAACACCTCGAGTTGTACCACCAGGCCACGAAGCTTATACATGACTATCATGGACTTCTAAATATTTTATACACAAACAAACCAGTTTCCTTTCTTCTTTCCTTGTTCGCTGCAGACCAGATCCACGACAATTATGGTCAAAACTCATTAATTGTCACACTATCAATCTATAATTAGGAAGGACGTTGATTGATTTCAATTTACAACAAACCACGTGGCCATTAACACGTTGAATTAACAGTAAATTTGAACCAATTATGGTCAATTATTCGTGCATACAATCAATGTCGCGTCAAACATACCATACAGACAATCCCCTCATTTAAGTATAAATTGAATCCTCATTGACAAACAAAAGGTGCCGAATTACACCTCTTCACTCTCAATTTCTTCTAATTTCTCATATCAATTTGCAAATCATTCGTGTTTGACTTCTGTTGACCAAGCATTACAATCACGAAATTCTTGTTGTAAGTTGTCCTTTTTTTATGGGTTTTGTTCACCGGCCATCAACAAGCAATAACCCTATGATTAATCGGGTTATTGCTTGTTAGATCGTTTGATTGAAATAGCTAGGGCTTGTAAATAGGAATTGGGGAAGAACACTTAATCGAGTGTAAATATAAATGTTAATCAAACTGAAACCAAACACAACCACGGGTCTAGACCAAGTTGGTTGTGTCTGGTGCCATGCCCATGAATCACGCGGGTTCGAGTCCTGTGATCAGCAAACGTTTTTCTTGTTTTGTTTTTAATCAAAAATAATTAAAATCAATTATATATATATTATTTATATCTTATAAATTCATTTTAAAATACTAAAACAATTTTAATAATTGTACAAAAATTATTTTTAGTTAAACTGATAAAAAGGTTTAAACTTACAATTTTAATTTTCAAAAATTTATTTATTTATTATATATAATAAATAAATCAAGATTATTCATTTTTATTTATAAAAATCTATAAAAATATCAAAACGATCTTATTAATTTCCACAAAAATTATCCTAAGTTTTTATAACATTAAGCTTTTCAGAAATGATTTTTATTTCTGAAAAATCATTTTATTAATATTTTTAATCAATTTTTGTTAGTTTTAATATTAATTAAATCATAATAAATCCAATTATTAATATTTTTGCACCAAAATTTTATACAAATTATTTCTGATCATTTAGAACAGAAATATAATTTTTAAAATGATAATTCTTTAATTTTAGTATTTTTAAGATATTAAAATTAAAGTTTGACAATTTGTAATAAATAGATTTAAAAATCTATTTTAAAGAAAATAATTTTATAAAAATTATTTTTATACTTTAAACACATTATTGTGACCATATTAAATTTAAATTTTATAAAAAGATTTTTTGTCTATTTAATTATTAAATTTCTCTCGATTATCAAACATTTTTATCATTAATCAAACGAGCATTTATCCCCATTCAAAGCCCTAGAACACATACATTTGTAGACTAGATAGACTTAGACATATTTATTACCTTTATAGGGTGATATTTGGCATTATTTGGGCAACACACTATTCAATTTTCAAGAAGTATAACATTTTGCTAAGGTGAGTTTACATACCCCCTTTTCTCTTTTACATTTTTGGGGTGAAAACATGTTTAAACATTTTATACTATCATTTACTCATACTTACTTGTGATTCAATTACACTATCATTCTATCATTTGACTGTAACAAAAAGACACAGTACAATCATTAACAATGATCAAGCCGCCTGTTTAGATTATAGCGCTATAGGTCTGACAAACTCATCCCCCGCATAGACTCAGGGATGATCGGTAACAGTAATAACATTTAACTAACTTGCGAGTTAGTCATCAGTCGACACAAGGTTTGGTTGTACAAAGACGCATTGTTGCATGTCGGTATCATATTCTATCATCATACAACTTTGAATGTTGTACAAACTGTTGTTAGCAATTATTATCAAAAACCTATGTATTCTCACCAACTTTTGTTGACCCAAAATATTTTCAAACTTAACATGTTTCAGGTTCTACTTGCTTGAAGATTTGCTTGAAGATATGTGCATAGTTTTTTATTCAATTTGATGTACGAATTCTTGTAGAATCATTGTATGTAAACTATTTAAATCATTTAATGAAATTATTATTCACCATGAGCTACTGAACAATCATCACAACGTGACATCCGATGTTTCCGCCATCGGTTGGGGTGTTACAGGCCCTATCTTGAAGAGGTCCGGTTCCTCCCAAATATATTGTTTCACTTGGACCATAAATTGTTGTCTTCGTTTCTTGGTCCAATGATCCGGAATGGCACCCGTGGCTAAATAATTAACATAATGAGCATACCACGGTGCAACTCGAGTAGACACGGCTAGAAGTTGTTCATCCGGAAATCTTTCATTTATCTCACTCACATCATCAATCCCTTCCACCAAAATTCGAGACAAGTGATCCACCACTACATTTTCACTCCCGTTTTTGTCTCGAATTTCCAAGTCAAACTCTTGAAGTAATAAAACCCACAAATCAAACGTGGCTTGGCATCTTTTTTCTCCATCAAATATCGAACCGCACTATGGTCCGAATATACCACCACCTTGCTCCCCCAAATATACGAACGAAACTTGTCCAAAGCATACACCACCGCTAATAATTCTTTTTCGGTTGTGGTGTAATTCAGTTGCGCTTCGGATAAAGTTTTGCTCGCATAATAAATCACCACCGGCTTCTTATCAGCACGTTGACCCAAAACAGCACCAATTGTAGTGTCGCTTGCATCACACGTTATTTCAAATGGCTTTGACCAATCAGGCGGTTGCAAAATAGGAGCCTTGACTAAGTGTTCCTTCAAAACATTAAAAGCTTTCAAACATTCATTAGTAAAATCAAAGGGAACATCTTTCAAAAGCAAATTACATAAAGGCTTGGTGATAACACTAAAGCCCTTAATAAAACGTCTATAGAATCCCGCATGTCTCAAAAACGATCTTACCTCTTTTACATTTTTCGGTGGTGGCAATGATGATATGACCCGAATTTTTGCCTTGTCCACCTCCAAACCCCGTTCAGAAATTACATGGCCTAACACAATTCCCTCTTACACCATGAAATGGCTTTTCTCCCAACTAAGCACTAAATGTTTCTCTAACACATCTTTTTAAAACTTTTTGTAATTCGTTGAGACTTGATTCGGCTCATTTTCAACTTTTTCATTTTTTATCATTCTTACTCACTTCCGGTTTTTTTAACATTTGATTCTTTTTGTAAAACCGGTGGAGTTTCATCATCTTCACTCTCGTTACCTGTGACATCCTCAACTACCCCCTCAACAAAACCCGGTGATAAATTAGCTTTAAATTCTTTACACTTCTTAACACACTCACCCTGATTAACATTAACATTATTAACTCGTGATGAGCCATGAGACGGATTTACCTGGGTGTCACTAGGAAGCTTCCCTTTGCCTTTTTTCAACTCCGCCACATCAGTTGCCAATTGACCCATTTGGGTTGTTAATGCTTGGATGCTTTTGTTACGAACCTCATCCTTTTGTATCCGGGGCTTCATCAAGTTGATTTCTCTTTTGCATATCTTGTTGCATAGCCTGAAGCATCTCCATGACTTCATTCCCACTTGATGAATCTTGACCCGAACTCCTTTGACCCATTTGAGCTTGCCCTTGGTATCAACTGTTGTATCCACCTCTATAGTTTCCTTGATTATATTGTTTGACGAGGTACATAAATTACCTTGAGCAGCTTGAAAATTTGGGTTTGGATTGATTTGAAGCATTTCCATAACGAAAATTTGGATGATTTCGTAACCCGGGGTGGTATACATTGGAATTCATGTCATAATTTATACCACCCCCTTGAATAGCATTCACTTCTTCCGTTTGTCCTTCATTCACTACCACTTGACAAACCTCCGCCGTGTGGCCTATTTCTTGACAATTATTGCAAACATTATACAATTGATTTGAGGTTTGCACATTACCACTTTCTACCCCATGCACTTGAGGCCTTTGAATCACATGCCTCGCCCGTCTCGATGATGGAGCCTTTCTTTTGGAAGTGACCGCCATTTGTCTCAAAAATGCCCAATCGTCTTGTTCATAGTTTGTACCAAAAGTACCATTTGTGATGGACATTAAATCACGGGCATCCTCCGAACTCAACCCTTCATGAAAAGCATTCAACAATTTCCAAAGTTGGATACCATGGTGAGGACAATTTCTTAACATCATATTAAATCTCTCGAATGCTTAATGAATCATTTCCCCCGATTGTTGTTGAAAACTTCTCAACCTCTCCTTGCATCATTTGTCTTTTGGGAGCTATAAAACTCATCTAAGAGCATTTGTTGCATGTCGGCCCATGTAAAGATAGATGCGGATGGTAAAGTGTGAAACCATCTCTTCGCTTTGTCTTCCAAAGAAAATTGGAAAAGTGGTGTAGGACGTTGCAATTGCAATCCTTGAGGTCTAACATGTTGCACCCCAACCGGTAGTCTACCTGGGTCTTGAAATTGTTGAATCGGTTGACTTACTTGACCCGCTCCTGCTTGAGATCCCACAAATGCACCATCACCTCCATAGTAGTACCCTTCTTTATTATACCCACTAAACTCTTCTTCTTCATACACATCATCATACCTATCCTTTCAAATCTCAAATTTTGCCCACCTGGATAAGATGAGTATTGAAAACCCGATTGGTTTGGTGGTTGATAAGTAGATGTGGTATGGACAATGGTTGAGCACTGTGGTTGTGGGAACGTAGAAGATGATTGACCCGTAGATGGGAAAATATGGGAAATGGTGGAATAGTATTTGATGGACTATAGGTAAGGTTGGGTTCAACTGAGAAGAACTTGGTTGGTTGGTATGGGTTGGTGTAGAAGGATTGTTGGAAAGGTTAGGCATTGTGGTATTGGGTGAAAGTTGTGTAGAGGTAGGAGTGAATGATGAGGTCGTTTGACCCATTGTTGGTATTTGAGGTTCTTGCATGATGTTTCTTGGTGTAAACGGTGAAGTGGTGTGAATCAATGATTCTGTTCTTTCGTATCAACACTCGGTTCCGTCTCAATGTCCTTTCAATTTCCGAATCAAAACAATAGCGGTGATGACTCGTGAGAGCCTCTAGTATGCATATACTTGAAGTACCTGCACACTAAACACAACCAGCGTAAACCCGAAAATAACAAACAAAACTAAGAAATTAACACACGTTGCGCACTACTCCCCGGCAACGGCGCCAAAATTTGACGTGCTGTCATGGTACACGTAAAATTTATCCTAATTACAACTAACAAATAGTGGCAAGAAGGTATCGAACACAGGGAGTTTGTGGAAAATGTGTGACTTCTAGTTTTGTTGATTAACTACAATTAAACTACTTAAATAAAAAGTAAACGATTAAGATTTTGAGTGTTTTGATTTTAACTAAAGTAACAACTAATTACCGATTTAAATTCAGAGTGTTTCTTCAAATTATGGAGCAATGATCATTCAAGGATTCAGTTTCTCTAAACACTTGTGTGAATTTCCACTAGAAAGAGTTACATAGACATAACTTAATTAAAAGTAATTGTTTGTGATAAAAGGGAACAAAGTACTCGGATTAAATTAACGCGAGGTTGTTTCCCGATGACCAATTAATCAATAACCAACCCCAATCCTTCCCGTGATATCTCAGTTGTTAGCAACACCAAGAACGTACGATAGAGACTAAAAATTGGTTAAATTAATCAACACACTACAAGCAATTGTTCATACATCATAATAACAAAGCAAAGTACTAAGTTATTATTCTAGAAATGCAAGAAAACACACAAGAGTTCAAGAAAAACCTTCACCAAGAGTTATCACCAAAAGTTTAGCCTATCATGACTTGGTGAATCATCAAAACATCCATACAATGTTCATACGAATCAAAAACATAAAAACCAATGTTTTATGATTGTTCCCCAATGATGAAATCCAGCCAAAATCGCCCAAAAACTCTCTAGAAACGTTCCAAGTCCAAGATAAGTGAAAAGACACCATCAAACGTTCTTTAATAGTGGGAGTTACATTTTGGTGCAGGGTCCACCGTACCTTACGGTGGCCACCGTAAGGTACGGTGGCTTTGTTCGGGTTAATTCTGTTTTTAAATGGAAATCAATTTGACTTGCTGAATTAACACGTCTAATGCTGACCTGTAAAATGGGGTATAACTTTAGACCTTAGCTAAGGTATGATTGGGCGAATGGGATGCTAGTCTGTGATAATGTATTGAGCAGAGTGAATATAATTTTTTTCGAGACGAAAAAAAGATAAGTGTGAGGGTGTGATATGTTGTCAAACACATCTTGTTAATACACTAATTTTGTATATTTTTAGTGTTGAATCGATGTATTTTATGTACACATTATTTTATTTATTATAGTACATATTAATTCAATAATCATAGTATAAAATATATTACTAATGAAATATGAGAAAACAATGATTTTTGAATATAGTAGTTAATCGTGTTCTCTTTGTTGCTGTTGTTTTTTTTTTGTAGTTTAATTGAATTAGAGCATTCGCATCCCCTTCATCGTATCTCATCCATCAAATTAGACTAAAAATCATTAATTCACCCCTAAATCTTCTCTCTCCTAATTAAAAATTAATTGTTTTCATACTTTTATCATTATATTTTCTCTTTCCTCACTCACAACTACTTACAAAAATATTAAAATACATATAGGGGTGAACAGTAGCTTTTCATATTTAGGGTGGAACAGTGCTTCCATCAAATATTTTCTCTCTCCTCCACTCACAACCACTTTACACTCACCCATATAATTTGGTAGACACACTCACATTCATTTGATAAATGGGATGTGAGTGCTCTTATATTGGAGTGGAGTTGAAAAGCAAATAGCATATTTGCTACTGAAGTAAAGAAAACGACAAAGGAGAATAAAATATGGGCAAGTCAAAGTCAAATGAATACAAAATTCATATTATGAGTAGAGAATATGAGAACTTGATGGGCTTCAATTAATCCATTACTAATCGGGTTTCTCAAATTAAAGATGGGCCAAAAAAAGTAAGGAATTATGTTAGTTAAAGAGTAATTGTGGGCCAAGGGTTGAGAAGAGAATACCAAATATATTTTGAAGGCATCTTGGATGGCTGCTCTGTCAAGGGGTCACGCACAGAACAATCATCGCACGAAGAAAAAGTAGGGGAATGGGCATGTACGCGACCGAGATGCTAGGCTAAAATCTTTGTAGCTTCCTCTAGACGAATGGTTTAATTAGGTTTTGCACTCTCTCTATTTATTTTTACTATTGGATTATGTTTTGCTTGTGATGACAAACAATTAAACATTCTTGATGCATTAGTTATTAAACAATTGATTTGTGTTTTGAGTCCTTACTTTACAACTTGTTCGGTTGATGACAAAACTTAGTAGCGGGTTGGGTGACATAAAGAGGGTTGACTTGACGCTTACAATTGGGTAGATAATAGGTTTGATGACAAGTACCTGTGCTACCAGTTAATTAACTAATTTCCAGAACCATGTCTATGTGTGTTCCCAATCTATAAACTGAAAACTGTGTGAAACCTAGAACCTGAAGTTTAAAGGGAGTTACTTCGTTATTATTATTGTTTTCTATTCGAATCATTTAATCAACAAAACAACATTCTACGTCATAAAATATTATTTTTAATTAATTAGTTTAACTAATTAAAATTGCTATCAACACTAACCACATACTCCTCGTGGTTCGACAACCCTGCTCCCTATACTACAGTCCTTGTAGCTAAGGAGTTGTTTTTAACATAGTTTTTTATTAGCATTCAACACGCGATCAGACTGTTGGTAAGAAATTTAAACGAAATAACATACATATTGTTGCATTTATCGGCCATTGGTTTGATTATCCTATAAAAGAAGAGAAATAAACTTACAAATTGAAATGACGATTTCCTCGCCTTTTATAGAGTAAAAAAAATATGTTAGACTTTTCAAGCACAAAAAATAAAAATAATAAAATAATGTTATAAATAATTTACTACAGTACATTTAAACAATATTAGTCTTTTCAAATTCATAATTATAAAGGGTCGAGAACTTATAACTTTACCAGAACAACTTTTCAGATAAAGGAAGTAGATGGAAACTTGCAAAATACGACAGTCGTTAATGATAGATGTACTTTATTTTACTATTGTTAAACTAAAAAAAATATTACCACAAATTTACATATTATCATTATTTTTTATTATTTTTATTAAGCAATAAAAAGTATTTAATTTATACTCATTTGAATCTATAAATGATGTGAACTCTTTTATTTATGTTATAACTTAGCAAACGAAATTATATTTTATAACAAAACAATAATAATAAAATAATAATGTTAATAAAGTAACTTCAAAATCGTAATCATTATTTTGGGGTCTTTTATAAGATCTGTTGACAGTAAAAACAATTGTTGTCACAAAAAAAGTCTCTCAGTATTTTTACGAACAGATTGTGTAAAATCTGTAGAAGGAAAAAAACCGTCAAAAAACTCACCGTAACAACATCTTTTGTCACGCAATTAAACTTGTTATTAAAGTATCAGTATAAAGTTAAAATACAGAAACATTTTCAAATTGATAAATAAAATCTTAATATGTGTAATAAATGATGAATTTCGATACTTTCCACTGAAACAACTCTTTCATATTCTATTTTTTTTATTTAACAATCAAATTTCCTAACAAACACAAATACTATTTAGCAATATTTGAATAAACATAACATGTGATGTTTTTCATTTTCTATATTATAATAAGTGTTTAACTTCTGTTTTATCTAAATTCGACATGAAACGGTAGTTTTTATTTTCTTATATATGCGACTAAAGACAATAAATATAATTATATTATTTATATATATGCATTTATGAATTTTAATTTAATTGAAAAATATTGAATTTTTACACTTCATTAAGTAACTTCAAAATCATAATCATTATTTTGGGGCTTTTTATTTATTAATTATAGAAAGAAAGACAAATGCAACAGAACAATAATAATAAAATAATATTGTTAATAAACTAAATTCAACATCGTAATCATTACTTTTGTGGCTGTTTATAACAATTTGTTGAGTTTTTCAATAGATGTTGTCAAACAAAACTCTATCAGTATTTACAAAAGATTCTGTAACCTGTAGAAAAAGAAAACTGTCATAACCTTTCACTGTAATTTTATTACATGATTAAATTTGTAATTAAAGTATCACTATAAACTTAAATTACAGAAACCTTTTAAACTTCATAATTAAACTCCTTTACCTGTGTCGTTTTTTATTTTTTTTAGATATTAACTATTTCATTTTTTATTTAACCTGTGGAATTTATTTTAATATTATATGACTTTCTATATTTTTAGATGTAAGAAAAACCTGTTTAGTAACATCTGTTCTGTCACGAAACCAGTTAATAAAACTAAACAGATATTTAATAGTAAGGGTGTTGCAACAATGGAAACATAAATCAGCAGATCGGTAACCTCTGGGTTTGGATAACATATGTTAGAAAAAGAAAACCGCTGTTACTACGAATGGTTTTCTTAATACTTAAGGGTGTTACAACCACGAAAGAAATAAATCAACAGACATTGTATAGATATATTGCGGATAACAGATATTAAAAAGAAAAAGACAATCTTAATTTCACCGAACTATCTGGGGCAGGTCACGCCCAATAGATCTATCCACATTTCCCCTATTGTGCATCCCCGCACATTCATGGTTTCCCCCGGACTTTCAAAGATCGTATAGCAACGCAAAAGTAGATCATAGTATGACATATGTTACAAAATATAAGTTTAGCGCGTGTTTTCTCCCCCGAAATCAAAACTAGTAAAAGTGGGGCCGTGAAACTCACCTTAGGTTGTGTTCTTCAAATAAATATGAAAAGCCAAAGTCCTTGATAATCCCAACGACCGGAGATCTATCAACATGTTCACATAAGTGTTCCGACTAATAACCATAAGGTTATCTAGTCCCCGATTGTCCAGATTGTGACCAAGTATGTTGAAAAACGTGTTTGACTGTTCAACCGACACACTAGACTGGCCCGACATCACGTTGGTGACCCATTACATAAACTAATCAAGCATACATAGATTACACATAAGTTTCAAGCATAAAACACTTAGTTTGTATCAAAAATCACACATACGAAGTTGTAAGGTTGAATCAGCATTTAAAAGTCCAAGTTCGACCCATTTGACATTGGTTCGACCCCTTTGGGATTCATTCGACCCATACACAAGTTCATGCAACCTAACACAAGTTCATTCGACCTTAACACAAGTTCATTCGACCTTAACATGTGTTAATTCGACCTAAATCAAGTTTGTTCGACCTAACTGAACCACATTCGACCCTGGATCCAACGTTCGACCCCACGTGGGTTCGAATAAGGGCCAGGTTCAACCCTTGTGGTTCCAAGATTCCTAAAACACATCAAATCGCTTCAAAACTATCCGAAAACACCACGAAACATCATGAAACACTGTAGTCAAACATGATTAACATATTCCTACAAAGCCCCACCAATTTTATCCAAAAATCAGCTCGTTTTAACACTTACCCAAAATAGTAAATTTATGGAAATGTCACATCATGCATGAAAACTTTACCCAATTTGGAAACTTTTTGAAATCCTTTCATAATCATCTCAAAATGCTCAGTTCAATGTGTGTATGAAAACCCCCAATAGTTTAATCAATAATAACAACATGTAACAAGCCCTAGATTTATGAAAATCCCCAAACTAGATATAACATCATCGTCCATTCAATTGTATCTTAAAACAATCATAAACTAACACCAATAACAGCCCTAGATCATGTTTCTATCACTTGTACAGCAGCAAACTATTAAACAACACAAGATATCACATAATACACCATTAACACGTGTTTATTGATATGAAAACTCATGTTTAATGATTAGGTTTTGTTTAGAAAGATGTTTGAAAGGTTTTCAATCATAAAAACACCCTTAGAACAGATCTGGACATTTGGGGTTAGATGAAAACGAATCAAAATGCTTTGAAAAGGGTTTAGGATTATGAACACACCTTAAATTCTTGATTAGATGATGTTTGTAGGTTAGATTATGAAAAACGAGAGCAAAAACTCTTCCTCAGTCATTAAAATCGATAGAGAGTGTTTGGAGGCGACTAGGGTTTGAAAAATGATGAAAATGACAAAGTGTGGTATTTATACCAAGGCTACATTCGACCCCCATCATGGGTCGAATGAGAATCTGTCTGGTCGAAAGAGTCTTTTGTTGATTTCCATCCCTGGTTCGACCCCCCTACAGGTCGAACCAATACTTGTGTTTTTCAGATTTTCCAGTTTTGTCGTTTGAACGCGTTTTAGCACATCCTAACATATGAACATGCAATTCTAACATATGTTAAGCATATACAATCATGTTTACACCCTTGAAGCATGTATTTTCACATTGTATCACATGTATGTATCAATCTACGTATCCTACTTGATTCAATTCATGTAATTTAACCAACAACGGGACTCGGTACTAGTGTATTCCAAAACAACTCTCAGTGATCCTCTAGATCATTGAACCCTGGACAATCCTATCATGACCCGACTCAACGAACCCAGTTAAGTCCGTTTATAAATGTTTTTCACTAAAGTAGACTTAAGTTTTACCCAAATGTTTAAGCCGAACATGCCGGGTGTCACAAAAATTCCCAATAAACATAAATGAACGCTTCTAAGAAACAACACTAGAGAATGATCTTCTTGCCATAAAATTCGAAGCAAAAACTCAAACAAACTGAACGTCGGTGTTTAAGTTCTGTTGCACTTGCATTAAATATGATCAAAACAAACATCAACAACCCTTTCTAGCAAAACATCATGAAGCTTAAGAACCCAGCCTAAACTTCATAAACAAGATTTGCATGTAGTACTAATCGGTTGATGTTTTTCTTTAACTCTAAGAATCTTTGAAAAACAACAGTTCGAAGTTCACTGCCGATGGATTGTTGATAATCCTTTTTCCTTTGACTGTAAGAATCTTTTGGAAAATTGGTGGAAGGAAATTTGATCGTAATATCATTATAACTAAGTGATACAGAGTTTGAAATTGAAAAAAGTTGAAGGCATATAAGATTGGGAAATAAATATTGATATTTCCCTTCCATTTATAGGGTGAATAAACAATTTATATGTAAATTTAATTTTCAATTATAAATTTGACCTGTAACAACATCATTTATTACACAATTAAATTTGTTATTAAAATAACACTATAAGGTATATTACATAAAATAATTCCAAATTCATAATTAAAGTCTTTAACTTTGGAGTATTTTATTTTTTTAAATATTAAGTGTCTATTTTTTTTATTTATAATGTCGAGTTACATTATTAATACAAATTTATAAGAAACATCACCGAAGCTCATACTTTCAACACAAATTTATATAATTATAAATTATAAATTAAAAAAATAGTATATTAGAAGAAAGAGTTAATTACGTGGTTAGCCCCTGTGGTTTCTTTAAAGTTTCAAGTTTAGATACTAATAGTTTCAAGTAAGGGTTAGGGTACTAAGGTTTGTTTTTGTAACAATGTTGGGTACTAAGACTAACGATCGTTAATTTTTCTGTTAACTTTAGGTAAAGTGACAAAATTGACTTTTTACAAAGTAGAGGGGTCATTTATGTAAAACTCTTAGTACCTAAACTTGAAACTTTAAAGAAACTACACGGACTAACCATGTTATTAACTCATAAAAGTAATATTTTTACATTTTATTTGTATTTAAATTTAAAATTATTTACCTATTCGAGTGGTACTTCTATATGATGAAAGACATGGTCAGATAGAGGTTGATACATGTGAAGCTAAGTGAAGAACAAAAGGAGGTTGATACATGCCGTGCATAGGAAGAAATGCGCAAGAAGGAAGAAACAAGCTAACGTGGAAGCAAAGTGAGATTTCTCCAAGGGATGTGGACGAAGTGGAGCACCAATTGATCGAAGACACAAATTCATACGTGTTTTGACCAAGTCTACAACTATCTTCATGACCTCATTCCATGCAACCATTATTTCCCTTTATTGTGTTGTTCACGTTCATTTTTTTTTTAAATAATAATTTAGAAATTCATTTTTAAATGAAAATAATATAGAATTTTTTTTTAATTATTATTCACTAATACAAAATGTTAGCCCCTGGTTTTATTTGAAATATTTTTTTTTTGGATTAGTGAAAAATTATTTTAAATTTTGTATTAGTGATAAATAATTTTAAATTTTGTATTAGTGAAAAATAATTTTAATTTTTTAAATTTTAATACAAATAAAATGTAAAAAATATTAATTTTATGAGTTAATTACGTGGTTAGTCCCTGTGGTTTCTTTAAAGTTTCAAGTTTAGGTACTAAGAGTTTTACATAAATGACCCCCTCTACTTTGTAAAAAGTCAATTTTGTCACTTTACCTAAACTTAACATAAAAATTAACGATCGTTAGTCTTAGTACCAAACAAGTTCCTCCACAATGCGAAGACGATCATCAACCTTGATCTCTTCCAGTGGTACAATAAGAGATTCGTTAGCCAAACACTTCTTCAAGTTAGACACATGGAAGACGTTGTGAACACTACCGAGCTCCGCCGGTAAGTCAAGTCTGTATACCACCAGTCCAATCCGTTCCAGGATTGCGAATGGTCCGACATAACGAGGGTTAAGCTTGCCACGCTTTCCAAAGCGTATGACGCCCTTCCATGGTGAAACTTTCAGAAGTACCCTGTCCCCAAACCTGGAACTCCAAAGGTTTGCGACGACGATCGACATAACTCTTCTGACGATCCCGTGCGGCTTCCAAACGGTTACGAATTTGTACGATTTTCTCCGAAGTTTCGTACACCTGTTCCGGACCAGTGAGCTGACTCTCGCCCACCTCGGCCCAACAAAGAGGAGACCGACATTTCCGTCCGTAAAGAGTTTCGAACGGAGCTGCCTTGATACCAGAGTGGTAGCTGTTGTTGTAAGAGAACTCCACCAAGGGTAGGTGACTCTCCCAACCTTTACCAAAATCGATACCACATGCCGAAGCATGTCTTCCAAGGTTTGAATCGTCCGCTCACTCTGACCGTCAGTTTGCGGATGATAAGTCATACTCATATCCAACTGAGTACCAAAAGCTTTGTGCAGGGCCTTCCAGGAACGCGAAGCAAAACGAGAATCACGATCAGAGATAATAGAAAACAGGCACCCCGTGCCGAGAGACTACCTCCATAAGGTAAATTTGAGCTAACCGCTCGAGTCCATCAGTTTCCTTAATAGGTAGGAAATGCGCTGATTTTGTCAACCTTTCGACAATCACCCAAATAATATCGCAACCATTTGGTGACTTCGGTAGTTTGGTGACAAAATCCATCGTGATCCGTTCCCACTTCCATTCTGGAATCTCCGGTTGTTGCAGGAGACCAGACGGCTTCTGATACTCCACCTTGACTTTAGCACAAGTCAAGCATTTGCTCACATATGAGGCTATGTCAGCCTTCATGTTCGGCCACCAATAGAGTATCTTCAAATCCTGATACATCTTGTCGGAGCCAGGGTGAACCGAATAACGGGATTTATGAGCTTCATCCAAACAAGCTCTCGTAATCCCCCGAACAAAGGAACCCAAACACATTCTACGAAGTAATGTAGGCCATCGGACCTAAGTTGGAGATGCTTATCAGCACTGTGCATAGTTTCAGCTTTAAGATTTTCCTCCTTCAAAGCTTCCAGTTGTGCAGAACGAATTTGGTCAGGCAAAGAGGAATGAATGGTGAGCTGTAAAGCTCGAACACGACGATGTTTCGTAGATTCCTTCCTGCTCAAGGCGTCCGCCACAACGTTCGCCTTGCCAGGATGATACTTAATAGCACAATCATAATCATTCAGGAGTTCAACCCAGCGACGCTGCTGCATGTTTAGCTCCTTCTAGTCGAAAATATGTTGGAGACTCTTGTGATCGGTGTAGATGGTGCATTTGGTACCGTACAAGTAATGTCTCCAGATTTTCAACGCAAAAACCACCGCACCTATTTCTAGGTCAAGGGTAGTGTAGTTCTTCTCGTGAACCTTAAGTTGACGAGAAGCATAAGCAATAACCTTCTCGCATTGCATCAACACGCAACCGAGGCCACGAATAGAAGCGTCATAGTACACAACAAAATCATCCATACCCTCAGGTAAAGATAGGATAGGTGCAGAACAAAGCTTAAGCTTCAGCATCTGAAATGCTGATTCCTGCGGTTCACCCCAGTCAAACTTTCGGTCTTTCTGGGTAAGAGAGGTGAGGGGTTGAGCGATCTTCGAGAATCCCTCAATGAAACGATGATAGTAACCCGCAAGGCCTAGGAATTGCCGCACCTCGGATGGCGTCTTTGGTGCTTCCTAGTCTTTAATTGGTTCGATCTTAGCCGGATCGACATAAATTCCTAGTTCATTAACCACATGCCCTAGGAATTGAACTTCGCGTAACCAAAAATCACACTTTGAGAACTTAGCATACAACTGCTCTCGTCTCAAAAGTTCGAAGACCAACCGTAAGTGTTCCTCATGATCCGTCTTGTTCTTAGAATAAACAAGAATGTCATCAATAAATACGATGACGAATTTATCAAGGTAAGGCTTGAAAACGCGGTTCATCAAATCCATGAACACCGCCGGTGCGTTAGTGACACCAAAAGGCATGACCAAGAACTCAAAATGGCCATAACGAGTGCGAAAAGCAGTCTTCGGAACGTCGGACTCCTAAACGCGCAACTGGTGATAACCAGATCGCAAATCAATCTTTGAATAGTAACTAGAGCCCTGGAGCTGGTCAAAGAGATCATCAATGCGAGGGAGAGGATAACGTTTCTTGATGGTCACTTTATTCAGCTCGCGATAACCGGTACACATGCGAAGACTTCCATCCTTCTTCTTCACAAACAAGATAGGAGCTCCCCACGGAGAAGAACTCGGTCGGATGAAACCCTTTTCCAAGAGTTCCTGTAACTGGCTGGACAACTCTTGCATCTCGGGAGGTGCAAGACGATACGGGGCTCGGGCAATAGGAGTTGCACCAGGTGTAAGATCAATACAAAACTCAACCTGACGATGAGGAGGAAGACCAGGTAAATCATCAGGAAAGACATCAGGGAAATCACGAACCACAAGGATTTCCTCGATCGTCTTCTCATCATTAGAAGAAACAGAAACAAGTGCCAGAATGGCCGAATAACCCTTCCGAAGATACTTAAGGGCTTTCATACTGGAAATGATACTCAGCGGAGCACCGCTCTTCTCACCATGAACCGAAAAAGTCTCTCCATCAGGGAGAGGAATCCGAATGACCTTATCAAAACAAACGATCTCCGCACGATACAGCGATAACCAGTCCATGCCCACAACGACATCAAAACTACCCAGGGATATCGGCATAAGGTCAATGGGAAAAGACAAACCCGACAGTTCCAAGCGACATTCCCTAAGAATATGTGTCGCTTCAATGTTCTTACCATCAGCCAATTCTATCAAGTACTTAGCCTCTAAAGGTGTGGGTACTATATCTAACAATCGACTAATGTCAACATATATGAAACTCTTATCGGCACCAGAACAAAACAAGACAGAAACATAGCGATCGTTAAGAATGAACGTACTGGTAACTTTGTTAGGATCCTGCTTGGCCTCTGCAAAGCCAATGACGAAAGCACGCGCATTCCTGCCGCCGCCTCCGTTGTTCCCGTTAATGTTCCCGCCCTTCCCATTCTTGCCCTGTTTCAGTTTGGACAATCACGCTTGAAATGCCTTGTGTCACCACAGTTGTAGCACCCCTGCTTTCTGGAGTCCCCTGAGCAGCAGGAGCAGGTGCAGCAGTATAAGCCTAAGTCGACGGAAGTGACACCCTACAGTCCTTAGCAAGATGCCCCAACTGATGACACCGATGACAAAGAGCTCGGTCACAACCCCCAGAATGATGAAAACCTCACTTGTTGCACTTGGGATGCTTCCCAACATACCCACTCGACTTCTGCCCCGAAGACGACCCAGACGAATCAAACTTCTTCACCAGCTGAGATGGTGCTGGCAAGGCACTCTTCCCCACATTATCCCACTTCCTCTTGTTACCCTCAGAACCCTTCACGGTAGTACCCATAGGAGGTAAAACACCCTCTGCCACCTTCAAGTTAGTCATCCTGTGAGCCGATCGGACGACCTCAGCAAGTGTGGGAAGATTCCCGGCAGCCACCAATCCTGCTATCTCCAGCACTAACCCATAAATGTAGTGCTCAATCCTCCTATACTCGGGTGTGTGCAAATCAGGGCACAACACCGCTAACTCGTTACGCCTCACCGTGTACTCCTCTATCTCGGACCTAACTATCTTGTAGTTCCAGACCTCATGTTCCAATTTCTGCACTTCCTCCCTAGGACAGTACTCGCTCTTCAGACGATGCACAAAATCTGCCCAAAGCATAGCATGAGCTTCCCCCAAACCCATGTTCTGAGCAGTAGCATTCCACCACGATAGTGTAGGACCCTCGAAGGTCGCAGTGGCATACTTAACCCGGTCCCCAGCGGGACAGTTACACATCAAAATTACAAACTCAACCTTCTCCAACCATCGGAGCAGTCCCACCGCCCCCTTAGTCCCAGCAAAATTATGGGGCTGACAGTCCCGAAACTTCTTGTAAGAGCACTGAGGTGGAGGTGGATTAACAACAGCACCTGAGACATGACACACAAATAAACCACAAAAAGAAAAGACATGACACCCAAGAATGAGGCAGAGTTGATAGAAATCAACTTACCACCTGGAACGTTATGTCAGGCCTGGAAAGCAGCCAAGGCCATATTCACTTGTTGTTGCAAAAAGTTGTTCAGTTCCTCTTGGGTCATGTTGATGTTACCACGACCACCGCCGCCACCACGGCCACCAGCATGTCCACCACACCGTCCACCACCACAAGCGCCAGACATGATCTGACAATCAAAATCGAGAGATTCAGATTCACCGCTAGTGTCAACCCCTAGAAGTTACAAAAGTTATGCCTAGGTCCAATTCAGGATTATCCATCTGTCACACCCTCAAATTTCCACATGCGGGGTTTTACCGCGAGGCGCGTGACACACCAGGATCCAAGTCAACGGTCACAACAAACGACAACTAAATGTAAGAAAATACGTAAGACATTCCATGAAACAAATACGTAAGACATTCCATAAAACAACCAAAACATTATGCTTTGAGCCATAAACCAGCAGCAGAAGCATTTCTTGTTTACAACCAAAAGACATATTACAGTTTTATTTTTCCAAATCATAGTTTAATATGCAACAAGACTTCTAGACGCCGTGCAAGACTCCGTGCGCGCCTAGCCATTAACCGCTACCTTAGCGACCTGAGAAAACATGCCAAAAATGTCAACATATAATGCTGGTGAGTTCACAGGTTTTTCTTTTTCAATAATCGTTTCATTAATCCTTTAAAAACTGTTACCGTTACCGTTACTGTTATTGTTACTGTTCATACTATGCTTGTTCCTACGCTAGCTAGGCGTCAAGTGTGTTACTCATACGGGCGAAACCATTGCTGACTGTGTGATACCCTTGTTTACAGACTACCTCATCTTCGGTAAGCCTAGTGTGATTGAGACAATATGCACCCGCCCGGCCTCCAGCCGTCGAGTGGGGGTTTGTCACGCCCAATAGCGCTATCCACATTTCCCCGCTACATCCCCGTATTAGTGGTTTCTAAGGGACTTAGATGAACCGTATAGTAATAAGGTGTGAGCCATAGTATAACATGAAAACATGTGTTTATAACTTATAACATGTAAATGTGTGATCCAAAATGTATACGCATGTTTCTCACCCCGAAAACAAAACCAATAAAGTGTGGGGCCGTGAACTCACCTTAGATCGCGTTACTTGAAAACAGTTTAAATCGATGTGCTATGATAGCCCCAAATAGCGGCGACCTATCATAAGATGTATGTAAGTACCCGGACTAATAACCCGTAGGTTAACTAGTCCCCGAATGTCCAGACCATGACCATAAACGTTTGAAAACACCTTTGACTGTTAAACCGACCGTACCAGACAAGACCCGACATCCCATTGGTGACCCGACATCCCACGTGTTAGATAACTACAAGACGTCATGCAACATATGCAATTAAACACTTAATACGTGCAATAGTTCACCTAGTCTAGCATAATGTCCGATTAACGCGTAAACAGGTCCGAACACGTGTTACTAAGTCATTGGGTGTATCCCGGGGTTCCTATCATGTTCCTAGGCGTCAAATCATGTTCCGGGATGTTAAAATATACATACAGCAGCATTACATGCGATTAGGAATCAAACTAGCATTTAGGATTGTAATCACTAGTAAAAGTGGCATTTAGGATTGTAATCACTAGTGCTTGGGGCGAGTAGGCTTGTATTCGCCTGATGTTCAGGTGATTAGGAGCCTACTCGCATGAAGCCTCATGCGAATAGGATCCTACTCGCCTCTGCACACCTGTAGTGCATTTTCGCGCGTCGAACACTCCAAATCAGATCCGAAACATGTAAAAACACCCAATATCAAAACTAAACTATTAACCAACCCTTTCCAAGCAAAAACCCCCAATTTATCTCTGCTCTAACGGGCTCGGTGCGATTATTCCAAAAATGGCAAAATACTAGGTTTCATTAACTAACCTTATCTTTCCTTAAATGGAAACAATCAGATTTCATCTCCTACAAGTTGCAATTCATCATCTCTATGTTATATCATCATCCTAGCATAATTTCTAACCATAAACAAGTAACGAATCATATCATAACATCCTATTCTTTAAGAATTACCCAAATGGGTCAAAATGCATACTTGCACCTAGACACCATAACAAGAGCTTAAACACATAGATAATCATCCTAACAACACCTACACATCAGAAGTACAACAAATTCATGGAAACATTCATGTTATAATCACCAACAATCATCATATGCACAAATACTTCACATATAGCAAGTATTATGGTGTAGACTTGTTTTAGAACTCTTTTCAAAGGGTTTTAAAGAAACAAACTTAGCAAAACAAGGTCTGGACTTTTGGGGAACCAAAACAACAACTTTACAAAGGTATAGGATGAAGAACACACCTTGGATTTTATCAAAGAAGGGTGTATAAGCTTGGTGATGGTGTGTTTTGAGGCAAAGCAAGTTCCAGAGGTGTTTCAAGGTGTGTGGGAGGCCTAGGATCAGTTAGGGTTGCACAAATGGTGTTTGGGGAGTCAAGGGTTCTATTTATAGGTGTTTTGACCCGTGCACAGCCCTTCAGGCGAGTAGAAGATCAGTTCAGGCGAGTAGGGATCCTACTCACCTCTATTCATGCGAGTAGGGATCCTACTCGCCCCAAACTCCCTCTATTCGCATCAAGTGGGGCGATTAGGGGCTCCCCCAGGCTCCTAATCGCCTATAGGGTGCTGGAACGGGTTTTTGGCGCGTTAAACACTATTTTAACACATATAAACATGTATTCCCATACCGACAAGTCACATAATGATTTCAAACATATAATGCACGATAACTAACACGTTTACATCCGTTCACCAATTCCCGGGACTCGAGACTTGTGTGTGCGTTAAACCCGGCGATTTCCACGAATCACCAATCCTTGTACACATGGTTATGGACCGACTCCCGATGATCCCGCGGATCATCGTAACGACTCCCGATGATTCCCAGAATCATCGTACCGACTCGACTGACCCCGTTAAGTACGTAATATGCATGACTCGCTAAGGTAGACTTACTAGTTTAACGAAAGTTATTAACCGGAGTTTGCCGGGTGTCACATCATCCCCCAGTTGAAAGAATTTTCGCCCCGAAAATTTCCCGAAGTAAAATAGGTCGAAGCGATAAAAAGAAAAATTTTCCCGGTCATCACATCATCCCCCTGTTGAAAGGAATCTCGCCCCGAGATTCGCTCTCCGACAGTAATGGGTGTCAACCCAAGCACACGGGAACCCCTAACCCATCAGAGTCTCGGCCCACCACGTGAACCGTAATGAATCTAGATAACACAAGAGATGACCCACCAAGCACGCAACTAAGCATCCAGCGCCCAAAACAACGTTCCCCGAAAGTACAGAAAGATATAAGGGTCACGACTAGAGATGTTAAGAATGAGTACTCCGACTCGAGAAACTAATTCCTTGAGACGAATATGGGACGGCTGTAGTAAACTGTCACATAACCAACCCGACCCGACCGGAGATATGCTGAAGACCCTTGAAATCGGTATAAACGACGTATCAGGTACCGTCCAAGCAATGCCTCCAGACTACCTCCTCACATCGAATTTACACACTCGAGACCCGAACAAAATGCAACACGACACACGATAACCAAGGACCTACCCTCCCAAGGTGTAGAAACAGAGTATAGTAACGGATAAAGCTTAACGGTTATGAAACCCTTGATAGTACGAAAGCCAAAATAAAAGTGAAGTAATACGACAAATAAAGGACGTACCGGTAGCAGTATCAGGTTCCCCTTTGTCTCCATCATTGTCCTGTTTCATCATAGGACAATTGCGCTTGAAATGCCCCGTTTCCCCACAGTTGTAGCAGCCCTGGTTTCCCCACGAAGCGGGAGTAGCACCTGTAGCCTGAGCCGGCTTAGATGGAAGACTGGCCCGACAATCCTTAGTGAAATGGCCCGTCTTATTACAGCGCTCACAACGAAACCTGTCACAATTCCCATAGTGATGAAACCCACACAGATCGCATCTCGGTTTCTTCTCGGTATACCTACCCTGCTTCTGGTCGGACGACGATCCCGAAGCGTCAACCTTCTTCACCTGCTGCTGCGGTTGACCCGAGCCCGAGCTCTTACCAGGACCATCCCACTTCCTCTTGTGGTTCACCGGTGCTTTAACAGTGGTGCCCCTAGGAGGTAAAACACCCTCAGCAACCTTCATATTCGTCAGCCTGTGAGCCGACCGAACAACCTCAGAATACACCGCAAGATTTCCCGCAGCTACTAACCCCCTAACCTCTGGTACCAGCCCAGCAACATAATGCTCAATCCTCCTGTACTCCGGCGTGTGCAAATCCGGGCACAACACCGCCAGCTCATTATGCCTAGTCGTATACACCTCAATCTCGGACCCCACCATTTTGTGATTCCAGACCTCGTGCTCGAGCTTTTGAACCTCGTCCCTCGGACAGTACTCGCTTTTCAGAAGTTGGACAAATTCTGTCCAGGGCATAGCGTGGGCTTCCCCAATACCCAAGGTCTGGGTGGTGGAGTTCCACCAAGTCAGAGCTTGACCCTCAAGGGTCGCCGAAGCATACTTCACGCGGTCGCCCGCCGGGCAACTGCACATAGAGAACACGGATTCAACTTTTTCCAACCACCGGAGCAGTCCCACTGCCCCTTCAGTCCCATTAAAGTTGTGGGGTTTGCAATCCATGAACTTTTTGTAAGAGCACTGAGGTGGAGGGGGATTGACAGCGCCACCTGGGACAGAACACTCAGGTAAACAATCAAGGAAGGATAAGATACCCAGAAACAAGGTAGAGTAGGTAGCAATCGACTTACCACCCATAGCGTTGTGGGCAGCTTGGAACGCAGCTAAAGCCACATTCACATGCTGTTGCATCAGATTGTTCAGCTCCTCCTGGGTCATGTTAATGTTGCCACGACCGCCACCACCGCGGCCGCCAGCACGGCCACCCCTACGACCACCACGAGCTCCCGACATCTTCTGCCAGAACAAGAACAAAACACTCAGTCCATCGCCAACGCTAAACCGATAGAAATCAAAAGGAACAAAGAATTGGGTTCAAACGTGACCATTGATCCCAACGCGAGGTCCACCAAGTCTTCCATGCATTTCAACTTATGATTTCGTGTGCACCCGAAATGATAAATTTCTCTACATGGTCCTCTAGGCGTGCCCCGAGCTTGAACCTCAAGCCACCCGATACCCACAGCTTAGGAGAAACAACCAACTCAAGGGATTTCCAAGTGACTAATCACCTAGAGATAGATTTCAACGAGTACATGCGCAAGATAATGTGTGTAAGCAGATGTGTTCATTGGAGCATAGGAGGGAGATGTCCGAATCCTGGACAGATCTCGAGAATGAGCCGAAGCTGCTCCAACGTACACCACTGCCGTGCAAGGTTTATCGAACAAGTCCCTCCGACTTTAACCCGAAAGGAAGGATAGAGTAGAGATAGAAACATCAAAGACAAGGAAGATAATACGACACTGTGTGTTAAGGATACCGACACCCCGACAAAGTTAATATGTTTACCCAAAGACACGACTCGTACGTATGTGACCGTCTAATGTGTGCAAGACTCGGCTATAGACTAGACTCTACATGCAGTCCTAGTTCACTATAACCATTGGCTCTGATACCAATCTGTCACACCCTCAAATTTCCACATGCGGGGTTTTACCGCGAGGCGCGTGACACACCAGGATCCAAGTCAACGGTCACAACAAACGACAACTAAATGTAAGAAAATACGTAAGACATTCCATGAAACAAATACGTAAGACATTCCATGAAACAACCAAAACATTATGCTTTGAGCCATAAACCAGCAGCAGAAGCATTTCTTGTTTACAACCAAAAGACATATTACAGTTTTTTTTCCAAATCATAGTTTAATATGCAACAAGACTTCTAGACGCCGTGCAAGACTCCGTGCGCGCCTAGCCATTAACCGCTACCTTAGCGACCTGAGAAAACATGCCAAAAATGTCAACATATAATGCTGGTGAGTTCACAGGTTTTTTCTTTTTCAATAATCGTTTCATTAATCCTTTAAAAACTGTTACCGTTACCGTTACTGTTATTGTTACTGTTATTGTTACTGTTCATACTATGCTTGTTCGTACGCTAGCTAGGCGTCAAGTGTGTTACTCATACGGGCGAAACCATTGCTGACTGTGTGATACCCTTGTTTACAGACTACCTCATCTTCGGTAAGCCTAGTGTGATTGAGACAATATGCACCCGCCTGGCCTCCAGCCGTCGAGTGGGGTTTGTCAGGCCCAATAGCGCTATCCACATTTCCCCGCTACATCCCCGTATTAGTGGTTTCTAAGGGACTTAGATGAACCGTATAGTAATAAGGTGTGAGCCATAGTATAACATGAAAACATGTGTTTATAACTTATAACATGTAAATGTGTGATCCAAAATGTATACGCATGTTTCTCACCCCGAAAACAAAACCAATAAAGTGTGGGGCCGTGAACTCACCTTAGATCGCGTTACTTGAAAACAGTTAAATCGGTGTGCTATGATAGCCCCAAATAGCGGCGACCTATCATAAGATGTATGTAAGTACCCGGACTAATAACCCGTAGGTTAACTAGTCCCTGAATGTCCAGACCAAGACCATAAACGTTTGAAAACACCTTTGACTGTTAAACCGACCGTACCAGACAAGACCCGACATCCCATTGGTGACCCGATATCCCACGTGTTAGATAAATACAAGACATCATGCAACATATGCAATTAAACACTTAATACGTGCAATAGTTCACCTAGTCTAGCATAATGTCCGATTAACGCGTAAACAGGTCCGAACACGTGTTACTAAGTCATTGGGTGTATCCCGGGGTTCCTATCATGTTCCTAGGCGTCAAATCATGTTCCGGGATGTTAAAATATACATACAGCAGCATTACATGCGATTAGGAATCAAACTAGCAATTAGGATTGTAATCACTAGTAAAAGTGGCATTTAGGATTGTAATCACTAGTGCTTGGGGCGAATAGGCTTGTATTCGCCTGATGTTCAGGTGATTAGTGTAACATCGCAAAATTTTCCCCAAAATTTTAATACATAAAAAGCCCTTATATATATATATTTTTTTTATTACACCTTTATCATTAATATTATACAAATGTGCCTAAGTCTTTATTTATCTTAACTCACAACTTATATACATACATAAATGTATATAAATAATAATAATAATAATATGATTCTAAATTCTTTTTTTTTTCACATACAAGATTTTTTTTTTTTTTTTTAAATAAAGCCTTGAGTCAAATAGTCAAAGTCCTAGTCAAAGTCTTAGTCAAACAGTCAAAGTCTTAGTCAAATAGTCAATTCATCATAAAACCATACTTTATGGTGTTGACCAATTTTAATGGCTAATTGACTCCAAAACTAGTATAAAAACCCACCTATGACCCATTATACTTTGCACCTCTAAATCGATTGTTTCAATCCGATTAAAATTTCCCTCATACCTTTCTTCTATAGTCTATTACTTCTACAATTGAAGCTTTGATTATAAGCTCTTATAATTGGCGAATTGGAAGCTTGATATTCTTTCTTTTTCGTTTTCTTCAATTTGGACTAGCTACGTTGTTGAGTCTTTGGGGTTCGCCTCGCATACATTCACAACACATTATTCTATTTTTTTTACGAGACATAACATTTTGCTAAGGTGAGTTTTACATAGCCCCTTTTCTATTTATCACCATTTTTGGGGTGAAACATGTTACAACAATATTTATGCAATTCAATCATCAATGTGTCTATGTGTTTTTCTATGTTGCATTATGTCTTGAACATGACTAGGGTAAGCACAATTCTAGCATAAACATTCATCAGCCAAACGGTATACATTGATAGATCTATTGGACTGACAATCCCACCCGGATACGTGCCTCCTACAAAGGTTACGTGGGTGTTTGTTACTGCAATATAAACGAGTGAACCATGAGCGTATGGGATGTACCACAATACAACAGTCAACAAGGTTGATTATGCACTCGATTTACTTCTAGTATGTTTTCGCATATGGACTAGATTGCCATGACACATGAATTGCACAACAATTTTATTCTATTATCAAAACCTATGTAATTCTCACCAAGTTTTGTTGACCCAAAACATTTTCAACTTAACATGTTTCAGGTTCTACTTGCTTGGAGATTTGAATTGATGCTTGAGGATATTTGCATAGTTTTATTTAATTTGATGTACAAATTCTTAGAACAATTGTATGTAAATTATTTAAATCATTTAATGAAATTTGTTATTCACCATGAGCTACTGAACAATCATCACTACGTGACATCCCGATGTTTCCGCCATCGGTTGGGGTGTTACAGATTGGTATCAGAGCCATGGTTATAGGGAATTAGGTTATTAGAAAAATAATCTAGTCTATAACCATAGGATTATAACCAGTATTTGCTTCTTTTACTTGCCATTCTCTATCTCCCTCCTACTTCTTATCCCTACTTTCATCCTTAAAAGAAGGTTGCTCTCCACCGTTGGATCTACTCTTAGACTAATAGGACAAAATCCTCAGGTTTAGCCTGAACCACCTTGAGATCTCGTCGAAGTTCTAGATTTTAATAACGAACACGTGCAATCTGGAAGGGTGAACGCCTGTATTCTGAGTCTTCTGTCTAGGCTGGCATTGCGCATATATCCCAATCAGACGAGGGACCCGGATGCCTACCTGGGAATTCTCGGGATGAGTGTTCACTTATAGGCTAAAGCATGTCTTCATATGTTATTAGAATTTAGAATCTTTGATAAGTCAACGTTTTCGTTTATTCGTTTTAATTAAATGAATAAATGATTACATTCCTTATATTACCTCATTGTCCTTCATTTAACCCATATCTTATTGAACATTCATTACCCAAATCACTTCTGTAACCGATGCCCTAAACTAAACAGAGATCAAGATCCTCCAGCTACCTAACCGCAAGTCTCACAATTTGACTATTGGTTGCTTTTATTCTATGTATTGACGCTATTTGATTCAAGTAATAAAATATTTGTCTGAGAGTTGTTACATGGTGCATGATTGTTTGAATGTGAACTAATTATATAAATCTATACAACTACAACTCATATACTATGCTTGTTATACTTGCTTGCATAAACATGTTATCAATTTGCAACCTATGTGTATAATAAATGCTGCACTTAATAGAGGTCATCATGCCTTTTCAACAGTCGGGAGAGGCCCTACAACCTACTCCATGACTGGTGGAGGCTATCGAACCTACTCAACGATTGGTAGAGGTCATTATGCCTTTTCAACAGTCGGGAGAGGCCCTACAACCTACTCCACGACTGGTGGAGGCTATCGGACCTGCTCAACAATCGGTGGAGATATAGAAGGACGCAAAACTTTAATGTAAGGTAAATTGGTGATTGCGGTCCGGAACGTAATCATGAATTTACAGGTACATTAAGGTAGTGTGAAATTCTATCAAGGTTTTCAGTAAATAACCAATTATAAACTCTAGTTACCTGGTAGTTCATTTAGTCTTTCTATAGTCAATCAACTCATGCATTTCTTTTAGGAGTCCTAAAACTTAAGATTCTTATTCTCCTTGCTATTTCAGATGAACCTAATCCAACCCTTAAAACTCACACATATCAAAACTCTTACCCAAATTATTCAAAACAGTTTATTCTGTTACCTATGTCATGCCTTAACTCAAAACTTCCCAAACCACCCTTGTCCTAATTTCTACCCAATCACCTTCAACCCTGTGTTTTCAATAAACTTCGGGACGAAGTTTCCAAAAGTAGGGGAGACTGTAACATCGCAAAATTTTCCCCAAAATTTTAATACATAAAAAGCCCTTATATATATATATTTTTTTTATTACACCTTTATCATTAATATTATACAAATGTGCCTAAGTCTTTATTTATCTTAACTCACAACTTATATACATACATAAATGTATATAAATAATAATAATAATAATAATATGATTCTAAATTCTTTTTTTTTTCACATACAAGATTTTTTTTTTTTTTTTTAAATAAAGCCTTGAGTCAAATAGTCAAAGTCCTAGTCAAAGTCTTAGTCAAACAGTCAAAGTCTTAGTCAAATAGTCAATTCATCATAAAACCATACTTTATGGTGTTGACCAATTTTAATGGCTAATTGACTCCAAAACTAGTATAAAAACCCACCTATGACCCATTATACTTTGCACCTCTAAATCGATTGTTTCAATCCGATTAAAATTTCCCTCATACCTTTCTTCTATAGTCTATTACTTCTACAATTGAAGCTTTGATTATAAGCTCTTATAATTGGCGAATTGGAAGCTTGATATTCTTTCTTTTTCGTTTTCTTCAATTTGGACTAGCTACGTTGTTGAGTCTTTGGGGTTCGCCTCGCATACATTCACAACACATTATTCTATTTTTTTTACGAGACATAACATTTTGCTAAGGTGAGTTTTACATAGCCCCTTTTCTATTTATCACCATTTTTGGGGTGAAACATGTTACAACAATATTTATGCAATTCAATCATCAATGTGTCTATGTGTTTTTCTATGTTGCATTATGTCTTGAACATGACTAGGGTAAGCACAATTCTAGCATAAACATTCATCAGCCAAACGGTATACATTGATAGATCTATTGGACTGACAATCCCACCCGGATACGTGCCTCCTACAAAGGTTACGTGGGTGTTTGTTACTGCAATATAAACGAGTGAACCATGAGCGTATGGGATGTACCACAATACAACAGTCAACAAGGTTGATTATGCACTCGATTTACTTCTAGTATGTTTTCGCATATGGACTAGATTGCCATGACACATGAATTGCACAACAATTTTATTCTATTATCAAAACCTATGTAATTCTCACCAACTTTTGTTGACCCAAAACATTTTCAACTTAACATGTTTCAGGTTCTACTTGCTTGGAGATTTGAATTGATGCTTGAGGATATTTGCATAGTTTTATTTAATTTGATGTACAAATTCTTAGAACAATTGTATGTAAATTATTTAAATCATTTAATGAAATTTGTTATTCACCATGAGCTACTGAACAATCATCACTACGTGACATCCCGATGTTTCCGCCATCGGTTGGGGTGTTACAATTAGGAGCCTACTCGCATGAAGCCTCATACGAATAGGATCCTACTCGCCTCTGCACATCTGTAGTGCATTTTCGCGCGTCGAACACTCCAAATCAGATCCGAAACATGTAAAAACACCCAATATCAAAACTAAACTATTAACCAACCCTTTCCAAGCAAAAACCCCCAATTTATCTCTGCTCTAACGGGCTCGGTGCGATTATTTCCAAAAATGGCAAAATACTAGGTTTCATTAACTAACCTTATCTTTCCTTAAATGGAAACAATCGGATTTCATCTCCTACAAGTTGCAATTCATCATCTCTATGTTATATCATCATCCTAGCATAATTTCTAACCATAAACAAGTAATGAATCATATCATAACATCCTATTCTTCAAGAATTACCCAAATGGGTCAAAATACATACTTGCACCTAGACACCATAACAAGAGCTTAAACTCATAGATAATCATCCTAACAACACCTACACATCAGAAGTACAACAAATTCATGGAAACATTCATGTTATAATCACCAACAATCATCATATGCACAAATACTTCACATATAGCAAGTATTATGGTGTAGACTTGTTTTAGAACTCTTTTCAAAGGGTTTTAAAGACACAAACTTAGCAAAACAAGGTTTGGACTTTTGGGGAACCAAAACAACAACTTTACAAAGGTGTAGGATGAAGAACACACCTTGGATTTTATCAAAGAAGGGTGTATAAGCTTGGTGATGGTGTGTTTTGAGGCAAAGCAAGTTCCAGAGGTGTTTCAAGGTGTGTGGGAGGCTTAGGATCAGTTAGGGTTGCACAAATGGTGTTTGGGGAGTCAAGGGTTCTATTTATAGGTGTTTTGACCCATGCACAGCCCTTCAGGCGAGTAGCAGATCAGTTCAGGCGAGTAGGGATCCTACTCGCCTCTATTCATGCGAGTAGGGATCCTACTCGCCCCAAACTCCCTCTATTCGCATCAAGTGGGGCGATTAGAGGCTCCCCAGGCTCCTAATCGGCTATAGGGTGCTGGAACGGGTTTTTGGCGCGTTAAACACTATTTTAACACATATAAACACGTATTCCCATACCGACAAGTCACATAATGATTTCAAACATATAATGCACGATAACTAACACGTTTACATCCGTTCACCAATTCCCGGGACTCGAGACTTGTGTGTGCGTTAAACCCAGCGATTTCCACGAATCACCAATCCTTGTACACATGGTTATGGACCGACTCCTGATGATCCCGCGGATCATCGTAACGACTCCCGATGATTCCCAGAATCATCGTACCGACTCGACTGACCCCGTTAAGTACGTAATATGCATGACTCGCTAAGGTATACTTACTAGTTTAACGAAAGTTATTAACCGGAGTTTGCCGGGTGTCACACCATCCAAACTCATAGTCCACTGGGATTTTCATGCATTTCAGTTTATGATTTCGTGTGCACCCGAAATGATAAACTGCTCTACATGGTCCTCCAAGGATTCTCCTAATTCGAACTCAAGTCACCGAATACTGGCACCTAGTAACATGCTACTACAAGCATATGTGTAAGAGAATATGTGTAAGCAAGTGCGTCTATTGGAGTATAGAGGGGAGATGTACGAATCCTGGACAGATCTCAAGAGTATACGAAAACCACTCCAATACACGACACTACTGTGCAAGATTCAACTAGTCAGTTCCTTCATCTTCAAGTCCCGAACAAGAAGACAAGAGTAGGCAAAAACCCAAGTAAGAGTAAATGATGTAACACAGAAGTATGATGATGATGTAAAGACACCCCGACAAAGTTAGTACGTATCCCACTAAAACGACTCAAAGTATGTGACCGTCTAGTGTGTGTGACTCGGCTATAGACCAGACTCTACATGCAGTCCTAGTTCACTATAACCATTGGCTCTGATACCAATCTATCACACCCTCAAATTTCCACTTGCAGAATTTTTACCGCGAGGCGCGTGACAAACCAGGATCCAAGTCAACTGTCACAATAAACAACGCTATATGAAATACGTAAACTCAAAACATAGATCTCATAACATAAAACTGTAGCGGAAGCATTAACCAATTACAAAACCAAGTACCAACATGTTCAAAATGTTTATTTCAAAAGCAAGTAACTAAGCCTAGACGCCAAGCAGACTCGTGCGCCTAGTCCGACTATGCTACCTTAGCGACCTGAGAAAAACATGCCAAAACGACGTCAACATATAATGCTAGTGAATTCACAGGTTTGTATAAAAATGCTACCAAGTGTTACCAAATGTCACGAAATGTTACCAAGTCCAAAACCTGTCAATACTATATCAATGAAACCAAAGTACGCTAGCTATGCGTATGTTTTGTTACTACTATGATTGGAAAACCATTACTGGACACGTTTAGCAATGTTTAGCAAATGTTCAGCCCAAATAATGTTCAGCATGTTTAGCAAAGTTCGAGACAACATGCACCCGTCCGACCTCTAGTCGACGGGTGGTGCATGTCACGCCCAATAGATCTACCCACATTTCCCCCGTTGTGCATCCCCGCACATTCATGGTTTCCCCCGGGACTTTCAAAGATCGTATAGCAACGCAAAAGTATATCATAGTATGACATATGTTACAAAATATAAGTTTAGCGCATGTTTTCTCCCCCAAAAGCAAAACCAGTAAAACTGGGGCCGTGAAACTCACCTTAGGTTGTGTTCGTCAAATAAATAAGAAAAGCCAAGTCATTGATAATCCCAACTATCGGAGATCTATCAACATGTTCACATAAGTGTTCCGACTAATAACCATAAGGTTATCTAGTCCCCGATTGTCCAGGTCGTGACCAAGTATGTTTAAAAACGTGTTTGACTGTTCAACCGACACACTAGACTGACCCGACATCCCATTGGTGACCCATTACATAAACTAATCAAGCATACATAGATTACACATAAGGTTTAAGCATAAAACGCTTAGTTTGTATCAAAAATTGCACATACGGAGGTGTAAGGCAGAATCAGAATTTAACAAGTCCAGGTTTGACCCATTTGACCTTGGTTCGACCCCTTTGGGATTCATTCGACCCATACACAAGTTCATGCAACCTAACACAAGTTCATTCGACCTTAACATGTGTTAATTCGACCTAAATCAAGTTCGTTCGACCTAACTGAACCACATTCGACCAACAGACTACAGGTTCGACCCCTGGATCCTACGTTCGACCCCACATGGGTCCTAATGAGGGCCAGGTTCGACCCTTGCAGTTCCAAGTTTCCTAAAATGCATCAAATCGCCTCAAAACTAACATATTCCTACAAAACCCAACCAATTTCATCCAAAAATCAGCTCGTTTTAACACTTACCCAAAATGGTAAAATTATGGAAATGTCATATCATGCATGAAAACTTTACCCAATTTGGAAACTTTTCGAAATCTTTTCACAATCATCTCAAAATGCTCAGTTCAATGTGTGTATGAAAACCCCCAATAGTTTAATCAATACTAACAACATGTAACAAGCCCTAGATTTATGAAAATCCCCAAACTAGACATAACATCATCATCCATTCAATTGTATCCTAAAACAATCATAAACTAACACCAATAACAGCCCTAGATCATGTTTATATCACTTGTACAGCAGTAAACCATTAAACAACACAAGACATCACATAATACACCATTAACACATGTTTATTGATTTGAAAACTCATGTTTAATGATTAGGCTTTGTTTAGAAAGATGTTTGAAAGGTTTTAATCATAAAAACACCCTTAGAACAGATCTGGACATTTGGGGTTAGATGAAAACGAATCAAAATGCTTTGAAAGGGTTTAGGATTAAGAACACACCTTAGATTCTTGATTAGATGATGTTTGTAGGTTAGATTATGAAAAACGAGAGCAAAAACTCCTTCCTCGGTGATTAAAATCGATAGAGAGTGTTTGGAGGCGACTAGGGTTTGCAAAATGATGAAAATGAAAAAGTGTGGTATTTATACCAAGGCTACATTCGACCCCATCATGGGTCGAATGAAAATCTGTCTGGTCAAATGAGTCTTTTATTGATTTCCCATCCCTGGTTCGACCCCCTACAGGTCGAACCAATACATGTGTTTTCCAGATTTTCCAGTTTTGTCGTTTGAACGCGTTTTAGCACATTCTAACATATGAACATGCAATTCTAACATATGTTAAGCATATACAATCATGTTTACACCCTTGAAGCACGTATTTGCACATTGTATCACACGTATGTATCAATCTACATATCCTACTTGATGCAATTCATGTAATTTCACCAACAACGGGACTCAGTACTAGTATATTCCAAAAACAACTCTCAATGATCCTCTAGATCATTGAACCCTGGACAATCCTATCATGACCCGACTCAACAAACCCAGTTAAGTCCGTTTAGAAATGTTTTTCGCTAAGGTAGACTTAAGTTTTACCAAAATGTTTAAGCCGAACATGCCGGGTGTTACAAAAATTCCCAATAAACATAAATGAACGCTTCTAAGAAACAACACTAGAGAATGATCTTCCTGCCATAAAATTTGAAACAAAAACTCAAACAAACTGAACGTCGGTGTTTAAGTTCTGTTGCACTTGCATTAAATATGATCAAAACAAACATCAACAACCCTTTCTAGCTAAACATCATAAAGCTTAAGAACCCAGCCTAAACTTCATAAACAGGATTTGCATGTAGTACTAACCGATTGATGTTTTTCTTTGACTCTAAGAATCTTCAAAAAACAACAATTCGAAGTTCACTGCCAATGGATTGTTGATAATCCTTTTTCCTTTGACTGTAAGAATCTTTTGGAATATTTGTGGAAGGAAATTTGATCGTAATATTATTATAACTAAGTGACACAGAGTTTGAAATTGAAAAAAGTTGAAGGCATATAAGATTGGGAAATAAATATTGATATTTCCCTTCCATTTATATGGTGAATAAATAATTTATCTGTAAATTTAATTTTCAATTATAAATTTGAACTGTAACAACATCATTTATTACACAATTAAATTTGTTATTAAAATAACACTATAAGGTATAATTACATAAATAATTCCAAATTCATAATTAAAGTCTTTAACTTTGGATTATTTTATTTTTTTTAAATATTAAGTGTCTATTTTTTTTATTTATAATGTCGAGTTATATTATTAATACAAATTTATAAGAAACATCACTGAAGCTCATACTTTCAACACAAATTTACATAATTATAAATTATAAATTAAAAAATAGTATTGTAGAAGAAAGAGTTAATTACGTGGTTAGTCCATGTGGTTTCTTTAAAGTTTCAAGTTTAGGTACTAATAGTTTCAAGTAACGGGTTAGGGTACTAAGGTTTGTTTTTGTAACAATGTTGGGTACTAAGACTAACGATCGTTAATTTTTCTGTTAACTTTAGGTAAAGTGACAAAATTGACTTTTTACAAAGTAGAGGGGTCATTTATGTAAAACTCTTAGTACCTAAACTTGAAACTTTAAAAAACCACATGGACTAACCACGTAATTAACTCATAAAAGTAATATTTTTACATTTTATTAGTATTTAAATTTAAAATGTTAAAATTATTTTTCACTAATACAAAATTTAAAATTATTAACCTATTCGAGTGGTACTTCTATATGATGAAAGACATGGTCAAAAGGAGGTTGATACATGCCATGCATAGGAAGAAATGCACAAGAAGGAATAAACAAGCTAACGTGGAAGCAAAGTGAGATTTCTCCAAGGGATGTGGACGAAGTGGAGCACCAATTGATCGAAGACACAAATTCATACGTGTCTTGACCAATTCTACAACTATCTTCATTACCTCGTTCCATGCAGCCATTATTTCCCTTTATTGTGTTGTTCACGTTCATTTTTTTTTAAATAATAATTTAGATATTTTGTTTTAAATGAAAATATTATAGAAAAAAAAATTAAAATTATTATTCACTAATACAAAATGTTAGCCCCTGTTTTTATATAAAATATTTTTTTTGTATTAGTGAAAAATTATTTTAAATTTTGTATTAGTGAAAAATAATTTTAAATTTTGTATTAGTGAAAAATAATTTTAAAATTTTAAATTTTAATACAAATAAAATGTAAAAAATATGAATTTTATGAGTTAATTGCGTAGTTAGTCCCTGTGGTTTCGTTAAAGTTTCAAGTTTAGGTACTAAGAGTTTTACATAAATGACCCCTCTACTTTGTAAAAAGTCAATTTTGTCACTTTACCTAAACTTAACATATAAATTAACGATCGTTAGTCTTAGTACCCAACATTGTTACAAAAACAAACCTTAGTAACCTAACCCGTTACTTGAAACTATTAGTACCTAAACTTGAAACTTTAAAGAAATGACAGGGACTAACCACGTAATTAACTCTAGAAGAAATAAATAAACTTTGATAGAGCTAAGTATTGAAAGTAGGAGCTCCAATGAAGTTACTTACAAACGTTCATTAAACAAATAGATTATAGAGTGCCATATAAATAAAAAGAAGCTTATAATGAAAGCTTCAAGAGAAACTTATAACGTAAGTGATCAGATGTTAGAAAGTTAAGAAATTACATATAAATTAATGTTATGATCAGATGTTAGAAATATTACTAACATATTGTCTAGCAACAGACATTAGGTATAACAAACGATCTTTTACTAAATAATAATACATATACATAATCTAAGTTAAGAAATTACATATAAAATACCGACAAAACATAAAGACGATATGCTACTTTTTCTAAAATATCAAAAAACAAATGACAATTATACATCCGATGTATAATTTAATATAAAACGAAATGGGTGGCGGCACAGCTTGTTGCCCGTCTACCTTCTATTGTGATGTATGTACTTTCGTATTTGTTATAATATTCAAAACATATCCTTTTAAAAAAATGACTATAATAAAATAATATTTTTAATAATTTAAAATAATAAATATTATTATTAATTACAAAATAATCCAAATTGAACAAACTAACTTTCGAAAAGGTAATCATGTTTTTGATAATCGAGGGTCTAAATCTTTAATGGAGATTTTGTTACAGTTCAGAACTGTACATAATTATTACCAACATGACACTTGCTTGTAAGCAGATTATTCCAAAGCAAGTGCGGTACTGTTTTTTTATTAAAGTACTGTTGAACTGAAGAAGCATTTAAATCAAACAGATTCACCTAAAGATCTATACAGACACATGAACAAAATTTAATTATAGATAAAATACAAAGTAAATTTAATAAATCGACTTTCAAGGTCGTCATTATTATTTCTCACTCACGTCTCTTGATATTCTAAACTGAATTTAATTAGAAAACACTATACTGTTCTATTATTTAAAAAAATATTGGTTATTCTATAAAATTTTATTTAATTTACTTTTAGATATAGCTTATAAGAGAAGCTATATGTTATGATTATACCTGAAGAATAATTAAAGAAACACAATTTTCTATATTAACTTTAAACTTTGGCTCCAAAGTTTAAATATGGGCGGGAAAAGATTGAGCAGTTGTTAGAAATATTATTAACATATTTATTCAGCAAAAGATATTTCAATATTATATAACTTTTTATATTTTTAGATGTATTATCTAACTTCAACACTAACATCAAATTATTGATTGTTTGTAAGGATTTTTCGAGAAAACGAATTCCAAGTTCAAAAGTAACATCGAATTATTACAAATAGTTTGAGAAGTTTTAGAATGCATTTCAAAATAACATCATTATTAATATCATTATTATGAATATGAAGTAAAAAATTAGGATATCAAAATGCTTTATGAAAAAAAGATATGAAAATACAAATGACACATTCTTCAACTTTTATAGAGAAAAAATAACGAATTAAGTTAATTAATATTAATAATAAAATAAATAATTATAATAAAATATTGTTGTCAGAAAACCTAAAACATCATTTTTAAATATATTTTGATCTAAACATCTGCTAAAGCATATCTAAAACTTTGTTGCAATTAAATGACCATCTATTGAAATAGAAGAACCATCTGATGAATTGTATATGCTCAACTATAACATAATGATTACATTATACAGCAAAGTAAAAACAATGTATACTATTTTGATGTAACATGGCAACTTCGCGAAATTTATAATCTTTTATAAGAAAAAAAAAAAAAGCCAATGAATACAACCACACAACCTTCCTTATTCAACATGTGGAATGAAAACTTGAAACTCTATAAATACTGAATGCAGATTTCATTACAAACAACGAATCTAGAGAATTATTAACGAAAATGCTAACAGCTCTAAGATATGAAAACTATTATTTCCAAATCAGTAATTTAACAAATATTACCAAATTAACAATGTACATATGCTAAAGTATTTCTATAATTCTATTAAAAGAAAATAACCATCTGTTTGACGAAAGGCTCCTAATATTCAAAGATATACGAACAAAACACTATATTACCATGTACCAAGTAACACATTTTACAATATTCAACTTAACAAACTAAAACGAAAATCCTAACTTTGGTAGAATCTTTTCCAGAATTCAATACAAAGAAAGAAAAGTATAAACATCTTATTCTACGTTTATGACCGATTTGCTTCCTATATAACCACCGGACTTCTCCGGCAAATACATATTGATTGTTTGTAAGCATTTTCCGAGAACACCAATTCCAACATCAACACTAACATCGAATTATTGGAAATAGTTTGTTGAGAAGTATTTGGAATGCATTTGAAAATAAGATCATTATTAAGATCATTATTAAAATGAAATAAGGATTTAGAATGTCAAAATGCTTTAAGGGAAAAGATATGAAAACAAATTCCAATTTCTCCTACTTTTATAAAGAGAAAATAACCATTTAATTTAACTAATAATTATAATAAAGTAATATTGTCAGAAAACCCAAAAAAGTCATTTTTAAATATATTTTGGGTTGAACATCTGCTAAAACAAATTTAAAAGTCTGTTGAAATAACATGAACATCTGCTGAAATAGAATGACCATCTGCTGAATTATATATATCCTCAAGTATAACATAATTATTATTACATTATACGACAAAGTAAAAATAACGTATAGTATTTACAACATATATCAACATACAAATTAAAATTATGCCCAACATCATAAATTTTTATTAAAAAATCGGTTTATAAAATACCTAAGATTTTCTAATTAATAATCTAAACAATAGAAGTATTTAGAATACATTATAATATGATAAATATTTTGTTCGATTAATTTTATAACTTGTATAAATAACTTAATATTACTAATTAAACTTCATATTATACGTTTTTATATAAATAACTATCTGCTTGACCAAAAGTCAACCACTGTTGAAACATATCTCCTATTTACTGTATGACACTGTTTCAAAAACATATGTTAACTGTTCAACAGTATAATAAAACAACAAAGATAGTATATGATACAGATGTTGACCTTAAAAAAATTTCGTCAGATATATGCCACGCCATTTCACAAAAACAGATTTTTTGTGCCATATCAGCAACCCTTTTTCATTCTTTTGTTCCTCAAAAAGAAACGTAACACTATCTTATTGACTTTTAAACACACAAAGACGGTTTTCCCTCTTCCACACCCTAAATAGATTTCACATCATCTCCTTCAATCTTCTGCATGGATCTTCAATTAAAAAGCCCTCATAAGAATCTACCACACTTGGTTAAAACAGAACATAACCCACAATTTCACTCAATAATCGATATTCTTGCAAATTCGAAATACCTACCCATTCTCACCGCTGACGCTCCAATATATGTCGAAACTCTAAAAGAATTCTGGGTGAACGCGAAACTTCTAAATATAGATAAAAAGATTGTTTCGAAAATTGGAGATACAAATATTCAGATCACCGAAGAATCCATCTCAACAACATTCTCAATAAATGACTTGCAAGGTAAAGTCTCTTTCTTGAAAGATGAACTCAATGCAGAGTTCACTAAAAGAGGGTATGAAGGAACAACGACTAGGGCGACAATAATGAAACCCGATTTTCCCCCAGCAATGAAGTTTTTCTTCCATACCCTTCTTATTTGTGTATCCGCAAAGACAACTTCTTTTAATGAAATACCTTTGAACATACAGTATCTTGGGTATGCAATTTTAACAAACAATGATTACAATTTATCCAAGGCCGTATTCTCAGATATAATTCGCAATTTGAAAGGCATAAACTCTACTAAAAGTAAGTCATTCCTACTATATCCAAGACTGATAAGCTTCTACTTGAAAAAACTTTTGACTGAAGAGAATTTTAAAAAAGGTGAACCTACTACAATTAAAGCTTGTCAGATAAAACTTTCACAAAAATGTTCCAATTTAAAAAGCAAAGAAAGTGCAATTTCAACATCTATCGTTGCAACACCTGTTTCTGAAACAACTGCTACTACTGTTGTCCAAGATACTACAACAACTGCTGTAGAAAACACAAGAGCTAAGTCAACAAATAAAGCTAAATCCAAACAGGTGAAAAGAATCAAAACAACTGTTGCAACAAAACCCCAACCTTCTCATTCACAGCCTACTTCTAGAATTACAACACCTTTTGAACCCTTGTTTCAAGCTGCTTCACAAACTCAGCCAGATACCATTTCCTCTCCACCTCTTACAACTGAGAATGCACAATCAAAACAAACTAAAACTGAGAAGGTAACAACAGATGACACTATACCTGAGGACTCTGTACTGGTTGGAAGTTCGAAGAACCAACAAAAAGGAGCATTCACCTCCTTTGACAATGACTCAACTGGCGTGATTGAAACAAATACCACAAGCACATCTGGTAGGATTTCTGAAAATCCTATTAATGTATCTGATGACTTCGAATATCAAGAATTGACAGAAAGAGTCAGCAAACTTGAATCTTCAATGGAAGCAATGATTGAATTATACAATGGGTCACCAGCATCTATTGTCAGTAAGATATGGGAATCCGTTGTCCCAATTATCCAAACTCACAGAGAAATGGCAGACCTTAATCATAATTCTCACATGGCATTGATAAGAAACATGGTGGACGCTAGATACAAAGATACTCAAGCTAACATCAAAGCCATCAAAATCCATCTAGCAAAGACCACTGGATCTGCCCCAACAACAATTTATGAGGAAGATCAAGAAAATAATAATGATGCCGAAAAAAAGAACAAAGGCCAAGAGAAATTAATAAACATGCCACCTGACAAGGAAGCACAACCAAAGACATCAAACCCTTCTAATGTGCAAACAGCTGATAATCCAGGATCTGTTCCAGTCATAACCACTCTTGATCATCAAAAGGCAGAGAAAGGGTTGTTAAATAAGTTGAATGCAAAAAAGGAGCGAGAAGCCAAAGCTGCCGCATTGATTAAACAAAGAAAAGAGCTGCACATGAAAGAGGAGGATATAGGCTCCTCAAAAAGAACAAAAGTACATAGAAGATATGCAAAAGAAAACCTAACATTCCCTATAAACACTGATAGTCAACAAACCACAAAATTACCAGACCAAACACCAATCCTAACAACATCTGTTCAAATTGAAAATGTGCAAACTAATGTTTCCACCACAGATCAAGCATGTATCTTCAGGGTACCAGAAGGGCTTTCAGAACTTGTCCTTGACTTAGAAGTAGTCAAACCTGAGATAGACTCTTTCTACTCAACAGATAATCTATTGTCACTGTCTTTCAAGTCTGTTGAAGGTTTTCCAAAGCCTAAGAATATTAAGCAGTATATGGAGTTGAAAGAAAAATAGGATGACATTCTTTTAAAGCAGAAAAGTCTTGGAAAAGATGACAGGGAAACGCAACTAATTTTAAAAAATTTACTAAGGAATTTAACAATTTTAGAAGAATACTCAAGCAAGTTGTCCAAGACAGTGTCTAACAAGCCGGCTGATTCTGATATAGAAAACATTTTGAGAGAATGATATCTTACTAAAATAATGAAAACCAAAACATACAAAGCCATGAGAAGTAAATTTTACTGGTTGGGATTCTAAGTCACTAGAGAATGAACTTAACATAATAAAAGACATGGCTAAAGAACCTAATCGCAAACAAACTCCACCAAACTGGAAGAAGGGAAAACAAACTGGAAGAAGGGAAAACAAGCTGACCCTAAAAGAGTTTTAAAGTTAAAAAGAATAAGACAGGAGTTGGTGGCTGCTGATTATGGACCGATGACACAAGTTTCTATATGAAAGGAATCAACACTGATGGATTCTTACAAAGAGCTTGAGAAACGAAGGAAAGTTGATCTAACTCTGCCAAGAAAGCCAAATTATGGTGATGAAGACCAACCAGCTCGAGACAATAAAAAACAAAAAACTCTGTTCTCAATAGATGATCTAATAACAGACAGATTCGGGGAAATGATCGGGCAAAGTAATCCAACAGAATCAAGAACAGAAAAGGAAGAGGCTGATAACGACAGTTTGTTGAATACTTAACAGTTGCTTACCCCAACAGATGGTAAAGACTGACAATTAATATAACATATGTTTAACTAACATATATTGACTGACAATGAATATAAGATCTGTTTAAATACTATCTGTTATATTTCTGATGATACCGAGTAGCATCTGTTATTTTAATAATGATATTGAATAGCATCTGTTATACCTACGATAATATTAAATAGCAGCAGTTATATTTGATAATTTCCATTATGGTACAACAGTCTTTGAGTAATAAGAAATTCATAATAATAGATATTACCTAACAGACTATCTATACTTAACACTGAATATTTTAAGAAAAAATTGACATTTTTACTGAAAAGTAAGGTTTCTAAAAAGTATGTAAAATCAGCATAATATAGTTCCATTCCAACTGATATACAAAAAGTTGATAGCTCTTAGGCTTAGATCGCTTCTTCCGGGGTCCTTTTCATGTAGAGGATAGGTCACCAATGCTTAGTTTATCAAAATCTTCAAAACCTCTTTTTCCATTGGGAGTTATAGTACAATCCAATACAGCATCGACGATAGACGAATCACCCGTAACAGACACAACATCCTTCAAACAATTCACAAAAACAAATAATGATCTGTTAAATAACAAAAACTTCACAAACATCTTAATCAACTTACACAAAAACATACTCACCTTTAACATCAGTTGACTTCCACCTTGCTCAGATTCTGATTGGTTAATAGATTTGAATTCGCAATCTGCCTGACTGACCTAAAGATTGTACATACAAAACAAAAATACAAAATTTAACTGTTGAGACAACATTCAAAGCTAAAAGATACTAAGGGGCTGTTTGGTAACCTCTTAATGACCATTCAGAGGCTACCTCTTAATGGTTCATAACCTCTGAATGATTAAGAGGTAGCCTTAAGTCTGAATGGTTAAGAGGCAACCATTAAGATGTTACCTCTTACCATTCATATTTAAGATTATATCTTAACCATTAAGAGATTATGAACCATTCAGATGTAGCCTCTTAATGACCATTCAGAGGCTACCAAACAGCCCTAAGCAATTCCTAAAAATGGGTTTAATTTAATAGCTATCTATGTTACAATATGCATTACTATTAACGGCAATTAACTCAGAAATTATGACTGGATTATCACATATTTTCAAGACTGTGTAAACATGGGAGTCGTTTGTAAGATTGTATTCAGAAACATCATTTTTAAAAAGCATCATCTTATCAAGCAAGAGAAACAATTCTTGAGGCAAACTTTCACTATCACCAAGCTTCAATTGCATTTCTCTTATACGACTTGCAGATGATCCGACAACTCTCATAACATCGCGGTCAAACATCACAAAGGAAACACTATCAGTCTCATCCTGAACCCTGACATGCACCTTGAACCTAAAACAGATAGACGAAAAGGTTATCTAAAAACATGTATACTAATCATTAAAAGAAATCATCTTATATAAAAAACAAATTGTACTTAATTAGATCTAATTACATTGTAGTGGCGGAGGTACAATGACATTCACACTTAGAACAAAACAAAGCAGAAGCAGGCAATTTGAGAGTTTCTTCAGTAACATTTTCATGAAGCTGTAAGAATTCTGATTTACTATTCACATTCCCCAAACATCTACGACACGCATCATAAAACCAACCATAGCCTTCTTGCACATTTTTTATTGTCGCAACTACAACACAAGACATTGGCTACCAAAAAATAAAAATAAAGCCTATATTACTTAACAAAAAAAAGCTGTAATATGGGGAACAAATATTAATCATAATTAAAAAATATCAAAACCGTATCAATCTCGATAAGCTCGTCAACACGTTTATTTTCACAACCAAAAATGAATTCTTGAAGCAATGGGTAAACAGAGTGTTCTGAAAATAATGTTTGAGAAGTAGAAGCAGCATCTTGTCCTTGCTTCAATATAAGACTAAAAAATAGCTCGAGTTAATAAAAGCAACAAAAAAAAATTCTAATTTAATTATAAATCAATAAAAAATGACACTGTACCTCCTTCTTAACTCCTTCACCTCAATTAAATCTACATTCAGAAAAATCCAAGTTCTAAAGATGTCACTTTCAACTATAAATTGATCTAAATATATATATATATATATATATATATATATATTAAACCACAAAGAACTGACAAAGTATTAATAACAGGAGTTTAAAATAAATTACCTTTGGACTCCTTAACCTTTCCATGCCGTATAACAACCATTATATGGTCATTACCAGCGTTTTGAGAAATGAATTTGTTAAACTGTTATGCATAAACATTCCACATAGTACATCGCAATATCGTATCACTACATAAAATCAATACACAAAACTAGGTAAATATATATAAAAAAATATAAAAATTAAATAATGATTTGGTTGATTTATTAGATCACCACTAAACAATTTAAACAAAAACGAAAATGAAAGTAACAACAATAATTTACAAACAAAAAATTTGGAAACGCTTACTCCAAGTCTTGAATATCAAAATTCATCTTTTTAGTTTCTTTTGGAGGTCTTCCAAACACATCCAGACCTCCATACCAAATGAGACCACCGGCAACATCTATATAATGTGCATATAATTCAAAATATGAAGTCTTCCATTTTAATATACTAAATATTAAATTTAAAGTAAGAAACAAACCAACAGACAAAAGTTCCTTTGCTTCGCCTTTAAGAATATCTTTAAAAGCAATGAAATTAAATCCATACTTAACACCTTGCCAACCAACAATATGGCTAACAGTGGTACAACGATATAAGTTGATCTTATAATCATGTGCTACAACTTTGTATGGATCCTTGTTTTCACCGACACCAAACTTAGATAGAATAACGACATCATCCTCTTGAAGTTGATGGTCAAAAAGGTGGATCAAAGGACTCTTTATAAAGGCCAGAATCTTATCACCCTTAAAATAAATATAAAAGAAAATATAAAGATCAAAGACAACAGCTTAAATAACAAAAGGTAAACGAAAAACATGACACAACCAAAATGTACATTTATATCATCAATAGCAACATAAAATAAGCTTAGAGAAAAATTACATTACTTGCTCATTAGTCAATACCATTTCCATCTTAAAACTTTCTTTCCACTAAACATCAACGAAAGAACTTAAATAACATAACATAAAGTAAACGAAAAACATGACAGAAACAATATTTATATTTATATCATGAATAACAACATATAAAATAACCTCAGAGAAAAATTACATTACCTGCTCACCAATCAATATCATTTCTATCTTAAAACTTTCTTTCCACTTTCGTATGATACGAACCTTCAGAAACCAGATATCTTTGGATGGGTAGAGATCACAAACAAAACTATCAATTTTGTTATGAAGCACCATTTAGAAGATTTTAACAAAGAATTCGAAAGGATATTTTATGAATTAATTTGTGAAAGAAAATGGTTGTGTATAAGGAAAGCATTTGTGATAATAATAATATAATGATTATATAGATGCAAAAATCATACTTCCATATGTTAATTCAAAATTTCCCTCTTAAAATTTCAAAAAGTCAAGGGCTGAATATGTACTAAAAAGTTGTTCATAGCAACTGCTTATAGATAACAGCTGTATAGAAGAACTCACTTATTGGTCTGAACAACTGTTAGTAAATCGACCCTAGCAAACAGATGCTTTTAAACTCAACAGCCGTTCTTTCACGTGGCCCACGTGTTTTTTTTTTTGAATATTTTAAGCTGATTAATGACGTCACTTTTTGCATAATACAGGCATTGGTGGCATGTCTCTCCGCTTGACACATCAGCTTTCTGATGTCACTCACGCTTCTCCTATTATGGAAAGTATATATATATATATATATATATATATATATATATATATATATATATATATATATAGGGGAGGGATAATTTGAAAACCCTCCCCACTTATGAAAACCCATTAAACCCCAATCATAACCATTCATTACATGTGATCTATGGTCAAGATTAATTCTGGATTTTGATCAAAAGTAAAAATATATATTTACACACAAAAGGGTAATTTTGTCCATATAAAACATATACTCTCTCCTCTCTCCTCTTATTAACATAGATTCATTCATATTTTTTCTCTTAAAAAATTTATTACTGCTTTGTTTATCATATTTCAACTTCATATACATATGTTTTTTTTAAACATATTCAAAGAAACAGATGTTCGTGTATCATGTGACAGATGTAACATATAATAAATTGTAACCATCCAACTAAAAATATATGATAAATTGTAACCAAACAACAAAAACATATGAAGAATTATACCCCAAAAAACAAAAAAAAAAACATATGTGTTTTTAAATAAAAAAAAACAAATGTTTTTTAATTACAAACCAACAAATTTTTTGTTAAAACAACATAAACACAAACAACAGCAAAGAAGATCAAGGAAACTCTATTTCAAAAAAAGACAAAGTTTCCAAGACCCATTTAAAAAAAGATTAAAAAACCAACCTCACTTTGTTGTCACAACCAAACAAATCTAGATAGGAAAACGACACTTTGGATTTTTAATTATAATAATAATGGAATATCTATTAGAACCTTATATTATTATTATTATTATTATTATTATTTGTAAGTCCCAAATACTAGATCTTGTTAAATGCAATAGATTGTTATCACTTAGAAACACCTATTTGTTAGGTGTTTTAAGTGATTAATCCAGAAAAACAAAGATACTAGATAAAGCTAGCAAAACCGACACACAAGATAAAGAGATTCAAGCTTTCCATTACTGATAAACATCAAAGAACCATGGATTACACAGAATTAAGTACGTACCCTTTAAACTTGTGCTATCAAGATAATATCCAAAACCCTAACCCTAGAGCTGCACACACACATTGCTTATATAGGCAGACTGATGGGCCTACGCACTTAACACAAGTGCGCAGGGCCCGTGCCCTAAGTGCGCAGCCTAGGGTTTCCTCACAAAACTTTGTGTTAATTACATAATAAGCCCTCTAACTATCAAACTATACAACTAGCCATCAAAAGTCTATGATCTGGTAACTGTGGTCTCAATATGATCTGGTAACTGTGGTCTCAATATAACCCAACAATACTCTCCTCAGACCACAGCTACCAGTTCTTCCATCTTCAATCAATCTCAACATCGCTTTGCTCCCCCTCAGCCTGTTCTGGGGGGTCTTGAATGTACAGGGTGACCGGATCTTCTTCAACCGCTGGAGGAGCTTGAGTAGATTCTGTTACAGGTCTTTCCGGATCAGCTACTGTTGCAGGATCTTGTGTCTGTACCTCTGAAGTGGTCTCGGCTTCAGGTTGAGTAACTTCTGCAGCAGCAGCAGCAGCTTGGGCAGCTTTCTCCCTTTCTTCTTTTTCTTTATCTGCTGCGTTGATCCTGTCAACTATATCAAGCAGCTCCCTTTTCAGATTCATAGCCCGATCCATAGCCCTCCTGAATAACACCGCTTCTTCAAACAGGACATTTCCAGCACCTATGTTGATTTGATTCACGAAGAGTATATTCAGATCCGATAGATTAAAAGCAAACACATCTACCGGATCCAGGATCCTTATGGCCTCCGAATCGTCCTGCAATTTGATGACCGCTTCACCAGTATTGCTGTCATAAAACCACTTCTTAAAGTCCCTCAGCATAACTGGAAGCTCAGATCGAATAGGAACTCGTGTGACGACCTGAGGAGGGTCATTCACATAAGTTATCATGCCTTGTCCTGTTGCTGGATCGATTCGTCTCTTGGAGATCTGTCTCCTCGGTTTCTGCGGCTTGAAGATTTGGAAATCGGTTTCACACTCCTTCTTTATGAACCAATCAAGCATGGTCCCCGTGGTGTCATTTGTGCGGTTGATGAATGGGGCTCTACTGAGTTCCCTGATATCCCAACAGGGGAGAGACTTCAGTTCCTGTCGGCCTTTGAAGTACTGTATCACTCCCCCTCTTCTCTTCACAGCAAACAACCTTTTCTCTTCGTCATACTTCCAGGAGATAATCCTCTCCTTGTGAGCTTCCCTGGTGTGATGGATGTTTTGATGCAGGGCTGGAATGGTGATGGGCCTTCTAGGAAACCAAGTTGATCTTTCAGGATCCAACTTATGCCCATCTGACGTCTCGTATACAACTTCTTCTTCCATTCCCATCTCCACAAACCTATCGGGCATCTCATCTTCACTAATCTCGTCAACCTCACTTTCCTCAGCAACTCTTTCTCTCTCTTTCTCTTCCTCCAGAAATTTCCCGAAATCAAATACCTCATCGAATGTAGTGCTGGGAGCACCAGTCTGCTGTTGCTTCAATTCTTGGAACATGTCAAACATTTTCATCTGAACCTGATTCTGAAACTTGATCAGGTATCGTTGATCCTTGATGATTTTCTCCATATTCCTGTTTTTGTGCTTGAACTTCTTTACTTTCTTTCTGAGCTCTTGATTGTTATGCACATCACTTTTCAGGGTACAGATCTCCCTGGCAGCTGTCTTTCCAACCTCTTTGACTAGCTTCTCATACAGTTCCTGATGCACCGGTTTGCGACGTGGTGCAGCAGGAGCTGAGGAGGATGATTCAACTTCCCGTTGAGCTGGTGCTTTGGGGGCTGGAGCAGCAGTTGTGGATGGCCCTGGTTGTTCTGCCCCAAAGATAGATTCCAAGATCACTTGTTGCTCGATATCGTCCTCAGTCATTACACGAGGAATCTCAGACTAAGGTAATTGTTCTCTTCTTTTCTTTCTCTCGGCCCTCTTTAACTCAGCAACTTGTTGTAGGGCTTCAGCAGTTTCAAGCTGTTCAGGTGTCAGTGTTTCTCTTCCTTCTTGTAACAAACCAGCTGGCCTCTTCCTTTTGCTGGGCTTTGATGGAGCAGTTTCAGTAGCCACTCTTTTGCCTCTGGCCTTCTCTAGAGCTATCTCTTCAGCAGTTGGCTGGGCTGAAGATGGAGTAGGGTCAGATGATCCAGGTGCAGAAGCAGCAGTGGATTGTTGACGAGATTCTGTAACATCTAGCCTTCTCTTCTTGATCTTGTTGTAAAGCTCCATGACCAAAGGATATCGTTGTGCTGCATACATATTCTCCAGCATGGGTTCCCAGTCAGGCGTGTTGCACTCTGTAAAGAATCGTGCACCTTTGGTGAAATTGTATTGATCACCAAGGGGCAGATTCTCGTGCTGTGCGTTAATCATCATCTGCACGAACCTTGGGTACATAGCCCATTTGCCTGACCCAGCCTTCGCATTCTTCACCATATAATCAAAGATCATGCCCGACAAGTTGAAGGCTTCATTCTTGCAAATCTTTATCATTGCAGTCGACCATTCAGTGCTGAGCGCGTTGTAGCCTCCTTTCCTATGACACAGAGACATAATAAATACGTGACTGATGAGGCTCCAGTCTCTTGTCAGCTGACTTTTCTTGATATCGCCTCTCTTGTCAAAATCTCCTTTGTAGCCGAAGTTCTTGAACTCTTGGTGAACATCGGCTTTGGAAAGAGATCTGACTGTTCCCGGCTGATCTTGAAGTCTCAACACGTTCCTGACGGTATCCTCAGTGATGACTACAGCCTTGTTTCTGACTGTAGCGATGATTCGCTTGACTCGTCCAGCAACTTCAACTCGAGCAGACCTCCAGAAGTCTTCAATATGAGAACAGCAAACTGGTACAATGTGCTGCATAGCATATCCGACTTTGCTACGTCTGATCCAGGTCACTACGTCTTTAAACTTGACATCATCGGTCTAAAGATTCATTGGCTGATTGTGCATTCCTCTTGGATCCCAGTCGAGTGCCATCTGTTTAAACCAAGAGCACGAAAAGCAAATTAGATCTCTTGAATATGAATCGACGACCAAACGACTGACCTTAGACTTAAACTTCGACGGACAGCGTACTTAGACTTAGACTTTATTATTATTTTTTTTTTTAAGTTTTGTATTTTAACAGTCATAGGATTAAGGTTTGATGGGTTTGATTTATCAGTGTCCATGATACGTTTGATTTTCAGTTTAAGATCGTTAACGTTCAGGTCTAAATACGCAGTCCGTTCAAGTGTCTGAATAGTCCTGATGAAGGTCACAGTTTGTTTTAATGTTCAAGTACGCAGGTCCATAAGTGCGCAGGCAAAGTCAAAGTCAATTTATCCAAGTACTCAGTCAAGTACGCTCACACTTGACTGATCACTTAGGTTAGTGCGCAGGCATAAGATGGACAAAAACTTAAGTGCGCGGATCAGTCATGACTTGGGCATGGTAACCCCTAGTCATGACAGGCAAGTCTGCGTACTAGATAAATACGCAGACACTTAAACCTTCGTTTAAGATTTTAAGTTCACAACCAAGTACGCAGGTCGTTAGGGTTTTCATAGACTTTGTATGATTATGAGACAAGTGCGCAGTCTCTATGAGACAAGTGCGCACTGTTCATTATCATGTGCGCAGTCTTCAAAAGTTCAAAAACCCAACTTCAAATAAGAAACCAACAGATTTAAAACAGCCTTATAAACCCTGTAATAACAACAATACACCATTAATGAAGGATGATGAAGATTAGGGTGTAAGGTTGAATGATGAATCGTTGATGATGATGATGATTAACAGAAATTAGGGTTTGTGAAAAAGGAAAATGAAAACTATAAAAAAAAATATTACTGAGGATATATATACAGTAACCCAGTGGGCCTGTGCACTTGAGTCAAGTGCGCAGGGCCCAATTAAGTACGCATGATTCATAATTTTGGCCTAATAAGGGTTTAAAAGCCCAAATCCATTTTAGTATGTGGGGATTCACCAAATCTCACCTTCTACATTCAAGATCATACTAACCATACCTGCCAGAACCCGTTTCAACTTCCCGTTGGACAGCTACAGCCTAAGAACAATTGTCGGTATGCTTGTCCACTTAAATCCATGCCTTTTCTCTTTCAACATGTGTTTGGTGATGCTGTTTATCATGTTTTTCGGTAATATTGACGAAAATTTTATGGACCCCACAGTGTGCTAGGCATTGGCCTACCGATCCTCAAGGTTTATTGAAAAATAATGATGAGAGCTTCAGGTCTATGTTACCATAAGCAAAGAAGATGATCATTATCTTGATCAGATGATGAGAGCTTCAGGTCTATGTTAACATAAGCAGAGAAGATGATCATCTGATCGCTTAGTGAGCTATCTAAATATGTTTGCACGTCACTGACATTGCGTGTCTTTTGCTGCTCATTTGATTAATTTTCTTAGCCCCGCATTGGTAGCTTGCACTCTTAGGTGTCTTTTGATTTACCTATGCACAAAATTTTCTGTGTCTTTTAGTTTCTCAACCTGTATATGACCGGACTCAGCTTGTGCAGACGTATAGCACAGTGGGAATCCAACTTTCCATGTAGATTTTTACTGTTAATCACCTATTAGCAGTTTACTTGATTCCAGGCTGAATCTACCGACACATCGTTGCTTGAGGCCACAACATCCTCTGGGTCCTATTCACATACTGACGAGATATGATTAGTTTCTATCATTTCCTGAATTAATTTTGCATTAGGGATGGACTGGTTTTACTTTCTCCCCCAAAAATCTTGTTTTAAGTAAAAAGAAGATTTTTCTGTAAAATATGCACAAGTAAAGTTTTTTTTTTTTTTAATTACTCAAAATTTATCATCTCAAGCCATGTAACCAACTGATGAAAACGGGTTTTGTCAAAAGCTTTTGTGAAGATATCTGCCTTTTGATCAGCAGTATCTATTGGCAACACCTGTATATATCCTTTCTCGTGAGCATCGCGAATGGAGTGAATCCGAATTTCAATATGTTTGGTTTTAGAATGATCAATTGGATTCTTCACAATGTCACGACAGGCATCATTATCAATGAAAATAGGTGTATGCATGATATTCAAACCGTAGTCCAAAAGCTGATTTTGGATCCATAACACCTGACAATAACAACTGGATGCAGCTGTGTATTCAGCTTGAGCAGTGGAGATTGACACTGTAGTCTGCTTCTTGCTCTGCCAAGACACCAACCTGTTACCCAGAAATTGACAGCCACCAGAGATAGATTTTCTGTCAATCCTATAACCTGCATGATCACTATCAGAGAAAGCGATTAAATCAAAATTATCACTCTTAGGATACCATAAACCAAGTTTTGGTGTCCCTTTGAGGTAGCGGAAGACTCTTTTTACTGCAGTTTCATGTGATTGCTTGGGATTGGACTGAAAACGTACGCAGCATCCAACTGCCCACATGATATCTGGTCTGCTGGCTGTTAGATACATTAGTGAGCCAATCATTGATCGATATGTGTGAGGATTCACTGAAAGGCCTTGAAGATCTGGTACAAGTGTTGTTTGGGCCGCAAAAGGAGTATTGGACGGCTTGCAGTCGGTCATGTTGTATTTTGCCAGAATGTCTCTTGTATACTTGGCTTGATGGATGAGAATTCCGTCTTCTTTATGCTGAACTTCCAAGCCTAAGAAAAACGATAATTCTCCAATCATGCTCATTTCAAATTGAGACTTCATAATGCTTTCAAATTCCCTGCACAAATTTTCATCAGTGGAGCCAAAGATAATATCGTCAACATAAATTTGAACAAGGATAGAATGTTTGTTGACTTCTTTGGTGAACAGAGTCATGTCAATCTTCCCTCTGGTGTACCCATTCTGCAGCAAATATGAAGATAAGGTCTCATACCAAGCTCGAGGAGCTTGATGAAGTCCATAGAGAGCCTTATCCAATTTGTAGTATTTGTTGGGATGATGAGGGTCTTCAAAGCCCGGGGGTTGACAAACGTAGACTTCTTCCTTGATCTTCCCGTACAGGAATGCACTCTTTACATCCATTTGAAAGACTTTGAAGTTCTTGTATGAGGCGCATGCCAAGAAGATACGGATGGCTTCAAGTCGAGCAACTGGAGCGAACACTTCCTCATAATCAATACCTTCCTGCTGACGAAAGCCCTGAACTACCAGACGAGCTTTGTTCTTGATCACCACACCACGTTCATCCATTTTGTTGCGAAACACCCACCTAGTTCCGATAGGATACTTCCCTTCAGGTAGATCCACAAGTTCCCAAACCTTGAGCTTTCTGAACTGAGACAGCTCATCCTGCATGGCTTCAACCCAACTTGCATCTCTGACAGCATCTTCAATGCTGAAGGGTACCGTCTGAGTTAAGAAGGCTGATAGTGCAATATTAAGCTTATCTGCCTGATTTCTAGTGAGAACACCCTCAGAGATTGGTCCAATGATGTTCTCCACAGGATGATTCTTAGATGACTTAAATCCCATGTTTGGTTCTTCTTGAATTTGGGAAGGCAGATTAGAAAGGTGATCTACAGGACTTGATGAGCTGGATGGATCATTTGCAGACTGTTGTGCTGAAGATGTATCTTCTGAAACTGGAGTACTTTCAGGAGATGGTGTAGTTTCAACAGTTGCATCACCATTTGTGGAGTGAAGAGGAACAATTGGATCAGCTACGAGTGGAGAAAATCGGGTGGTGAAAGGTGCAGCATCGTCTTCAGAAGAGTAAAGAGTATCTTCAAGAGGAGAAGGATCGGCTGCTTGATTGTCAGATGATTGTTCTTCAATGATACTGAAATTGTTGAAAACAACATCCATGTCAAAGAACCAGTCAGGACCGGCTCCTGTGTTAGTAGAGTTGGATTCCTGCCAATCAACATAGAAAGATTCGAGAACCATTTTGGTTTGTTTGTTGTATACTCTATAAGCCTTTTGACTTGAAGAGTATCCAACAAAGAAGCACTCATCACCAACTGCATCAAACTTCATTATGCTCTTGTAGTTGTTAAGCAGCGTACATGAGCATCCAAACGGCCTGAAGTAGTCAATCAGAGGTTTTCTTTTAAAAAGCAATTTATAACCCGTTTTCCCGCGCGTCTTCACAGTTAAGACTCTGTTAAGAACATAACAGGCGGTATTCACAGCTTCAGCCCAGAAGATGATCGGCAGTTTGGAGTCGATTAGCATGGTTCTGGCCGCTTCAATAAGTGTACGATTCTTCCTTTCAGCAACTCCATTCTGTTGAGGAGTTCTCATAGCACTGTACTGAAGATGAATTCCTTTGTTGTTGCAGAATGTCACGAAGCTTTGATTTTTGAATTCAGTTCCGTGATCGCTTCTGATTGATCTAACTTTTGTCTTTACTATGTTCTCAATGAGAGGAACAAACAACATCAATATCTCGGCAGCTTCACTTTTGTATTCTAAGAAGTACACCCATGTAAAGCAAGAAAAATCATCTGTTATCACCAAACAATAAGACTTTTTAGCTAAACTTTTAATACTAATAGGACCGAAAAGATCCATATGCAATAGTTGAAGCGGTGAGTCTATAGAGTTCACTGTTTTGGACTTGTGCGATTTCTTGTGTTGTTTTCCTTTGGCACATGCTAAACATTTTTCAGAAAAAGGGAATTCCTTGGAAGGAAGACCTCTGACAAGATTTAATTTTGAAAGTTTGTTAATGTTTTTAAAGTTAACATGTCCTAATCGCCTGTGCCATAACAGTGACTCTGACTCGGATGCTTTAGAAAGTAAACATGTCATTTGACATTCTGATTTAGCATCTCTCATATTTATCACATATGTGTTATTTTGTCTAGGAGCTTTTAGCATGATCATATTGGTGGGCGGAATGAATCAAGGTTTCAGAAAGATGCACTCCATGTCATTGAATAACACAGATATTCCTTTGTCGCAGACTTGTGACACGCTCAACAGGTTGTAGCACAATTCTGGAACATAATTCACATCTTCTAACGTCAGTGCGTCAGAGACCACATCTCCTATTCCTACAATCTTTCCGCCCTTTTCATTTCCGGCGAAGGCAACGAACTCTCCATCAATAAATCTATAGTTCTTGAGAAGTTCCTTTAGACCAGTCATGTGTCTAGAAGCCCCGCTATCAACATGCCATAGATATCTCATCAGTGCGATCAGCCATTTCTGTAACTTATTCTGAAATACAAAAGAAAAACACAGGAAATACACATATAAATACAAGAGACTCTATGTACAATCACGACTCAAACCTTTACTTAGTTGACTTTGGGAATCCAGGTTTGGTTTAGTTTTGATCTATCGTGATTTTCACCCAAAACTGACTCTTGTCTTTTCAAAATTTTTGTGGTTTTATCAAAGATTTTTACTGTTTCTTGAAGGTTTTTAATCTGATCAGAAAGACAGTTTAGTGCTTTGACATCACTGAATTTTAAATGACATGTTTTAACACATGACCCTCATTTCCACATCTAAAGCATTTTGAGTGCTTTGGCTTGATCTTTGGAGAGGGTCTGGATGATGATGGTTGTGATGCTCTTCTCTTGATCTTGCTTGAGCATGAGCTTTCACTGGAACATGGTTCATCAATGTTGTTGTTGCTTGATTCCTCATTTGTGTTGCATTCTGGCTCGCTAATGTCACTTTCTGTATCACTCTGTGATTCTTCAGGAATTGTGTTATCTGTTTCACTTTGTGATTCTTCAGAACATGACATATCTGTTGATGATGGAGTAAACTCTGGAATTTCATCAGTAAGAAATTTTCCAAACCTGTTTCTTTTTAGTTCTGGTACAAACGGAGATGGTCTATATACATTTTCATTATCAGAGAATGCATCATTAAGATCAACACAAACTGGCATGACATTGTCAACACAAATATCTGAGCGTTTGATAGGATTCTTCCTATCATCAGGGTCCACAACGCCCTTTAAATTAAGTTTAGAAGTTAATGTAGTACAGTCATCCGGCCTAGATAAACTATTACAGTTATCCATCCTAGATAAACTATTACAATCATCCAGTTTAGTTAAGTTATTACATTCATCCGAATTCAAAATAGTTTTAGACTTGTCATGACTCCAGATGAACCAATTCACTGTAGAGTAATTGGCACCTGGGTGACCTAACCCCATCGTTTGTCCACCACAACTCTCATCATCGTCCACCTGATCCTGTTGGGTCATATCTGCACTGCTTTTACTTATATTAGAGTTTGACTCAGATTTGTCACATTGTTTTTCAAAAAGATCATTTTTTGGATGTGGTTTTGGAATGGGTATATATTCACTTTTGCTCAAAGGTAAAAATAGAGATTTTACAATTCCCTTTTTATCCTTATACCCAATTCCATCTTTGACGAATGATTTCCTTGAACAATCAAGGATATCTGTATGAGCATGCTTGCTTACATTCCATTTGTCCACAACAATTTGGAGATGATTTGTTTCATTTCTAGATATTTCTAGTTTTTCTGTTAAGTCATTTATTAAAAAATCTTTTCTGAGAACAAATTCTTTTAGAGTTTGCATTTCAGCTATTGTTGCATTTAACTTTCGCTGATATGCTAACTCATTTTCTTTCATTTCAGTGTTGATTTTTTGGATGTCATCCATTTCTCTTAAAAATTTTCCTATTGTGGGACAAACAGTAAGCAACAGCTGTAACACACCTTGGTGAGCACAGCTTTGATTTTATTTCAAGAGGAATACTTACCAGATCTCTCTCCTCAATTGTCTTGGGCACGCTCTGCAGCTTCTCATTTGCTTTGCTGGTGGAGGTCTTCTCAGCCACGAGTGCTTCCTCAGACTCCACTTCTTTTCCTTTATCGGCCACTAGCACTCCTTTCAGACCTGCATTCTCCAGCGCTCCATTCTTTGGCATCTTCGCAGACGGCCCTTCCAGAGAGTTCACGCCGTGTGTGGATTTGGTGCAGATTTTGGCCATCAAAGCCTTGTTTACATCAGCTTCAACCGCTGCAGCCTCCTCTCCCCAGTCAAAGTCCTCAACCACCAACGCCTTCTGCTGATTTGCTTCCCTTCCATCAGTTATGGCCACCATCCTTTTTGCCGGCTTGATCTCTGCTTGACTTAGAGTGGGGCACTCATACTTGAAGTGCCCAAGAGTCTTGCAGTTGTAACATCTGATCTTAGACTTATCAAAGCCCGCTTTTGTAACACCCCAACCGATGGCGGAAACATCGGGATGTCACGTATTGATGATTGTTCAGTAGCTCATGGTGAATAATAATTTCCATTAGATAATTTAAATGGATTACATACACTTGTTCTAGAATTTGTACATCAAATTTGAATAAAACTATACACATATCTTTAAGCATCAATTCAAATCTTCAAGCAAATAGAACCTGAAACATGTTAAGTTGAAAATATTTTGGGTCAACAAAAGTTGGTGAGAATTACATAGGTTTTTGATAATTGAGTAAAAATGATGTGCAATTCATGTGTCATGTCAATCTAGTCCATATGTGAGAACATACTAGAAATAAATCGAGTGCATAACCAACCCTGATGACTGTTATAAAATGATACATACCATACGCTCATGGTCCACTTGAATATGTTATACGATAACAAACACCCACGCTACCTTTGTAGGAGGCACGTATCCGGGTGGGATTGTCAGTCCAATAGATCTATCAATGTTTACCGCCGGCTTGTACGGAGTTAATGATTATGCTAGAATGGTGCTTACTCTAATCATGCTCAAGACATAATGCAACATAGAAAACACATAGACACATTGATGATTGAATTGCATAAATGATGTGGTAACATGTTTCACCCCAAAAACGGTGATAAATAGAAAAGGGGCTATGTAAAACTCACCTTGACAAAATGTTATATCTGTTGAGAAATTTGGATAATTGTGTTGACCAAATGTATCAAGTATCACCCTATAATAAAATAATAAATATGTCTAAGTCTATCGAGTCTACAAATGTATAAGTTTCTAGGGCTTCGATTTGGGATAATTGCTCGTTTGATTAATATTAAAAATATTCGCCAATTGAAAGAAATTTAGTAAATAAATAACTAAAAATCTTTTTATGAAATTTAAATTTAGGATGATCACAATAATGTGTTTAAAGTATAAAAATAATTTTTTATAAAATTATTTTCTTTAAAATAGATTATTAAATCTATTTATTACAAATTGTCAACTTTAACTTTAATAATTTAAAAATACTAAAATCAAAGAATTATTAGTTTAAAATTTATATTTCTGTTCTAAATGATCAGAAATAATTTCTATAAAATTTTGGTGTAAAAATATTAAAAATTGAATTTATTATGATTTAATTATGATTAAAACTAACAGAAATTGATTTAAAATATTAAATAAATGATTTTTCTGAAATAAAAATCATTTCAGAAAAGTTTATTGTCATATAAACTTAGAATAATTTTTGTGGAAATTAATAAGATCGTTTTGATATTTTTATAGAATTTTATAAATAAAATGGAATAAACTTGATTTATTTATTATATATAATAAATAAATAAATTTTGAAAACTAAAAATTGTAGGTGAAGCATTTATATCAGATTAACACAAGATAGTTTTTGTAGAATTTTTAAAAGTGTTTTAGTATTTTAAAAATGAATTTTTTTTAAAAAAATATATATATTTGAGTAAGTTTGTTTGTCAAAGAAAACAATCAAACAAAAAAATAAAAGTGCTCTACCCGGGGTTCGAACCCGAGTCAATCCCAAACACACACAAGCACCAAACCAGCTAAGCTATGTTGATCACTTGTTCTATATCCAACCCTTAATTTATAAAAAAACCTCTCCTTAAAAGCTGTTACTGCTCGCTGCTTGCAAACAGACGCGTGAACAGCTTCCTTCCCTTGATTTGGCTTTAGTTTTTAACCCAATTTATGGAAATATTTGACTAAATTCTTTTCGTGACATGTAAGTGACTGTATATACGCGTATTATACATAATACTCGGCCAAAACATTCCAATAATATACCAATCATACGCGTATATATACTTGGTATGTGCAGAAATTCAAATTCGTGTTTATAGAAGGTTTTGACTCAATTAATCTCGCATCTATACCCTATAAAAGCCGACTAAGAGAACCCCTATAACATACTGCACATACAAACACCAAATCATTCGTATTCGATGCACTAAGGTCCATGTTTTTTACGTTTGAATCATACGACATTAGGTATGTACCTGTTTTAATTCGTAGTTGGTATAGAGTCGATTTGGGGTATAGATCATTAGCCCCATCGTTTCAATTATGATCAGTATCCAATTGTTACGATTATAAATCTAGGGCTCGTAATGATGAATTTGGGGAAGAACATTGTTTCAGCGTATGATATATATATTAAACAAACTGGAATCAAACACAACCACTGATGTAGATCAAGTGGTTGTGTTGTTGCTTTGATAACGAATTGGCGCGGGTTCGATTCCCTGCTGCCACAACTTTTTTGTTTTGTTTGATTGTTTTCTTTGACAAACAAACTTACTCAAATATATATATTTTTTTTAAAAAAATTCATTTTTAAAATAATAAAACACTTTTAAAAATTCTACAAAAACTATCTTGTGTTAATCTGATATAAATGCTTCACCTACAATTTTTAGTTTTCAAAATTTATTTATTTATTATATATAATAAATAAATCAAGTTTATTCCATTTTATTTATAAAATTCTATAAAAATATCAAAACGATCTTATTAATTTCCACAAAAATTATTCTAAGTTTATATGACAATAAACTTTTCTGAAATGATTTTTATTTCAGAAAAAATCATTTATTTAATATTTTAAATCAATTTTTGTTAGTTTTAATCATAATTAAATCATAATAAATTCAATTTTTAATATTTTTACACCAAAATTTTATAGAAATTATTTCTGATCATTTAGAACAGAAATATAAATTTTAAACTAATAATTCTTTGATTTTAGTATTTTTAAATTATTAAAGTTAAAGTTGACAATTTGTAATAAATAGATTTAATAATCTATTTTAAAGAAAATAATTTTATAAAAAAATTATTTTTATACTTTAAACACATTATTGTGATCATCCTAAATTTAAATTTCATAAAAAGATTTTTAGTTATTTATTTACTAAATTTCTTTCAATTGGCGAATATTTTTAATATTAATCAAACGAGCAATTATCCCAAATCGAAGCCCTAGAAACTTATACATTTGTAGACTCGATAGACTTAGACATATTTATTATTTTATTATAGGGTGATACTTGATACATTTGGTCAACACAATTATCCAAATTTCTCAACAGATATAACATTTTGTCAAGGTGAGTTTTACATAGCCCCTTTTCTATTTATCACCGTTTTTGGGGTGAAACATGTTACCACGTCATTTATGCAATTCAATCATCAATGTGTCTATGTGTTTTCTATGTTGCATTATGTCTTGAGCATGATTAGAGTAAGCACCATTCTAGCATAATCATTAACTTCGTACAAGCCGGCGGTAAACATTGATAGATCTATTGGACTGACAATCCCACCCGGATACGTGCCTCCTACAAAGGTAGCGTGGGTGTTTGTTATCGTATAACATATTCAAGTGGACCATGAGCGTATGGTATGTATCATTTTATAACAGTCATCAGGGTTGGTTATGCACTCGATTTATTTCTAGTATGTTCTCACATATGGACTAGATTGACATGACACATGAATTGCACATCATTTTTACTCAATTATCAAAAACCTATGTAATTCTCACCAACTTTTGTTGACCCAAAATATTTTCAACTTAACATGTTTCAGGTTCTATTTGCTTGAAGATTTGAATTGATGCTTGAAGATATGTGTATAGTTTTATTCAAATTTGATGTACAAATTCTAGAACAAGTGTATGTAATCCATTTAAATTATCTAATGGAAATTATTATTCACCATGAGCTACTGAACAATCATCAATACGTGACATCCCGATGTTTCCGCCATCGGTTGGGGTGTTACAGATTGGTATCAGAGCCATGGTTATAGGGAATTAGGTTATTAGAAAAATAATCTAGTCTATAACCATAGGATTTAAGAAGTACTTGCTTCTTTTACTTGCTATTCTCTATCTTCCTCCTACCTCTTATCCCTACTTTCATCCCTACAAGAAGGTTGCTCTCCGTCAGTGGATCTACTCTTAGACTAATAGGACAAATTCCTCAGGTTTAACCTGAACTACCTTGAGATCTAGTCGAAGTTCTGGATTTTAATAACGAACACGTGCAATCTGGAAGGGTGAACGCCTGTATTCTGAGTCTTCTGTCTGGGCTGGCATTGCGCATATATCCCAATCAGACGAGGGACCCGGATGCCTACCTGGGAATTCTCGGGATGAGTGTTCACTTATAGGCTAAAGCATGTCTTCATATGTTATTAGAATCTGGAGTCTTTGATAAGTCAACGTTTTCGTTTATTCGTTTTAATTAATGAATAAATGATTACATTCCTTATATCACCTCATTCATTTCATGCCACATTGAACCTTCATTGTGTCCCTTACGGATCATGTCTCCACGTCGTAGCACTCGCAATAACAGTGGTGAAAACCAAGAGGAAAGTAACAACAACCACAACACCAACCACAACAACAACAAAAACAACAAAGGTGTTGATGCCCGACTGGCTGCGATTATCCACAACCCTGCTCAGGTTACTAATCCTAATCGTCCTGGTAATTTCAACTATGGTCAATGCTATGAATGTGGAAACCCAAATCACTACCGTAACCGATGCCCTAAACTAAACCGAGATCAAGACCCTCCAGCTACTTAACAGCAAGTACCACCATTTAAATGTTGTATGCTTTTAATTCTATGTAATGGCGCTTTTGATTCAAGTAATAAATTCAAGTATTATCATAACATCTGTGTGCATGCTTGTTTGAATGTGAACTAATTGCTATATCTATAATCATACTTGCTTACTTGTACAACAATTAGTTGACTACCAAACAATCTACTCAACGATTGGTGGAGGTCATCATGTCTTTCCAACAGTCGGGGAGAGGCCCTACCACCTGCTCAACGACTGGTGGAGACTATCAGACCTGCTCAACAATCGGTAGAGTCATAGAGAGACGCAAAACCCTAATGTAAGGTAAATGGGTGATTACGGTCCGGAACGTAATCATGAATTTACAGGTACGTTAAGGTGGTGTGAAATGCTATCAAGATTTTCGGTAGTTAACCAAATGTAAACTCTAGATGTCTAGTAGTTCATTTAGTAAATCAACTCACACGTAACACGCCGCTTACCCACATCATTCGAGACAGATTATTCTATTCATGTCGTGCCTTAACACAAACATTCACCAGGTCACACTTGTCCCAATTTCGATCCAATCCCCTTTAACCCTGTGTTTTCAACAACTTCGGGACGAAGTTTCCAAAAGTAGGGGAGACTGTAACATCGCAAAAATTCTCACCGAATTTCTATACGAAGAAGCCCTTATTTTATCCTTTATGTGCCCAAGTCTATAATTACTTTTCCTAACTCGCAACATATATATACATATATATATATATACACATATATAATGCATTTTTTTTTATAAATAATAATAATAATAATAATGATAATAATAATAATAATAAAAAAAATGCATTATATATGTGTATATATATATATGTATATATATGTTGCGAGTTAGGAAAAGTAATTATAGACTTGGGCACATAAAGGATAAAATAAGGGCTTCTTCGTATAGAAATTCGGTGAGAATTTTTGCGATGTTACAGCTTTTCCCATACCAACTCTTCGACCAGTTCTATCTTGAAACCTCTTCACCCTCAAAGTGATCATGGCCATCTGCCATTTCAAATCCATTTCCTCCATATCATCTGGGTCAACCTGATACATGTCTTCAGGATTCATCATCTCGCTCTTAATTTCACCTGTCTTTAAAGCCTCAAAGCTAGACATGAAAGTGTTGAAGAGCTCAACATGTTCGTTTGCAAGCATTGTGAGCTGTGGGTTAAGTGTCTTAGCAGTTGTGTCAGAGTATGAGACTGTCTTTCCCGAACTTGAACTACCACCACCCATTGCATCCACATATGCATGTGACGAGCTTGAACCCATGTTTCCAACTGGAGTCATTAATGCCAGATTCTTCATAGCTGTGGTGGGCACAGCTTTTGGAGCAGTCTGGTTCATCTCTCTTTTCGTGATGTCCATTTCGAAAGATTTTAGAGTGTTGATGAGATCAGCCAATGTAGATTGAGCATCTAGATACTCTTTTCTGATCAGCATGCACTGTATGCTCCATTCTTTGGGCAGGGAGTCGAGCAGTTTCTTGATGGAATTTTGGTTGTTAACGGGAATTCCTGCCTTCTTCATCTTGGTTAACATACTCATGAATCTCTCGATATGTGAGCTCAAGCTTTCACCACGAATGCTACCGAACATGTCATATTCTTTCTGCACCATATCTTGCTTATATTGGCGCATCTCTTCATTCCCTTCATAGTACTCATTTAACGCAAACCACAGATAGTGCGCAGTGCCATACTCCTCAAACATGTTATAAACATCGTTTGATAAGGCCATGGTAAGGGCACCATAAGCCTTATGATCTCTCTGAAGTAGCTGTTTATCGACATCAGTGTAAGTGGTTGGATCAGGGTTAAACTCTTCTCCTGTGGCAGTGGTTCTCATTGGAATGTGTGGGCCCAACTGGATAGAATTCCATTGGGTGAAGTCCGTGACATAGAAGAATGACCTCATTCTGTTCTTCCAAGTTCCATAGTCTTCTACACCTTTTAACTTAGGAACTCTAGTTGTTGTTCCGGTTTCAAGTTCTTGTTGAGTGATAGGATTTACAGTTGAGTGGTTATCGTTACCGGCCATGATTTAAGTAAATTTTAACAGTTTTGTTTATCAGATGTTAGTTAACAGTCCAAAAATTTGTCCAGTCCTTAAGTACGCAGTGAAGTACGCAGCAATCCAGGTCAAGTACGCAGCAGCCTGTAAGATTGTAAACAGCCTTGTTAAGATGTAGTCTTTTGATAAGTACGCAGTCCTGCAAGTACACGTGTAGCTGTGTTTCTTGATAAGTGCGCATATAAGTCAACACTTGGGCATGGTAAGTGCTCAGTCTTGACTGATCAGTCTGCGCACTAAATGAAGTACGCAGACACTTAAACTCTCGTTTAAGATTTAAGTGCGTAGAAACCCTAGCCAAGTACTCAACACTACACTTCTCAATAAGTACGCACAAAAACAGGGATTTCTATTTAAGTGCGCAGAAACCCTAGTTAAGTGCTCAAGACGATTAAAAGCAATAAGTACGCACAAACTTGTTTGCGTACTAAAACCAGAGATTTAAGTACTCAACAATCACAAGTATGCAGTATATGAGCTAAGTACTCAAACCAAGAAACAAGTGCTCAACGTATGAAATAAGTGCGCAGAACAGGCTGTGAAAAACACAAAAACTCAGCTGAATTCTTTCCAAAACATTTTCATTTCATTCTGAAGTGCTTGGATTGAATTTCTACCTAAAATGACATACTATTAACCTTCAGAAACACAATTTCCACGAAATTTGAAGCCAAAATATAAGAAAAACACCTAAATTTAAAAGTTCATAAAAAATAATCTTGATAATAAAAACTAACAAGATGAGGGTTTTGGTATCTTAAAATAGATACAATCTAGAGCACAGAGGCTCTGATACCAAATTGTAAGTCCCAAATACTAGATCTTGTTAAATGCAATAGATTGTTATCACTTAGAAACACCTATTTGTTAGGTGTTTTAAGTGATTAATCCAGAAAAACAAAGATACTAGATAAAGCTAGCAAAACCGACACACAAGATAAAGAGATTCAAGCTTTCCATTACTGATAAACATCAAAGAACCATGGATTACATAGAATTAAGTACGCACCCTTTAAACTTGTGCTATCAAGATAATATCCAAAACCCTAACCCTAGAGCTGCACACACACATTGCTTATATAGGCAGGCTGATGGGCCTGCGCACTTAACACAAGTGCGCAGGGCCCGTGCCCTAAGTGCGCAGCCTAGGGTTTCCTCACAAAACTTTGTGTTAATTACATAATAAGCCCCCTAACTATCAAACTATACAACTAGCCATCAAAAGTCTATGATCTGGTAACTGTGGTCTCAATATAACCCAACATTATTATTATTATTATTATTATTATTATTATTATTATTATTATTATTATTATTATTATTATTATTATTATTTAGATTATTCTAGTATGTTTATATTTATGGTTTAGATATACATTGTAAATTAGGATCGATTATCCTTTCCTAATTAGGCTTATGGTTATCCCTATATAAAGGGCCTCTCGTGTATTCTTTTGATTCATTCACAATAATAATATCATAAGAACTTTTATGGTATCAGAGCTTCGGTTCTAACCATCTCCCACCCTCGCTTCTTTTCTTTTTTTCCGATCAGCTTCGGCTGTTCTTTTCCTTTTTTTTTTTTCCAATCAGCTTCGGTTGTTTCTGTCTGTTTACATCAACAGCAATAAACCCCTACCTCTGTTCAGATTAACATTGTTTGTTTCTGTTCGATTACATCAGCAGCAACAAACCTCTTCCTCTTTTTCGATTCTATCAGCAGTTATCAGATCAACACAGTTTTTTGTGAAAGTAGCGCACCTGCTGATTTTGATCAGCCGATCAGCAGCATCTGATCCGTAATGGCCAAAGAAGAGTCATTATCTACTGCACTAACTCATCATTAGATGAGCTAATATTAGCGCACCATAAGTTATCAGTGGTTCTGATCTTCTTACTTTTTACCAGCAATATTATTAAAAAAAACAAAACAAATAAAAAACCTAGCACTTTCCTATGGCCCAGTACCTATTAGCACCTGGCCCATCTGTTTACTGCCCACAGGCCCACTTTAATTCATAGCCTTCGGGCTACAATGCCCTCTGTCCATGTCCATCAGACCTCAATGCGGCTATGGCATCGATGCAGCTCAACTATCAACACCCGGAAATTATGGACATAGGAGCTTCCTCACACACCACTGATGAATAAGGTATGATCAAAATTCCCAATTCTTATCCCGTTAGCAGTAAAATATTGGTCGGTAATGGCGCATCTTTTCCCATTCAAGGGTCTGGAACAGGCTACTTAACCTTACCTAACCGGACCTACATATTACCCAATATCCTTTACTGCCCCTAAATAATCAAAAAGTTAATTTCTGTTAGACGGTTTACCCGTGATAATAGTGTTTCCATTGAGTTCGGCCCATTTGGTTTTACTTTGAAAGACCTTCGAACTGAGGGCCTACTTTCCCGCCACAATAGTACCGGCGATCTCTATCCAGTCACCCCACCAGAGCTTCCTCCTCAAGCCGCATTCATAACCTCTGCCTCCCTCCATGGCACGATCGTTTGGGACACCCCGGCACTCAGGTCTTGGATATTCTTAGTCTTCATTTTAATTTTTCATGTAATAAGCACAAATCATCTAGCATTTTTCATTCGTGTCAACTTTCAAATAGCAAACGATTACCTTTTTGTGCATCTAATTCATTTACTTTTGCACCATTTGATATTATTCATTGTGACCTTTGGGTATAAATATTATATGGTGTTAATTGACAATTTTTCTCACTTTATTTGGGTCTATCCTTTGAAATATAAGTCTGAGACTTTTCCAACTTTTGTAAAATTTCACCGCCTAATTTACACCCAATGTAACCGAAACATCAAAACCTTCCAATGTGACTTAGGAGGCGAATTTGATAACACCGCCTTCAAAAACTTTGCCACTCAGCATGGGCTTCTTTTTTGCTTTTCGTGCCCTCAAACTTCTTCCCAGAATGGTCGTGCTGAGCGAATGATTCGTCGCCTGAACGACATCATTCGAGCTCTCCTATCACTCTCCCATCTCCCGCCCAGTTTTTGGGTCGAAGCACTTCATACTGCAACTTACCTTCACAACATTTTACCTACCAAACGGCTCAACTTCTTCACTTCCACCTTCGCCCTATACCTAAGACACCCAACCTATGATCACCTTCATGTTTTCGGATGCGCCTGTTATCCCAATACCTCAGCCACTCAACCACACACCTCGGCCACTCAACCACACAAACTTCACACCCGTTCTACCCGATGCATATTTCTCGAATACCCACCCGACTTTCGTGGGTACCGATGCTTCGACCCCACCACGGGCAAGGTCTCCATCTCCCGACATGTGAGCTTTGATGAAACTGTGTTCCCTTACACCATTCCAACCCCAACAGCCTCGTATCGCTTTCTGGACGATACACCACCACCCGGTTTCACCTTTACTCGTCCCATTCCTACACCCGGTCCACCACCACCTCCACCACCACCACGTCCACCCACTACAGTCCTGTTTCCGCTCACATACAGCCGCCGACCCAAACCACTAGCTGCCCCATCTGCCCATCCACCACCATCGGTCTACCAACAGTATCAGACCCAATCGGCCCATCCGACTCCCACCACACCGGCCCGGCCCACTGTACCATCGACATCCGTACCTAATACCCGACCCCCTCTGTCTCACCCAATGTCCACTAGATCTAAAATTGGTTCCCTGAAACCTCCACAATACACCTTACACACCCCGACCCTTTCTCCTGTCCCAAAGACCTATCACCAGGCCTTCACCGACCCGAACTGGCTGCGCGCCATGCAAGCCAAATTTACAGCTTTACAAGAAAATGAGACGTGGGATTTGGTCCCCCAACCGGTTGATAGACCAGTCATTAGGTGCATGTGGTTGTTTCGGCATAAATTTAAATCAGATGGTACACTTGAATTGTATAAAGCACGGTTGGTTGTTAATGGGAAGTTGCAAACCGTGGGCATTGATTGTGGTGAGACATTTAGTCCAGTTGTCAAACCTGCTATAATTCACCCGGTTTTATCTTTGGCAGTTTCAAGGTCTTGGCCTGTTCATCAGTTGGATGTCAAGAATGCGTTTTTGCACGGGAACCTAAATGAAATTGTCTTTATGCACCAGCCCCCCGGTTTCATTGATAAAAGTTTTCCAGGATTTATGTGCAAGTTAAAGAAGTCGTTATACGGGTTGAAACAGGCACCTCGGGCATGCTATACCCGCTTTGCTACATACATTCTTTCCCACGGGTTTCGTAGCAGTGCATGTGATAACTCCCTATTCATATATAGTCATGGTTTTGATATTGCTTATCTTTTATTATATGTTGATGATATTGTCCTTACAGCATCTTCAGATAAGTTATTGCAATCTATTATTCAGACACTCTCTCGAGAGTTCGCCATGACAGACTTGGGTCGCCTGCACCTTTTTTTGGGCATCAGGGTTACACACAAACCCACGCGTTTAATCTTGGATCAAACTCAATATGCTAAAGACATTATTAACCGTGCATATATTTCTTCATGTAAACCTTGTGCCACTCTGGTTGACCTGTCATCCAAGCTTAGTGCTACGGACGGCCCATTATTTCATGATCCCACCTTATACCGTAGCCTTGTAGGAGCACTCCAGTACCTCACGTTTACCAGACCTGATATTTCGTATGTTGTTCAGCAGGTCTGCTTGTTTATGCATAAGCCTCATGATCCCCATTTTGCGTTCATGAAACGAATTATTCGTTATCTTCAAGGGACAATAGACTACGGCATTCGCATGGTGAAATCTGATACGACTTCTTTAGTGGCCTACTTAGATGCTGATTGGGGCGGGTGTCCTGATTCCCGTCGTTCAACAAGTGGCTACTGTGTATTTCTTGGTAATAACTTACTCTCTTGGTCTTCTAAGCAGCAACCCAATGTCTCTCGCTCCAGTGTAGAGGCTGAATACAGAGGGGTTGCCAATGCAGTTGCAGAGGTTACTTGGCTTCGTAATCTCTTACTAGAATTGTGTGTTCCTCTCCTACGGGCTTCGGTCATCTTTTGTGATAATGTATCTGCAGTTTACTTATCAGATAATCCTGTGCATCATCAACGAACAAAACACATTGAGATCGATATACATTTTGTTCGCGAAAAGGTTCGGGTGGGTGATATTCGAGTTATGCATGTCCCGGCTCCTTTTCAGTACGCAAACATCTTCACGAAGGGGTTATCTTGTCAGCTTTTTCAGTCATTCCGATCCAGTTTGACTGTTTGTCCATCCAACCCTCAAACTGCGGGGGAGTATTACTATTTAGATTATTCTAGAATGTTTATATTTATGGTTTAGATATACATTGTAAATTAGGATTGATTATCCTTTTCTAATTAGGTGCTAGATTAGGTTTATGGTTATCCCTATATAAAGGGCCTCTCATGTATTCTTTTGATTCATTTACAATAATAATATTATAAGCACTTTTAATATCAACTTCATTTCTTCAAACCAGCTCCATCCAACTCCATCGACGATGAACAGAGATATTTTCAATTAAAAAAAAACAACTTCATCGACAACAAAGAACAACTTCTTTGATGGTGATCAACCGGCTTCATGGGTCTCCTTCTTTCTTTATTCCTCTGGTTTGTCTCTCTAAGAATATTAAGGTTTTGTTTTTATGGTTTCTGCACTTTTAGAGAAAGAAAAGAGATGGGGTTTCTGTCACACCTTCAAATTTCCACTTGCGGAGTTTTACCGCGAGACGCGTGACAAACCAGGATCCAAGTCAACGGTCACAATAAACGACACTATATGAAATACGTAAACTCAAAACATAATTATTATATCAGAAAACTGTAGCAGAAGCATTTTCAAGTTACAAAACCAAGTGACAGTGTGTTCCGAAATGATTATTTAAAGGCATGAAACTAAGCCCTAGACGCCATGCAGACTCGTGCGCCTAGTCCGTGTGATGCTACCTTAGCGACCTGAGAAAAACATGCCAAAATGACGTCAACATATAATGCTGGTGAGTTCACAGGTTTGTAAAAATGTTACCAAGTGTTACCAGATGTTACGAAATGTTACCAAGTCCAAAACCTGTCAATACTATATCAAATGAAACCAAAGTACACTAGCTAGGCGTATGTTTTGTTACTACTACAATTGGAAAACCATTATTAAACACGTTTAGCAAATTTAGCATATGTTCAGCCCGAATAATGTTCAGCAAGTTTAGCAAGTTCGAGACAATATGCACCCGTCCGACCTCCAGTCGACGAGTGGGGCAGGTTACGCCCAATAGATCTATCCACATTTCCCCAGTTGTGCATCCCCGCACATTCATGGTTTCCCCGGGGACTTCAAAAGATCGTATAGCAACTCAAAAGTAGATCATAGTATGACATATATTACAAAATATAAGTTTAGCGCAGGTTTTCTCCCCCCAAAAGTAAATCCAGTCAAGTGGGTCGTGAAACTCACCTTAGGTTGCGTTTTCTTCAAGATAATAATAAAAGTTAAGCCCTCGATAATCCCAACTACCGGAGATCTATCAAAAAGTTCACATAAGTGTTCCGACTAATAACCATAAGGTTATCTAGTCCCCGATTGTCCAGATCGTGACCAAGTATGTTTAAAAACGTATTTGACTGTTCAACTGACACACTAGACTGACCCAACATCCCGTTGGTGACCCATTACATAAACTAATCAAGCATACATAGATTACACATAAGGTTCAAGCATAAAACACTTAGTTTGCATCAAAAATCGCACATACGGAGTTGTAAGGTCGAATCAGCATTCAACAGGTCCAGGTTCGACCCAATTGACCTTGGTTCGACCCTTTTGTGGTTCATTCGACCTATACACAAGTTCATACAACCCAATACAAGTTCATTCGACCTTAACACATATCCATTCGACCTTAACATGTGTTAATTCGACCTAAATCAAGTTCGTTCGACCTAACTGAATCACATTCGACCCCTAGTAAGCGAGGTTCGACCCCTGAGCAACTACCTTCGACCCCACGCTGGTCGAAGGTGTGGCAGGTTCGACCCCTGCAGCGCAAATCTTCCTAAAGCGCATCAAATCGCATCAAAACTATCCGAAAACATCACGAAACACTGCAGTCAAGTATGAATGACATATCCCTACAAAACCCTACCAATTTTACTCCTAAGTCAGTCCATTTTAACACTTACCCAAAGTGGTAAAATTATGGAAATGTCACATCATGCATGAAAACTTTACCCAATTTGGAAAATTTTCGAAATCCTTTCATAATCATCTCAAAATGCTCAGTTTAATATGTGCATGAAAACCCCCAATAGTTTTATCAATAATAACAACATGCAACAAGCCCTAGATTTATCAAAAATCCCCAAACTAGACATGATATCATCATCCATCCAATTGTAACCTAAAACAATCATAAACCAACACCATTAGCAGCCCCTAGATCATGTTTCTATCATTTGTACAACAGCAAATCATTAAACAACACATAATATCACATAACACACCATTAACATATGTTTATTGATATGAAAACTCATGTTTAATGATAAGGTTTTGTTTAGAAAGATGTTTGAAAGGTTTTTAATCATAAAAACATCCTTAGAACAGATCTGAACATTTGGGGTTAAATGAAAACGAATCAAAATGCTTTAAAAAGTGTTTTGGATTAAGAACACACCTTAGATTCTTGATTAGATGATGTTTGTAGGTAAGATTATGAAAAACGAGAGCAAAAACTCATTCCTCAGTGATTAAAATCGATAAATAGTGTTTAGAGGCGACTAGGGTTTGTGAAATGATAAAAAATGACAAAGTGTGGTATTTATACCAAAGCCACATTCGACCCCTACACATGGTCGAATGAGACTTTTTGAGGTCGAATGACCTTTTAAGTTGTCCCAAAATCCAGGTTCGACCCCCTACAGGTCGAACCAGATATGTGTTTCCCAGATTTTCCAGTTTTGTCGTTTAAACGCGTTTTAGCACATCCTAACACATGAACATGTAATCCTAACATATGTTAAGCATATACAATCATGTTTACACCTTTGAAACACGTATCTGCACATTGTATCACATGTATGTATTAATCCACGTATAACCCTTAATTAAATCTATGTAATTTCACCAACAACGGGACTCAAGATTAGTGTATTTACAAACCACTCCCAATGATCCTCAAGATCATTAAACCCTAGACAATCCTAACTTAACCCGACTCAACTGACCCAGTTAAGTCTGTTTATAAATGTTTTTCGCTAAGGTAGACTTAAGTTTTACCAAAATGTTTAAGCCGGACATGCCGGGTGTCACATCATCCCCACGTTGAAATAATTTTCGTCCCAAAAATTGCACGAAGCCAAAAAAGGAAAGAGGGGCAAAAAGAAAGAAATGAAAAGAAAATTTACCAGTCGTTACAGTTTCAGATGAGGCGTCATCAGGAAGGTGGCTGTATGCGGAGGTGTGTGTGATGACGCCGGTGATTGACGGTGGTCGGGGTTCGATTCAAGATGTTAATAGAGAGAGATGGTGGTGGTAGTTGGTTTGAAGATGATGTTGGTTCAATCTTAGTGAGATGAGAAAAGAGAAGATAAAAGTCACAATAAAAGAGGAGAAATCTGACAACAAACAGACACAGAGAAAAAGAGTAGGTTAATATTACAAAACTAACCTTTATTTTTCTGACAAAAAGGTAGACGTGGCAACATCTAGACAATGGAAATGAGTTTTCAGGGTTTCATCAAGTGGAGTGGGTTTGCAATTTAGGATTGCCCTATATATATATAGGGTAGGGTTCAAAGAGGAACCATAGCTTAAGTAGGAACCATAGGAACCACTTTATAGCCATTGATCTCTAATGGCATGATTGTAAATGAGTAAAACATTAATTAATTGTTTATTTTAATCAAAGAGTATTATTGACTTTTGTTCATTATGCTTAGGTAATTAAGTCTAAATTTGTAACTGAATAATTATTAACCCCCATTTATTATACTCAATCCCTATAAAATCTCCCTATCAGTTTTTTTTATTTCATTCATTATTATTGACATATATATACATTAGTGTATATTAATTTCTTTTTTGTTTTTTCATTCATCGTGAACGCATATATACGTTGGTGTATATCAGTATTTTTTCTCATTTACCATCATTATCGACACAGATATACGTTGGTGTATACCAGTTTCTTTTTTGCTTTTTCATTCATCGTCATCACCTTTAAGGTTCGGTCTCTTATCCTCTTTATGTAATATACACCAATGTATACTATACATTGGTGTATAGGCATTTGGCCTGTTCATCCTCACAGTGGTTGTCTCTTATCATCTTTATGTAATATACACCAATGTATAATATACACTAGTGTATATGCATTTGAAAATAATAAAAGCATCTCCTTCATTTTGACGTGATAATCCTAATTAGGGTTTGGTCGCTTAACCCTAAATGTAATATACACCAACGTATATTATCAAAAAAATACATAACCTCAATGTACTGCACATTCGATTCAAAGAAATTATGCAATTGATCTAATCTAACCTAACAAAATCATTACAAATACAATTCCAATTTATTATACATTTCGATCTAACAAAAACAAAAATAAATACCTAATACATCCAAGCAATTGAAGATTAAAAATAATAACGATTGATTAGTTTAAAAAATATAACAAAAACAGAAAATACATACATGTATATGAATTGTTGATTAGGGTTGTTCTTCAATATAATGATCGTAATAGTGGTTGAGAGTTTTAAGGAAACCAATCAATTCTTATTTAGTAACTGCTTTGATTATAAATTCTAATTATAATAAAAAGCTAATTAATTAAATATATATTTACACTAATACCCTATAAATCAAAATAAAAAATGGATGGCTCAGATTGGTTCATAAGTTCCTAACTAGGGTATTGGTTCCTATTTAATCTTATTCCTATATATATGGGTTATGATCAAATACACAAGACACTTTTTCTAAGAAGGGTGAGAAGGATTGTAATCCATTGATCATATATTTGAAGGGTTGAGATTAGTTTGTTTGAAAAAAATAAATAATAAATTAGAGGAAGGGCATAAAAGGAAAACCACATTTGTTGACTTTCTCTCTCCAATGCAATGCACATGTTAATTCCCCCATCATTTTAAAACGTCTACAACTTTTTCATACGACATTTTTTTTTCAAAAAAATTTCACCATATTAACGAGCGTTTTTTATCTTTAATATGAGTACTACATTGCTACATTAAAATTGAAAAAAAAAATTCGTGCTAAATGGGTTTTTTTTCTCCGTTGTGTCTTTTGCTCGTTCGTTGTGTTATAGTATGCATGTGTGCTTTATAAATATGTTATTTATATTTTTTTAGTCTACACATGATTTAACTTTGTCCATTGTGTTTTTAGTATGCTTTTCAATGTGTTTTACGCAAACGAGTTTTGTATTTAGGTGTATGTTGTGTTTTATTATGTTGTTCATTGTGTTTAAGTCTATTATTCATTGTGTTTTAGTCTTCTGTTCATTGTGTATTTAATATGTCGTCCATTGTGTTTTATTGGACTGTTGATTGTGTTTTATACTCTATTGTTCATTGCATATTTAATTGGTACTCATTGTGTTTTACGTTATCTCTATTGTGTCTTACGCAACTGGGTTTTCAACTTTTTTCCAAAAGTATTCATTGTGTTTTAATTTTCTGTTCATTGTGTCCTTATTATGTCGTCCATTGTGTTTTACACAATTGGGTTTTTAACTTTTTTTTCAAAGTATTCATTGTGTCTTTAGTATGTCATCCATTGTGTCTTACGCAACTGGGTTTTCAACTTTTTTTTTTTCAAAAGTATTCATTGTGTTTTAGTCTTCTATTCATTGTGTCTTTAGTATGCCGTTTGTGTTTTACTAGTCTCTTGATTATGTTTTACACCCTATATTTAATTGGTGCCCATTGTGTTTTACACTCCATTGTGTCTTACGCAAGTGGGGTTTGAATTTTATTTTTTCCAAAAGTATAACAATATGGTACTTATATTAAAGATAAAACGACGCTCAATTTTATGGTATAATTTTTTTTTTAAAGATGACGTATAAAAAAGTTACGGACATTTAAAAATGAAGGTGGAAATGGCATGTGACTTGCATGTGCATATGCTTTTGACAAAATTACCCCTCCCACTTGTTTAATCTTTGGACACATGTCATTTTCTAGTGGCTTCTCACCCTTCTCATTTTTTGTAGCTTTTGTAGAATAACCCAACCCATATATATATATATATATATATATATATATATATAGGGTGTGGATAATATGGAAACCCTATCTTTTGGAAAAACCTTGCAAACTCTCTTATGACCATTGATCAAGCTTGATCAATGGTCCATGATTATTTGAATATAATAATCATAAAGCATGTGGGCCAATCTAATAAAAAATATAATTAAGGGCACTAAGGTAATTTTAAACATGAGATTTGACACTTCTGAATCCTAGGTTTTAAAAGGTTGATTTGACACTTGTCAAGTCACCTCTCTCCTACTTTATGACACTTTTTCCAGCACCAATATTAACATACGTTAGTGTTGTGATACAAAATTCTGACCTCGTGTGAGACATCGCTAACATGTGTTACCAGGCATATACTAAAAAAACATATTAAAAGAACACATAAAATGTGTATTTATTTAAGAAATGATAAAAACGATCATAACAATAAACACTAAAACATATCAAAAACCGTTTAATACAAACATAATTATTTGTGAATTTTCAAAAAAAAAAAACTATCATAACAACATAGAAAAAATCTAGCTATTCTTCGTTCTTGATCCTCATCATCATCTTTAACTCAAAAACATCTTTTCACCTACAAAAAAAGTAAACACGTGTTAGCTGGGCTCTATAAAACACATAATGGGACATCAATGACATGTGTTAGTGTATTCTAAAATATATGTTTTACTGAAATAACGTATGTTATACAAACCGTAACACATGTTAGTTGAGTATATACTAACATGTGTTAGCATCACTAACATGTGAAAGGGCGTATACTTACATGTGTTAGTTGGGCTCCCCAACTAATATGAACCCTAACACCTGTTAGTTAGGCATATACTAGCACGTGTTAGCATCACTAACATGTGAAAGGGCGTATACTTACATGTGTTAGTTGGGCTCCCCAACTAATATGAACCCTAACACCTACTAGTTAGGCATATACTAGCACGTGTTAGCATCACTAACATGTTTATAAAAAAAATAGACATATACCCTATACGAGTTCATAACAATTTCACTTGCCAAAAATTTATTTAATAGAATATAAAAATTATTTAAACACCCTATTCACCAAAAGATTAAAAATTTATAATCTTTATAAAAAAACATCACTTACCACAGCCACATCACCAACGCCGCCTTCTTCCAATAGCCTACTCGTGAAAACCCACACTGAAACAGATACACATGTTAGTTTGGGATCCTTAAAAACATAATGGGACATCACTAACCTGTGTTAGCATATACTAACATAAAAAGACTACAAATTTATTCATCAATCACATGTGATCCATCAACCTCATGTCCCCAATCCAATAAAAATATAACACAAACAAAATAATAATAATAAAAAAAATAAAAATGGTTAACATAAGTTTTTTTTTTCATTCAAGCATTTGATCGAACACTTGGTATGCAAACAAAAATTATCCCCAAAACTGTTATTATTATTATTCTAACAAAACCCAAAGTCTATCGCTTTGTAATAATAAAAAATATAAAGAAAAACACATGATTCACCCATTTTTAAATCATAACACTTCATTGACTAGATTCCTAATTCTTTAACACGTCAACTTTTCAAACTTTTACCAACAGTTTTTATTTTATTTTATTAATCTTTGCTTTAAGTTAATAAAAAAGCCCATTTTAATTTTTTTCCCAAGCCTTTTAAAAGGCCCAATGTTTATAAAATAGGGTTAAATAAACCACATTATTGTAAGCAGCCATTTACTATGCTGGTCATTATTATCTACATTTTTTATATTCCTTCCGTGAATACAACCATTTAGCCATTTACTATGCTCATCATCATAACATTATCTACATTTGCTCATCTCATACATAATAAATAATTGTTATTATTATTAAAAAAGAAGAAAGAATATGCCTGAAACTCGATTACGGTTCCTCGATTGCTGATCTCGACTGTGAATCTCGATTAATATATGCTCTATTTCGAGTCTGATGTGCCAGAGAGCAGCCGAAAAAGGTGAAGGTGGATCGAAACAGAGAGCAGCCGTAGGTTCGACGCAAGTATGTTGTTCATCGTCGTGTTGCTCTGTTCATCGTGCTATTGCAGACACAGTCACAGACATCATTTTTTTTTCTTTCAATCCTTGGTTCAGATGGCTGCCTAGTGTGACGGTGGAGTGGTAGTTGAGGAGAACGTTTGGGAGAAAGGGGAAGGGTTACAAAGAGATGGAGTTTTAAATGTTGAATCTTGGTTCTGAATAGAGAGGGGAGAGGAGAAAGAAGAACAGGAAATGAGAGTAGGAGAGAGAAAGAGTTTGTTTATATAGAAGGTGGGATAATTCAAAAATTAAAAAAAGAAGGGGGAAATGTAAAATGACTATTGTATCCTTTATAATATAATATTAAGAGAGTTTGGCTTAGATGATGTGGCACAACATGGGCCAAGTAATGGGTTTCTTAGGGTTTTTCCATTTGGGAGGGTTTTCTCCCTATACTTCCACTATATATATATATATATATATATATATATATATATATATATATATATATATATATAGGGGAGGGTTATCTTGAGAACGCTAAATATTGTGAGAACCGTGAGAACAAGTACAAAAATCAATCAAAATCAATTTTTTTTAATACAAATCCCATTATAATCAAAATACAACATTAATAAATGAATTTTCTTTCTAAATAAGTCATCTTTTCTTGCAAAAACACTTTTAAATTAACTTTTTACACATGTGTAAATGAAACAGTTTACACATGTATAAACAGCAAATTTACACATGTGTAAAAACAAATTATTTCCGTATACGTTTGAATTTTTACGCGTAATTTGTGTTTTTGAGATGGAATTTTAATAATAAAGACAAGTGTAAAAAGAAATTTGGAATTTGAATGGTTTTAGATGCCGTTCTCACGGTTCGCACGAAATATATGTTCTCAAATTAACTTTCCCCTATATATATATATATATATATATATATATATAGAGAGAGAGAGAGAGAGAGAGAGAGAGAGAGAGAGATGGTTGATCAACAATAATAATAATTTCAGTTAACAAAATGTAGCCATATGTGTGTTGCGAGCCTCATAAGAACACATTACACATGCATAACTTAAGGAAATAGATTGAAGAATGTGGATAAAAAACTAATAAAAGCCAAAAAAATTGGAGAACTTTTGAACCCAGTGAATGAACATCAAGTAGAACTCTTCAAGAAAAAGAAAAGTAAAGACAAATTCTTATTGACCTTGTTCGCTTGTTGATGGCCAGTGTTGTTTACCCTTCAAGAAGAAACGACTTGTGTTATAGGAAACTAAACCATTATGACGAATACAAGACGTGTCCCTGATTGATAGGTCGGCTTATACAAGTTCAACGTTGGTAAACTACCGGTCCACCACCATGAGACAACTAATAACGATTTTCTCATCCTCATTATTGGTTGCTTATGTCTTACCTTTCGAAGCCTTATGCCCAGTGATTGCATATTAAGTGCTGCCTTGGCAGAAATAGGCACTGAAATGCCTTGTTGCTAATTCAAACCTTGCTTCATAAAATCAGTCATTTTGGTTGTAAATGTGAAAATACGGTTGAATATCGCTATTTTAACACAAACGTGCTGTAAACAAGATCTAATCCATGTAACACTTGTAAAACAAGTGTTGGTTCGGTAATCGTCGCCTATGCAGCCTTCAGTTGTCAAAGAATGTTGTTTTATTTAAAAGAATAGGTAAAGCCAGCATAAAAGTCTACTCTAATACTAATTAGGCTTAAAATTAAAACTAAAATTCTTGTACAACATATGTTATTTGAATGGTTTAGTCCTTGTTATTTGCTTCATACAGACATAATGGTAAAGATCGTTTGAACCACAGTAAGAACAAAAAGGATGATTCCAGCGAATAGAGCAATGATACTCCATGGACTACTAAAATAAGTACGCTTTAACTTCACAACCTTTCTGGGCCAGTAACTATTGAAATGGATATCCAGTTGTTCCCATTGTTCAGTGTAAAAGAAATGTTCCGGGAAAACTTCTTTGCATATTCTGTTTATCATATTCGCAGCCTCTTCATTTGAGCCTTTATGGTTGACAATAACTTTTGAGGTCACCAACTGGGCAATGTCCTCATGAGTGTCGATTAGCATATCCATGGCCCTGGCATATGATGTGACGTAAGGATTGACTACATATGACTGCTCGTACGCAATGAGGTTTCTTAAAATCAACTCAGTGAAGTCATCAATACGCAATGTTGGCATTGTGAGAGTAGGCTTAGACGAAAACCATAAAAAGGTTGAACGGTACATTTGAACTTCCATTGCCATAGGCCATTTTGCATCTTGGTTAGGCGTAAAGCTTACTCCAGCACGGTCAAGTTCTACAGCCGAGTGGATTGTTGAACTTGGAAAACCTGATGATATATCATTTCTAGGCTGGTAACAATGATGCAAATAGCCAAGAATATGATCATGATTGTTATAAGAGCGACTACCGCCTACTTCTATTCTTCCTTGGAAGAGGTTTATATATTTCAGAAGTGGATGGATAAATGCGGTAAGAGATAGACGTTCTTCAAAGTTATAAATAACACACTCGTATATGACTTCGAGAACAAAAAAGGGGATTTGGTTCTCAAGTAGCACCAAGTCATAAGGTATGTACTGGTCCTGCAACCTTAAGTTGGAACCTGTTGAAATCTTGTGAATGAATTCAAGTATGAAACAAGCATCCATAACCATCATTTTTGCAAGTTCGACGTCATCATAAGACTTTATGTCAGCATAACATCCCCTAATCTTCTCTATTACTGAAGTTACCTTCTGCACACATTTTGATAAAAGTTGTGTTGACGACGATTCTGAACGAGACAGTAGATCATGAACAAAAGCAGCTTTCCGCACTTCAAATCGATGCAGATTTTCATCTTTTCTGTGCAATGGTCCAATAGAGACAACCCGTGGCATGAAAGAATATGGGCTGAGATTTCGGAGGGTACTAGGAGCCATGTATATAGATGGTGATAAGGGGTTAGTGACATTTTGATTTTCTCCAACACAATCAAGAAGACTTTGGACGGTTTTATGAACGATATATACATCTCCGCGTTCCACATCCATGTTTTCCATTTGCACTATTTATTGACTGATATCCTCCAACAATATCTGAAAGAGGAATTTGTAAGTATATATATAAGAGTGTATATAAGACACCCATAGCAAAACTGATAACTGACAAGGGTATGCCTAAACAATTTATGCGTCTAAACTACTTATAAGTGGGTGTTTAACCTTAAAACGGTGCGTCCAATTTTGTCTAGTCGTACTAATGAATAATACAATAATGATGATGCATCCAAATCATCACAACGGTGCATCTAAAACAAGCAAATTACAAGTCGCATCATGTAATTTAGTAAGTCATGTACTTTACTTGCTATGTGTGATTTTCATCAACCATATTCAAGAACACATATATTCGAAATTTTGCAAAGAAATTTGCGTGATTCTCAACCATATTCAAGTGTTTTTTTAATAGATCTAATTGTTTACATAGCAAGCTGTATGACATGTGACCATATTCAAGAAGAGACCTAAATGTTTGCAAAGAAAAAAGAAGACTATATTTGGTTTAAAGTTTAAACCTGGCCAATTTTGATCTTATAATAATCTTACACAAACATAAAATCATTTAACGAATATTTATGAAAAGTTTACATGATTTTACTTAAACCATGGATTGCATGCATGCATAGTAAAAAGGCAAGACAAGAAAGGAAATAGACTAAGAAAATACCTCAAAACCTTTGAATGTATTTGCATTGGATAGATTTTACTTCTTCTTTGTAAGAGTACTGAATTGTGAGGAAAGAAAAAATAATTGCAGGATATCTGAAACAAGATAAGATGGTAGGTGGGCAAGTGACCAAGTGTATGTCATATAACACAAGAATTCAATACTGAGTAACTAGTCTAGTCCTGTAAGTCTAGAATTTTAATTTCTTATGAAAAAAAATCACATTTATTTAATCCCTTAAGTCAATATCTTAATTTCTTATGAAAATAATCACATTTATTTAGTCCGATAAGTCAAGAACTTTAATTTCTTATGTAAAAAAGTCACAACCCCCCCCCCCCCCCCCTTATAGGGCCCCAAATTCTAGAAAATATTACATGTAAGATTATTTTGTCTTTGAGATTGCGTTAAGTTCGTATCCATGCTTCACAAGAGTCTGGAAAAAAAAAGATATATGTGATTTGTGTTGGCTTTGAATTTGAAGACATTTACACGAATTTTTCAGACATTATATGCTGATGCGGCTTAATTTACCGTACGTCTATAAACTTGGCACTGTTACTCATGACTTGTTCTTGTTACACCTTGTATTCTAGTGTTGTTGCGTGTAATCATGTAAGGGCGAGATAGAAAGGGCAGATCGGGCAATATCAAAAAGTTCATCTAACTTTTTGAAAGCAGCAAACCTGTTTCAATCGAGTAACTGTGTGATTGTGTCGGCCTCCTTGAAGTCTAGGAAAGATGGCTTGGTTGATTATATATTCATAATCATAGAACACCTTGGAGAATAACGAGTGTATGATCAGTATATAATCCGAAATTAGCAACCATTTATCTAGAGAAATGCACCTCTTCGCCTTGTTTGTTAACTTCTTTCAGTCCTTTTCTAAAGAAAATCATGGCACCATGTGGGCCACGGAGTGACTTGTGGGTCGATCGGCATAATCAAAAGGATATGGGATGACCCTAGCCGCAACCAACCCACTAATGTGTGCTATATCGGCCAACATAATAGCTTTTTGCTTGTCACAAACGTGTCGAATACATGTTATTGTGAATATGTGGATGTATGTAATCATATAAAACTTAACCATGCTCATATTATTATAAACAATCTAATTTATACTCCCCACCTTACGGATACGAGCATAGTCATATAATCGAGTATAACCACTTGCACCAGCAACAATCAATATAGCCAGTGCTCTCGTCCAATATGGTAAGTCAAGAGCTTTTAATTTTTTTTTATGAAAAAATCACAATTATTTAATCCGGTAAGTCAAGAACTTTAAATTCTTGTGAAAAATAATTACATTTATTTAGAAATCGTTGGTTTTTATGTTGTTAATAGATTGATGACATTGAGTTTTATGATCTATAATTATGAATACAAAAAGATGATATATGAATCATAGGATCTAAAGCATTTTTTTATTACGAAAATGGCTCCATATTTGTAATCTGCTTAAGGTCTCAATTTTTTAGCCGACCCTAGTTATGGTTGTTGTATTGCTTGTTATGTTACACTGAATCTTATTGTTTATGGTTTGATATTAATATAACCTAAATAAATTATAAAATATTTGTTGGTTACATGTGGATACGTTAAATGTCGCAACTTAAATTATGGTTTGAATTTTAGAACTACAACAAAAGAAATTATTCAAAACAATGTAACATGATGTAGATAAAGAATTAAGTCATTAACCATGTTACCAAAGGGATCACCATATGCTCTTAGACTCTTAGTCATCTGATAACTGCCTGTAGCCACCAAATGATCCATTCATGTGTGTGTGTGTGTATATATATATATATATATATATATATATATATATATATATATTAGAAACTTAACAAATCAAAATGGCATGTTAAAACATTCAAAATCAAAATCTGAGATTTTTTAAGATGAACAGCCTTATTCGACCATTTCAAAAGGGTCGAATGTGACTTTTTGGTCGAAGGTGGCTTGTTCAAACGGTCGAAAGTGGACAAAAAGGTCGAATGTACATTTTTAAACCAACTTTTTCACATTCGAACCTTATTTCCACATTCGAACCTCATATTTTCCACATTCGAACCCACGTTTGGTCGAATGTGGATTTCCAAGATCAAAAATTTCATTTTTGTATATTTTGTCTGTTTCTAATGTGTTTTCGTGTTTTGTTTTTGCAGATTAACAGTGTCTGAACCTCAAAGTTCTGATATACCAGTAGGTTCATCAGAAAAGGCTGCCGGGAAGAAGCCGGAAGAAGAACTACCATTTGAAGAAGCTCATAATTGTTGCGCTTTTCTTTGCGACTTGAAGAAACATACCGAATTCACCGGTATTGTTGACTTTCTGAAGAGGAGTAGAGTTGTTGATGCGATTGCCACTCCTGCTATCATTTATAGAGACCATCAGAAGGAATTCTGGAAGAATGCATGAATTGACTTCTGGGATAATAAAATTGCTATTGTTAGTAAGATTCAGGGGGAGTTGGTAATTGTATCTGAAGCTGACATCAGAAAAGCCTTGAAGTTGAATGACAAGAAGACTGATCCGAGATGCTTATCTTGGATTGAACAGAGGAAAGGCTTTTTAAGGATGAAATATAACGGACCGATCACAAACGGAGCCCTACATAAAGGTAAACTGTGCCCACAGTTTAAATACCTGGCTCACGTGATGTTGCATGTCTTCGGGTCTGTAAGTGGAGGATATGACGTGATGAGAAAGAGTATTAGCTCTTTAATGGTTGCCTTGATTCTAAACAAACCATTCAATGTATCTGGGATGATACTTGACCACATGCTTGAACCATTGAGAGGATTGAAGAGTAAGAAGTTTTTAATGTATCCAAGATTCCTGCAGATGATATTCTATCAGAAGTACAAGAAGTTGAGGAAAGATCCTACTCAGATTGTGGTACATGATCATATGAGTCTGATCACATGGGTGAGAATGAAAGGTTACAAAGGTGTTCCTGTGAATGAAAGACCACCTTAGAAGAACTTGTTTGGTCACTTGATCAATCCAGGTTATGAAGATCCAGGAGTTGATAAAGCTAGGAATGCTAACAGTGATTCTGATGAAGATAATCCATTATGTCCTGTTGATCCTGAAGCTAAAAGAAAGAGACAAGTTGTTAATGTTGGTGCAAAGAGTGGTAAAGGAAAGGGTAAGGAAAAAGAAGTTGAAGCAGAACTGCCTAAGAAAACAACTCGGAGAAAGAAGAGTGTTGCTAAGAAAGGAACACATTTGGTGGATGAAGAGTCTATGGATTCTGAAGAGACTCAGGAGGAAGAGAGATGGGATTCTGCTGACGAGACCGTTAAGATCACCACGCCCAAGGCCACTGTGGCTGGTGAATCTGAGAGTCTGAATCAAACCTTGGAAGAACAGAGAATGAAGAGTCCGATTGTGATGGACGATATTGACGAGAGTCTTGGTTTGGGTTCTGAAGATTTTAGTGGATCGCCAAAGGCTAGAACTAAACAAAAGAGAGCTAAGGAAATTGAAAGTTTAATTGCAGGAAAGAAAGTTCCTGTAATGTCTAGCTCAAAGTCTCCCATGACATCCCCGGCAGCTAAGAAACAGAAAACATCTGCTGCTGAGCAATCAAATATTCCAACTGATGATTTTAATGCTGCGTTGGATAGAGTCTTGAATAAGTTTAAGAAAAAGACTCCAGTTGCTGAGGCTTCAACTCCTAAGGTTACTGTATCAGGAGATGTGATGGATGCAGTTAATCAGAAGATGACTGAAATGATGAAAATCATTAACCAACAACAAGAAGAGATTGAGCAGTTGAGAAAAAATGATAGGAAGATGTTGGATGTAGTTGAATCTTCACAGGAGAGTCAGGAAGAGTTAGCAGCAAAGATTAAGCTACTCCAGAAAGAGAATCAAGAGTTGTTATTGCATGAACAGAGTAATACACGAAGAATCATAACTTTACGACTTGAGAACAAGAAGATGAGAACGAACAATAAGAGTATGAGAAAACTTATTGATGATTTGTATGAGAGAGCTCCACAATTGAAAGAAGGAGAAGAGGATAAAGAAAGAGAGGAAGAGCTTGTTGATTATGAACCATTTGAGTCTGATGAAGAAGATGATGAAGAACTTGATCAGGATGCCGGTGATGCTCCTGAGAAGAAGAAAGATGGTGATGATAATGATGGTTCAGGTGATGATTCTGGAGATAGTAATAGCTCTGCTAATAATGATGATGATGACGATGATGATAACACTGATCAGTATAAGTATGAAAAGAGAGAATCGGGAAAAGATGCAGGAGAGTCTAGTTTGAAAGATCCTTGTGGCAATACTGACGATGATGATATATTCTGGAATGAGAAGATCAGATCTTTATCTGAGGAAGATAAGAAGTTATATCGTCAGATGTTAACAAACAAAGTCTGGACGATTGAGATGACAGGAAGATTTCCAGAAATATTTGAGTCAGATGACATGAGATTTGAACTTGAGTACAATGATCCTGATCTTGAAGTTGGAGAAGTTTCTGCAGCCGTTTCGAAAGAAATACTTGAAGGACTGGCTAAACAGGTTGGGAAATCTCTTGAAGAGTTAATGAGTGAGAATTACATTCCAAATATTCCTGAGAAAGAAGCAGGAAATCACTCTGATGATAGAGATACTCCAGTGTTTAAAGATGTTGAAATTGAGGACATTACAAGTGAGGAATATCCAGAATACTTCAAAAATGATAAAGATTCTGCATTTCCTGAATTCTCTGAAGAACTGTTGAGCCAGGCTGAGAAACTTGCTCGTGAGAAAAGCAAGAAGTTCGTTGATGAAGTTTTCAAGAACTCGGATTGTCAGAAACCGACTGTTGAACAATCTGACGATCTGAAGAACTTGCTAAGGAAGCTGAAAGAGAAAGAGGCCAACCGACCAAAGACTGAAATTCAGGGTGGTTTCTATAAATTCCATAACGAACTGTTTAAAAGGAAAGCTCTCGGGTGGAAATATTTGAGACAGCTGAGGTGTGTTGCTGTGAAGTGGGAAAAAGGAATTATGTACTTTCACAGATTCCATGACATAAAGACACTACCTTATTGGGTTGTACGCGATATCTGCAGACACACGATGTCAGGTGCTACAGTAAACAACGATGTTGTTGGTTACTTTGCAGATCGCATGGCAAGAGAGAGTAGAACTAAATGGGAAGTGTTCACCCCACAGTATCCTAAAAGGATAGTTCACAAAAAGAAGAAAGATCCAATTACAGGGATGAACAAGGTTACTTTGAAATATGATCCACCGACAGTTTTAAAGCATATACCTTTGATGCCTATTCCACAACACTTTTTGAAAGACTTTATGTGGTGGTATTATGATTGGAAGACAGCAGAGGCTATTATCTTGTTGAAGGATGGGAAGAATGATTTCAAGAAGATACATATCTTTGATCCGATGCGGTTGATAAACTGTTCTCATGAAGATATTATCATGTTGTATTACAACCCAATATACTGTGAAGAGAAAGACAGTGAACAGGCTGCTAAATACCAACGTGTGGTATTTTTATGTTTTGCATCGGATGTTAACGCGGGGTGCGACTATGATAAGAAGTTAGGGAAGTTTGTTCAAGTTCAAAAGACAGAAAAGAAGAAACCGAAGCAAACTAATGAACCAGTTAAGACTATAGAGCAGAAGACTTTACTGCACATCAAGTTGATGAAAAAGAGAATGGATGAAGATCGAAGGCTTAAGCAATTCAAGTAATAGTCGAGGGGGAGTTTGTAGATACACGAAGTGCGACTAATGCTATTGAATTGCTAATATAATTTTGTTTTGTCAATATCGAATGGTCGAAGGTGGAATTAGAATGGTCGAAGGTGGAAGTTGACACGGCTTGAAGAAAGACCGAAGAACGTGCCATAAAGACCGTAGGCGTGAGACCGAGAAGACCGACAAGCCGCAAACGACCAGCGGCGTCTAGAGCGAGAAAATTTAGACCGAAGGTGATCGAGACCGTGGGTGTGACAATGACCGAAAGCTCACACCAAGATAGACCAAGAAAGACCGTTGACCGAAAGAAGCTTTTATTGAAAAGTTTAGACCGAAATACCGAGATTGTGAACCAATGACCGAGACCGAAGGGGTTCACATGAGACCGAGAAAAAGAAAGAGAAATCGGACCCGTGCGGTTCGTTTAGAAAGAGTAAGAATCGAGTCATGTGTGGCTCATAGTAAGTAGCAAGACCGGAACCTATGTGGTTCGTAGCAAGAAGATCAAGAACGAATGCGGCCGAGAAACAACAAGTAGCAAAAACTGATAGTCAAGATTAAGGGGGTGATTGTTGGAGTTAATCTTGACTTACGTATTATTATTTGGTTTTTATTGATTGTTATTTTAGTTTGTTTTATTTAGTTATAAATATCAGTCCAAGTCATAGGTTTGACCGAACTAGATGGATATGGAACGGTTCTTTTGGTTTTCCTTTAGAATAGGTATTGTTGTTTGGGTTGTAGTCTATTTAAGGCATATTTTGTTACGTGAATAATATGAACTTTCATTTGTTTCTTGTCATACAGTTTCTTATTTACATATTAGATAGCTTGAGTGTGTGTTAACTTGGGGCCTGAACCAACACCCTACAGCCTTCAGTTGTCAAGGAATGTGTAATTTGGTGTGTTACAGACCAATGCTCAACAGAATATATAAAGTCAACATAAAAGTCTACTCTTATACTAATTAGGCTTAACATTAAAACTAAAATTCTTGTACAACATATGTAATTTGAATGGTTTAGTCCTTGTTATTTGCTTCATACAGACATAATGGTAAAGATCGTTTGAACCACAGTAAGAACAAAAAGAATGATTCCAGCGAATAGAGCAATGATACTCCATGGACTACTAAAATAAGTACGCTTTAACTTCACAACCTTTCTGGGCCAGTAACTATTAAAATGGATATCGAGTTGTTCCCATTGTTCAGTGTAAAAGAAATGTTCCGGGAAAACTTCTTTGCATATTCTGTTTATCATATTCGCAGCCTCTTCATTTGAGCCTTTATGGTTGACAATAACTTTTGATGTCACCAACTGGGCAATGTCCTCATGAGTATCGATTAGCATATCCATGGCCCTGACATATGATGTGACGTAAGGATTGACTACATATGACTGCTCGTACGCAATGAGGTTCCTTAAAATCAACTCAGTGAAGTCATCAATACGCAATGTTGGCATTGTGAGAGTAGGCTTAGACGAAAACCATAAAAAGGTTGAACGGTACATTTGAACTTCCATTGCCATAGGCCATTTTGCATCTTGGTTAGGCGTAAAGGTTACTCCAGCACGGTCAAGTTCTACAACCGAGTGGATTGTTGAGCTTGGAAAACCTGATGATATATCATTTTTAGGCTGGTAACAATGATGCAAATAGCCAAGAATATGATCATGGTTGTTATAAGAGCGACTACCGCCTACTTTTATCCTTCCTTGGAAGAGGTTTATATATTTCAGAAGTGGATGGATAAATGCGGTAAGAGATAGACGTTCTTCAAAGTTATAAATAACACACTCGTATATGAATTCGAGAACAAAAAAGGGGATTTGGTTCTCAAGTAGCACCAAGTCATAAGGTATGTACTGGTCCTGCAACCTTAAGTTGGAACCTGTTGAAATCTTGTGAATGAATTCAAGTATGAAACAAGCATCCATAACCATCATTTTTGCAAGTTCGACGTCATCATAAGACTTTATGTCAGCATAACATCCCCTAATCTTCTCTATTACTGAAGTTACCTTCTGGACACATTTTGTTAAAAGTTGTGTTGATGACGATTCTGAACGAGACAGTAGATCATGCACAAAAGCAGCTTTCCGCACTTCAAATCGTTGCAGATTTTCATCTTTTCTGTGCAGTGGTCCAATAGAGACAACCCGTGGCATGAAAGAATATGGGCTGAGATTTCAGAGGGTACTAGGAGCCATGTATATAGATGGTGATAAGGGGTTAGTGACATTTTGATTTTCCAACACAATCAAGAAGTCTTTGGACGGTTTTATGAACGATATTTACATCTCCGCGTTCCACATCCATGTTTTCCATTTGCACTATTTATTGACTGATATCCTCCAGCAATATCTAAAAGAGGAATTTGTAAGGATATATATAAGACACCCATTTATGATCATGAACCATATTTGTGGTTCAGATCAAATATAAAGCAAAATTTTTGTGCTAAGCGTACAAATGGTGTGGTTCAATGGTTAATAATTAATCGGTGATACATCATTTAAACAGTAGGAATTTACAAGTGGCAAAACTGATAACTAACAAGGGTACGCCTAAACAATTTACGCGTCTAAACCACTTATAAGTGGGTGTTTAACCTTAAAACGGTGTGTCCAATTTTGTCTAGTCGTACTAATGAATAATGATGATGCATCCAAATCATCACAACGGTGCATCTAAAACAAGCAAATTACAAGTCGCATCATGTAATTTAGTAAGTCATGTACTTTACTTGCTATATGTGATTTTCATCAACCATATTCAAGAACACATATATTCGAAATTTTGCAAAGAAATTTGCGTGATTCTCAACCATATTCAAGTGTTTTTTAATAGATCTAATTGTTTACATAGCAAGCTGTATGACATGTGACCATATTCAAGAAGAGACCTAAATGTTTGCAAAGAAAAAAGAAGACTATATTTGGTTTAAAGTCTAAACCTGGCCAATTTTGATCTTATAATAATCTTACACAAACATAAAATCATTTAACGAATATTTATGAAAAGTTTACATGATTTTACTTAAACCATGGATTGCATGCATGCATAGTAAAAAGGCAAGACAAGAAAGGAAATAGACTAAGAAAATACCTCAAAACCTTTGAATGTATTTGCATTGGATAGATCTTACTTCTTCTTTGTAAGAGTACTGAATTGTAAGGAAAGAAAAAATAATTGCAGGATATCTGAAACAAGATAAGATGGTAGGTGGGCAAGTGACCAGGTGTATGTCATATAACACAAGAATTCAATGCTGAGTAACTAGTCTAGTCCTGTAAGTCTAGAATTTTAATTTCTTATGAAAAAAAAAATCACATTTATTTAATCCCTTAAGTCAATATCTTAATTTCTTATGAAAAAAATCACATTTATTTAGTCCGATAAGTCAAGAACTTTAATTTCTTATGTAAAAAAGTCACATTTATTTAATCCAATAAGTCAAGAGCTTTAGCACAACCCCCCACCCCACCCCTTATAGGGCCAAATTCTAGAAAATGTTATATGTAAGATTATTTTGTCTTTGAGATTGCGTTAAGTTCGTATCCATGCTTAACAAGGGTCTGGATAAAAAGATATATGTGATTTGTGTTGGCTTTGAACAGGGCCGGCCCTGAAAATTCAGGTACCCGGGCCGAGTCGCGAAATATGTGCCCCTTAGTCTTAGGTATTTTAAGAAATGTTTTTCATAACTGAAGCGGACGTTGAACCGGTGTCCTTACCGATTCCCTAGTCGGACTGGTCGAACCGGATTTAAAACTAAAAGTGTCGTAATAATTATAAAAAAACACATTTTCTTAAAATTCCATAATAATTTGAAGGGCCATTATTTTATGTCTAGACTTCAAAAGTTTTTTACTAAAATGAATTTGATTTGCATCATGTGTAAAAGCGTGAGACAATTACTGTTTTGTAGTATTACTATATATTAAAATTTACTACAAAGGCTGCACAATTACTGTACCACAACACAAATCTCAAGTAACACACTACAATTCTTTTTAATTATGTCGTATCCTTCCAATCTAGTTTATCATGTATGACTCATCTTCTTTCTTATCTACTCTTCACCTTCTTGCGTTTATAACCAGATGTTTAAGATGAGATCTTTTTTTGGTCAAAAACAGAAAGAAAATACTTGCAAAAAGAAAACACTCGTCGCTAATTAAAGTGTCCCTTTAGAAATTGGGCCCGGGCCGGGAGTCCTCCCCGCACCCCCTTAGGGCCGGCCTTTGAATTTGAAGACATTTACACGAATTTTTCAGACATTATATGCTGATGCGGCTTAATTTACCATACGTCTATAAACTTGGCACTGTTACTCATGACTTGTTCTTGTTACACCTTGTATTCTGGTGTTGTTGCATGTACTCATGTAAGGGCGAGATAGAAAGGGCAGATCGGGCAATATCAAAAAGTTCATGTAACTTGTTGAAAGCAGCAAGCCTATTTCAATGCAACTGCCAATCGAGTAATTGTGTGATTGTGTGGGCCTCCTTGAAGTCCAGGAAAGACGGCCCGGTTGATTTTGTCTTCATAATCATAGAACACCTTGGAGAATAACGAGTGTATGATCTATATATAATCCGAAATTAGCAACCATTTATCTAGAGAAATGCACCTCTTCGCCTTGTTTGTTAACTTCTTTCAGTCATTTTCTAAAGAAAATCATGGCACCATGTGAGCATAGTCAATCTAATCAATATAGCCAGTGCTCTCGTCCAACATGGTAAGTCAAGAGCTTTTAATTTTTTTATGAAAAAATCACAATTATTTAATCCGGTAAGTCAAGAACTTTAAATTCTGTGAAAAATAATTACATTCATTTAGAAATCGTTGGTTTTTATGTTGTTAATAGATTGATGACATTGAGTTTTATGAACTATAATTATGAATACAAAAAGATGATATATGAATCATAGGATCTAAAGCAATTTTTTATTACGAAAATGGCTCCATATCTGTTATCCGCTTAAGGTCTCAATTTTTTTGCCGACCCTAGTTATGGTTGTTGTATTGCTTGTTATTGAAAGCAATATCAAACCTTGATCTATTCCATTGATTATGCACAATATATAATTACAAACAAGATCTTCTATTTTTGTGAAGAGATATGATATCAATCAATACATTCAAATTTACTATATTTACACATGTGCTATTACGCCCCCGCAGTCGAAACGTCGGGTGGACCGATGCTGAGACTGGACCGAAAATCGTCAAACAATACGCGAGGCAGTCCTTTGGTGAAAATGTCAGCTATCTGATGTCGAGATGGAACATGTAGAACCCGAATGTGTCCACGCTGAACCCGAATATGTTACGCTGTCACTAAATCTTATTGTTTATGGTTTGATATTAATATAACCTAAATAAATTATAAAATCTGTGTTGGTTACATGTGGATACGTTAAATGTCGCAACTTAAGTTATGGTTTGAATTTTAGAACTACAACAAAAGAAATTATTCAAAACAAGGGATCATCTATGGAGAGTAGGATTGTAAATCATTTTTGTTTTTTTCGTTTTGTTTGATTAATGAACGAACGTGAGCGAGGCTCCATTCGGTTATGTTCGATTGATTTACAGGCCATACTGCAGAGAATTTTTAACACACGAAATTCACTTGTCAAAATCACAGGCGCAACGAGAAGCTGAGCAAATTCCTAGCAGAGTGACAATGATAGAAGTATTGTGTCAGGACCGCTACCACTTACCAATGGGGTTGGTGGTAGGGCTGTACACGAGCCGAGTCGAGCCGAGCCAGGCTAAGCTCAAGCTCGAGCTCGAACTTAATCGAGCCAGCTCGGCTCGGCTCGTTTTTCTGCTCGAGCTGGCTCGAGCCAGCTCGTTATTTTTTTATTATTTTTTTACAAATATTTATTAAATAAAAAACAAACAATAAAATAAATTTTCAGAAAAATAATTGCCAGAAAAATAAAATTACACATATACATGTATATTTTTTTATTTTTCTATTAATTTTCATAAAATTACACATATACTTCAACCCCCTCTCGCATATTTTTTAATGGGAAAATGACCAAAATAGCCCGTTGACCGGGTGTTTTTGCACAACTAGCCCTCTCCACCGTCTTTGGAGAGACGGGACACGGCTCCCAACCAGCCTGAACCGTCTCCGAGACCGTTTGGTTTTATAGCCAATTGCCAGCCAACACGTGGCGTCTCTGATCCCGAGGCTGTACCGTCTCTCTCCAGACGGGTCAGAGATCTCTCCCAGACGGTTCACGTGCCCCCACGCCGGCTGCCTTCGGTTCAACCGTCTCCCAGACGGTTCACGTCTACCAATGTCAGCTGACCCTTCGGTTCAACCGTCTCCCAGACGGGTCACATTTCCCAAGTCGTCTTAAGCCGTTTTGTGATACCGTCTGAACCGTCTCACGAGTGTATATAAATACCCCAATTCACTTAACGAAATTTGCACCCACCCCTCTCCTCTAAGCTTTCATCTTCCATGCACCCACCCCTCTCCTCTAAGCTTTCATCTTCCAATCCAATGACGTTGTTTTACTTTCCCAGCCGAAGCCTTTTTGACTTTCCCAGCCGAAGCCTACCGGCTTCGGAAAATATGTCCCGGTTACTTGGATTGTTGTTTCATCTGCGTACGGCTACTTGGATTGTTGTTCCATCTACGCGTGGTTTGCAACCCGTGTAATGGATCGATGATGTGGTGGTCTACATTTTAGGCAAGTTCGTTCGCTTTCCGAATTTATGTCTCGATGTTCGACGTGTGCTCACTGAGAACTATTGTTACATAAAACGAGGAAACGTTTCGGACTTGTCTGTGTAGAGCACATACACCATTCGAAACAACGTCTATGTAGACCACTGCTACTACCGCCGCTGTGGAGGACAAAACATCTAACACTAAGATGTAGTCCTCAATAGTTGGTTAGACATTACTATTACTTCAAACAAAGTTCTTAGTTCTGGAAGTAAATTTGGGAAGTTTGTTGTAATAGTGTAGTTTTTTACTTGTTGTTTCTTAGTTTTCACTTGTTGCTTCTTAGTTCTTGGGAAGTTTGTTGTAATAGTGTAGTTTTTTAATTGTTGTTGTAATAGTATTTATTGTTTATTTGTGATTGTAATAGTATAGTACGTTTAATGAGATATTTACCTTAATATAAAAACAAAAAAACAAAATTGCATTAATATTAATAAAAATATAACCATTAATTGCATTAAATAAAAAGTTAATAAATTACAAATTAATTAAGACGATGTCTTATCATTTGCCAAACGGACACATGTTTAAACTCTTTACGCTCCTTGTTTTTATACTGCCTTAGACTGTGTCTAATTGCCACGTCTTCGGGAAAGTTAGAGGGTACGTCGTAAAGAGTCCGGTTGTGGTGCCCGTTGAAGATTTGACACTTTGTCGTCAAATCGCTCAACTTGCGGCTTAGGGACTCGGTGGTACGTTCTGACCCTCCAACGAGCCGGTTGTATTCATTCAGTATCCGGAACCATTTGTTGTTAAGGTGTGTGCTTTCTTCAACATGAAGCCATGCTGCAATCAAGGCAATCTCTTGTTCTTCCGTCCATCTTTGAGGTGCCATTTTTGTATGTGTTGGACGGTGTTGGACGGTGGTGGTGGGGTGGTAGATATTGTTTAGACGATGTAGGACGGTGTTGGACGGTGGTGGTGGGGTGGTAGATATTGTTTAGACGGTGTTGGACGGTGGTCGTCGGGTTGTAGATAGTGTTTAGACGGAGTTGCACGGTGGTTGATAGTGTTTAGACGGGGTTGGATGACGGGAATGGGACGGGAGACGGGTATTTATAGGGCTGAGCTGGACAACCGAAGCGTCGCCCGCTCATCGGGACTCACCGGCGTTGGTAGATGTGTACCGTCTAGAGAGACGGTTGAACCGAAGGGCCAGCCGTCTTAGGAAATGTGACCCGTCTTTTGAGACGGTTGAGCCGAAAGGTCAGCCGGCATTGGTAGACGTGAACCGTCTGGGAGACGGTTGAACCGAAGGCAGCCGGCATTGGGAAACGTGAACCGTCTGGGAGAGATCTCTGACCCGTCTGGAGAGAGACGGTACAGCATCGGGATCAGAGACGCCACGTGTTGGCTTGCGATTGGCTATAAAACCAAACCGTCTCGGAGACGGTTCAGGCTGGTTGGGAGCCGTGTACCGTCTCTCCAAAGACGGTGGAGAGGGCTAGTTGTGCAAAACACCCGGTCAACGGGCTATATTGGTCATTTTCCCTTTTTTAATTTAAAGATTTAAAAATAAAATTAATACATATAAATAAAATAATTCAAGCCAGCTCGCAAGCCCACGAGCCGAGACATGCCTAGCTCGATCTCGAGCTCGGTTACAATCGAGCCGAGCCGAGCTGGCTCGTTTTTTCGAGCTTTTTTCGAGCCGAGCTTTTTTCGAGCCGAGCTTTTTTCGAGCGAGCTTCGAGTTGCGAGCTTTTTGTACACCCCTAGTTGATGGTCCAATAGCAAGGCAAAGCCTTTCAATACACTAAAAGTGTGAGATCTTGAGTTCAAGTCTCAAAAGAAGCAAGAAATTTACCTTAAAAAAAAATAATAAAAGGACCGCTACCACTTTAGGACGCACTAATATTAAGAAGCTAGATCATTTCACATGTTATTTATAAACCTATTATTTTGTAATTAAAACAGATTTTGATTGTATTAAGAAGTTTTTTAATTATTATTTACAATATCTATGATTCTATGAACAGGCCAGACCAGACCGGTAGAGCCACTAGATCGATTTCCAAAAAAAAAAAAAAAAAAAAAGCATTTCTTTCTAAAATATCATTTACCGAATGCTTAATATTTATTAACATTTTAAATCAAGACCAAAATAAAATAATTTCATTTCAGATTTTTTAAATTAGTTTAAAATTAGGAAAATTCAACTAATTTACCACATCAAGTGGTCCGGTAATACCCGGCCCCCTTATGAAAACAATGACAAAATCACAATAACAGATAAAGATGGCATTCTCAAGCACAACATACTTTCCATTGCTCAAATTCCTGACAAGTCAGCATGAAAGAACTCGCATTTCGATGGCCGCCACCTCCATGTTTCTGTAATTATTGGAAAACGTTATAAAAGCTGCATGATTTACAAATGATGTGAGTGATTGAAGAAGAACAAGACCTGTGATATGGAAGTTGTATCTTCGTTGTCTATACTTCTGAGGCTTATTTTTAACATTTGGTCATTGTTCAGCTCGGGTACTCTGTAGACTACCGCGCCTATGCCCCTATACCAAAATAATATTAAGTAAAAATCGGTTCACTGTATGCTCTTAGTCATATGACAACTGCCTGTAGCCACCAAATGATCTATTCATGTAGATATATATATATATATATATATATATATATATATATATATATATATTTTAAATCTGTTTATTAAAAAATCTGTTAATTAATTTGGGTCTTCATTGGCTACAATTTGGAACTGAGCTAATATATAAAATGGGTCTAAAGCCACCCAAAGTGTATTCAAAATTTCAAATGCTAACAAGATTCTAAACTCTGAGAAAAAAAAAAGTGTCGGTGGTTCAGCGTGGCCCGACCCATATCAGGCAGAAAACGTTTTGACCCATTACACAACCCACCCACTCTAGCTCCTATGATAATGTGATGAAATGAGTACATTTGTTACAAAGATCCCTCCAAGACTCCACATTGAATAAAAACTAGAAGTGTGAGTTGGTGAAGATCATCTCACTAAAAGCTCGAAATACGCCGAGCTTAATGAGCCGACCTTCGCACACCAATCTTGACTTGGCTCATGAGCGAGCTTGTTATTTGTATAAATATAAATACAAATTTTATTTTATACAATAAATATACATGTTGGACTTTACTGGGTATGTTTCTTTGTTATATATGATAAATATAATATATACTTGCATATTAATTATGACAAAAGAGACAAATATTTAATAAATAATAAACCAAAGCCAGGGCTAAGCTGGGATGTTTTTTATCAACAAGCCAAGCGTCAACTCTCATAAGTTAAACAAGCCTAGCTCCAACTTAGGTGAGCTCGGGCTCGGCCCGTTTACACAATTACACCGTTAATCACAAACACCACAAGGTTGCAAGAAATCCAAACCTCAGGTTATGATTGCGGCTTTTTTCTGCCAATTGGTGGCCAAGCTCACTCCTCAGATCAGACACAGAATCAGCATCGACAGCCTAATAAGACCGGAACAATATTAGAACTAGTAACAGATCATAATCAACTGTTTATCATCCCCTTAAGAATAAGCAGTGAATTTGAAACATGAAAGTGAAAATTTACCAGACAATATGATCCATCATGAAGCACAATCTTATATGACTGGTCAAGAACCTCATTTATCAAAGTCTGCTTCTGTGATAAGCTGTTCATGCCTTGATTGATCACCTGTTCAACATCTAAAGATAGCAACTGCAGATATCGTTACTTCGGTGTTTTATTATAAAATCGTATATTATAAGACCAAAAAGATTTACCTGCTGAAATAATAAGGGATTCAAAGTCGCACTGAATTCAAGATTTAAATCTTTTAACCCGCTGCTGAAAGCCTTGCTGTTGTGAAGACGCCACCGCCATAAATCAGCGTCCTCAATATATTCAAACAGCCTACGAGATTGTTCAAACTTATGAATACCGCTAGTATTGTTTCCATTTGCAAGAGCTGAGATTTTTTCCTTAAAATAATCATACGCGATTGTGGCCCCACTCCTTCCCATATCTATCACCTTAGTCACATTCTCACTGCCGAACTCACCATCTTCAAGCATTTTGAGCGCGGTTTTATGATGATCTAATATTATGACACTGCACAAATCAAAACAAAAACAAAAACAGATTACTATTTGAGCGATTCTAGCGTGGCTTTCAAGAAGATTCTTGAAACAGTCTAAAGTAAAACGATGGGATGACGGGAATGAAGGATAAAGAAGAACAAACCGGTCAACTTTGAGCGAGAGCTGCTGAACAAAACCGGGGGGTCCAACAAAATCAAGGAGATAAGCATCGCCAATTTGATCCACAGGAAGATCTTCAACTCTGAAAAACATGATAGCAATTTAGATGTGTGTTTTTAAAACGATTATCGCCATCTATTGGTGGGTTTTCAATCAAAATGCATAACATTCCGAAAAGTTCAATCCAGGGCAATATGGATGATTGGCTAACCATTCAAATCCTTGGTGCTAGTTGGATGTAAATATCGCAGCAACTGTTTTGTGTGAAATTCTAACACTACACGAAAACACATCATTAACCTAACATGAAATTTAACGCGCCTACTTCGCTTATAAAACTACCTAAAGTTTGAAAAAATCAAACTTTTTTCTCAGTTGCTATCACCATTTAAACATGATCAGATATTGGAACAAAACTATTTATCTTTTGCACTTAAATTAATTGGCATTCATATCATATAAAAAGAAATAAAAGCTTACTTGATTGGAGAATAAACAGTGTTGGGGAAGAAGAGAGCAGGAAGAGATGAAGCAGAGAAGAAGATATGAGCAGCCAAAGCAGCAAAAGCACCATCAGGACATGGATAATGATACACCACTGCTGTTTGCTTCAACGCCATTGTATTCTATCAAACAGATCGATATATAATCAAACACAAAAATAAAATAAAATAATTAGGGTTTAAGAACACATATATCTGAACAACATAAATCCTTTACTTAACTCACGTGTTTGCGGGTACATCCGTATAACCATTTTTTTTCTTGGGAATCTGATAAGGCTTACCGGTGTGGAGACGCCCCCGCCTCCGTCCCTGCTTTTTGCCCCGTCCTCCACCCACACACCGCCCTTTGCCCCCGTCCCCCACGTCCCTCTGCGGACATAAAGGCCTGGCCAATGGGTGATTTTCTTTTTTTTTTTTTTTAATTCCAACGGCTATATATATAACGGCTATTTTTTTTTTAAATTTTTTACCCCAAAACCAAATATATAAACACCACCATCTAAATAAACCCACATAAATCAACCAAAACCAACATAAAACTCTTCTACTTTTCTTTAAAAAAATATACAACAATATCATACCTACCAATGATTGATTCCTCATCTTCGTCGAGCGAAGAAAACCGGGTTTTTGTGAACGCGGTTTGGGAATTGGCACAACTAATCATGGCGGAGGAAGACGAGGTGAGCTCGCAACCGCGACCTAGGCAAGCGGCCATAAACAGAGACCGGGAGGGTAAGTTTATATTTTATCTTCAAATATATATATTTAGATACTTTATTTTTTAGAAAGTATAATTTTTCTTCAAATATATATATATTTAGATACTGTTATAAATATATTATATTGTGGTTATCAATGCCTAAATTAGATTAGGCTTGTTCCCCAAGAATTCCCATTCCTATTTATACCTATTGTATCTCACTTGTAACACATATTACTTTGCTATTAGGCTAGTTTCACAACACGTTATCAGCACGAAGCTATTTCCATTCATGATGATTGAAGTTCTTACTTACAACTTATTTATTCCTCAAGCCATACAAAATACGGTAGTCGTTGAAAACATCGTGGCAGACTAATTTGCTTATTCTACAAAAAAAAGGTAATCATGTCATACTCTCCAATTAAATTGATTTATGGGTAATATTTAGGTAGGTGATTATTAAAATCATTGCATGAATTTCAATTTGATATTGTGGGAATATATTTTAGGCGACACAATTTTTTTTTTCTTATTAAAAGAGGACACAGTTTTTTTTAAAGAGGTGATTGACCGGTGCTTGTTTTGTATTTGATCTCATTAGTTAGTAGGTTAGTCGTGTAGTCTTTTGGTAACAAGATCTCACCTCGTAAGTTTTGACAACTTGCACCTTTTTGGGATTATAAGGATGCGTTAGTGATGCTCGTGATTGATCTAATATGACAATAGAGTATTATAATGTTTTTAGATAAGTACGTTTACTGATAAACAACTTATGAAATTTGATGATATGGTTAGGGATATGACTATACAATCTATAACATTTTTAATGTGATTAAGAGTATAAAAAATTGTTTTTCCAAATTGAATTGAAGTATTTTTAGATTTGATACCTAAAAGAAAATATATGTGTTTGTTTGTGGGTTATAGTGTACGTTGTTGCTATATTTCTATTAGTGATATATACGACAATCATAAGTTAACATGTATAGAACAAAAGATATATGTTATGTGTCGTATGTTAACCGAATGTCATGGTAACTATTTTTATATATGGTAAACTTGTGATTGGTTATAAGCTAATACGTAAATTATATATTTTCTTATAAGTGAGGAAAATTTTATTTCATAGGTCATATTTATACTGGTTTTATTAATGTGACATGTTATAAAGTCATGTATTGTATAATCTAACTTTATATATATAGTGTGTTTCATATATTATTAGTTTTGAAAAGATCATCAAAATGACCATAGTTTTGGTACATGATCACATGTTATTAACTCAATTTAAATGTGATCAATATTCATTTATAATATGACACTCAAATTGTCAAACTCCCCAAAGCCTATTATAAATCTATGGAAAAGCTTGTATGGATTTAGACCGATAGATAACGACTTGGTTATACAACTACTTCTCGATTTATATCATGTGATGAGAAGATTATTTATACATGTTGAATAAAACAATTTTCATTGTCAAACCTTAAAATATGCTCATGAAGTAGCAAGATTATTAAAGAATATATAAGGTTTGAAATGACCACCGTGAAAGTGGTGTAGTTCTCATCCATTCCCTGAAGTGAATGTGATGAAAAATGATCAGTATAAAGGTTAAAGATCATGTACATAACTAAGGAAGTTGTAATGATTCCCTGAAGTGAATGTGATGATATTAGATCAGTGTAAAGTCCATGATCATGGTAATTGAGGAAATATAATTACTTCTCAATTTTATATGGGAAAATTAGATAGGGCGAATTTTACTTATCATACCTCAAATACGTTCCTGAAGTAGCAATACCATTAAAAGGGTATGAAAAGTTTGAAATGACTTTATATTCTTATGTCCAAAAAAAATAAAGCTTGGTTTGTTTTATTCTATTTCTTGAAGTGAGTGAGATTATATAACAATAATTGAAATTGTCATGATCATGGAGATAATTGAGAAAATTGTAGTGATGGTTATGTTAATAATGAGATCGACCATCAGAAGTTATAATGATGGTCATGATGTGATCAACCATCAATGACTATAATGATAGCCAAGTTGATAATGAGATCGATCATAAAAAATGCAATAATGATCATGTTACTAATGAGATTGACCACCACATGTGGCAAATAAAAGGAGTGATTATATAACATGATGGTTTGAACATTGAAGTTACAATACATTCTTTCATATCATATGTTTTGTATTACATACGTGCAAGTAATACATATTCGATCATGAACTAGAAATTTAGTTTATGGATCATAATTATTTAATTAGTTGGCATGACCGGTATGACCACACCGAGTCGATGATGATGTGAACATAATGAATAACTTAAAGATTCTTCAATCTGATACATGCATGTAATGTTTGCTCTAAAGCGAAGTTAAATATTTGCAATATAAAGTAGGGTGAGTATCACTATATATTTTGGAATTGATTAAAGGATACGCATATCCTAACATGATACCATTTAGTATTTAAAATCGATGCATCGTCTAAATGGTTATCAAGTGTGCAACCTAAAGTCTGTGTGATATCGCGTAGCTAATAAGATATCAAGCACATTATTCAAAAATGACATATTTGGTGAATTCAATTCCTAAATATTGAAATACTAGTAGCTTATGTTCATACACGTATTGCTTTCATTGAAATGATTACTAAAACGTCTACTATTTATTGCAACGTCAAGGATCATGAGAGCAAAAGTTCATGTTTATATTTGATTTTACATGCAGTAACATTTATTCATATCAAGCCAATACGTGGTAATAGTTTCTCCCCATTATAGTTGGTTTTTTGTCAGGAACCAAATATTGCCCATGTAAGATTTTTGTTGTGCGACATATATTGAAATTGATCCACCACGACGCACGGATATGGGGCCTGAAAAGGTGATTGGGAATATATGGTGATTTATAGAGCCTTTAACAAGAAATTTATTTACATCTCAATTAATTGATATCCATCTCAATGGATTAACATTCCCAATATCAAGGGGAGATAAACGGCAGTTGGAAATAGAAATGAGTTAGAATGATATATCATTGATTCTCGTACTAAACAATGTGAACCAAAAGTTCAAAGGATAATTCATTCACAGAGATTAGCGAATTAATTACCAGACACATTAACTGACCTAAATATGATGAATAGCTAATCAAGTCACATATACCAACTGCTAATGCTCCATTTAAGATGAGTGTCCAGGAAGGACAATCGTATATTGGCAATAAGCCTACTACATGCCTAAAGCATGGTAGACTAGTCGATTCCAAAGAATAAAAATCCTCGAGAAATTGGAGCAAGTAAGAAAGATGGTTAAGTCGAGGTTATAGTAAAAAGGTCTCCGGAAGAGACATTAGACATGATGGTTCCAGAAGAACCTCAGGTACCTGAAAATAAAGAGATCTCGTTATATAGTATCATGTCTACGAAATGTATGGAATCGAAATAAAATCGACGTCGTTATAAATTTTATGCAATGTAGCGCTTGAAATGAGGATCAAGATTTAAGATCTGCCTATGAATGAATACATAGAAATGATTGGCCAAAATGGAAAGACGCAAATACGGCAGAGTTAAATTCTCTATTGAAAAGGAAAGTTTTGGACCAGTAGTCCATACAACAAAAGTTGTAAAACATATATATATGAAAAGGTCTTTTGTGCGAATCAACATTTGAAAAGAAAATGATATACGGTAAAATTGGTGGCACAAGAATTTCGCAAAGACCCATAATTGATTATGAGGAGCCGCATTCTCCGGTGGTGGATACAATGATTTTTCATTATGTTATTAGTCTGGTAATGCAAAGAGATATTTGAAATGCGTCTAATAAATATCATGATTCACTTGACACTGAAAGTTTACATGAAAATACATGATGAAGGATTTAATGTGTCAAAATCTTGTAACGTAAGTTCTCGAGAACGTTATGATCAGAATAAATAGATTCAATTCTGAATATGTTATGTTTGTTATATAATTGAATATAGGTGGAACTCCTCATGAGTGTCCTAAAGCATTTGAGTGCTTAAAAGGTAATATGAAACATCGTAGGATGTAATTCTTGTGCACCAACACACACGCAGAGAATAAATTGAACTTGATGATTAATACCTCAATGTATAAGAATGGTACAATATAGATTGGACAAATAGATGTTAATGATTTTCCAATTGAAGAGTGAATGCACTTGCGTAATTGGTCAAGATGGAAAAAGTCATTGATGGATTGAAGATGCCTTAAGCATTGATATCAATACCTTTAGAAGTATTGTGTAAAGTTGACAAAATACATATGGACTAAAGTAGTCGGGTTAAATGTTTTACAACTCATGAGATATTCCGACAAATAGGAATATAGGCTTATAATATTATCTATCTTTTGACATAAGTTCTCTCTTAAAAGTTCACTATAATCGCAGTTTACAGTGATAATGCCTAGGCATCATCGAGAGACTCTGTAGAACTTTTAAAGAGTGAATTTTTTGAAAGTCCTTGACATAGTGCACTTGTTGCTTGACCTACAATTCGAGTATATGTGTAATGATATGTTTACCAATCCATCAAAGTATATCTTGAAAAGATGGTGGGACATTTTACAGTGAACATAGCTCATACTTAAAGTGCATTAAAGGTTGTCCAATTACTTGATATGGAAACTTATTGATTTAATCTACTACCAAAGTAGAGATTTTCATTCTAGAAGTACCATAGTTAAATGCACATGGGCATTAGTGTCTTACTAGGTATTCATGATTATTATATCTTCCGTATGAAGTTATTATCATAATATATAGCCTATGTCAAGCGGGAAGACACCAGAATGAGTTAAAACAAATATTTCAGGTATGAGCGATATTTGATTATATTTCACTAACCCATGAAAACAAGTTTGGTTAGTCTTGTAGATGCAGGGAATATAACACATCACATTTGTTGATCTTGTGACATTTATTCATGAGAAGAGGAGACATTAGTTTTACAAACAGAGTTCAACTTGAAGAATTGCACTTACGAGAGTAGGGACTAAAAGTTTGGAATGAATATCATACATCAATGTTCGAATTAAAGAGTTTCACGCCAAGTGATCAAGACGCAAATAATTGACTACAAAAGATTTGAGAAAATTCTACGTAGATCTACACCAGTCACTTAGAGAATAGATGTTCATATGAGGGGGAGCATTATACAAGTTGCACTCTTTTTCCCTTCACTAAGTTTTATCCCATTGGGTTTTCTTAGTAAGGTTTTTAATGAGGCAACATTATCAGGGGGAGACAATACGCGCTGCACTCTTTTTCCTTAGCTATGGTTTTGTCCCACTGGGTTTTCCTGGCAAGGTTTTTAACGAGGCAGCATCTCCAAGCGTATGAAGTTGATAACCAAGGGGGAGTGTTATAAATATATTATATTGTGGTTATCAATGCCTAAATTAGATTAGGCTTGTTCCCCAAGAATTCCCATTCCTATTTATACCCATTGTATCTCACTTGTAACACACACTTGATTAATGAAATCCTAGATCTCTCTCCCTATTCTTCTTCTCATATTACTTTGCTATTAGGCTAGTTTCACAACAGATACTTTATTTTTTAGAAAGTATAATTTTTCTTCAAATATATATGTAGGTGCACACGAGCGATTAATCAGTGATTACTTTGCCGACCAACCGGTGTATACGGACGAGATGTTTAGGCGGCGGTTCCGGATGAGCCGTCGATTGTTCGTACGTATTGCCGATGATTTGGCGAGTTGTGACCCGTATTTTACATTACGGCACGATGCTAGAGACAAGCGAGGGTTCACAACTTATCAAAAATGCACGGCGGCATTGCGGCAACTAGCTTACGGGACGGCATCCGACTCGTGGGATGAGTACGGATGTCCGAAAGAACGGCACATGATTTCTTGTATAAGTTTTCCAAGCGCGTTGTCAAGATCTACAGCAAAAAATATTTGAGAAAACCAAACTCGAACGATATCCAGAAATTGTATCAGTTCCATCACGAAAGGCATGGTTTTCCAGGGATGCTTGGAAGCATCGATTGCATGCATTGGCCGTGGAAAAATTGCCCTAATGCGTGGCGTGGCATGTTTTATCGAGCGATCAGGGTCACCCGACTATTATCTTAGAGGCTGCCGCGTCACAAGACTTGTGGATTTGGCATGCCTTTTTTGGTGTTCCCGGTTCCAATAACGACCTTAATGTTCTTAACCAATCATTGGTGTTTGATGATGTGAGAAAGGGAACCGGTCCGGATACAAAGTTCACAGTTTCGGGGGTGGAGTACAAGCACGGGTATTATCTTGCGGATCTAATATACCCAACCTATTCTACACTTGTTAAAAGTATTAAGCACCCTCACGACGAAAAAAGAAAGAAATTTGCAAAGTTTCAAGAAGCGGCGCGAAAGGATATCGAACGAACTTATGGGGTTCTACAAGCGAAATGGCACATCATCGCAAACCCGGCACGTGCTTTCACACCAAAAAAACTTCGTTATTGTATGTACGCTTGTATCTTGTTGCATAACTTGATCATCGAAGACGAAGGCCGAGCTATTTGTGAGTTCGATGAAAATGCGGTGGAGGAGAATACTATTCCGGATGACGAAGCGCAACAAGAGTTAAACGATTTCGCGTTACGTAACGAACACATCCATCATCATCTACAAGCCGACTTGATCGAATATATATGGAACAACGGAATCGACGATTAGTATTTTACTACTTAATTTTAGGATGGTTTGTTATTTTTTTTTTAATTTTTAGGATGATTTGTAATTTTTTTAATTTTTAGGATGGTTTGTAATTTTTATTTTAAATCTACTATTTATTTGAATTTTATTTTGTTTATTTGTTAGTTTTATAAAAGCAGTAAAAATTAATATTTATAAAAAAATAATAGTAATAAATGCTTGAGACATGGGTTTCTCATGTCTCCACACCCCACCCATGTCTCAAGCATATGGAGACATAACTTTGTTGAGGTGGCATCCTATGTGGCATGGAGACATGACATTTCTCATGTCTCCACACCCCATAGCCTAATCAGTGACACGATTAACGATTGTAATTTTTAGCGTAATTAAAGTTCAACCATCTACCATTATTTTTAAAACGGTCATAACTTTTTCATACAATATTATTTTTTTAAAAAAATTATACCATAAAAACAAGTTTTTCATCCTCTTTCATTTCCATACCATATTGCTATACTTTTAAAAAAAAAAAAATTTTTGCTAGGTTGATAGTTCTTGCGTTTTATTGAGGGTATACTTGCGTTTTAGAAACGCAAGTTGTACCTGATAAGACGACCTGGTAAAACGACCAGATTAAACGCAAATTATACATGCTAAAACGCAAGTAAGTAATATCACGTTTTTACGTTTAGACGCAAGTTATTATTGTTTAAACGCAAGTATGTAATATCAAGTTTTGAGAATATGAGATTCTTGAACTGAAGGAAAGACCTGCATAACACCAACAAGTAGAGATGAAGGCAAATATGTATTCAAAGTTTCTTTGACTTGGCCTCTTGTATCTTGCTTTCAAGAAGCTGTTAAAAAAGAAAATGCATTCAAACAATGTAGTTGGAAATAATGAAAGAAAGACAGCAAACACTTCAAATATTAGAAACATTATATTGGAAAGAAATACAGACCCACGTATTGTTAACAAGATTATCCACAACCATCGTCGACGCTTTCAAAAGAACTTAAAAGTATAATTCATCACGTAAAACAATGAAGAAAAGAAGAAAAGAAATATGACACTCTTGGAGTTCAGCATCGTCTAACTTTCCCATGATATTAGAAACAAACTAAAAAAAACAAAAAGAAAGCTATTATTACATTCAGAATGTTTAAACGCAAATAATAATATTAACTGTTTACATTTAGATGCAAGTACTATCAACCCAGCAAAAAAAAAAATTAAAAGTAAAGCAATATGGTATGCAAATGAAATAGGATAAAATGCTTGTTTTTATAGTGTGTTTTTTTTTAAAAAAAATAATATCGTATGAAAAAGTTATGGACGTTAAAAAAATGGGGGTGGAACTCATCCATTGTGGGTTATACCTATTTTGCCATTCTCTTCCTTTTTTAGAAACTCAACGGATACTTTTCCCTTTTCAATCTAATCGATTGATTTATTTTGATCTAAGGCCCAAAATACTTTTTACACTTTGTACATTAAACTACTTTTTATACTAAACTTTCTCTTTTTTCTTTTTTTTTCTTTTGATATAATGTAATGTTTGGCTTGTGGGGTTTTCTGTCTTATCCCCCGGTCTTGGTTTTTTAATGAAATTCGCCATTAAAAAAAACATTTTTTTCTCCTTTCTATTCATTAATTGAATTGTTTGTATATTTCGTGTTAAAAAATCTACCGTAAAAGTAACTTTTTATAATTTAAATATATTCTTTTTATATAGCTACTAGTTTTCAGAACCAAAACTAGTCGCCATGCACATAAACCTCATCGCACTCGTCGGTTAAGGTTCATAGAGAGTCAATATAACAAAAAAAAAAACAAACATGCAAGAGGAAAACGCTTACCGGAACTTTATCGGAACCCTAGACACTTGGACCCAATCATTGTGGGTCAATGCACGAACCTACACTATCAGTGGCTTCCGCTCCATCATATTACGAGCTGGAACCGCTTCACAAGCTAGAAGTGGCGGGCTTGCTGCCATAGAACCATTAGTCTATCTCTTATCTCTAGCTTTGCTCTCTCTCTCTCTCTCTCTCTCTCTCTCTCTCTCTCTCTCTCTATATATATATATATATATATCTGGATCTATGTCTCAATCCATGTGCATAAGTGCATAATGAACCGAGAGAATACCAAAATAGCCCCCAACATAAAACACCAAAATTACTAAACTACCATCTACAACTGTTCATAAACTTTGTTTTTTAATATATAGGATAACATAATGTTCATAACAAAATATATCATTTTTCAAGTAAACACATCAGATTTAAACATGCATGTAAACACATAGATCATCTACTTCACACTTTGCATTCTTAAGCTTAAATACAACATATAAACCTACATGCAAGCCTAAAAACATAACATTCATAACATTTTAAGTTTATAATCATATTTATATTTTTACATCATATTTATTTTCATATTTAGATTATTGAAAAACATTTATAAAAACTCTAATTTTTAACAAATAGTTACATACAAACATCAAACTTTCAAGAACACACAACACACATACTAACACACACACACATCACATATATACACATAATTTATAGCATCCTCATCCATTTTTGTTTAACAAAATGTTGATTTTTAAACCTCCTTCCAAAAATGTAGAAAGGTATGAATGTCAACTTGTCTTTCTCATTGTCATTTCAGTCTCTTATATAGTTACAATACAAGGCTTATACAATGATTACAATGAATATGTTTGACTGCTGACTTTGAATGTACAATGAATATGTTTGACTGCTGACTTTGACTATACAATGAATATGTTTGACTGCTGACTTTGACTATACAATTCAAAGTTCAGAGAATGGAGCCGATAATTATGTAGTATCTATTACACCCCCGCAGTCGAAGCGGGAGGAGAACGAATGCTTAGACTGGAACGAAAGTCTTCAAAGAGAATCCATGGCAGTCCTTTGGTAAAAATGTCGGCTATCTGGTAACGAGAGGTCACATGTAAAACCCGAACCAGTCCTTTCTGAACATGCTCGCGGACAAAATGAATGTCTAGTTCAATGTGCTTTGTGCGGTGATGCTGAACAGGATTACCTGATAAGTAGATGGTGCTCACGTTATCACAATATACCAGTGTAGCATGAGATAAAGAACGGTGTAGCTCAAGGAAGAGATTTCGTAACCAACAAATTTCTGCCAAAACTTGGCAACGTCGCGATATTCTGCCTCGGCACTGGATCAAGAAATTGTTGATTGGCGTTTTGAGGACCACGAGATGAGGTTGTTGTTGAGATATACACAATACCCTGATGTGGAGCGACGAGTGTCAGGGCAACCGCCCTAGTCAGCATCTGTGTAGGCGTGTAAGGAGAGAATGGGTACGGGTCCTAGATGAAGACCGTAGTCTGCTGTACACTGAAGATACCGAATGATGCGCTTCAAAGCGTTCCAATGATCAAGCCGGGGAGCATGCATATACATACAGATCTGCTGAACTGCGTAGGATATGTCTGGGCGAGTGAACGTAAGATACTAGAGGGCGCCCGCCAAACTGCGGTATGTGGAGGGGTCGTCGTGTAGAGGACCCGAGTCAGCAGAAAGCTTAGACTGGGTGTCGACCGGAGTAGCTATCGGTTTGCACGAGTCCATCGATGCCCGGTGAAGAATATCCTTAACATACGCCTGTTGAGAGAGAAACATTGTGTTGCCGTCCCTGATGACCTGGATACCCAGAAAATAAGAAAGTGGACCCAAATCTTGCATGGCGAACTCACCAGACAGTGTTTGTAAGAGACGGTTACGAAGAGCCACCTTGGATGTGGTGAGAATGATGTCATCCGCGTAGATGAGAAGATAGGCAATATCCCTACCGTGATGGTAAATAAACAGATAGTTGTCAGACTTGCTTTGTTGAAACCCCTGCAATGTAACAAAGTCTGTGAACCGCTGGTACCAGGCACGAGGGGCCTGCTTGAGGCCATATAAGGACTTCCTGAGTTGACAAACATGATCAGGGAAGTCTCTGTGGCGAAACCCCATGGGTTGATGCATATACACGGTTTCCTCCAAATTACCGTGTAGAAAAGCATTAGTGACATCCAACTGGTGAATAGGCCAAGACTTAGACAAGGCAAGAGAAAGTACCAGGCGGATAGTAGCCAGCTTAACAACTGGGCTAAAAGTTTTGCCACAGTCAATGCCTGGTTGTTGCTTACGACCATCACAAACCAAACGTGCTTTATAACGCTTCAAACTGCCGTCAGACCTGAACTTATGTTTGAATAACCACATGCTACGTATAATGTTCATATCAGGTGTCCTAGGTACAAGCTCCCAGGTCTTATTTTTAATAAGTGCACTAAATTCATTGGACATGGCATTATACCACTCTGGTGAGGACAAGGCAACCTGTGGGGACTTGGGGATAGGTACGACAGATGAGGTGTGTAGGTTAAAGAGTTGTTTGGGTTTGAGAATACCACTCATAGAGCGGCTGTGAATGATGCGAGTAGTGGGATAAAGGGGGTGGGGGTGGGGGAGGCGGTACATGGTGGATGGGCGTCGGAGACGCTATAGTAGCTAGGTTAGAGGTCGGCGAGGTGGACGGAGGTGAGTGGACCGAAGTAGGGGAGGTGGTTGTTTGGTTAAGTGGGCCAGGGGTGGTAGGGATTGGGCCAGTATGTGAAACGGGCTGTGAGGGTGAGCTGTTAGGAGATTGTGGAGTAGGCTGTTGGGGTAGCGGGATGATATGAGTATGGGAGGGAGATCGTGGTTTGTAAGGGGGTTGGCAGTTTGTTTTGGAGGTTTGTAAGTAGTCCCAGACCAATGGGTTGATGGTGGGATTTAAGAATTCGTAGGAGGGTGGTTGTGTAGGTGATTGTATGGCATAGGGAAAAATGGATTCTTCGAATTGGACGTGTCTAGATATAATAAGTTGATGTGAAGTTAAATCAAGACACTTGTATCCACGATGGTTTGGTGGATAACCAAGGAAGACACATGGGTGGGATCGATGGTTTAGTTTGTTGATGGTTGTAGAAGGGGTGAGAATGTAGCATAGGCGCCCGAAAACACGAAGATGTTCGTATTCCGGGGTGCAATTGTAGAGCAAAGTGGTATGGGATTTAAAGTTGTACGCTTTGTTAGGTAGGATGTTAAGAAGGTATGTGGCGGTTTCGAGGGCATGGTGCCACATGTTAGGTGGTAGGGAGGCTTGGGCAAGGAGGGTGTGAACCATGTTATTGATGGTGCGGATTTTGCGTTCTGCTTTGCCATTTTGGGAGGATGTGTAGGGACACGAGAATCGAAATTGCATGCCATTTTGATTGCAAAAATTGTAAAAATTTTGATTAGCATATTCTTTGCCATTGTCACATTGGAATTGTTTAATTTTGCGCTCAAATCGGGTGTAGATTAGGTTGTGGAGGGTCAAGGGTGGTAAAAATGGCGAAGACTTGTGATTTATTGGCAATGGGAAATGTCCACAAGAAATTTGTAAAGTCATCCAAAAAGAGGATGTAATATTTGCGGCCACCCGTACTGAGTACGGGTGAGGTCCAAAGGTCACTGTGAACAATATCAAAGGGCGCACGAGTACAATTAAGCGAATCATAAAATGGCAATTTAACACTTTTACCAAAAATGCAAGATTGACAAAGTGTTTTATTAAATTTTCCATAATCAACTAAAGAAGACATTTTCAAAGACTGAAACAAATTATTGCCACGATGACCAAAACGTTGATGCCAGCGATCTTGAGGAACAACAGTAAAGGCAGAGGATTGGTTTTGTGGAAGTGGGAGTGGTGCAGTCAGAGGATAAAGATCACCCGTGCTATTGCATCGTAGGATAGGAGCACGGGTTTTGAGATCTTTCACAAGAAAACCAAATGGGTCAAACTCAATAGAGAGTAAGTTATCAGTGGTAAGGCGACGGACTGAGATTAGGTTTTTAATAATGTTTGGGGCAAATAAGACATTGTTAAGTTTAAGTGGGGGGAAAGGTGGTGGGAGGACTTGGTTGCCTTGTGCCAAAACCGGGATGGTCATGCCATTACCAACTATTATATTTTTATTAGTGCATTTATTAAAATAGACGGAGAGTAAATACCTTGCGCATTGGCAGAGTGAGAGGAGGCTCCATTATCCATCAAGCCATGGTCTGGTGAGTTGAGAGCCAATGAGTAGAGTGCCTGCTTAGGATGAAGGAGTTTAGGATCCATTTATCAAAGGGAAGGAGATGTGAACAGAGGGTAAGAAGGATGTGAAAGCGGCAGAAGGGTGGTGAACGACTGCAGTGGGCGGCCGAGAGTGGAGGATCAACAATGGTTGAAAGTTGGCATGGAAGTTATGACTTAGATTAAGAAAAATAAGACATTGTTTCAAGAAGAGAGGGGGATCGGTACTCGTTGGAGCAAGAATGCTCTGATACCACGTAGAAAGGTATGAATGCCAACTTGTCTTTCTCATTCTCATTTCAGTCTCTTATATAGTTACAATACAAGGCCTATACAATGATTACAATGAATATGTTTGACTGCTGACTTTGACTATACAATGAATATGTTTGACTGCTGACTTTGACTATACAATGAATATGTTTGACTGCTGACTTTGACTATACAATTCAAAGTTCAGAGAATGGAGCCGATAATTACGTAGTATCTATTAAAAAAGATTAAAGATGTTGGTAAACAATCTTACAAAAACACACTTGAAGCAAAGGTTAAAAATCAAAGAGCAAGGATTTAAATGGAGTTCATACCCTAGATGAACTTGAGTTTTTGAAAGGAAAAGAAGATGGATTTCTTGTTCAAGCTTCTTACAATGCTTGACAATGCTTCAAAATTCCACCAAAAATGTTGATTTTTAAACCTCCTTCCAAAAAGATTAAAGATGTTGGTGAACATTCTTACAAAAACACACTTGAAGCAAATGTTAAAAATTAAAGAGCAAGGATTTAAATGGAGTTCATACCCTAGATGAACTTGAGTTTTTGAAAGGAAAAGAAGATGGATTTCTTGTTCAAGCTTCTTATAATGCTTGATGATGCTTCAAAATTCCACCAAAAATGTTGATTTTTAAACCTCTTTCCAAAAAGATTAAAAATGTTGGTGAACATTCTTACAAAAACACACTTGAAGCAAAGGTTAAAAATCAAAGAGCAAGGATTTAAATGGAGTTCATATCCTAGATGAATTTGAGTTTTTGAAAGGAAAAGAAGATGGTTTTTTTGTTCCAGCTTCCTACAAATACAATGCTTGATGATGCTTCAAAATTCCACCAAAATCTTAAACTAGCTTCCAAAGGATGATGTTATACTAGAAATCTTAGTGTTAGGAGTTTGAATGAGTGAAGTAGAAGAGTTGGGAGCTTGGGAACGGTTACTTTAGAGAGAGGAAAGAGGGACTTGAGTGTGTTGGAATTTGTGAATTTGCATGTCTTAAAGAGGCTTCCTAATGATTGTAGAAGGATAGGTTATACACTTGTTTTATTAATAAAGTGATAAGTGTCCCCATGAATCAGAGTTGTGGCTGGATATTTTGTTTAAAACCGTGAGTAAAGGGTGGGTTTTAATGAGTTGTGTAAATTTTGATAATTAAGGGGTATTTTAGGTGTTTTAGGGGTATAAAAATAATAAAAATACACCCTAAAATAATTTATTTTAACCCAATAAATTATGGATTATTAATACCCACTAAATCTGATAATTTTTACTGTATGATATTTATTTTAGGTGCTGGACGCTTATTTGGATCGAATTTGTCGGTTAAAAGCGTGCATTCGTGCTGTACCAGACACTGCGCAACAAAAACTCCAAATAAGCATTTTTACTTCTTTTGACCAAATTTTCACTTATAAAATATCATTTTATGCTATTCCAAGCATATGGGTCCATTTCTGGATTTTTAAGGATTACCGGGTCGTCACCAACGCTCATTTCGGTTAATTATCGCAATGCGATACGGTAATTTCTAAAAATTACCCAATGCAAACCCTTGCATCATAATAACTTGCTAGCCTTAATAAGACTTCAATTTAACAAAATTAAATCTTATTATAAATTTACCATTAGTGCGTTAATTACAGTACGGATAACGATCCCTAAACGGCGAGTGTCACATAGTGCCAGGCCATGTAGTTTCACTAACCCTATAAGCACTTCAAACTTTGATTTCCTTGGCACTCAAGAGAGTGTTTTTGTAGAGGTGAATCACGGGGACAGTGCTGGACCAAGTATTTTCACCAACCCTACAAGCATACCGACTTATGATTTCTTTGGCACCCAAGAGAGTGCTACAAACCACCAGAATTTTTTCATAGGTTGAATCTTGACAGTGCGGGACCAAGTTTTTTCACCAACCCTACAGGCACTCCGAATTTGATTTCTTTGGCACCCAAGAGAGTTTCACCAACCCTTCAAGCACGTCGGGGTATGATTTCTTTGCCACCCAAGGGAGTGTTACAGATGTGTTGGGTGATGCAGGATATATGAATCAACTTCCAAAACTTTTTCATCTGTATGTTAGACATATACATAATGTGTTGGGTGATGAAAATTGTGGGTTTCAGGCGATAACTTTTGCTCTCGGGTACGGTGAGGATCAATGGGCATTAGTCCGAAGCAAACTATTAGAAGAGCTTTCGGAGTTTAGAAATGAGTATGCGAAAGCCTTTTGTGGTTCATTCAATGATGTCTTTACATCCTTGTGTTGGTCGGGGTCGATCGGTTTTGTGCAAAAAAAAAAACATTGGATGTTTATGCTAGAGGCAGGGTTCCTGATTGCGAACAAGTATAAGGTAATTGTTCTTTTTTTTTATCTGAACGAGTGGGAAACAGTTCAACATGCTTCTTACTTTTGAAAGGTCTTGACCGATTCCCACAGGAAAGAATAATTACAATTGCACATGTAGACGGTGACCAGTTTATAATGGTAGAATCGGAGGAGAGATCCCAATGGTCACCACAAACAACCTATGGAGACCTAAAAGGAAGTAGTGCACGGAGTCTCACGACATCTAGGTTTCATGTACATGACTTTTGAACATCTTTTAAACTAATACGTTTACTATTTTAGGGGATTGTAAACTTATTATGCTTGTATTTTGGTTAACACTCTGCATGGTTTGTTACGTATCTTTTAAATATAGTTGTCATTTGTTGTGACAGTTGAGTTGGATTCTGGTGTGTCATGCATCTCGCGGTAAAACCTCGCAAGTGGAATTTGAGGGTGTGACATGTTTGACTCATTTATGTAACTTATAATTATTTGTTCAAATATTTATAATTATTATAATTATTTACAATTTTAGTTAGCGTAATTAACTAAATTCGTTTGTCCTAATTATTTGGAATATTTTAATTACAAATTCACTTAGTAATAATTAGATTACCTAATCATGTTTATAAACTTTAACCAAATTATTTTGAGAAGCGAATTTAATATTAATTCAATTTATCACAAAATCCCTAATTCCGCAAATCGACTTAGTAGACCCTAAATACCTTAGACTTTTAAGACATTCCATTTATTAATATTCTTATATGTTATACGTAGAATTCTTCGGGATCCCATTCTTTAGCTCCTAAACGCTTAATTGGTTGTGATCGCCTACACAAACTGTGAGTATACTTATCTCCCCTTTTGTTTTCTTACACTTTTGGGGTGAAACATGTACACCTATGAAACTTACACTTGCACATAGTCATAAACGTTTCTACATACAATTCATATATGTGTTATGCTTTGAATTCTTGTGTTTTGTGATTAAACATAAACATATTGTACTTGCAATCATTACATACTCATGAAGATAAACATAAACATAAACATATATATATATATATACACACTTTTGGGATTGACAACCCGCCTAGTGGAAAACACCTATGTGTGTGGGAAGTCTTAGGTCATTGTTAATTCCTAGCCTTTTTCATCATAAAGGTTTGATTTTGACCCGCATTTTGTGCTTACATTTTACCATATTGTCTTGAATGAATCATGACACATGAAATGTAAATCATTTTCTTTAAACTTATATTATATGTATATAAACCGAGTATGCTCACCAACATTATTTATGTTGGCAAAATTATTTTCCTACATGTTTCAGGTTGATTGTTGAGATACTTCATGTAGGACATTTGGACTTAGTAAAGACTTAATACAGACAACTTGTGGAATTGTATTTGTATTTGATAATATTAGTAACTGTAACTTGAAGTATTGAATAAGATATTTACATTTTAGTACCATGAGATTTTGAACAATCGTCAGCACATGACGCCTCAATAATCCTGCCATCGATTAGGGGATTACATTTGATGTGTTTATTTAATTGATACAATCATCACAATTATAACCGAAAGAGTATACATCTATATAATTGTGCCCCAGGCCAACCTTAGGTGAGCTCCCCTAGGGTTGGTAATCTTAGTGCCTATTTTTCCATGCGATCACTTGTAAAGGGGCCACTTGACCTCCACGTGGGTGCTATTCTAAGATTGCGCATTACCTTGTGTTCTCACTTCTAAAGTAGTCGCATCACCTCATGCGATCACTTTTATTTGATAATCACAAATTAGGTCCTTATCTTATGGATTGGTAGAAAGGAAAGAAATCTTTGATTCCAGCTAATATGTTGGGTGATATACTAAGTGATCAAGATTCTACTGTAACTTCGAAATCCTTATTTTAAGTTAGTGGCAGGATTATCTCTTTTAGATGAACAAGAATCACTCCTAAATCAATGAAAATGTGCATCTATGTGAAAGAACACCTAGACGTGGCCTAACGGATTCACGATGTTTCTTCATTCGTAGGCGAAATTAGTGTAGAACTGATATAAATGAGGATGAAGTAGCAGACAGATTGTCGATCCTACCAAGAAATATAAAACTTGCCTACGGTGAAGAACTATGCGATTAGTAAACACAAAGCCACATCGCGATGGATAATTAACCAAGCAAGAAAAAAAACAACAATTAAACAACAAAAAATAAAATTCACATGTAACTTTATATGTTTTGTAAAGTATTTGCAATCCAAGTGTCTTAGTAATTCCTACAATTTAAAAAACAAAAATCAAATATTTAAAGTAATATTTAATGCTTGTATATTTTTTTAAGTTTTTAAAATTATTTAATACTAGATTTATATCTCGGGAGCGTCCCGGGGTTGAGAAATCTAATACGATATTATTAACTTTACATGCGAAATAGACTGATGCGCTTTACAGTTACATGTAGGAAAGCTTCGGGTAGCACATAACCTAAAATAATTAACAATGTATCTCCAATGTTAACGCCTAACCTTAAACAATGTTTAAATCTAATATTAAAACCTAACCTAAAACAATGTACAACTCAAATGCTAACAACTTTTGGTTTGAACATAATTAACGACTTGCCTATACATGATTAATGAATAACCTGAAGACTTTGTGTTTTTTTTTCCTGTATGAACAAAACCTCACAAAAAATAGTCGTTTTTTCCTCCGTTTTATATATAGCACCGTGGTACTTGTTGGAAAGATAATAAAACGCTCGTTAATTTGGTGTAATTTTTTTCTTTAAATAATCTCGTATGTAAAAGATATTAACGTTTAAATATAATTGGAGGAAACATAAAAGAAAAAAATCCAATTTTGTTTTTAAATTTGTTTTTTTTCCTAAAATCATTCATTGCCACATGTCATTTTACATGACACTCTTAAGGGAGAATACATGTATGAGTGTCATGTAGGATTAACCATTTTCAAATATACATATATATATATATATATATATATATATATATACTAGCTTTTATCCCATGAGCGTCCCGGGGTTAAAGTATCTAATATGACATAATAAAATATCTAATATGACAACATAATTAATGACTTGACAATACATGATTAATGGATAATAATAATAATAATAACAATAATAATAATAATAATAATAATAATATATTATTATTATTATTTTAAACAAATCTCTGCCATAAGTTATCATATTCAAATATATATATTAAAAAAAAATGAATCTCTGCCTATGAAATTATGATAATGGTTTCTTATTCAAATATAAAAACCTTAAGTAGTGATTTATTAGTAGAGTAAAATATATTTGAAAACAAAACCCTATAAAAAATAGTCGTTTCTTTTCTCCGTTTTTTATATAGCACTATGGTACTCGTTGGAAAGATAATAAAGCGCTCGTTAATTTGGTGTAATTTTTTTCTTTAAAAAATCTCGTATATAAAAGATATTAACGTTTAAAAGTTATAGGAGGAATCATGAGAGAGAAAATTTAATTTTGTTTTTAAATTCTTTTTTTTTTCTAAAATAACTCAATAACTTTTTTTTTTAATTGGTCCACTCCTATATGGCATTTTCAAAAGAGAGAGTGCATGTATGCATGCCATGTTAAACAACACCATCTCAAATATATACACTAGATTTATATCCCGGGAGCGTCTTGGGGTTGAGAAATCTAATATGACATATCAATTTTACATACGAAATAGACTGATGCGCTTTACAGTTACATGAAGGAAAGTTTCGGCTAGCACCTAACCTAAAACAATTAACAATGTATCTCCAATGTTAACGCCTAACTTTAAACAATGTATAACTCTAATATTATAGAATTCATATTTACTGGTTTGAACATAATTAATGACTTGCCTATATATGATTAATGAATAACCTGAACACTTTATGTTTCGGCTAGCACCTAACCTAAAACAATTAACAATGTATCTCACCACCAATACTGTCCTCTTTGCCCCGATGTGTCGCCCATCCAGAGCTCACGGATTTGTTTTTGGTTGCCCCGGTGAAGTCTTCCCAGGAGGTCCCCATCCTGGTACTGCTCCCACCTGAGCACGCTTAACTGTGGAGTTTTTCTCTCATCCATTAACATTAAGCCCCGAAACGTGTTGGGGATTTAAGAGGTATTGGATTACATATGAACCAACGATCTCTCCTGGTCCCGAGGTGGGATTTTCCTGGGGTGTCACAAAACCCCACAAAAAATAGTCGGTTTTTTTCTCCGTTTTTTATATAGCACTATGGTAGTTGTTAGAAAGATAATAAAACGCTCGTTAATTTGGTGTAAATTTTTCTTTAAAAAATCTCGCATATAAAAGATATTAACTTTTAAAATTTATGATTTTTTTTCTTAAATAACTCAATGTCACATGCCATCTTACATGACACTCTTAAGGGGGAGAATGCATGTATGAGTGCCATGTAGGATTAACCCTTTTCAAATATATATATATATATATATATAGAAAAATATAGATATAGATATAGATAGATATAGATATATAGATATAGATAGATATATCACGTAATTAATATTAATATTTACAAAATACAAAGCAAAGTTTGTGACCATCGGGTTTACTCTCAAGGCCCATACATAAGTCCAGATTAATCACTATTCACTAACCTATGCCCATACCCACTATATATACATATAATCACGAGGACAAAGGTGGCTAGAAAGAAAAAGTATATTCTATCAAAAACATGACGCACTTAGTGACGTTTCAGACATAAAATAAGTCTGGCTAGCTTTTATTCAAAAATATAAAATAAATTAATTTACTTTAAAAAAAGGTCGAAAAAGACAAATTCTTAGTGATGATAAATACCACAAGACACAACCAGCAACTTTATTAGTACATCTCGCCAAGTATGGAGTCTGCCAGGTTTTTAGCATTCCTTGTTCATTTAAGCTTTTCACATTAGTAGTAAACTTCTAATAACTCATTATAATATCCATACTAATTACCAGTACCTTGTGCAGCACTGAAAGCAACCCAAACTGCAAGTGCTCAGAAGGATGGACATGCACTCTCACAAAAACTGAGCCATCCCAGATCGGCAAACCATTCGCAAAATGTGGTGGTGGCGGTTGCACATGTGTCACGTATGTTTTCTTATAATACCTACATTACATTTGGTTTACGAATCAAACTATGAAACTCACTCTATATGGTACTGTTGTAGTGAGAAGCCATTGGAGATCTCTGCTGCAGCCAACGCATTCTGTGAATGTGGTGAAGGTTGGTCTTGTGTTGTATCCAAAACTGAGGGCCCCGATGCTGGCACGAAATACTTTGAGTGCGGTGAAGGTTGCATCTGTGTCGTAGATGAATCAAACAATGTGAAAGTTGTATGTGCATGAGTTGCATCAGGTGGTTAAAAATCTCACAGATAACGTATCAACTTGTTCGGTGGTTTGTGTTATTAAGTTACTTTAAGATATTGTGCTTTGCCTAAAATAAGCATGTGAGATTTGTAATAAGCTACTATGTGTGTGTCGTATAATAAATGAAGTTTGTGTTTAGCTAATATTTTGTGCACGATATTACTTAGTATATATGCAAAAGTAAATGGCTATCACTTGTTGATGCTCTACATGGATCTGCAGTCTGCATATATTCATCGGTACACAGATGCATAAAGCATAGTTATCAATTGTGCATAGGCGAATTTAATGAGCTTTGATTTAATTTCTATATTTTTCTAAACAAGGAATTGTTAAATCTAATTTATTTTTACACAAATAATTCGAAATTACTCATGAAGTGTTAGAAGTTATAATCAAGAAGTTTAGAAAGTCAAACCGAAAGTCAAAGGTGCAGAAAAGGCACCAAATATCAATAGTTGTGTCGGTTTGTTTGTTGTGTCGATTAGTTATAAAACGGTTAAATAACCGTCAATATTGTATGGGTATATAAACCCCTCTTATGTATCAGATTTATTATGTGGGAATAATATTATAGTGTGTGTATCTTTGTTCCTTCCCCATCCTCTGTTTTAACCGAGTCCTTGCACAACAGTTTGTGCATACTCGAACAAACATGTTCATCATCATAACATTGATCCTCTAATCGACAACCATCCCTGGGCAACAGTGGTATTAGAGCCATGCCAGAAAGGATCAATCAGAAGTAGTCCAGAATTGATCGCCTTCGAAGAAGAAGACCCAAAAAAACAAAGCATGACAGGATCACAGAAGAATGATCCCGTTTTCAGGCAGAAGCGAAAAGAATGGAAAACCAGAAAGTTTAAAAGCAAATCAGAAAGAAGATCATGTTATTGCAAGAGTGTACGTTCCAGAATTGTCTTACGCAGAGTGGCGAGAAAGAGACGCAGTAAGTCCGATGATCAGGAGGATCATCCACCGAACGTTTAAAGGGCAATTGAACGTGAAAGATACGAAGGTTTTGCAAGGTGATCAGAATTCAATAAGGAAAACGAAAGATGAATTGATGATTATTTATCAAAGGGCCGAACAAGATTGAACCAACGTACGTTCAAATCAGATACCGGTTGATAATTATCAAGGCATGATTCCTTCACAGCAAGAACATATCAGTTTTCAATCGACAGAGACGGTGTTAACACCGCTTAATCTTGATCAATGTATCTGGAGAGTCAAAGTCAAAATTGAAAATTAGATATCAACCGGAGAAGGAGAAAAGGGACTGCATAAATACAGAAAAACATGAACAGAGTAAACCAAAATAAAAACTTCTTAATTAGGGGCGTGATTGTTAGAAGTTATAATCAAGAAGTTTAGAAAGTCAAACCAAAAGTCAAAGGTGCAGAAAAAGCACCAAATATCAATCGTTGTGTCGGTTTGTTAGTTTTGTTGGTTCGTTTGTTTTTTTCGATTAGTTATAAAACGGTTAAATAACCGTCAATATTGTATGGGTATATTAACCCCTCTTATGTATCAGATTTATTATGTGGGAATAATAATATAGTGTGTGTGTATCTTTGTTCCTTCCTCATCCTCTGTTTTAACCGAGTCCCTGCACAACAGTTTGTGCATACTCGAACAAACATGTTCATCATCATAATATTTATCCTCTAATCGATAACCATCCCTGGGCAATAGGAACTCCTTTCTAAAAGGCATATGCCCTACCTATCCCCCCTCCCCCGGTCATCTGACACAATTCTAAATAACATGTCAACTATATGTTAGGATCTGAGAACACACACGCACACAAACACGAGATTTACGTGGTTCGGTCTAAGTTGACATACGTCCACATGGGTAATTGGGGTTTTCTTATTATTGAGTGATACAATATCACAAGTACAAGAGATATATTTATAGGCACTCATTAGGTTAAGCCCTATACTAAACTTAGGGGTTGTTTGGTAAGGCTCTTAATGAGCCACTTAATCATTCAACGTTGAATGATTCAGCATTCAGTTCATTCAGCGCGTTTGTTTCAGCAGCTGAATTGAATGGTCAGGGCTGAACCATTAAGACTTGAGATATTGCTGAACCATTAAGCAATGAATGAATCCATGTTTACTTCACCTACCAATGTGGGACAAGAAGACTAACCATTTAAAGGTCTAACAAAACATCACTTAATGATTCAGCACTTAACCATTCAGATCCTCTTAACCATTCAGACTTCTTAATGATTCAGACCTTAATCAACCAAACAACTCCTTAATCACCAAGTTAATCATACTGGGTCGGGCCTATATGTGGGTTGAATCCACTTGGTGTCTTCGATCCACAAACTGCACCATCTCTTCTATACTTCGGTAAATAAGATCTCCCATCTGATCTCCAATGCACCTCTGGTTACCCCGATCTCCTCAACACTATTCCTGGAGACCAGCTAAAGCTCCGCACATCTTCAGCTTATCCAACTTTACACATTTAGTGAACATGTCTGCTTGATTCTTAGCACCTGAGATATTCTTCAAGTTAATTGTGTAATCAGCAACCAATCACCTCACGAAGTGATACCTTATCGCTATGTGCTTCGTCTTCTTGTGATACACAAGATTCTTTGCTAGTTCTGCACTTTCATTATCACAGTGCAACAAGTACTCAGTCTGTTTCTTCCCTAACTCTTTCAAAAAATCTTTCAACCATGCTAGCTCCTTACTGGCTTTAGCTATAGCCATGTATCATGCCTCTGATGTGGATAAAGCCACATTCTTCTGGAGTCTGGACATCCAACTGAGACTGCAGTTCCTCCGACTGTAAAAACAAAACCTATGGTGCTTTTAAATGTCTCTTTGCAGCTACCTAGGCCAGTGTCTGAATAACCTCTGAGAACTGAATCGTTCCCTTTGAAACATAACCCCATTTTTTATGTTCCCTTCAAATAGCAAAGCATCCGGTTAACTGCTTCCCAATGTCCTCTTCCCGGATTTGAAATAAACTGACTGACAACTCTAATTGCGTGTGCTATGTCAGGTCTTGTGCACACAATAGCATACATAAGAATACATACTGCAGATGCATATGGAACTTGAGCCATATCGGCGTTTTCTTCTTCTGTTCTGGGAAATTGATCTTTGGTGAGCTTAAGGTGACTCCCTAAGGGTGCATTTCTCGGCTTGGTCTTCTCACTGTTAATAAGGAATTTCTCTAACACTTTCCTGATATACTTCTCCTGGGATAGTGTCAAAGATCCATATTTCTTGCTCCTGGTGATACTCATCCTGAGTATCTACCTAGTTGCACCCGAATCTTTCTTCTCGAATTCTTTGGACATTTGCTTCTTCAACTTGCTGATCTCATTCATGTTTGATCCTGCAATCAACATATCATCTACATACAAAAGTATAATGATATACGAACCCTTGAACTTCTTCAGATAATAGCAATTATCAGCTTCACATCTCTTGTAACCTGTTCTCACCACACACCCAATTTTCTTTTCCAATAACCTGAAATCCCTCAAGTTGTGTCGTGTAAATTTTTTCATCAAGGTTACCATGTAGAAATGTTATTTTCACATCTAGATACTCTGTATGAAAATTCTCTGCTACTACAATACTTATAATGAACCTGATGGTGGTCATCTCAACCACTGGAGAGAAGATCTCATCATAATCAACTCCATTCTTCTGCTGAAATCCCTTAACCACTAAATGGTCTTTTTACTGTTTAGAACAATCAGGCTCATCTTTGACCCGGAAGACCCATTTATTCTAAAAAGTTTTCATATCTAGCGGAAGCTTTACAAAAACCCAAGTCTTGTTCTTGTCTAACGAACTCATTTCTTCTTTCATTGCTTGCTCCCATTGGAATGAGTCCTTCATCTTGACTGCTTCAGAGTATCTCTCTAGTTCACCATTTTCTGTCAAAAGAATATAATTAGCTGAGGGCCGGTATGACAGGGACTGTACCTTTTCGGTGCTCTAGAAACTCTGGTGGATCTCCTAACCGAAGTATCAGACTGGCCAGGCTGTTATGGAGACTGTTGGTCTTCAGACTCTGAACTCCCACTGTTAGAAAATACCACTGTCTCTTCATTATCACCATCTTCAGTCTCTGGTTCTGTGTCATCTCCAGATTCTGTTACTGGATCTGCAGCAGACTTCTTACTCTAATTCTCAACACTAAACTCAAATGTTTCTTTCTGAACCTTTGACTTTTCCAAGTTTCTATCCTTGTACAATTCTTCTTCATTGAACTTAGCATGCTTGCTTCTGACTACCTTTCTGCTTTCAAAATCCCAAAGCCTATAGCCCATTTTATCATCCCCCATATCAAATGAAGATATATTTATATGCTTTAGCATCCAACTTGTCACCTTCAGGGTTGATATCATAAGTACTACACCCGAAGATTCTCAGGTGATCATAACTGCATTACCCTTTCATTCTTCTTAAGGAAACTTGAATCCCAACGGTACTGAGGCTCCACGGTTGATAAGATAGGCTGTTGTGTTAACTGCATCCCAAAACATCTTTGCGAGTCCTGCATTCAATCTCATACTCTTGGCTCTTTCACATGATGTTCTGTTCATCCTCTATGCAACTCCATTCTGTTACGGAGTTCCTGGAACTTTATTTATCATCTTGATCCCTCTATCAACACAATAATCTGTAAACTCCTTGCTGTTGTATTCGCCACCGTTATCCAAATTCAAGTATTTCACCTTCAAATCAGTTTCAAGTTCAACAACAGATTTCCATTTCTTAAAAGTATCGAAAACATCAGACTTATGTTTAAGAAAGTAAACCCATACTTTACGTAAAGGCTTAGCAAATGTACCAAATGTTCAGAATTAATAAGGTCTTAGATGTATCATTCCCCTGCATAGCAAATGTACCAAATGTTCATAACCGATGTGGAAAATCAGGGTGTGACATAACCCCTACATCACTCACTCTTTCTAATCTTTCTATGCTCTCTTCTCTTGCTCTCTGGTTGATCTCTCAACTACCACTTCCCACCGACCTCCACCCCATCAACCGCTCACCTACCTCCACCACCCACCACAACCACCCCGTCAAAGAACCACCAAACCACGATAACCTTCAATCTTCACTCTTGCTCACTGTCGTCCACATGTTTTCACCATCACCAAATGTCACGTAATTTTTTTACTTTCTACCCTTCATGCAAAACCTAATTGTACACATTCTTTTATCATAACCTCCAATTACAATTACCATTAATCTATATCTATAATCTATATTATATTATAAAGCATTTGAGAAAGGTATCAAACAAAAATAAGTAATTACTACATTTTATTAAAAAAAATTGCAATTTTATATAAAAAATTTATATATAACAAAACTATACAAAAATGTTTCTACACATACAAATATATACCTATACACCTTAAAAAGATTTTAAGAATCAATAAAAGTTGAACTTTAAGTATAAATAATAATTTTCTGATGCCTTTTCTTTAAAAAAAAATGTGTGCGCATGAATTGGTTCATGAACCCAAACCGAACCAAATGGAAACTGGTGTTTCAAACCAGCAAAACAAGTCAAACCGAACCGAAACCGGTTTGGACACGAACCAGCACCAAACACAAACCGGTTTGGAACCAGTTCGGTTCCTAGAAAAAAAACCGATATGTGCACGTCTATAAAGTTCTAAGGTTGAGATGCCTTATGTGGAATATTTTTAACTAACTTAACTTCTAATTTCACTTTTCGATGCCATTGATAGAAATTTATGGTGCACTTGATTAGCAGTTGTATTGCATTGCTTTTGTCATGTAGAAAAAGTTATGGGTATGCTTCTTTGCAAGTTGATTACATATGTTTTAGGATCGTAGAACACACACGCACACGAACACAAGTATTTACGTGGTTCGGTCTAAACTGACCTACGTCCACGGGGGCAACTAGGGTATTCTTTTATTGAGTGAAACAAAGATTACAAGTACAAGAGATTATTTATAGACACAAATTAGGGTTAAACCCTATGTTAAACTTGCTCAACAAGTTAATCATACTGGGCTTTAAAACGACTGGGCCTATAGGTGGGCTGAAGGCAACATCTCCAACAATCTCCCACTTGGTGTCTTCGGACCACAAACTGCACCATCTCTTCTGTACTTCTGTAGATAAGATCTCCCCTAGATCTTCAATGCACCTCCAGTTACCCCGATCTCCTCAACACTATTCCTGGAGACCAGCTGAAGCTCCACACAGCTTCAGCTTATCCAACGTCACACATTTAGTAAACATGTCTGCTGGATTCTTAGCACCTGAGATATTCTTCAAGTTGATTGTGCCATCAGCAACCAATCCTCTCACGAAGTGATACCTTGTCCCGATGTGCTTCGTCTTCTTGTGATATATAGGATTCTTAGCAAGTTTCACTGCACTTTCATTGTCACAGTGTAGCAAATACTCAGTCTGCTTCTTCCCTAACTCTTCCAGAAAAGATATCAACCATACTAGCTCCTTACTGGCTTCAGCTATAACCATGTATTCTGTAACACCCCAACCGATGGCGGAAACATCGGGATGTCACGTATTGATGATTGTTTCAGTAGCACATGGTATAAATTGAATTTTAAATAATTTATTCATAACATAAATATTCAAATTGAAATGATGTCTAGAAATCCTAAATACATGATATCAAATAAAGCAATAACTTCAAATAACTTCAAAATAAACTTCAAAATATTCCTCATGCATACTCTAAGCCTCAGCTTCATTGTTACCTGAAACATGTTAATTTTGAAAATATTTTTGGGTCAACAAAAGTTGGTGAGAATTACATAGGTTTTGATAATCGAATAAACCTTGTACAATTCAAGTGTCATGGCAAGTCTAGTCCATATGTGAAAACATACTAGAAGTAAATCGAGTGCATAATCAACCCTTGTGACTGTTATATTGTGGTCCATCCCATGCGCTCATGGTTCACTCGATTATGTTATGCGATAACAATCACCCACGCTACCTATGTAGGAGGCACGTATCCGGGTGGGATTGTCAGTCCAATAGATCTATCATTGTATACCGTCGGCTGATCAATGTTAATGATTATACTAGAATATTGTGCTTACCCTAGTCATGTTTAAGACATAATGCAACATAGAAAAACACATAGACACTTTATGATTGAATAGCATATAGAATGTTGTAACATGTTTCACCCCAAAAATAGTGAAAAATAGAAAAGGGGCTATGTAAAACTCACCTTAGCAAAATGTTATGTCTCGTGAAAATAGAATATGTGTTGCCCAACAATGCCAAGTATTACCCTATAATTAAGGTAATAAATATGTCTAAGTCTTTCTAGTCTACAAATATATTCTAGGGTTTTGAATTGGGGATAAGTGCTCGTTTGATTAATAAATAAAATGTTTAAATAAATAAGAGAAATTTGATAAATAAATAAACAAAAGTCTTTTTGTAAATTTTTAAATTAAAGATGGTCACAATAACAAGTTTTAAGTATGAAAATAATTTTTATAAAATTATTTCCTTAAAAATAGAATATTAAATCTATTTATTTTAAATTGTTAAAATATAACTTTAATATTTAAAAATACAAAAGTTAAAGAATTATTAAATTAAAAATTGTATTTCTGTTCCAAATAAATAGAAATAATTTATATAAAATTTTGGTGCAAAAATATTGAAAAATGAATTTATTATGATTTATTTATGATTAAAACTAACAAAAATTGATTAAAAATATTAAATAAATGATTTTTCAAAAATAAAAATCATTTCAGAAAGGTTTATTGTTATATAAACTCAGAATATTTTTGTGGAAATTTATATAATTGTTTTGATATTTTTATAGAATTTTATAAATAAAATAGAATAAACTTGAATTATTTATTATATATATTAAATAAATAAATTTTTAAAAACTAAAAATTGTATGTTAAACTTTTCCACTAGAATAACATAAAATAATTTTTGTAGAATTTATAAAATAGTTTTAGTATTTTAAAATGAATTTTAAAAATACAAGGGAATATATATATATATATATATATAAGTTTAAATAAAAAGAAATGTTTTGTTGATGCCATGGATCGAACCCGGGCCCTTGGCCGGTTCGTTGGTTTTAAATCACAAGCCCAGACCAATTGGTCTGGGCCCTGAGAACGTTTAATCTTGGCTTAAAATATATATATATATATTATGACTTGAGAAATGATTTATAATCCTAATAAAACGAAAAGAATTAAACGCGTGTTGCAAGAATCGAACCCTGGCCACCCGGCCGGTTCGTGTTTTACGAATAAGGAGCCAACCAACTGATCTACTGATCAGTTGGTGTTAGTTTATGTTATGTTTTAAACAAATACACAGTTCTACAAACGTGATTATCCCCAATCCAAGTTGTCGAGCCCTAGTTTATCAATTATACAAATTACACAACAATAACCCAATCGAACTTAGGATTATTGTTGTGTATAGGCCGAAGAATAAAACCCATAATAAAAAGAGATACTTACAGAAACGAATCGTGTGAATTGCTCGGTCAACAGAAAAAGTCAACTCAAACTCGATTGCTTCGAATGATGATTTAATAACAGAAATTAGAGGTTGAGAGGGATATTTCGGCGAGTGTAGAAGGGATTGGGAGGTCCAATTTATAGGGAGAGGGTTGGGTTGATGGAATTGGTAAGTTTGACCTCGTATTGAATGTGATGACGCGTAATTGGGTATAATTGGCATGATTTGGCCATCAAGCTAGCGTGTAAGGGACGCGCAATCAACAAATCAGTCACCAATCATTCCTAATTTGGATATAAACGCGTTTGATTTGGGTAATTAAGGTAGATTGGTGTCACAGTTGACTTTCCTAGTCAACTGTGAAGAACCATACTCGTGATATAATAATTGTATGCTGGAATTAAAACAAGATGTGTGTAGACCAGATGGTGATGTTGTTTGTGTTTGTGACCCGGCTTGGGTGCGGGTTCGATACCCGGCCCAAGCACTAAATTTTTTGACAATTTTATTATATATATATATATATATGTATATTATATATAAATAATATAGTATTAGGGTTCCAAATGCGTCTCAATAATAATTAAAAGCGAATAATAATAATGAAACTTGACGTTTTTATTCAAAATGATAGTAACGTACAAGTATTAATGCGTAACGTTACATATTCTGCCTCTGTTGTGGACAAAGCCACGCTTTTCTAAAGTCTGGACATCCAACTGACTGCAGTTCTTCCTACTGTGAACACGAAACTTGTGGTGCTTTTAAATGTCTCTCTGCAGCCACCCAGGTCAGCATCAGTATAACCTCTGAGAACTGAATCCTTCCCTTTGAAACATAACCCCATCTTTGACGTTCCTTTCAAATAACAAAGCACCCATTTAATTGCTTCCCACTGTTCTCTTCCCAGATTTGACATAAACCGACTGACAACTCCGACTGCGTGTGCTATGTCAGGTCTTGTACACACCATAGCGTACATTAAACTACCTACTGGAGATGCATACGAAACTCTAGCCATATCAGTTTTTTCTTCTTCAGTTCTGGGACACTGATATTTGGTAAGCTTGAGGTGACTCCCCAAGGGCGTGTTTCTAGGCTTGGTCTTCTCACTGTTAATACCGAATTTCTCTAACACTTTCCCGATGTACTTTTCCTGGGACAGTGTCAGAGAACCATCTTTCTTGTTCCTGGTGATACTCATCCCAAGTATCTGTTTGGCTGCACCCAAATCCTTCATCTCGAATTCTTTAGACATTTGCTTCTTCAACTTGCTGATCTCATTCATATCCAATCCTGCAATCAACATATCATCTACATACAGAAGTAGAATGATATACAAACTCTTGAACTTCTTCAGATAACAACAATGATCGGCTTCACATCTCTTGTAACCGGTCTTCACCATGAAATTATCAAACTTCAAGTACCACTGCCTTGGCGCTTGTTTCAGACCATACAGACTCTTCTTCAACTTGCACACCCAATTTTCCTTTCCAATAACCTGGAATCCCTTGGGCTGTGCCATGTAAATATCTTCATCAAGGTCACCATGTAGAAATGTTGTTTTCACATCTAGCTGCTCTAGATGCAAATTCTCTACTGTTACAATACTCAGAACTAACATGATGGTGGTCATCTTCACCACTGGAGAGAAGATCTCATCATAATCAACTCCCTTCTTCTGCTGAAATCCCTTGACTACAAAACGGGCTTTATACCGTTTAGAACCATCATTCTCATCTTTGACCCTGAAGACCCATTTATTCTGAAGAGCTTTCTTGTCTCGCGGAAGCTTTACAAGAACCCAAGTCTTGTTCTTGTCTAGTGAACTCATTTCTTCTTTCATTGCTCGCTCCCACTGGAACGAGTCCTTCATCTTGACTGCTTCAGAGTAGCTCTCTGGTTCACCATTTTCTATCAAGAGAATATAATTAACTGAGGGGCCGGTGCGACTGGGACTGTATCTGTCCGGCGCTTTAGAAACTCTGGTGGATATCCTGACCGAAGTATCAGACTGGTCAGGCTGCTGTGGAGACTGTTCGTCTTCAGACTCTGAACTCCCACTGTCAGAAACTCCCACTGACTCTTCATTCTCACCATCTTCAGTCTCAGGTTCTGTGTCATCTTCAGATTCTGTTACGGGCCCTGTGACAGATTCTTTCTTCTGAATCTTAACACTAAACTCGACTGTTTCTTTCTGAACCTTTGACTTATCCAAGTTTCTATCCTTGTACAATTCTTCTTCATTGAACTTAGCATGCTTGCTTCTGACTACCTTTCTGCTTTTAGAATCCCAAAGCCTGTAGCCCATTTGATCACCCCTATATCCAATGAAGATATACTTCTTTGCTTTTGCATCCAACTTGTCACCTTCTGGGTTGATATCATAAGCACTACACCCGAAGATTCTCAGGTGATCATACTCAACTACTTTACCCTTCCATTCTTTTTGAGGAAGCTTGAATCCTAACGGTACTGAGGGTCCACGGTTGATAAGATGCGCTGCTGTGTTAAATGCATCAGCCCAAAACATCTTTGGGAGCCCTGCATTCAATCTCATGCTCCTGGCCCTTTCACATAATGTTCTATTTATCCTCTCTGCAACTCCATTCTGCTGCGGAGTTCCTGGAACTGTATTTATCATCTTGATCCCTCTATCAGCACAATAATCTGTAAACTCCTTGCTGATATATTCACCACCGTTATCCGACTTCAAGCATTTCACCTTCAAATCAGTTTCAAGTTCAACAGCAGATTTCCATTACTTAAAAGTATCGAAAACTTCAGATTTATGTTTAAGAAAGTAAACCGATACCTTGCGTGTTGAATCATCTATGAAGGTCACAAAGTAGCGAGATCCTCCAAGTGAAGGTACTGATGTCAGTCCATATACATCTGAGTGAATAAGCTCCAATTTCTGAGCTTTCGGTGCTCTCCCAGTCTTCACAAAAGTCACCTTCTTTTTCTTGCCTAGGATGCACGGTTCACAAAATTCTGACTCGGCCTTCTTCAACTTTGGAAGTTTTCCCCTGGCAACAAGCATCTTCATCCCCTTTTCACTCATGCGCCTGAGTCTTTGATGCCATAACTTTGTCTGACTCTGGTCACTCGATATTGCGTTCACTACATCAGCTAATGCTTCAACCATGTACAAACTACCTCTCGTCTTGCCTCTAGAAACTACCATACTGCCCTTAACAACTCTCCATTGTCCACTACCAAAGTGAACATCATATCCCTAATCATCAAGCTGACCAATGGATATAAGCATCCTCTTCAAACCAGGAATGACCCGAACATTCTTCGAGGTCCAAATGGTTCCCAATAGAGTTTTAAGGTCTATGTCTCCAATTCCTGTAATGTCGAGACTCTAATTATTAGCCAAACGAACTTTACCAAAGTTACATTTTTGCAGATTCTTCATCTTCTTCGTGCTAAAAGTAGCATGGAAAGATTCTCCTGAATCCATAATCCAGTCTTCAACAGAACTCTCGATACAGCAAATAAGAGCATCCTCTGAATCTGAGGATGTAGTAGCATTCACCTCCCTTTTCTCTCTCGCAGGTTCAGAACACTGACTTCTGAAATGCCCAAACTCCTTACAATTCCAACACTGTATGTCTTTCCTTGGCTTTCCAGGTCTTGATTTACTCCTGCGTTTTGAATTTGACCTACCCTTATTTCCTCCTCTGTTAGTACTTCTCCCTCTTCCTTCAGTACTAAGCAACGAGCTTGATTCTCCATTGTTCCTTCTTCTGGAATCCTCATTCAATAACAAATCACGAACTCTTCTAAAACTGAGACTCTCAACTGACCCTGTGACTGCTGTGATTGTGCCTGATCAGCTGTCAGGTAATGAGGATAACAATAGACAAGCCTGCAATTCATCATCTATCTTAAAGTTCATAGAAGACAAACATGTCAAATGTAATTTAAATAAATTAATATGCTTAGTAACAGAACTTCCCTCTTTCATACGAATATTGACTAACTCCCGAATCAGAAACACTTTGTTCGCAGGAGACGGCTTCTCGTACATGTCGGACAAAGCTTCCATAATCCCACGCGCTGTGGTTTGTTCCAGAATGTTGTAAGCTAGATTCATGGAGAGAGCAAGCCTAATTGTTGATTGTGCTTTCTTGTCAAGATTCATCCATTCTTTTGTTATGGTCGCAGGGGGGGTCTAGTGCAGCATCTAACTCCTTCTGTATAAGCAAATCCTTGATTTGCATCTTCCACCATCCAAAATTCTTCCCATCAAACTTTTCAACATTGACTTTTCCTTCTTCAGACATGATCTCTTGTCTAAATATCTAAGAAACTAGCCAAATAAAATACCACTTCCTTTGCTTTTTGTTTTCTTAATAATCCCACAAAAAAACAAACTCCTTTGATAAAAAAAAAAACGTAAAGAATGACTTTCTTTCTTTTTTATCAAACCTACTTTATGACCACCAACAAAAGAGCCAAGTAAAAGACACTTTCACTAGACCTGCTTCAAATATGTGACTTTCTTAGACCAACCAGACAAACACCAAAACACAAATTTCTGAGTTGATGATGGCAGCTGATGGGTTAAACGAAACCCTAGTCAGGTCTATGGTCAGTAGCGGCAGCCGAGTAAGGTTTAGCAAAACCTAAATCGGTTGATAGGAGTGGTGGTGTAGGGTGGGTACCGTCTGGAGTAGAGTATCAACCGGAAGAGGTTGCAACTAGGAGAAGGACAGGTGAGGCGGAACCCTAGATCTGGGTTGGCGGCCGATGACAGAAGAGCAGAAGGCGGGATCGATTGGAGAGGGTGCTGCGGCTGCGGAACCCTAGACGGTGGTCTAGGGTGGCGGCGGCTGAGGTGGTTGGTGGGTGGCGGGTGAAAGTTGTCTGGTATGTGTTCTTTCAGATCTAGAGCCTAAGCTCTGATACCAGTTGTTAGGATCGTAGAACACACACGCACACGAATACAAGTATTTACGTGGTTCGGTCTAAACTGACCTACGTCCACGAGGGCAACTGGGGTATTCTTTTATTGAGTGATACAAAGATTACAAGTACAAGAGATTATTTATAGGCACAAATTAGGGTTAAACCCTATGTTAATCTTGCTCAACAAGTTAATCATACTGGCTTCAAAACGACTGGGCCTATAGGTGGGCTGAAGGCAACATCTCCAACAATATGAACCATTCCAACCTCCTCCCTCTTAATGTGGATCTTATAAAGATCCTTATGATTTTTTCTTCTCGGCAATCTATCGAGATTTGGCACTTTCAACATATTGAGTAGGACTATTAATATAATAATAGTTGCTAATGAGTCATACCGCTACTTCAAATTTTTTTTACCGACATGCGAGTCAAATTGCATATGGTATATAGAGCGTAGCATACTATCATGTCTCCTTGTAGCCATTAAAAAATTACCCCACTACGAAGCACATGTGCTTACACACACAAACATGCACCTTACATATTAATTCTTTTAATCGTTTTAAGATTTGAATTACGTTTCCGCCTTGTATTGTTGACTCCGCCACAACGCTTGGGTTCCCTGCTAGTATTTTTAGCAAAATGGTTTAGTCCAACGACAGCCACCATGATGATTGAAGAAAAAAGGGTTCATTTCAATTCAAAGCAGGTTACAACCACTGATAACCCATAAATGATTTTAGCCTTATGCCTCATTCGACATTCACATAAGTTTAAACTCCCAGTTATTACACATATAGTGTAGCAACTTCAACAATCACTTGATAGTGGACTTGGATCCAGTGAAGCATATGCTAACAGCTCAGGGTTGCACTCTAGAATCTTCATTTCTTCTTCTTCCAAGTTCACCCATGCTTCAATACCATCACCACCTTTTGTATCCATTAGAGTCACAACATTCATAAACACTAACCCCATCACCTACAAAACCAGACACCCAACTGGGCTTTCCCCAACCAAAATCAATATCATAGAAGCTCATGTTACACCAACTTGTAAAGTTATAGTTATCTATTGGCCCAATTTAACCAGTTTCTCCCATTTGTTGAAGTGACTTTTGTAATGCAACATACCGTTCATCACCTTGTGCTTGTTGGAAATAATCTTGATCGGGTCACAGGTTCACGGGTCAGACTAGAATTGGATCGAATATAATGGGTCAAATGGGTTTGAGAGATAGTTGGTGATTGAAGACTAGGTCAGTTGGAGACGAACAAGTCTGCTGGAGGTGAATGGTAAAAAGAAGATTTGTTGGAAGTTTGTTGCTGGAAAATAGGAGACGTGACTCATTATATATGTGGTTTATTTGTTTGTTTAGTCTATAAATATGGCAGTAGATAGGTTCTAATTTTGTACTCCTTATCAATTTCAATAAAGAAGGTTTAAAAAGTAAACTTGTGCAGTGAGTTGTGTGCTTGATATTAGGGGCCTTAACCAACAGTGCTCTGTTAACAAAGTCATTGTTGATTTTCGCAATGCTTTCGTGCACCTTATTCACCAAACCATGTAACGTTGTCTCGTCGCTATCTTTGCACACTGCATTTGAGATCCAAATCAGGTTACAAATGGAGTCTTTAATTTGACATCTTTGGTCCAAGTTTTCTCCGAGGATTAACAAAGTGGGTTAACTGCGAAGTTTTCACGACACCATATGCTTCTTTAGATGCCATGGTTGCACACTTTCATATTAATGCAGACACCACTTCAACTCGCGTTGGTTATTGCACCCATTTTCCACTTGCCTTGGTTTTTAAAGTGGCAATGGCATTTGAACCAAACATGAATCTTCAACACGGCTTGAGAAAGAACCATCAATATGTCTTTAAGCCACAAGCTTGTGGCAGGAAAAATTGATGGAGCAGTTAAGTTTGGATATGTGACTTCTTTAAATCCACAAGCCATGTTAGCCCATCCTTTTAGAAAAGTGTGGAGAGCAGCCCCATCACTTGAACATTTGTTACACGAGCAGCCGCACTAGATTCATCAAAACTAGGTTCAAATGGCAAGAACTTGTTGATCAGTCCATGGTCAGGATCACGCAAAAAGCCATCAAGACGACCATGAACCAAAGCTAAGACATAGTTAGCACCAACATCGTTACAATCGATTGAAAGATTGCTGCTTATGGTTCCGGCAAGTGGATAAAACTGAGTCAAGGTTTCAGATAATGATTTCTTTAAAACCACTGACCTATTAGGAACGTAAGGAGTAATAGTAAGCTGATCTAGGATAGAAAGATTGACGATTCCAAGTGGTTTGGTGTTGGGGATGATGGATTAGCTTTCTTTGGATATGATTTCAACATCCATAGCTTAAATGGCAGATTAATATGCTATGGAATAGCTCTATAACAGATGGTAATTGCAATATTAGATATGTCCTCTAAATGCCCTTTTATAGGATTATTTGTAATTAGTTTTTCTTCCATTTGATAAACTAAGATTTGATTTCATTGGATTTAATTATATTGAACCGTGATAATTGCCATCAATAATAGAAGCTGGGTTTATGTAATCTTTATATATTTGGGATATAATTTAAGTTTTATTTTTATTTTTTAATGGCTATATCAAGTGGCAATGCGTATACTTGAGAACTCACAAGACCTGGGTTCAGTACGACTCTCCTACACCAAGGCGTTTCCGAGTAGGAGTTGGTTAGGCGTTCCATTATTCCAAATAATCTCAGCCTCCTCTCTAAAAGGGCAAAGAGACTGTGGATCGAACCCCGCCGTCCCAAGAAGTTCATTCATTATTCTTGCTACATGTGTGATTCAAACTCAGTCAGGAGCGGACCTAGCATATAAGGAGGGCTAGCGCGTGGCGCAGTACATTTTAATACAAATATTTTTTTCTTTTTCTTCGTTTCATGTATCCGCTCCCTTACCTCCCTTACCTCACAGTTTTGTTTTATAAACTAAATAATAATACACTTTTATCTTTATCCTTGTATACTTTTGATATATGTTCATAGGAATTATTCAAATGAGAACCTTTGGTCAAATTGAGAAATGAAAGAATCATTCTGGATCACAAATTTATCTAAGGTAAAAAAAATTGCTTTAATCGCTGCTTTTGTTACATGAATAGTTTTTTTTTTCAATCTACACATGTGTATAATTGCAATATACACATATGTATAATGTAATATACACTTATATATAACTGAAATATACACATATGTATAAATGAAAATAAAATAAAAAACAAGAGACTATAATCTAAAGAAGAAGTGAGAAGACTGATGTAAATTTAAGTCTATGCTTGTTTATGATATTGTTTGTATTGCTTGATACTAGACCTGCAAGACTTCTTTCGTTGAGGAGGCCGTGTCCCTGTTCCATGAAGGTCATTGGAGTGCAATTGAAGATATTGTGGTGCATGGGGCCTACTTTTCGGAGATTTTCAATGGAGGTTTGCGGCCCTAACGATCCGTCTTGGGGTTTTGGTCTCTATCATGGGTGAAGGATAGTTGAGGCTGGGGGTTGCCATGGCCCCTGCCGTTTTTTTCCTTCATAGTGTAAATTTATGCGTTTTCATCTGAAAATTTTATACGTTTTGACTCGGTCTCCACCGTTTTAAGGTTCCCATAACTTCCGCCACTAGTCTCTTTTCCGCTAGATTGTTTCAGTATATGGTTTTGTGGCTTCAAGGGCAAGATATGTAAGTTACAGGACCACATCCTGTAGGACTGTCGGGTTGTTGGGCTGGAATCAGATAACGAACAGGCGTTTGGAAGCCTACGCAATTCCTTCACTGACTTTGATCTTGGTTGTTTCACTAATAAGGACGTCGTCTACCCAAAGCCAAAAAAAAGCTTTGCCAAGTGTTCTTTATAGTAGAATTGTCAAGAGTTTGGGAGAATAGCTTGATTTATTGTGACATCCGTCACTTTTCATTGTATTTATAATTATTTGTACGTTTTACCGCAATTAATAAACGTGGCATTTCTATTATTCTTGAACGTTAAATTCGGGTTCGTTTAATCTTATGAGATAATAATAATAAATAATAATAATAATTATGTATATGTTTGAGGCCCACCAGACTAGCCTACACAAGCCCAGCCCATAAACTATCCCAGCCCAAACCCTATACCAAGCCCACATCCAAGGCCCAACCTCCCTTTGGTCTGTTAGAGAAAAAAAAATAATTATCTGCTTTGGCCGGGGTTCGAACCCGCGCCAAAGCCACAGCTACACACACACACTACCAACTGGGCTGGACCATCTTATCTGTTATAACCCGGACGCGAGTTAATCTTATACACACATTAAACCTTCACAGTTGACAAGGAAAGTCAACTGTGGGTTACCTTCTTGATCAAATCCAGTAATCAACGTGTAATTGATCCATTTTTGGTAAATTAGTGTAATAACCGGCCTTGTACTACACGAATACACGTTTATTACACGTCAATTGTTGACTAATCATTCAATCATACGCGTATACATTCAATTGAAGGTCAAACCTTCCAATTAACACAACCCTTTGATCCCCTATATAATCAGACCTCTGCGAACCTTGATCACTCGCTCACAACTCTCTCTCCACCTCCCATTCTCTCTATTATACTCTGATTATTATTATCGAGTTCGTGTTTGACTTTTTGCTTTGACCCGACAATTATACTCGTTACAACACTGTGAGTCTCATTTCTTTTGTGGGTTATGTTCATCGGCCATCACACAGCAATAGCCCTATGGTTAATCAGGCTATTGATGTGTGATTTGGCCAATTGCAAATTCTAGGGCTCGTTCGTGTTATTTGGGGATAAACTTGATTTGGGTATTCGTATATAATTAATTTTGAACGGAAATCATCACAACCACCGGCCTAGGCCAAGTGGTTGTGACCTTGTTCCAACCCAGAGGTCATCCGGGTTCGAGTCCCGGCTCTGACCGGTTTTGGTTCCTTTCTTTTCTTTCTTTTTTTAAAAACAAACAATTATATATATATATATATTAAATCCTTTTAAATAATTTAAATTCATTTTAAAATATCAAAACTATTTTATAAATTCTAAAAAAATTACATTTGTTTAATCTGATATAAAAGTTTCATTTATAATTTTTATTTTTCAGAAATTCATTTATTTAATATTTATAATAATTAAATCATTTTATACTATTAGATATATAAAAATCCATTTATATATCAAAACAACTTTATTAAATTCTCCAAAAATTATCCTGACTTTTTATAAAGATAAACTTTACTGAAATAATTTTTAATTCAGTAAAATCATTTATTTTATATTTTTAATCAATTTTTGTTAGATTTAATCATAATTAAATCATAATAAATCCAATTTTCATCATTTTTGCACCAAAATTTTATACAAATTATTTTTAATCATTTAGAACAGAAACATGATTTTTAAAATAAGAATTCTTTAATTTAGTATTTTTGAATATTAAAGTTAAATGTTGGCTATTTATAAATAAATAGATTTAAAAATCTATTTTAAATGAAATAATTTTATAAAAATTATTTCTATACTTCAAACACTTTATTGTGTATATTCTAAATTCAAATTTCATTAAAAGACTTTTATTTATTTATTTATTAAATTTCTCATAATTAATAAACAATTTGTTTATTAAACAAATAAACGTTATCCCCAATTCGAAGCCCTAGAAATACATGTATCCTAGAGTTATTTCACTCACACATTATCAATTACTTTAGGTTAATCTTTTGGGAGAAATCTCAAGTTCATATTTCGTTGTCCAGTCCAATTTCAAGTTACTACGTGAACAGTGAGTATTCCTACCCCTTTTTGCATTTATACATTTTTGGGGTGTTACATGTACACTATTACAATTTCAAATACAAGTTTACATTTTTACAAATACAATTCTAGTACTATGTGCATTGCTTACAACGTGCTTTATGCTTAGACATTACATGTGGATTACATTTGTACTTAGTGAAATCATTAACATGGTACAAGCCGACCTTAACATTGGATAGCGCTATTTGGATTGACAACCCGCCTAGGTTGATTCTCCCCCTTTTTCATCGGAGAATCCGTGGCCATTGTTAAGTTATTATCCACTTGTTGGATAAGTACACTACAGTTCATACAGTACATTATACAGTCACAGGGTTGATTTCGCTCATTTGTTTGATACATGGTTTACATATTTGCACTGTAGCTTGCACTTGAATTGTATAACTTTTAATCTACTATATATATCAAAACTAGGAATGCTCACCAACATTTCTTATGTTGACCAAACCTATTTTTGTACATGTTTCAGGTGCAGTTTGATCAAGAAACTTTTAGCGCTTTATTATGCAGTTATTTCATTATTTATATTTCATTTAAGACTTTGTATTTCCATTTCCTTGTAAGACAATTTTTGGGTTTTATTTAATAATATTTACATATAAGTACCATGTGCTTTTGAACAATCGTCACTACGTGACACCTCGATGATTCCGCCATCGGTTGGGGTGTTACAGATTGGTATCAGAGCCATGGTTATAGGGAATTGGGTTATTAGAATGCCTTTTAGCCTAGACTATAACCGAATTTCAACTTTCAGGTACAACACTTCCTAATTTATCATCCCTCTCATTACCCTTCACTCTCCTTCCTCAATCTTTCCCTTTCTTCTCCATTTCTCCTCATCTTTCATCATGACGTATAGAGATGGTGTCCTACAAGGAGTGGATAGACTACATCATCATGGAGCAAGAGCAGTACCTTTCATGAAGACACTCTTAGGCATAATGCCTACTCTTATTTTGCTCCTTCAAAGTTGTTGAACTTTAATGAGTGTGAAAAAGGACACGTGCAATCTGGAAGGGTGGACGCCTGTACACTGGGTTTTCTGGCATAGGCAAGCATAGCGCATAAATCCATTTACGGACCTGTTATGCTTACCTGGGGATTCCTGGAGTGAGTGTCCACTTATAGGCTAAAGCATGTCTTCTTTGATCACCATTGGGCTCAATTCCTTTGAAAAGTCAACGTTCTTGTTGGGCTTTATAGCTAGACAAGAGCAATCCAAACATGTTATACAAATATTTCAAATGATATACCTTTATTTCACATACGATATCTTGTGATCATAACTCTTATGCAATATTACACTTACATTTATTAATCTCATAACTTTTCATTGACTGCCTTGTAGATGTCTGCTCGCCGTATGCTCCGTGATGCTAGCCAACGCACTGTTCGTGCCTCTGGACAACGTTCTGATCGTCGCCTTGCTTCTCTTGTCGCTGAGCAAATTGCTGCAGTGATTCCAAATCTTGTTAGTGAGTTAACCCAGAACAGCAACAGTACCAACACAGAGGGTGCAACTCAATCCCGGTGTACATTCAAACACTTCAACTCATGCAATCCCACGAAGTTTACTGGGGAGGAGGGCGCTACTGGCCTCCTCCAATGGTTTGAAAGTATGGAAAGTACCTTCATGAACAGCGAGTGTCCTGATAACCTCCGCGTTCGCTATGCTACCAGTGTCCTTCAAAAGGGGGCATTGACCTGGTGGAATGGTGAAAAGCGTAATCGGGGCGCTGATGTTGCCCTATCCTTGTCTTGGACTGAGGTCAAGGAACTTATGATCGCCAAGTTCTGCCCTAGGAACGAAATGAGGAAGCTAGAGGAAGAGTTCCATGGGTTAAAACAGGACAGTGGTGAAAATCTTGCATACAACACTCGTTATCATGAGCTCAGTATTTTGGTTCCACACATGGTTACCCCGGTCTCTCGAGCAATCGAGAAGTATATTGAGGGACTGCCTGACCTAATTCAAGATGTAGTCACTGGAAGCAGACCCACTACGGTGGAAGAAGCCATTCAGCTTGCAGCCTCCTTGACTGACAAGCACGTCAAAAAGGGAAATTTGGTTAGGAAAGGAACCAAGAAATCAACTGAGAAGACCCCCACCCCTACTACTGAATCATCAAGAGTTGCTGTAGACAATACCGGTTCCAACACTAGGAAGCGGAAGTCCAGGGGTAGAAACTATGCTGTTGTGGCCCCAGTAACTCAGGCTCCAATAGCCCAGGCTCCAATGGCTCAGGCTCCTCCTGTTAAGAAGGTTTATAGTGGAAACTTACCCAAGTGTGCCACCTGTCAGTACCATCACCCCGCAAATTTTCCTTGCCGCCACTGTACCACCTGTGGTAGGTATGGTCATGTAGCTGCCACATGTCGATCTACGTTTCGACCTCAACCTATTAATGCTCAACTTGTTAATCCTCAACCAGCTCGCCAAAACCCACAACCTATAGCATATGGTCGAGCTTGCTTCAATTGTGGTGATCCGAACCACTTCAGAAACCAATGTCCAGCACTTGTCCCAGCAAACCATGCGGCAAACCCAGCGGCTCGTGGTAGGGCTTTCAACATCAATGCAACAGAAGCTCAGGAAACAAATGACGTGGTGAATGGTACGTTTTTACTTGATGGTCGTTATGCTTCAATTTTATTTGATACTGGTGCGGATAAAAGTTTTGTGTCATTAGCATTCGAACCTCTATTATCTCACACTCGCTCTAGATTAGGAGCGCCTTTCACAGTCGAGGTCGCAGATGGTAAACCCATCTCAATCGATTCTATCATTCTGGGTTGTACTCTTAGCCTCAACGAACATGACTTCACCATTGATCTTATACCCATGAAATTGGGAAGTTTTGATGTTATCGTGGGTATGGATTGGCTTTCTAAACATCATGCCGAAGTTGTCTGCTTTGAGAAATTTATTCGGTTTCCTCTCGCATCGGGTGACTTTTTACGGGTTTATGGTGAGAAACCATCCAGTGGTCTTAAACTCATGTCTTGCACCCAAGCACAGAAATATCTACGCAAGAAATACGTAGCTTTCTTGGCCCATATTGTGGAAAAGAAAGGTAAAGACAAGAGTATTCAAGATGTTCCTGTTGTTCGTGAGTTTCCCGAAGTTTTTCCTGATGATTTACCGGGACTTCCACCAGTGCGTCCTGTCGAATTTCGTATTGATCTTGTACCTGGTGCTACGCCCGTTGCTAAATCTCCATACCGCCTTGCACCTTCCGAGATGCAAGAACTTGCGAGTCAACTTCAAGAGTTGGCAGACAAGGGTTTCATTCGTCCCAGTTCATCACCTTGGGGAGCTCCAGTCTTATTTGTAAAGAAGAAGGATGGATCTTTCCGTATGTGTATTGATTATCGGGAACTGAATAAACTCACCATTAAAAACCGGTACCCCTTACCTCGCATTGATGACCTCTTTGATCAACTTCAAGGTTCAACTTGTTTCTCAAAGATCGATCTTCGTTCGGGATATCATCAGCTACGAGTCCATGAAAACGACATTCCAAAAACAGCTTTCCGTACACGTTATGGGCATTACGAGTTTATGGTTATGCCTTTTGGGCTAACGAATGCACCCGCTGTCTTCATGGATCTCATGAATCGCGTGTGCAAACCCTTCTTGGATAAGTTCGTAATTGTTTTCATCGATGACATTCTCATTTACTCTAAGACCGAATCAGCCCACGAGCAACACCTTAGACAAATTTTGAGTCTTTTGAAGAATGAACAACTGTATGCCAAATTCTCCAAGTGTGAATTCTGGCTTAAAGAGGTTCAATTTTTGGGACACATTATCAGTGATAAGGGTATACACGTGGATCCAGCTAAGATTGAGGCTGTTAAGAATTGGATTACGCCCAAGTCCCCCACGGAAGTTCGATCCTTTCTTGGCTTAGCGGGCTATTATCGTCGATTTATTCTCAACTTTTCCAAGATTGCCTTACCTCTCACTTCCTTGACCCATAAGGATAAACCATATGTATGGGGACCCAGTCAGGAAGAAGCATTCCAGACTTTGAAGCAGAAACTGTGTGATGCTCCAATGCTCACCTTACCGGACGGCAATGAGGATTTCGTGGTTTACTGTGATGCCTCTAACCAAGGTCTTGGTTGTGTTCTCATGCAACGAGGCAAGGTTATAGCATATGCATCACGGCAGCTGAAAAACCATGAGAAAAATTACACTACCCATGATCTTGAGCTCGGAGCGGTCGTCTTCGCACTTAAGATTTGGCGTCACTATTTATATGGTACAAAATGTGTGATCTTCACTGACCACAAGAGCCTTCAACACATTTTCAACCAGAAAGATCTGAACATACGACAACGACGATGGGTCGAGTTGTTAAACGACTACGACTGCGAGGTTCGCTACCATCCTGGCAAGGCGAATGTTGTAGCCGATGCCCTTAGTCGCAAAGGCCATGCCCAGCTTTATTGTGCTCAGGTCCAGTCTGATATCAAACTCCGCATCATTGAAGCCCAACATATCTCTGTTACTGAGGGCAACATGTACGAAGAAATGTCGTGTGGAGCTGAAAATCAATTGGAAACCAAAAATGGCTTACTTTATTTCATGAACCGTCTTTGGATCCCTGATCGTGACAACCTGCGTACCTTCCTCATGGACGAGTCCCATAAGTCTCGTTATTCCATTCACCCTGGTGCAGATAAGATGTATCAGGATCTGCGTACTTTGTATTGGTGGCCCGGTATGAAAAAGGACATAGCTCTTTATGTGGCTAAATGCCTTACTTGTTCTAAAGTCAAAGCTGAGCACCAACGTCCATCTGGTTTACTTGTGCAACCAGAAATACCAGTGTGGAAGTGGGAGAACATTGCTATGGACTTCATCACGAAGCTTCCACGCACTACTCGCGGGCATGACAGTATCTGGGTTATTGTCGATCGTTTGACCAAATCTGCTCACTTCCTACCCATTCGTGAGACCTACACAGCTGAGAAACTGGCTAAGATCTACATCAGTGAGATTGTCAGCCGTCATGGTATTCCTCTAGACATTATTTCCGATCGTGATAGCTGGTTTACTTCTCGCTTTTGGCAGACATTTCAGTCCGCACTTGGTACACAACTGAATCTTAGCACGGCTTATCACCCACAGACGGATGGTCAAACTGAACGAACCATCCAAACATTGGAGGACATGCTTCGAGCGTGCATCATCGACTTTGGTGGTAATTGGGACACGCACCTACCCTTGGTTGAGTTCTCGTATAATAACAGCTACCATTCCAGTATTAACATGGCACCATTTGAGGCACTCTACGGTCGCAAATGTCGTTCCCCTGTGTGTTGGAGCGAGGTTGGTGAAACACAAATCACCGGTCCCGAACTGATACAAGAAACGACAGACAAAATTCACCGCATTCGTGAGAACTTACAAGTTGCTCGGAGCAGACAAAAGAGCTATGCCGATCAAAGGCGCAAGCCTCTAGAATTCCAAGTCGGAGACATGGTACTTCTCAAGGTTTCACCTTGGAAGGGTGTATTTCGGTTTGGAAAGAAAGGGAAACTTGCACCACGATTCGTAGGCCCTTTTAAAATCCTTGAACGAGTTGGGAAGGTGGCTTACAAGCTCGATTTACCACCGGAGCTCAATAATGTTCATCCAACGTTTCATGTTTCTAATCTCAAAAAGTGTTTGGCTGAAGATAACCTCCATGTTCCTTTAGAGGATATCCAGATTGACGAATCGATGCGCTTCATAGAGAAACCTGTGGAGATTATGGATCGAGATGTCAAGACGCTTAAGCGAAGCCGAATTCCTATTGTCAAGGTCCGTTGGGAATCCAAACGAGGCCCAGAGTTTACTTGGGAGCGTGAGGACCAAATGATGTCTAAGTATCCTCACCTCTTTCCAGAGACTACCACTTGAAGGAATTTCGGGACGAAATTTCTAAAAGTAGGGGATGCTGTGACATCCGTCACTTTTCATTGTATTTATAATTATTTGTACGTTTTACCGCAATTAATAAACGTGGCATTTCTATTATTCTTGAACGTTAAATTCGGGTTCGTTTAATCTTATGAGATAATAATAATAAATAATAATAATAATTATGTATATGTTTGAGGCCCACCAGACTAGCCTACACAAGCCCAGCCCATAAACTATCCCAGCCCAAACCCTATACCAAGCCCACATCCAAGGCCCAACCTCCCATTGGTCTATTAGAGAAAAAAAAAATAATTATCTGCTTTGGCCGGGGTTCGAACCCGCGCCAAAGCCACAGCTACACACACACACTACCAACTGGGCTGGACCATCTTATCTGTTATAACCCGGACGCGAGTTAATCTTATACACACATTAAACCTTCACAGTTGACAAGGAAAGTCAACTGTGGGTTACCTTCTTGATCAAATCCAGTAATCAACGTGTAATTGATCCATTTTTGGTAAATTAGTGTAATAACCGGCCTTGTACTACACGAATACACGTTTATTACACGTCAATTGTTGACTAATCATTCAATCATACGCGTATACATTCAATTGAAGGTCAAACCTTCCAATTAACACAACCCTTTGATCCCCTATATAATCAGACCTCTGCGAACCTTGATCACTCGCTCACAACTCTCTCTCCACCTCCCATTCTCTCTATTATACTCTGATTATTATTATCGAGTTCGTGTTTGACTTTTTGCTTTGACCCGACAATTATACTCGTTACAACACTGTGAGTCTCATTTCTTTTGTGGGTTATGTTCATCGGCCATCACACAGCAATAGCCCTATGGTTAATCAGGCTATTGATGTGTGATTTGGCCAATTGCAAATTCTAGGGCTCGTTCGTGTTATTTGGGGATAAACTTGATTTGGGTATTCGTATATAATTAATTTTGAACGGAAATCATCACAACCACCGGCCTAGGCCAAGTGGTTGTGACCTTGTTCCAACCCAGAGGTCATCCGGGTTCGAGTCCCGGCTCTGACCGGTTTTGGTTCCTTTCTTTTCTTTCTTTTTTTAAAAACAAACAATTATATATATATATATATATATATATTAAATCCTTTTAAATAATTTAAATTCATTTTAAAATATCAAAACTATTTTATAAATTCTAAAAAAATTACATTTGTTTAATCTGATATAAAAGTTTCATTTATAATTTTTATTTTTCAGAAATTCATTTATTTAATATTTATAATAATTAAATCATTTTTATACTATTAGATATATAAAAATCCATTTATATATCAAAACAACTTTATTAAATTCTCCAAAAATTATCCTGACTTTTTATAAAGATAAACTTTACTGAAATAATTTTTAATTCAGTAAAATCATTTATTTTATATTTTTAATCAATTTTTGTTAGATTTAATCATAATTAAATCATAATAAATCCAATTTTCATCATTTTTGCACCAAAATTTTATACAAATTATTTTTAATCATTTAGAACAGAAACATGATTTTTAAAATAAGAATTCTTTAATTTAGTATTTTTGAATATTAAAGTTAAATGTTGGCTATTTATAAATAAATAGATTTAAAAATCTATTTTAAATGAAATAATTTTATAAAAATTATTTCTATACTTCAAACACTTTATTGTGTATATTCTAAATTCAAATTTCATTAAAAGACTTTTATTTATTTATTTATTAAATTTCTCATAATTAATAAACAATTTGTTTATTAAACAAATAAACGTTATCCCCAATTCGAAGCCCTAGAAATACATGTATCCTAGAGTTATTTCACTCACACATTATCAATTACTTTAGGTTAATCTTTTGGGAGAAATCTCAAGTTCATATTTCGTTGTCCAGTCCAATTTCAAGTTACTACGTGAACAGTGAGTATTCCTACCCCTTTTTGCATTTATACATTTTTGGGGTGTTACATGTACACTATTACAATTTCAAATACAAGTTTACATTTTTACAAATACAATTCTAGTACTATGTGCATTGCTTACAACGTGCTTTATGCTTAGACATTACATGTGGATTACATTTGTACTTAGTGAAATCATTAACATGGTACAAGCCGACCTTAACATTGGATAGCGCTATTTGGATTGACAACCCGCCTAGGTTGATTCTCCCCCTTTTTCATCGGAGAATCCGTGGCCATTGTTAAGTTATTATCCACTTGTTGGATAAGTACACTACAGTTCATACAGTACATTATACAGTCACAGGGTTGATTTCGCTCATTTGTTTGATACATGGTTTACATATTTGCACTGTAGCTTGCACTTGAATTGTATAACTTTTAATCTACTATATATATCAAAACTAGGAATGCTCACCAACATTTCTTATGTTGACCAAACCTATTTTTGTACATGTTTCAGGTGCAGTTTGATCAAGAAACTTTTAGCGCTTTATTATGCAGTTATTTCATTATTTATATTTCATTTAAGACTTTGTATTTCCATTTCCTTGTAAGACAATTTTTGGGTTTTATTTAATAATATTTACATATAAGTACCATGTGCTTTTGAACAATCGTCACTACGTGACACCTCGATGATTCCGCCATCGGTTGGGGTGTTACAGTTATCCCCACGGAAAAAAGCGGTGTTAAATGTTTACGAAGGCCTCATGGCCAAGACTTCATATATGTTGTCCTTATTGACTGGCTCGGGCAACATATTTTTGAGGTTAAATATAGGGATGTTTTTAGATACTCCTTAACGGTTCCCTTGTTCGATATCGATGAGCATTGCCTAGTCAGTTGTAAGGCTTGCTTAGATAAGTTTGGAGATCATGCGGTTCATTGCAAGGAGTTGGCAGGTTTCAAGTACCGTCGTGACTTGGTCCTTAATTTCTTATGGAATGTTCTCAAGTGGGAGGGGATATTTGCAAAAGGGAGGCCCCCGTGGACTTTCTAACAGACCCTCTAGAAGGGAGGTCAACTCTGCCTGGAGCAGATATTCGTTTATTCGACTGGGTGGGTGGGAAACACGCATGCGTGGACCTCACATGAGTATCCCCCCTTGTTGGCCTCAAGGTAAGCGAGTTTGTGGCGGGACAACGGTGCTAAAGGCGTAATCGAAGAAAGTTGAGAAGCATGATAAAAATTGTGCTGATAATCAACAAGCTTTTGTCCTTTTTACCTTCGATATGTTTGGCTCCCAAAGCTATTGGGTGCTAGATAAAGTGTAGACAGTCGTGCACAGCATATTCTCGACCACTAGGAATCAAGATTTTGTTTTCAGTAGGATAGAGTTTGCTATTCAAAAGGGGCATGCATCATAGCTTGTTGCCTATTTGCCTGTCATCCTGCTGTAATTTTTTTTATTATGAAATAAGATTATTAACAAATTCATCTTTGGTTTATTCTATATATCTAAACAATCACGTCTGAGGGTGATATGATGACTTACGTAACGATAACGTGGTTGGAGCGTACCTTGAATCATGTTTGTCAAATGTGGGATGTCGAATGGGTTGAATGGCAAACCTTCTTCAATTACAAACTTTGTCATTCAAACGAAAGAAATCTCTGATTCCACCATCTTTGGCTGGTTATCTACTAACTTTGGCGAACCCTCGTGGATACACGATGTTTCTTCACTTATAGGCGAAATTAACGTAGAACCGGTATACATGAGGACGAGGTAGCGGAAGGATTTCGATCCTATCAAGAAATAAAGAACTCTCCTACACTGAAGAACTACGCGACTAGTAAACGTGAAACAATACCGCAGGGGACGATTAACCAAGCAAGAACAAAAACAACAATTTAACATTAAAAAATAAAATTCGTATATCTAACTTCATATGTTTTGTAAAGTATTTGCAATTCATTTGTCTTTGTAATTCCTACAATTTTAAAAATAAAAAGCAATTATTTAAAGTAATGTTTAATGCTTTTATATTTATTTAAGGTTTTAAAACTATATAATATATATCACGTAATTAATATTTACAAAATACAAAGCAAATTTTGTGTACATCCAAACCCGACCCGGTTATTGTTGCGCTTGACCATCGGATTTACTCTCAAGGCCCATACACAAGTCCATAGTAATCACTAACGAGTCCTATAAAGTATAACCTATTCCCAAGCTACTCTTGCTTTGCATGATTGATAATTAACAGCGCACATAGATAGAAACATGAGGACAAAGGTGACTAGAAAGAAATAGTATATTATATCAAAACATGACGCACTTAGTGACGTTTCAGACATAAAATAAGCCTGGCTTTCATTCCATAAAGATAAATAAACTACTCAACTTACTTTAAAAAAGTTGTAAACGACAAATTCTTAGTGATGATAAATACCACAAGACACAACAAAGCAACTTCATTAATAATATGGAGTCTGCCAGGTTAGTATTCCTTTCCTTGCTCATTTAAGCTTTTCACAATAGTTGTAAACGTCTAATAACTAATTCCAATATGATCCATAATTCCATACTAACCAGAGTACCTTGTGCAGCATTGATAACAAGCCAAACTGCAAGTGTTCAGAAGGATGGACATGCACCGTCACCAAAACCGAGCCATCCCTAACTGGCAAACCATTCGCAAAATGTGGCGGCGGCGGTTGCACATGTGTTACGTATGTTCTCTTATAATACCTACACTACACTTGGTTTATAAAACTAAGTAAGAAACTCACCCTATATATATGGTACTGTTGCAGTGAGACAGCTGTGGTGCAGCAGCCATTGGAGATCTCTGCTGCAGCCAAAGCATTCTGCGAGTGTGGTGAAGGTTGGTCTTGTGTTGTATCCAAAACTGAGGGCCCCGATGCTGGCACGAAATACTTTGAGTGCGGTGAAGGTTGCATCTGTGTTGTAGATGAATCGAACAATGTGAAAGTTGTATGTGCCTGATTGCATCAGGTGGTTAAAAATCTCACAGAAAACGAACCAACTTGTTCGGTGGTTTTTGTTTATTAAGTTACTTCCAGATATTGTGTTTTGCCTAAAATAAGCATGTGAGATTTGTATAAGCTACTATGTGTGTGTTGTATAATAAATGAAGGTTGTGTTTAGCTAATATTTTGTGTACGATATTGCTTGCTATGTATACAAAAGTAAATGCATGTCACTTGTTCGTGCGAGGGGCGAAGCTCTTTGAGGACGCTACCTCCCCCCCCCCCCCCCAAATTTTTTTCTTGTTCCGCTACTTATCTACAAATAGATGCATATACTCATGTATAAGGATGGAAAAAAGACCCAAGCCCGACAAGTATACCTGAAAATACAAAGTATTTGGGACGTGTATACTCGATACCCGACGAGTTTGGACGGGTTTGGGATTGGAAAAAAATATTTTACGGGTATGGTTTCAGGTGATACCCTATGATGCAGGATTATTTCCTAGTTCGAAATGAAGACTATTTGTATTTCTTTATTTTTTATTTAGTTTCCTATTTGAACTTTGATTATCCACCTATACAAGGGGGCCTAGGGTTTATGTCTTTAGTTAGTTTTTTATTGAGTTTTGATTAATAAGAACTTTGTTCTTGGAACCTTTGGTTCAATTTATGTCTTTGATTACTTAATTGTTTTTGAGCCATTTGATTGCATGCGAAACTGCATCAGTTGGTATCAGACCTTTGGGTTTCAAATGGCTCTACGTGAAGGCGAGTGTTTTGTTGTTCGAAGTTTCGCCGCCTGAGGCATCGACAACAACATCAGTGGTTCACGTGTTGGTGGAAAAGATAGATTTTCTATTTGCAGAGTCGCCAACCGAGGCAGCAATGGTGTCTATCCCGACCACCGGGATCTTGTGACATCCGTCACTTTTATTTTAATAATAATAATAATAATAATAATAATAATAATAATAATAATAATCAAATTTTTTTTTATTATTACTTTGTAGACTAAACTAACCCAAACCTTGAGCCCAAACCCACTACCCAACATGTTAAAACCCAACCTTCACCTTCCTTTTGAAAATTTCTCGGCCCATACTCTTAGTCCAGCCCAACAGAAAGAAGGCCGGCCCACCAGACATCCCCCTTGCACCTCCTATCAGTTTAAAAAAAAAAAAAAAAAAAAACCTTGCTTCCCACCGGATTCGAACCCGAGCCGGGTCACACAACACACACGCGTGCACACCACTTGGTCCACACCACAACTTTGATTTAATTCCAACTCGTTTTATATTTATATGCTTCCCTACCTGTTTTCCTCCTTCCTGTATGCTGCTGTTACGCGAGCTGCACCCAACCAACCCTTCAATTTCGCCTTTGACCTTTAAAATTGGAACTAAAATGGTAAGCATTAAACTGGTTTGACTCATGATTCGACTCGACAACTGATCACGCGTCTAAGTACACGATCAGTCATCACCATTTCATTCGATTAGAGCTCAATTCACGCATAAACATTCACACGTGGTCAAAGCTTACCAAATCAACAACCGGACCCTATCCCTATAAATTAACCCTCAGAATCCTTCATACACTCGCCGAACATCTCCTCTACACCCTCAATTCCTGTTAACAATCGAATTTCAAAGCTTATTGTGCTCAGTTTGACTTTTCTGTTGACTTGGTGATTATCACGAAACTGTGCATTGTAAGTGCTAATTCTTGTATAGGTTTTGTTAGTCGGCCATATACGAACAATAGCCCCAACATTACAGGGGCTATTGATCGTTAAATCATGTTATTGAATAGCTAGGGCTCGATTTGTATAAATTTGGGGAAGAACACCATTGTAACTTGTGTATATAATTATTTCAAATCAGAATTTATCACAAAACGAACCATAGACCAGTTGGTTGAGACAAGTTGTGGTAAGACTTGAACCGGCCTATGGCCCAGGTTCGAGTCCCACCATGATCAAGCATTTTTTTTGGTTATCATTTATACATATATTATCTTCATTTTTTTTAAATCGTTTTAAAATACTAAAACTATTTTATAAATTCTACAAAATTTATTTTATGTTATTCCAATGATAAAGTTCATCATCCAATTTTTAGTTTTTCAAAAATAATTTATTTAATATATATTATAAATATTTCAAGTTTATTCATTTAAAATTATAAAATTCAATAAAAATATCTAAACGATTTTATTAAATCTCACAAAAATTATCCTAAACTTGTATATTCTTCAACATTCCAGAAAATATTTTTATTTCAGAAAAATCGTTTATTTAATATTTTTAATTAATTTTTGTTAGTTTTAATCATAAATAATTCATAATAAATTCATTTTTCAACATTTTTGTACCAAAATTTTACATAAATTATTTATATTCATTTGGAACTGAAATACAATTTTTAATTCAGAAATTCTTTAATTTTAATATTTTTAGATATTAAAGCTATATTTTGACAATTTGAAATAAATAGATTAAATATTCTATTTTCAAGAAAATAACTTTATTAAAATTATTTTCACACTTAAAACTTTATATTGTGACCATATTTGATTTAAAATTTACAAAAAGACTTTTGTTTATATATTTACCAAATTTCTCATATTTATTAAACATTTTATTTATTAATCAAAACGAATACTTATCCCCGATTCGAAGCCCTAGGAAATACTTATAGACTAGATAGACTTAGACTTATTTGTTACATTATACATAGGGTGATACTTGGCAACGTTGGATTATACTTATACAATTACACAAGACTTACCACCTTGCTAAGGTGAGTATTACTTATCCCCCTTTTTCGCTTTTACAACTTTTGGGGTGATTCATGCACAAGTATACAAAAGTTTCATATTCATTTACACATACATTTTTATTCATTTACAATTCATATACGTGTCTTGTTTATCTTTGTACTTATGTTTGAACATGAACGTAGCTTACATACAAACATCATACATTTAGACATAACTTATGTTATGGTGCTCTTTACATACAGACGTAACTTATGTTACGGTGCTCATTTAGACATAACTTATGTTATGGTGCTCTTTTAGACTCACACGTGTTGAGGTGCTCATTATCAATTACATTGTACAAACTTTACATTTGATCTTTGTCTTGTTTGGTTACTTGCGTGTTTACATAATGCCTTGGTGATGCTAGACACATGAATTGTACTACCTTTTCAAAACTTATACTATATGTACAAAACTAAGTAGTACTCACCAACATCATATGTTGACAAAATTATTTTCGTGCATGTTTCAGGATAAGTTGCTTGACGCTTCACATAGGAATTTGGACTTAGATTAAATCAATCAATTATCTTTATTATTGTTGTCTTGTATTTAATTTCACATGTTGTAAAACAATATTCAATGATCATATATTTACATTTTAGTACCATGAGCTTTTGAACAATCGTCACTACGTGGCACCTCGATGATTCCGCCATCGGTTGGGGTGTTATAGATCTTGAGATCAAGAGACTTCATAAACAAGTCCACGATCTTGGGGTAGCGTTGACTTGGAAGGAAACGGAACCGGAAGAACCCATCGAGGACGAGTTCACTGGGGATGAGGAGTATCCTACCAATAGCGACAATATTTATGATTCTCCTCCAGTGTTTGATGAATACGGAGACGAGGAATGGTATTTTTGGGCTACAAGTGATAACCGGAAATTACTTTCGATGGGTAAAAACTCGATTGTCAGAAGTGGACTGGTGGTTGCCAGCGGTTGTGAGGTGGCTAAGGGTGATCATGCGTTTTCTTTGGAGGGCCTAGAAATATTTCAGATGAGTTTGAAACGTTTGAATATTGGAGGGGGGTCAACTGAAGTAGTTGGTTTGAATACATAGGTTTTGCAAAAAAAAATGATAAATAAATGTTTATATAGGAATTAATGAGTCAAGATAAAGTAAATGTAACTTACGCGATAGGTCTGACAAGTTCATGATTCCACCACCAGTTGGGGTGTTACATGTACGATCATGTTGGACATGATTTTTCGGGATCTGTATTGCAGCTTTGTTATCACACGTGATCATAATGGCTTCAGTTTGAGGGAATCCGATTTCATTTAGGAGTTTGCTTCTGCGCTAGATAGGGCAACAACCTTTTGTTTTTTGCTCCTCCATGTAACTAGATTTCCTCCTACCAAGGTAAAGTACCCTAAGGTGGACCTTCAATCCCTTTTATCTCCAGCCTAGATTGGTAGAGAACCCCATCTCCTGCAGTCCCTTTGAGATACATCATAATCATCCATACTATGTCCTTATGAGCAACTTAGGGTTGATGCATAAATTAGCTGGCTACCCCGATTGCATAAGCAATGTATGGGCAGGAATGTGAGAGGTACATCAGTTTACCCACCAACCATTGATATCTTTCTTTATCTATAAGCTTTGCTTCTTATTCTAAGCAAAGGTTTTGGTTAGGAATCATCGGAGTATCAACGGCCTTGCAATCGGCTATTCTTACTTCAGTTAAGAGATCAAGGATATATTTCTTTTGACAAATAAAGATCCCATACTTTAATCTTAGAACCTCAATTCTAAAAATTACTTGAGTCTTGCTAGGTCTTTCATTTCGAATTCTTTAAACAAATTTGTCTTCAACTGTTTTATTTCTTCCTCGCCATTTCCTGAAATGATCATGTTATTAACATATATAATTAAGTAGGTTAGAAGTTTACCTCGTCTTTTGAGAAACAGTGTGTGATCGGAGTTGCTTTGATGAAAGCCATATCTTTTTTATGGCTAAGATAAATCTGCCGAACATGCACGAGGAGATTGTTTAAGCCCATAGAGGGTTTTCTTCAACCGACAGACTTCCTGGCTTTTGAAGTCTCTTGTAAATCTTGGAGGGACATCCATGTAAACCTCTTCTTTTAATTCTCCATGGTGGAATGCATTCTTTACATTGAGTTGGTGAAGAGGCCATTCTTCATTAGCTGCAACAAAAAAATGACACGTATAGTGCCAATTTTAGCTACCGGGGAGAACGTCTCTGAATAGCCTATGCCGTATGTTTGGGGGTATCAGTTTGCTAGCAACCATGCTATATATCATTTATAGATGCCACCTAGTTTGTGATTGATTGTAAAAACCCAATGGTAACCAACTGGATTCTTCCATGGAGGAAGGGGTACATTACAAGGGCTTCCATTTCTGTTTCCATTGCATCCATCCAGTTTTTATTTTATTTTAAGGGTTGTTCTACAAAGTTTGGAAGTTCCTCACTGTACAGGATGGAAGTGAAGGCGTTGGCTTCTCTATATAAGTTTCCATTAGCAATATTTGCCATGGGATATCTAGAGGACCTTGTTTTCTTCCCTAGAGAATATCGTTTCGGAGGAATTCCTCTGTTGGTTCTAGGTGGAAGTTCATACATGTTGCTTGTCTCTTCCTGTATTGGTTCTTCCTACACAGTTGGTTTTATAGGACACTCATGATTGTCATAGGTGTTAGTATGGGATTCATTATGTTGAATATCTTCATGTGTTTCAACAGTAAATTGAGTTTCCTCATCAAATTGAGAATTAGTTACCTCGGTGATTGGACTAGGAGGATCGTGGCTAGTAAACTATTCATGTGTATCCAGAAGTGAGGGCCCTGATTCAAATGTTTAGTAAACTATCCATGCTTATGAGTCTGCTTTATATAGACCAACACATACATTTGTCTTTCACAAACGTATGTGTTACATACGTTTCACAGGCACAAATGTATAACTGATACGTTTATGTCAACATACACATGAACACTAAAACCCTAAATTAATAATAGGGGTGTGCAATGGTTGAAAAATCCGACTGAACCAAATACGAACCGTTAAATTCAAAATATAAGACTCGGCACCAAACCATTTAAAATCTAGCGGTTCAGTTTTGAACCGGGTTAACTTGTTATTTTGTAATTGGTTCTTGGCGGAAGCTAAGTTAATTCTAAAAATTAACAATTAAATAAAAGACAACGTTGTAAACTTAAGTTGTGTCATATTTATATTAAGAACCTATGATACATGACTCGACAAACCAACTAAGGTTGTATATATGATGGTTATGACTTGACTACATATGCAATGATTGATAGTTTAAGATACATATTTTCCCTTTATCGCACTCTTATGTTTTATAGAAGTTACATAATTCAAATGAAACTCATAACTCAACAAGTTCATTAGATGTTATACAGTTAATATGGCTTGAACCAATATGCTTTACAAATAATAAATCAGGAAATTGAGAATATGAATGGTTGCCTATAGAATACTTGGAAAATCCCAATAGTGGTATTCTTGTGTCTACATTTCTTAAAAATTGCAATCAAGTCCCCGATTTTCAGCTAAATCTATGTAAAACTATCAAGTAGACCTGAAAATTCACTTATGACACCGATAAGTATAAATATTTATTTACTTATTATTTACTAAACACGGATAAACCAAATTTTTAGGTCCAAACTTTCTTAGAGGAAATTACCATTTTAGTCCATGTGGTTTGGACAAATTTGCCACCTTAGTCCAAATAGCTTTTTTTTCTTATCTGTGTCCCTGACATTTGTTATTTTTTGCCATTTTCATCATATCCACTAACTAACATTAAGTCATGGGCATTTTGGTCATTTTACTTATTTGTTTTGTTTTATATTATATAAAATCCAGCCAATCCCCACACTACGATCTCTCTTTCTAATCTCTCTCTACTCCTTTCTCATGCTCTCTAGTTTATCTCTCAGCTGCCACTTCCCACCAACTCCAACACACCAACCGCTCACCTTCCTCCGCCACACACCACAATTACCCTGTCAAAGAACCACTAGTCCACCATAACATTTAACATTCACTCTTCCTCACTATCGTCCACATGTTTTCACTATCAACACCCTTTTCGAGTTATGAACCCATCTAACCAGTGGCGGATCCAAAATTTTTTTTTACTGGGTTCCTTTTTTTGGCTTGTTACAAGGGTTCGGGTCGGTTTAGGGGTTCGGGTCGGTTCAGGTTTAAACATGTTAAAATTTAACATCCCTAAAATTGTTCAACCGTAAAATAGACTAGATTCACGCTTTCTATCTATAATATTAAGCTTCTTTCTACCGTGTGCCTGTAGAACAAGAACATCATTCAACAATATCCGGAACAAATCCACAATATATGTATGAATAATAGCACAAAATCATACAGATATTTCATAACTAAACTTAAACAAAAAAAACAAGAAACCAACACAAAACAAAGTTATACAACCTTTTCATTCCTACATAGCATAACCCTACGAACTATGAGATTTTGCCCAAATAAAACTTATAACATAGAATCAATATAAATGGATGGGTTTTCATGAATACTACAAAATACCAGAATAGATACCTGAGAACATCGTTGCTCATCAACAATAGTTTAGTAATTGTTCCCATTTTAACTAGAAATATCCAAAGTTATACAAGATTATCACTCCATTCTTGGTTCCAAAATAAATGACTGCGATTAATAATTTTGAATAAGCAACAAAAACAATAGATGATTCAACTTACCATTCCAGAAGACGATGTACAAAGTGGATTATACGATTAGATTTAGGCAACTTCATCTTGGATAAAATGAATCGATATAAAAAATATATGACGGTTATGAAAAGATGTAATAGAAAGGAGGCGGAGGGCGGCAGAGGTCCGAAGGAGGAGGAGGAGTGGGTGGAGGTGGAGCTCAAAGGAGGGAGGCGGAAAATGTTGTGTGTGTGTGTGTTTTGTTTGAAAGGGTGACGTTGAGGGTTTTGTTTACCCTAGTTTTGAAATTAAAAAAAAACTTTGGAAAGCTACAAATAAAACACATGAAACGGGACTCGAGCCTAGAACCTTGTGGATTTTGATGCAGGGACTTTACCACTCAGCTACCTACAACTTTTATCAATGGGTTCCTAAGATAATTTTCTTATGGGTTCCTTTTTTTTTTTCTATATACATTAACACTAAAAATTACAAACCGACTGGGTTCCCGGGAACCCACCCGCCATAGCCTAGATCCGCCCCTGCATCTAACTGGCGGTTTAGAGAGATATAAGTGATGAAATAGATGGATTTGAAACGAATCAACCCATGCTAGCGGCTATCGCCACTGTTGGGTGGTCACCGAAAACCCAGATCGCCACCAGTCTTGTAAGAATCTCGCGAAACAGATGGATCTGAACATGTTGGTGGGTGATATAAGAGTTTATGGAATAAGCAGATGATAAGGGTTCTCCAAAACCTTAGCCCATTACTAGTTCGTCTTAGACCCGAGACCACCATCGGCCTAAAAACCATCATCTGCAGGTCGGAATCTCTGCTTCTCTCTCCCTATGAATCCTTCATTCGTTTAACTCTCTCTTTCTCTCTATATATTACTAAATATTTAAATTTACGTGTGTAACAAAGAAGGATTCTATTCTTGAGCAAAGAGAGGGTCCAGGGAAGTTGATCTTGTGTGTGTGTGAGAGAGAGAGAGAGAGAGAGAGAGAGTGTGTGCGCGCGCGCATGCGTATATGAGGGGTAGGTGATTGGGTTTTATATTTTTTTATTGTTTTTATTAAGATTAAAAAGAGTAAAAATTGTAATTTGAAATTAAAAAACAAATATATAAACCGACAAGAATATGCCTAACGTAACGTAATATTTTGGATTAAGTTAGTGTATTGGATGAAAATGATAAAAATTTGGAAACGTCATTAACAAATATACGAAGAAAAAACTACTTGTACTGAAGTGATAAATCTACCTGAATCACAAGTAATAAAATGACAATTTACTCCCTCCTTTTTATTTATCTAGTTGCAACTTGCAAGAATTATTTATTTATTATTACTTGCTTGATTATTTATTATAGATTAAATTTCTTTTTGAGTCACTGTGTTATGGTGGTTTTAACTATTTGAGTTCAAAGTTTTCAGTTTTAACATTTAGCATACCTATGTTTTAATTCTGTAACAGTCTGAGTCCAATTTTGTAACGTTGTTAATCAAGTCAGTTAAAGATAAGGGTATTTCAGTCATTTTGCACCTAGGTACAACTCTCTAATGCACATGGTGTCACACCCTCAAAATCCACTTGCGGAGTTTTACCGCGAGGCGCATGACAAACCAGGATCCAAACCAACGATCACAATAAACAAGTCTAAATGTATATAAATGCAATTTCAACACAAAGTTTAAAATCCCGTTTACAGCGGAAGCTTATTCAAAACAGTATCTCAAAAATGAAACAATAGTTCAACGTTTATAAGACCATGCAACCTAGTTAGACGCCGTGCAGACGCGTGCGCCCTAGTCCAGTCGTGCTACCTTAGCGACCTGAGAAAACATGTAAAAGTTTACGTCAGCACAAAAATGCTGGTGAGTTTACAGGTTTTGTATCCAAGTACCAAGTCAACCTGTCCATACTATAACAAATCGAAAACCAGTATACGCTAGCTAGGCGTACGTTTTGTTACTACCACGATTGGAAAACCATTACTAACTCGAATACCAGATGTTGTGCCCGAAAAGTACCAGTTGTTCCTGTTGTTCCTGTTTGAGACAATATGCACTCGCCCGGCCCTCCAAGCCGACGAGCGGGGTTGGTCACTCCCAATAGCGCTATTCACATTTCCCCGTTGTGCAAACCCGCACATTCATGGTTCCCCCCGGGACTTCCAAAGATCGTGTAGTACACAATAAAAACCCATAGTATGACAGTAGTTACCAAATAATCGTTTTAACACATGTTTTCTCCCCCGAAAGTATAAAACCAGTTTAAAAGAGGGGCCGTAAACTCACCTTAAGTTGCGTTACTCCTTAACCCGAGTAAACTCAGCTGCTATGCTAGTCCCGTAAGCGGCGACCTAACATATGACAGTTACAAGTACTTAGACTAATAACCCGCAGGTTAATTAGTCCCTAAATGTCCAGACCATAACCAAGTTCGTTTGAAAACACCGTGACTGTTTAACTGACCCAAAGTACAAGACTCGACATCCCATTGGTGACCCGAGACTCCCCGTGTTATGTTTACGCTCTAAAACATACAATAACGCAATCACACTTAACATACGTTAACGCACAACAAGTTATAGCACATAGTTCACGTATCACCGAATTACATCCAAACATATGTTACCAAGTTATTATATATGTTACGAGGTTCCTAGCATGTCACTACATGTCAAATCGGGTCTCGGAATGCTAATTTACACTTACAGCAGCAGTACACACGATTAGGAAGCGTAAACTAGCATTTAGGATTGATTGCATATAAAAACTAGCAATTAGGGCTAATTGCATGTAAAAAACTAGCAATTAGGGCTGATTGCATGTAAAAACTAGCAATTAGGGCTAATTGCATGTAAAAACTAGCAATTAGGGCTAATCGCCCCTAAGGTCACACGAGTAGGCCTAATCGCATGAGTTATAGGCGATTAGCACCCTACTCGCCTATAACATAGGCGATTAGCACCCTACTCGCCTATAACATAGGCGATTAGCAAGGCTACTCGCCTGTAACCTTGCTGCTCCGGTTTTTCGCGCGTTTAACGCTCCAAATCAGATCCAGAACGTGTGTAACCACCCAATATCATCCCAAACACTATCCTAAACATGTTTCAACCAAAACCCTTCGTTTTGCCTCGTATTATCAGCCCTGCATGCAATCACGTAATCCAAACACCATTCACATAGCATGCAATCATCATACTAACATGCATAACAATAACCCTAAGAATCAATTACTCAGATATTATCATCATAACATTAATATTATTCTGATTTAACCTAATAACATGTTAATCCATCATTATGAATCATAAAAACCCTAGCTTTCTAATCATAAACACCCATAACACATGTATACTAGTTAGAATCCGATTAACAACCCTTATTAATGATTTTCAGAAAGCTTTTTCGTTTTAGAACAGGTCTGGACCATTAGGGATTGATTAAAAACGTTTATAAAGATTCATGGATGGAAACCAAACCTTAGAATTGTGAAAGAATGAAGGATTATGCTTGAATCCTTGTGTTTTGATCAAAAATCGCGTTCCAGAGGTTGTGTGTGTGTTGGGGCAGGTTATGGGACGACTAGGGTTTGTATAATGAAGTTTATGAGGTCAAGTATGGTATTTATAGTCGTTTTTAGTCGTCCAGCACGTAACTAGCGATTATGCAGCCCTTACACGCGATTAGGGAGGCTAATCGCATGAATGTTCACACGATTAGGCCTAATCGCCCCTTCCATCACACGAGTAGGCTTCTACTCGCCCCAATGGTTGCCTACTCGCCTCCCCTATGGGCGATTAGGCTTCCTAATCGCCTATAGGGGTTAGTTTCGTGTGTTTTGCGCGTTAAACCCCGTTTTAACATATGTTAACACATATTAACGTACCAACAAGTCACATAATGATTGTAAACACATAACACAAGTAAATACACATATTCACACTCGTTCACCAATTCCCGGGACTCGAGACTCGTATGTTCCGTATGCCCTGACGATTCTACAAATCGTCACCGTTTGTACACTTGGTTAAGGACCGACATCTAATGAACCTCTAGACCAACATCCAATGATCCTCTAGACTAAACCGATAGTTCCCGAACCATAACCCGACTTAACTAACCCAGTTAAGTACAATATACGCGTGACTCGCTAAGGTAGACTTTCATCTAGACAACGTTGTTAACCAGAATTTGCCGGGTGTCACATCATCCCCACGTTAAAAGAATTTTCGTCCCGAAAATTGCACAAGTACCAAAAGAACAAAAGAAATAACGAAGGAAATAAACAAAAGATAGAAACCAAAAGAGAGATTTACCCTAGTTGTCACATCATCCTCACGTTAAAAGGAATCTCACCCCGAGATTCATTCAGCTGCAGAAGAGACATGTCTCGACTCGAACGCTTCCTTAGGAAAAAGATGAGGATACTTAGACTTCATCTGATCCTCCCGTTCCCACGTGTACTCCGGTCCCCGGTTCGAGTTCCACCGAACCTTAACGATACGAATCTTGCTGTGACGTAGGCTGCGAATCTTGTAATCAAGGATCTCCACAGGTTCTTCCACAAACCGAAGACGATCATCAACCTTGATCTCTTCCAGTGGAACAATGAGAGACTCGTCAGCCAGACACTTCTTCAAGTTTGACACGTGGAAGACGTTATGTACGTTACCGAGCTCCGTCGGTAAATCAAGACGATATGCCACTGGTCCAATCCGTTCCAGGATCGTAAATGGACCGACATACCGCGGATTTAGTTTGCCACGCTTCCCAAAGCGTATGACGCCCTTCCACGGTGAGACTTTTTGAAGTACTTTGTCATTGACTTGGAACTCCAATGGTTTGCGACGCTGATCGGCATAACTCTTTTGCCGGTCCCGTGCCGCTGCCAACCGATTACGAATCTGTACGATCTTTTCCGAAGTTTCGTACACTAGTTCAGGCCCATTGAGTTGACTCTCACCCACTTCAGCCCAACAAAGAGGAGAACGGCATTTCCGTCCGTATAGTGCCTCGAACGGAGCCGCCTTGATGCTCGTGTGATAACTGTTATTGTACGAGAATTCTACTAACGGTAGATGAGCTTCCCAACCCTTGCCAAAATCGATCACACATGCCCGCAGCATATCTTCTAAAGTTTGAATCGTACGCTCACTCTGACCGTCAGTCTGTGGATGATAAGCTGTACTCATGTCTAGTTGGGTACCCAAAGCCTTGTGCAAAGACTTCCAGAAGTGAGAAGTAAAATGGGAGTCACGATCCGAAATAATAGAAACCGGCACCCCGTGCTTAGAAACAACTTCCTTCAAATAGAGACGAGCCAAACGATCCATGGTGTCGGTCTCCTTAATAGCAAGAAAATGGGCTGATTTCGTCAACCGATCGACAATCACCCATATCTTGTCATTCCCGCTTGGTGATTTAGGAAGTTGTGTGACAAAATCCATAGTAATCCGTTCCCATTTCCATTCCGGAATTTCAGGTTGTTGCAAGAGACCCGACGGTTTCTGGTATTCCACCTTGACCTTAGCACAGGTCAAACATTTGCTCACGTATGAGGCTATGTCCGACCTCATGTTTGGCCACCAGTAAAGCACCTTCAGATCTTGGTACATCTTATCCGAACCAGGATGAATAGAATACCGGGACTTATGAGCCTCATCAAAGACAAGCTCCCGTAGTCCCCCGAATAAAGGAACCCATATGCGTTCTGCGAAGTAGTGCAGGCCATCAGGCCTTCGCTCGAGGTGCTTGTCGGCACCGTGCATAGTTTCAGCTTTAAGGTTTTCCTCCTTCAAAGCTTCTAACTGGGCAGAACGGAGTTGATCAGGTAGGGATGAATGAATGGTGAGCTGCAACGCCCGAACGCGACGAGGTTTAGTTGATTCCTTCCTGCTCAAGGCGTCTGCTACAACATTCGCCTTGCCAGGATGGTACTTTATGGCACAATCATAGTCGTTCAAAAGTTCAATCCAACGACGCTGCCGTATGTTCAAATGTTGTTGGTCGAAAATATGTTGGAGACTCTTGTGATCGGTGTAGATGGTGCATTTGGTACCGTACAAGTAATGTCTCCAAATTTTCAACGCGAAAACCACCGCACCCAACTCCAAGTCATGAGTGGTGTAGTTCTTCTCGTGCACCTTGAGTTGACGAGAAGCATACGCAATTACCTTCTCGCGTTGCATCAACACGCAACCGAGACCATGAATAGAAGCATCACAGTAAACAACGAAATCATCAGGGCCTTCAGGTAAGGACAAAATAGGAGCAGAACACAGTTTGGACTTTAGTTCCTCAAACCCTGACTCTTGTGGTTCACCCCAGTCGAATTTCCTATCCTTCTGAGTGAGAGTGGTCAGGGGTTGAGCGATTTTCGAGAACCCCTGAATGAAACGACGATAGTAGCCCGCAAGGCCTAGGAATTGCCGCACCTCAGTTGGCGTCTTTGGTGCTCCCCAGTCCTTGATCGCTTCGATCTTAGCTGGATTGACATGAATCCCTAGTTCATTAACCACATGTCCTAGGAATTGAACTTCGCGTAACCAAAAGTCACACTTTGAGAACTTGGCGTAAAGTTGTTCTCGTCGCAAGAGTTCCAAAACTAACCGCAGATGTTCCTCGTGTTCGGTCTTGTTCTTAGAGTAGATCAGAATGTCATCAATAAACACAATGACGAACTTGTCAAGATATGGTTTGCAAACGCGGTTCATCAAATCCATGAAAACCGCCGGTGCGTTCGTAAGACCGAAAGGCATGACCAAGAATTCGAAATGGCCATAACGTGTTCGAAAGGCAGTCTTGGCAACGTCAGCCTCCCTGACGCGCAGCTGGTGATAACCGGACCTCAAGTCGATCTTGGAATAATAACTAGAACCCTGGAGCTGGTCGAATAGATCATCAATACGTGGAAGAGGATAACGGTTCTTGACGGTCAATTTGTTCAGTTCTCTGTAGTCCACACACAATCGAAAACTTCCATCCTTCTTCTTAACAAATAGAATCGGGGCTCCCCAAGGGGAAGAACTTGGCCGGATGAAACCCTTGTCCAAGAGTTCCTGTAACTGACTAGACAATTCCTGCATCTCGGGGGGTGCAAGACGGTAGGGGGCCCGAGCAATAGGAGCAGCCCCTGGTACAAGATCAATATCGAACTCGACTTGACGATGAGGAGGAAGACCAGATAAATCATCGGGAAAAACATCAGGAAACTCGCGTACCACCGGAATGTCGTCGATCTTCTTCTCATCAACAGAGGAAACAGATAAAAGTGCCAAAACGGCTGGATAACCCTTTCGAAGACACTTAAGGGCTTTCATGCTAGAGATGATGTTTAACGGAACACCACCCTTGATACCGTACACAGAAAGGAATTCTCCATCAGGGAGAGGAATCCGAATAACCTTATCGTAACAGACAATCTCCGCGCGATACAAAGATAACCAATCCATTCCTACCACAACGTCAAAACTACCCAATGGTACCGGCATAAGGTCGATGGGGAACGATAAACCCGACAACTCTAATTGACACTCCCGAAGGATACTAGTAGCTTCAATCGTTTTCCCGTCAGCCAACTCAATAATATACTTGGTCTCTAATGGTACGGGCACTACATCTAGCAGTCTACTAACATCCATGGATACAAAACTCTTGTCGGCACCAGAATCAAATAACACACTAACAGAACGATTATTGAGAAGAAACGTACCGGTGACTGTGTCAGGGTCCTGTCTAGCCTCAGCGGCTCCAATGACGAAGGCACGTGCATTTCTGCCGCCGCCCCCGTTGTTCCCATTACCGTTGTTTCCACCCTGCTTCAATTTTGGGCAATCCTTCTTGTAATGCCCAGTGTCACCACAGTTGTAGCATCCTTGTTTTCCTGTAGTCCCCTGAGTAGTCGGAGCTGAGTTAGTAGTCGGGGCCTGGGTCGATGGAAGTGTAGCCCGACAATCTTTAGCATAATGTCCAGTTCGCTGGCAGCGGTGACAACGGTTACTGTCGCAGTTCCCTTGATGATGGCGTCCACACTTGTTGCATTTGGGCAGTTTTCCCGCATAACCACCCTGCTTGTTACCCGAAGAAGAAGAACCCCCATTATCAAACTTCTTACCCTGCTGTGTTGGCCCAAATCCCTTCCCGTCATTTTCCCACTTGCGCTTGTTGTTCTCTGGGTCCTTAACAGTTGAACCCTTCGCAGGCAAAATACCCTCATTCACCTTTAAGTTGGTCATCCTATGAGCCGATCGAACCACCTCTGCGTACGTAGGATGATTTCCTGCAGCCACTAACCCTGCAATTTCCGGTACTAACCCCGAGACATAGTGTTCAATCCTACGGTATTCTGGCACATGCAGATCGGGACACAGCACTGCCAACTCATTCCGCCTCACAGTATACTTCTCAATTTCCGACCCAGTCATCTTGAGGTTCCACACCTCGTGCTCCAGCTTCTGTACCTCTTCTCTCGGACAGTATTCACGCTTCAACAGTTGCACGAAATTCTCCCATGGCATAGCATATGCCTCCCCAATACCCATATTCTGGGTGATGCCATTCCACCAAGTCAATGCCACATCCTGGAATAACGCAGCAGCATACTTAACCCGATCTTCTGGGAGACAGTTACACATCAGAAATACTGACTCCACTTTCTCCAGCCACCTAAGCAAACTCACCGCACCCTCAGTGCCAGAGAATTCCTGGGGCTTACAGTCCCGGAACATCTTGTAGGTGCACATGGGTGGGGGTGGGTTAACAGGACCACCTGAAATGAAACGTATGAAAAACCACGAAGAATGTAAACAAGGTTCACCAATGAGGCAAAGAAAATGGATAAATCAACTTACCACCACCGTTGTGCCCTAACTGAAAGGCAGCTTGGAGTAAGTTGTTCAGATCAGCCTGCGATAGGTTAATACCTCCACCACGACCACCAGCACCACCGCGACCACCACCACGTCCACCATCGCGACCACCTCCACGTCCTCCTCGTACTCCAGACATGATTCTGGCAGAAAGGACGAGGAAATTTAGTTTCGCAGTTAAAGATAACGACTAATGTTCACAAGATCAAAGCTAGATCCAATCCAGGACTATCCCCTCAAACCCAGAGCTCACTAGGGCTTCCATGCATTTCGGTTTATGATTTTGTGTGCACCCAAAATGATAAACCGCTCTACATGGTCCTCCAAGTGTTCTCCTAGTTCAAAGTTCAAATCACCGAACATAGACTCTTAGCTACACACCGTAATACTACGGTAGTTTATGGCAAGTGTTTCTATTGGAGTACGAAAGGGAGATGTCCGAGCCTTGGACAAATCTCAAGAGCACACGAGTTACTCCAATAGACTACCCCGCCTAGAAAACAAGTAACTCAACCTAAGATAGAACGGATGATGTAACGTAGAAAGACCAACGATTTTGAGACACCCCGACAAGACCATATGTAAACCACTATAACGTTTAGTACCATGTGATCGTCTAGTGTGTGCGACTCGGCTATAGACTAGACTCTACATGCAGTCCTAGTTCACTATAACCATTGGCTCTGATACCAATCTGTCACACCCTCAAAATCCACTTGCGGAGTTTTACCGCGAGGCGCATGACAAACCAGGATCCAAACCAACGATCACAATAAACAAGTCTAAATGTATATAAATGCAATTTCAACACAAAGTTTAAAATCCCGTTTACAGCGGAAGCTTATTCAAAACAGTATCTCAAAAATGAAACAATAGTTCAAGGTTTATAAGACCATGCAACCCTAGTTAGACGCCGTGCAGACGCGTGCGCCCTAGTCCAGTCGTGCTACCTTAGCGACCTGAGAAAACATGTAAAAGTTTACGTCAGCACAAAAATGCTGGTGAGTTTACAGGTTTTGTATCCAAGTACCAAGTCAACCTGTCCATACTATAACAAATCGAAAACCAGTATACGCTAGCTAGGCGTACGTTTTGTTACTACCACGATTGGAAAACCATTACTAACTCGAATACCAGATGTTGTGCCCGAAAAGTACCAGTTGTTCCTGTTGTTCCTGTTTGAGACAATATGCACTCGCCCGGCCCTCCAAGCCGACGAGCGGGGTTGGTCACTCCCAATAGCGCTATTCACATTTCCCCGTTGTGCAAACCCGCACATTCATGGTTCCCCCCGGGACTTCCAAAGATCGTGTAGTACACAATAAAAACCCATAGTATGACAGTAGTTACCAAATAATCGTTTTAACACATGTTTTCTCCCCCGAAAGTATAAAACCAGTTTAAAAGAGGGGCCGTAAACTCACCTTAAGTTGCGTTACTCCTTAACCCGAGTAAACTCAGCTGCTATGCTAGTCCCGTAAGCGGCGACCTAACATATGACAGTTACAAGTACTTAGACTAATAACCCGCAGGTTAATTAGTCCCTAAATGTCCAGACCATAACCAAGTTCGTTTGAAAACACCGTGACTGTTTAACTGACCCAAAGTACAAGACTCGACATCCCATTGGTGACCCGAGACTCCCCGTGTTATGTTTACGCTCTAAAACATACAATAACGCAATCACACTTAACATACGTTAACGCACAACAAGTTATATGTAACACCCCGATGTGTTACGGGTCTCCTAAACGGGTCGGGTCGGACCCAACCACCCGATTAGGGAATAAAATATTCCAGTTCGAATCTCGCGGCTAACCGGTTCAACCGAATATAGAAATAATAATTATTGGATTATTATTGTCTCGGTTAAACGCTCGTTACCTGTTAATTAAAACGCCGTCAAACGTTTTATTTAGCATTTATACTCGTTGCCAAATACCCGCGTTTCAGTAATTATCCCTGTGACCAAACACCCCTCTATTTTAAATCCCTTTATAAACCACCCTCTTCCCTAAACTCTCGCTACTCTCTCTCTAGTTATACAGATTATACACACACACATATGTGTGTGAGATGAAGTTCACCGGTCACAACCACACCACCTCCGGCCGCTAGAGCCGCCGGAACCACCACCGGCACCGGCCTCCTCTTCTTCCTCCTTTCCGGAAAACAGATAACACCCACGAGAGCAGCAAGGGCCTGAGAACCATGGCAGCGCTGCTGCCTCTGTGTTCCAGTCACCCCTGCCGCGTCTTCTTTTCCGGTCATCACCACCACCGCCGCCGTAGGTGTCTTCTTCCCGGCCGCTACCCTCTTCTCCGGTAAGTACAAACCCTTGTTCTTGGAGGTTGAGGTTAAGACAGTCACCCCGGCTGGTGACTGTTAACCGTAATCGCTAAGATCAACCTTGTTCCTTTATAAGTTTTGATAACCGGATATGTTCAGATGTTTGTTACTATCGTCGGGTTAATAATTCACATCAGAATCAGACCTGTTTGATAAACAATCAGTACCGTGTCTTCCTGTTTGTGCTCGGGACCCGTCCCTATGTCGGGTTGGAGTATATCTGACCAATCCTTTGAAGTATATGTTGTTACCGATTGGGTTCCGATGGATATTCTGGTCATTATTCTAATATTATTCCGGCATGTGTCCGATTCATATACATAGGTGTATGTTTTGGGTATAAGGTGTTTAGTATCATTTGATTATTGAGTTATATAGTCGATTGATTATTAACACATCTTATGTTATGTTTGGCGATTAGGTATCAAATATGGAACGGGTTCGTTATCCGGTGCTATATAAATTCCGGTCATGTTCCGTAATAAAAACGGTAAGGTTCGGTTACTATTATATCCGAATGGTTGATGGGTTATAATCTAATAATCTATTGACTAATATAAGGATTTTGCGTGATTACGAGGTACCGTTAACCGTATCAAGGAATTAGAGTCGTTACCGAGTCGACTCAGTGACTCGGTCAACAACCGGAATAGAACACGGTTCCAAGGACTAGACGAGGATTATTATAATTATAAGAATTATATATATAATACGAATAACGTACGGGCTTGATAATAATAATAAGAGAATAATAAACATATATAAAATATATATGTTTATATATACAAGATTCGATATATAAAATGATATACTAGACTCGGGTTTAGAAGTGTCTAGAGTTCTTTTAGGTTCGCGTGCCAAGCTGTAATGGCCAGCTTTATTTCTTTTTGCCTAGGAAGACCAAACCCCGAGTTTAGGACTATCTAATATATATCAGATTCTATATATATATAAATTATATATATGATATATATCCTAAGTATTACAATCTAACAAGTCTTACGCGTAAAACGTATCCATATATATAGAACATATAATTGTAATAAGAAGATTTGCAGAAGATTATACGCAAATCGGTGAGTATCGTGAACTCCCCACTTTTACTGTTTTATTAAGTGTTTTTGGGGGAATACATGTCATTTGTTAAAATCAGAATTGCTTTACATAAAACAATTATTAAAAGAAGTATGATGGGGACATAGAAACAACGAGGACAGTACTGGACGGTATCCGCCATTTCCTTTCTTGCACCAACTAGAGGGCAGGAACCAGTCGATACAAGTATTTATCACAAATAGAGTGGTACCAATAGGAATGGCACATGATAGAATTGGGATATGATTGAATGGATGTATAATAGAGTTGGCTATATAGAATATATTTTCCCCTTCAGAATTATAAATGTAAAGCATGTTTATGAAAGAATGTTTATGAAAGAATGTTTATGAAAGAATGTTTATAAAAGAATGTTTATAAAAGAATGTTTTATATAAAAGAATTATAAATAAACGAATTGGCCATTCACTTTATAAAATACACGACCTCACCAACTTTATGTTGACAGAAACTATTTTTGACATGTGTTCAGGTAACCCAACAGATATGATGACATGGATCCTGAAAAGACTAAAGACTGTTATTACCCGAATTCCGCTGCGTAGCTCCGATTACCCGACCCGACGACCCGGCCACGTCAGGCAGGGTCGTTACATTATAGCACATAGTTCACGTATCACCGAATTACATCCAAACATATGTTACCAAGTTATTATATATGTTACGAGGTTCCTAGCATGTCACTACATGTCAAATCGGGTCTCGGAATGCTAATTTACACTTACAGCAGCAGTACACGCGATTAGGAAGCGTAAACTAGCATTTAGGACTGATTGCATATAAAAACTAGCAATTAGGGCTAATTGCATGTAAAAACTAGCAATTAGGGCTGATTGCATGTAAAAACTAGCAATTAGGGCTAATTGCATGTAAAAACTAGCAATTAGGGCTAATCGCCCCTAAGGTCACACGAGTAGGCCTAATCGCATGAGTTATAGGCGATTAGCACCCTACTCGCCTATAACATAGGCGATTAGCACCCTACTCGCCTATAACATAGGCGATTAGCAAGGCTACTCGCCTGTAACCTTGCTGCTCCGGTTTTTCGCGCGTTTAACGCTCCAAATCAGATCCAGAACGTGTGTAACCACCCAATATCATCCCAAACACTATCCTAAACATGTTTCAACCAAAACCCTTCGTTTTGCCTCGTATTATCAGCCCTGCATGCAATCACGTAATCCAAACACCATTCACATAGCATGCAATCATCATACTAACATGCATAACAATAACCCTAAGAATCAATTACTCAGATATTATCATCATAACATTAATATTATTCTGATTTAACCTAATAACATGTTAATCCATCATTATGAATCATAAAAACCCTAGCTTTCTAATCATAAACACCCATAACACATGTATACTAGTTAGAATCCGATTAACAACCCTTATTAATGATTTTCAGAAAGCTTTTTCGTTTTAGAACAGGTCTGGACCATTAGGGATTGATTAAAAACGTTTATAAAGATTCATGGATGGAAACCAAACCTTAGAATTGTGAAAGAATGAAGGATTATGCTTGAATCCTTGTGTTTTGATCAAAAATCGCGTTCCAGAGGTTGTGTGTGTGTTGGGGCAGGTTATGGGACGACTAGGGTTTGTATAATGAAGTTTATGAGGTCAAGTATGGTATTTATAGTCGTTTTTAGTCGTCCAGCACGTAACTAGCGATTATGCAGCCCTTACACGCGATTAGGGAGGCTAATCGCATGAATGTTCACACGATTAGGCCTAATCGCCCCTTCCATCACACGAGTAGGCTTCTACTCGCCCCAATGGTTGCCTACTCGCCTCCCCTATGGGCGATTAGGCTTCCTAATCGCCTATAGGGGTTAGTTTCGTGTGTTTTGCGCGTTAAACCCCGTTTTAACATATGTTAACACATATTAACGTACCAACAAGTCACATAATGATTGTAAACACATAACACAAGTAAATACACATATTCACACTCGTTCACCAATTCCCGGGACTCGAGACTCGTATGTTCCGTATGCCCTGACGATTCTACAAATCATCACCGTTTGTACACTTGGTTAAGGACCGACATCTAATGAACCTCTAGACCAACATCCAATGATCCTCTAGACTAAACCGATAGTTCCCGAACCATAACCCGACTTAACTAACCCAGTTAAGTACAATATACGCGTGACTCGCTAAGGTAGACTTTCATCTAGACAACGTTGTTAACCAGAATTTGCCGAGTGTCACACATGGTATAAGGAACAAATCTTTAATGCATAAAGGTTTTAATACATAAACACACACACACACAAAGCTCACTCTCTCTCACACGCCTGCACACTCTTTCTCTTCCCCAACTAACAACCCCCACTGCACCTCCACCACTGGCTCACCACCACCATCCACCCCCACGACACCTCCACCCCACCGCCAAGCCACCCTCACCTCACCTCACCACCACCACCTGCACACACAATTTCTCCCTCACCCTACGATCACTGCACCATAAAACCACCACCTTCACCACTACTTGCTTCACCGGGACAGCCACCCACCTCCCGCCACATTGCTCCACCTCGATCAAAACCCTAATCCTTAAATAGATTTCAAATCTGACCTGAACCTTAGGCCACATCATCATCTTCCCTGTTTGAAGCCCTAGTAGTAATGGCGGTGACAGTGGTCTTGTTTGGTAGTTTTGGTGCTTTGATCTGGTGGTGGTTGTGGTCTGGTCCGACTGTTGGGTGGTTTGATCTGGGGTAGTTGTGTTATGTTCTGGCGGTTGTTGTGTTTTGGTCTGGAGACGGTGGTGGTAGTTATGATGATATGGTCCGATGGTGGTGTTGGTTTGGTCAGGCGATGGTAGTGGTTGTTGTCTGTAAAGAAGAGAAAATAAGGGGATGAAGAAAGAGATGTTTGAGTAGGGAGAGATGGTGGGGGTATTATTATTATTATTATTATTATTATTATTATTATTATTATTATTATTATTATTATTATTTTGTTTTATAAATTACAAGGGTATTTTTGCCTTTTCATAAAAAAGCTAACAGAATTTATTGACGGAATCACAAAACATGACTTAAAGAGTTGCAAAACTAAAACTTATATTAAAAATCAAAATGTTGGACTCAAAGTAGACAAGTACAAAAAAAAAAACCGTTTTTTGAACCCGATTCGAAAAAAAAACCGGTAAGCGGTTTGGAAGAAACCGGTTTTTACTGAAACCGGTCTGAACCCGATTCGAAAGGTCGGTCCTAGGAGCGGTTTGATGTTTTGATGGTTGGAGTGGTTTGAAAACCGGTTTGGGAGAAGAACCGGTTTGGGAAAAAAACCGGTTTGAGGTAAAAAAAAAAAAAAACTGTAATTTCATGGGTATTTGGGTCCTTGACACCCGGTTTGAGAAAAAACAACCGGTTTTGGAACCGGTTCCAACCGTTTTGACGTACGGGGTTTTTTTGTACTAGAAACCGGTTCTTAAACCGGACCGGTTTTTAAAAAAAAAACCGATTTCATTTCCATCACCAAGAACCGGTTCGGTTCTTAAACCGGTTTGTCCATCTCTAACTCAAAGTAGTTATATTATTCTTAAATGCTTTGTAGAGTACAACCTCCCAATAGCCAGTCACCGAATCTTACAATCCATCCTCCTCCGGCAGCGTATTCATCAACAGTTACCTTATTGGATATTCGATTGACTTAAGGTTTCAGAATAAGTTAGATGTATTGAGATAAAGTTTTATTTGTTGTACATGATTCTTTGTTGAAAATAATAGGTCTCTAATTCCAATTTTATTACTAGTTATAATATACAATGTATTTTATCATCTTGCATAAGTATTGTGCAGGATGTTGACTCGTTGACATGGCGTCGTTGACATGGCGTGGATGCCTGATTGTAGCTGACTGGACAAGCTTACTGGACTATTGCAACTGAATGGACTCTGGACTCATGATGCTGTTTTGAGTAGAGTTTGGGCTCAACATGCTTGGAGAATAAGGATTGATTTAGGCTCAGTAGATGGATTAGCTGGAGATGGGCTTATTGCATCAGGAGGTTGGATATATGGGCTCAGCTATGGGTTCAGTTGTTCACCCAAGGCCCAAAGGCTTTAGTTGGTGAAGATGATATAAACAAAACATATCAAGTTTCTAGAGTCTTCGGATGACTGAGGAGATTATTATTCCTCACAAAAACTCCTTTCTCTCTCTATTATTGAGGAGATATTATTTCGGTGTTATTCTTGTTATCAAATCAACCCTCTATATCCCTTATCTCTTGTTTTTCTTTCGTTTAGTTCCAGGCGATCAGGGTTTCATCATTTCATATATTGATCCAGGGAAGACTATTATTGTTCTTGTTATCTAATCAGACCCTCTTGATTACAGATCTTGTCTAGGGTTGAGTATAAACAGATAAGTGTTGTTTTTTGTGCGTGTGAGGTCTGGTTTTGTAATCGTTTGAGTGTAGTGTCTGTTGGTTTAGGTTGATAGGGTATTTCCTTGTATTTTATTTGATTTGGTGAATAAATGGAAGTTTTATGTTTTGATATCATGTTCTTGACACTTGGTTAATAATAAAAGTTGTTTTCTGGAAATAGTCAGCCATGGATAGTGGATTATCCAATCTGTCGGATCAAAATATTGTAGAGGCAGTGAGTTTAGACGGCTTGTTTACAGATTCGAATCTTGTACAACAACCACCACCTACCAGGTTGCCTGATACTCAAGGAGATGTTAACGAGGAATCTGAGTTTAGTGATTTAGTTCTTAACTATATAAACCAGATGCTTATGGAAGAAGATATAGAAGACCAAAACTCTACTATGTTTCAAGAGTCTGCTGCTCTTCAAGCTGCTGAAATGTCTTTTTATAATGTTCTTCTGCCTAATGATCAACAGAAATCTGTGTACAATATTCAACATCTAGATCAAGGGCAACTTCAAAATAATGGTCAAGATCAAGAGACGGTTGCCGTGGAATCGTTAAATATTCAAGATCAAGATCTTGCTGAAGAATTCCTACCTTCTTTTGACATTGGCAGGTCTAGTGATATTAGTGAATCTTCTCTTTTACCAAATACATTGATCAGCTTTGATTCGCGGTCTGGATTTCATCCATCTTACGGCTTGTTTAACAGTACTAGAAATATCTTTGATGGATTCCTCTATTCGCCTGTGAGTATTTTAACTTCTCCGGATAGGCAATTACAAAATGGTATCGATGAAGCTAGTATGTTTAGTCCGAATGGTAGGATCATAGATTTTAAAGGCACAGGTGTCTTGGATCAAACAAAGGAGACGCAAAATGAAGTTAGCTTCATCCGGGATGGATCAAGAGGAAAAAAGAACCTTTTTTACGAAGATCTTGTTGAGGATGGACGAAGTTTCAAGCAATCTGCAGTTTATACTGAGCCACCTGTGAGTTCTAAGATGTTTGATGATGTGTTGCTATGTGGTGGACCCAAAACTCATCCTTTTCAATGTGATTTCGTTTGCAAAAAAGTACGCGATTAAAGGCCAACCTAAGGGATGTAATGGGGTTAAAGCCCGTGCGAAGAAACAAAATGAAACGGTGGATTTACGGACGCTTTTGAGCTTATGTGCACAATCGGTTTCCATCAATGACCAAAGGGGTGCAACGGATCTACTGAAACGGATAAGAGAGCATGCGTCACCCACAGGTGACGGAATGCAAAGGTTGGCCCATTACTTTTCTGCCGGGCTTGAAGCCCGTATGGCCGGGTTTGGAACCCGAATCTACAAAGACCTTCTTTCTATACCCACATCAGCTGTTGATGTGTTGAAAGCATACCATTTATTCCTAGGGTGCTTCCCTTTTACCAAAATTTCCCATTTTGTTTCAAACAAGACTATTATGTCTATAGCCAAAAACAAAACAAAATTGCACATTATAGATTTTGGAATTCTTCATGGGTTCCAATGGCCCTGCCTTATACAACAACTTTCAACTAGGCCGGTGGGCCACCCGAGCTTCGAATCACTGGGATCGACTTCCCATGTCCTGGCTTCCGACCCACCCAACGGGTTGAAGAGACAGGGCAACGATTAGCAAACTATGCTGAAACGTTTGGTGTTCGGTTTAAGTTCAAATCCATTGCCCAAAAATGGGAAACAATCGAAATCGAGGATCTTGAGCTTGATAAGGATGAAACACTTGTTGTAAATTGTGGTTATAGGTTTAGAAACTTGCTTGATGAAACAGTCATGGTGGATAGTCCAAGGAAAAGAGTGTTGCATCTTATTAGGAAAATGAATCCAGAAATCTTTATACATGGGATCGTTAACGGGTCATACGGTGTCCCTTTCTTTCTGACAAGGTTTAGGGAGGCTTTGTTTTTCTTTTCGTCTTTGTTTGATATGCTTGATGCGACCGTTGACCGTTTGACAGAAGGAAGAATGCTGATTGAGAAAACAATGTGGGGACGCGAGGGGATGAATGTTATAGCGTGTGAAGATGGTGAGAGGATTGAACGACCCGAGACTTATAAGCAATGGCAGGTTAGGACTCAACGGGCAGGGTTTCGCCAAGTGGCGTTTGATAAAGAAATCGTGAAGAAGGCTAAAGATAGAGGGACTTCTGATTACCATAAAGATTTTCTCATCGATGAAGATGGTTATTGGATGTTGCAGGGATGGAAAGGGCGTGTTCTATATGCGATTTCTTCATGGAAACCGGCTTGCTGACCATGTTTTGTTCTAAAATCGAAGATCATGGCTTGCTTTTCTAGCTGGACAAGTTATTGATTCATTAGAAAAACATGATTATGTGCACTGTTACATTGAGAGTGTCTGAATACATTGACTGAATTTGAGAATGGTATGCTTCATTATCTCAGTATGTTAATTGCACAAGATGTCAATAGCATGCGGATTACATGCCTATAGCTGCTTAGTGTATGAGCTTGTTAGTTTATAGTTATTATTGCTTGTTGGATTGATCTAATTTACTTATATCATCACCATGTAATTAGTTTATAGTTATTATTGCTTGTTGGATTGATCTAATTTACTTTTATCATCACCATGTAATTTAAGTTACACGAGGCGTTTCAGTTAAATTAGTTGTAAGTTGCAATCAATATTATCAATTATACTATGTGTTTTGGTCCGCGAGCGAGTAGCCGTGAGCCACAAACCAATCCACGTGGATCGATTGAACCACAACACCCATAAGTGAATGCTGGCGCGAGCGAGTAGACGCTAGCATACTCGCGTGTGCTAGCGAAGAGAATTCGACCGTTGGCTAACGGCTAGTTTTGACTATTTATAAAAAAAATAATAATTTTTTATTTTTAATTTAGCTAGTAATATCATAAATAATAATGAAGATGTTGTGAATGTAAGCGATATTCAAGAAAAGAACAATATTGTGGTTACTCAAGATAAGGTGAGTCCTATTTTTCTTAGGCGTTGTATACATCCCAAGCATTCTACAGGTGGACTCTAACACGGTGTTCCCGAGTTTCATTTAACAAAAGAAAAGAAGGGATTTGGAAGGATGTCAAGAAAACATCGTGTTCCACAGTTTTTTTAAGGAGAGAAGGGAAAGGAAGTGGAAGGAAAATTTTGGTTAATTTCTTTCACATCTCATCCTTCCAAATTGTAGAGATTTGAAAGGAAATCATTTTTTAAACATAAAACCCTCACTTTTCTTTTCCTTTCCTTCCAACTCGGAAACATGCTAGTTAATTAAATATTTCTTTTCTACTCCCTCTCTTTTCTCTCGTTTACCCGGAGGGAGGGGGGGGGGGGGGGGGGGGGAGGGGCGTGCCATGTGAAACTTGTGAGACCCGTGTGTGAATGGTGAAAATTGTGAGGAGTGGAAAGGGGGGGGGGGAAGGAAATAATATTATATTATGTTAAAGTTAAAAAATCTGACCAATCAAAACCCTCCACCTCTTTTCAAGACCCCCCCCCCCCCCCGCCCACTCCGTTTAGTCTAAAGATAAATTGAAATACTACATAAACACGGTGGGTTAGACTATGTGGGATGGCATGCAACGGTTACTAGCAAACTATTAAAGTCAAACAATAAGAGCATTCACAGTAGATGCTTCATAATAGTGTGAGGGGGGTCTCTATATCTATACTATATTATAATGCATGAGTGAGGGGTAGTTTAAGATCCCCAAAAGTTAAGAACTTTATTTTCATTAACAACCCTAAAATGAGGGTAAAATAGTCATTCAACCACTTTTACACTTTAGTACCCCATTTTAATTACTTTAATTCCCCATTTTTAGTTAGTAGTTACATTTTTCTTCCATCCCCTACAAAATTATAATTCTTTTATTTAATCATATCTAAACTTTTAAACTATTATGTCTTAAAAACATTCACAAATATCGTGACGATCTGCTCATTTTTGTCAACGTTTGGATGTTCGTCTTAGTTAGTATCGACGTGTAATTTGAAATGCACAAGAAATGAATGTGTTATGTACAAGTGATCACTACATTGCATTTTTAACTTAAAGAATTAAAAAAAATAGATATTTATTAATTAACTGAAAGAATCAAAACTTCACTTATAATGAAATGCTTTATAATTAAAACTTTAATGCACAAATGTTTAAAGTCTATTGTACAAACCTCTAACGCACACCAACCTCTAAAGCTATTATTTTCTTCACCACTTTGTTCTTCACATTTGGGTTTTGAAATTCAAAAGGCCAAACACTAAAAGCCTACCGCCACTTTGTTATACACATTTTGGTTTTGAAATTCGAAACGCCAAACACACTCTCCGCTCTTTCTCTCACCTACATCAAAAAGCTCAGATTGTTTGACTGGTTTCATATTATGGTTTCTATAGATAAAAAACTTCATCTACTAATTGTTTGGCTTTAAATGAACGGTTAACAAACCCTAACCCATTGAAACTTTTTAATCCAAATGTTAGGTGAACTTTGGAGACCATGGAACGACCGATTCTGGTGGAAATGGTGGGTCGTAAGTCCAGATCAATAAGGGCAGTATCACAAAGAATCGTCCCCTACCAACAACCATTGATAAAAACGGCAGTTCGATGACACATAGGTAAGCACCTGACTATGACTTTTGATATTTCTTTGGTTGCCCAATATTTCTGCTTGTATGTTGTATTTGTTATGGTCTGAATGTGATTCTTGTTCTTCTTCATTTTATTTACGTTCATCTGCTTCATCACTTATAGATGTTTTTCTTTTATCATTTTTCGTTAATCTGTGTTTAAATTTCAATTAACCATGTTTTTTTCATCATTTTCCGTTAATCTGAGTTTAAATTTTACCTATGAAAATTTTCTTCATCATTTTTCATCAAGTTGTGTTTAATGTTTAGTTTGTTTCATGAATTGATCTGCAGCCTTCAGATGGAATCACAAAGGTTACTAACGAAGAAGTTGAGACTTAAGAGTTTGAACAAAAGGTCTGAGATCTATCCACTGTTTTTTTTTTTTTTTTTCTGATTTTGAAGATATGTTTTTAGTATTACTATATTAGTGACCGGATTGCAATTTTTCATTTGGAGTCTATTTTTAACTATTAGTCAAGTTGATATTCAATTTCCTTTTGACATCAAATTCAAAATGCTAAACAAATAATCTTGGATCTAAGAGTCAAACTGACGACTTTTAGGGAAAAGCTGTTTATAAATAAATTCTAAAAGGATTTAAATAAATTTTAATAGGATTTAGCCCTAAGGGCCATGTTTTTCACTTTCTTTGTTAGTTTTAGTTTTTTTCTTTGCTTTCTCTAATCAATGGCTATTTTTTTGCACGTTCGCCTTTAATTATGGCCGAAGCTTATACTTTGTGTCCTTAACTGAATCCAGGTTAAAAATTGGGGAATAGTATCTGTTAGTTAGTTCAAAATAGACGTTTGAAGTAGGGATACTTTGTTAGGTTTGAATCCACTTAGTTGATAAACACTTTTGTCGCTTAATATTATTGTTTTCGCTAATTGGCTTTTAGATTTTTTAGTTTTTGCATTGTTTTATATGGATGAAGATGGCATTGACATGACTGAGAAACAAAAACCCTAAAAAGGCCTATTTATCTAACGTTGTCGATAAATAGGGTGCCAACAACCGTAATATGTATCCTTCATAGTCAACGCAATTTTTTTTTTGTAGTAATCTATATATTTTATGATTATATGTGCCCAATTTATTTACTTGATTTCTTCAAGAAAAGAATGTTCAAGAAGTTCACTTGATAATCAGCTTCAAAATCACAAGAATAAGATGGCGTAAACAAAAGAAGGTAATTGCATGTGTGCTTCAAGCATGGCTCAAGCATTACACAAGACTCGTGTTTGAGCTTTTAGAGCACTCAATTTTTGTAGTTTTGTTTCCAAAAAGAGGGCATTAAGTACACATTGAGTTCTTATTTTTGTTGCATCGCTACAATTTGGGTCAAAACAAACAGCTTTTCAGTACAAGTCGAAATAAGTAAATCTGACCCGTAAACACTTTATAAGAAGTTATGTATCAATAACCGATGGTAAATATGTGGGTCCTACAATTTACACCCTAAAATTTACCATGGGCATTTTTTAGTAATGCGACTATTTGATTTGTTCATTTTATGTTTTGTTTCTGAAGCATAGTTGTTTTTTTCTCTTATAACATTTAATGTAAACTACCATTATCATTTATCCTCAGGCGAGCGAATGTAGATACGAAGAGCTGGTTATGCAAGTTCCTGAATGTACTAGGCCTCTTTTGAGGCACATTGAGGCAATACAAGTATTCAATCATTAGACCCATTGTACATTGATCCTGGTTTGTACACTAATATTTCTATAATATTAATAGGAAGCAACTTCTATAAAAGCAGAAGCTTGGGTTGAAGCAGAGAGATCGCTAAACATTCGGCTTCAGGTCCCATAAATAGGATATATAGATGTGTGTGTATTACTTAAAGCATAAATACTTTATATTCATAAACTTCCCTAATAGCTCAATTTGCAGGATTTAGAGGCTAAAGTTGCAGCTTTAGAGGAAAGAACTGTTAATTCAAGCATACATAATCTTTTCTAAGCTAATGTAAGTTTTTGTACGTTTATAGTTCATTTAAGAATTGTGAATAAGATTATATCTATTCAAACCTCATAAGTCCCTCCACAAAGCGGGTCAAAAGTCAACAACATTGTCAGTTGAAGTATTTTTGGTTAATGCAGTTTGACCTGGCCATTGAATTTAAAATTTGACCTGTTGGCAATGAAAGTTAAATCTTTATAATGAACCAGAATGTGGACAGTTCAAATGCAAAATCCCTATGATTAAAGCAAGGAATCATTTTATCTTAGATATATTGCTTGCCACTTTCAGTTTCCAACTCATTTGCATGCCCCTGTGTAGTTGTATGTAAATTTAATGGCGTGGAATGGGACAGGATATTGGGTTGTGGGAAAGCCTTATAATGCCAATGAGACAATATCAAATTACTTAAGTAGTTATTTACAAGAGTACTATATTGGCACTACATGCGCCTCAAATATCATCACTTCAAATTATACTAGATATATGCCTGCTTAGATTTAGCATTAATTAACAACATTGATATTTAAGTGGATGACAAGGTACTATGTCATTTAGTTGCTATGCTCAATGTATCAGATTTGTTATTTGTAGGCCTTATCATTTGTAGTATGTTATTCTTCAGAAGATGATGTTCCCTCCATGCCTTTGATCAGCGGATTAACTTTCTGGTCAGGAGAAACAGAGTATTCATCATTAGGCTGGGGAGATAATTTCATCCATAATCGAGATATGGGAACAAGTGACTTTACTTGACTTGCCTTACATGTATCATCTTGGGTGATTTTGTACAATAAGGTATCCGTTTTGACAATTTGCTCCTATGTTATAATGAAAGAGAGGTCTTGCATTATTTTTGCTTTTATTTTGTTCATTTTTATTTTGACATCTTATATATTTACCCATTTACTAACTCGACATACTAAATGCCATATGATAAAGTAGTGTAATTTTAGTGTTTTAACTATAGACCTGAATGATTATGGGATTATGTTATTACTGCACTTTCATCCCCATTACTTACTATTTCTTTTAGTCATTATTCATTACTTGTTTTGTTAATAACATAGCTGTGAAACATCCATGTTTAAGTTTAATACATCGATACATTTAAGTAATGTAGCCATTTGTAGACAAAAATACGAGGTGATTTTTTTTATAATAACACTTTCCACTGAATAAACCGGCAAATTACATAACGATAGCAGGTAAGCGAGCAACAAGTTACGTCACTACCTCTTTCTAGATAGGCGAGCAACAAGCTCTGAAACTGGTGACAAATGATTACATATTACGGTTTACTTAGCACCTGTTAACAAAAAGATATGAGATAATGTATGTGTTATTTCATCTTTGCTTTACTTATATTTGACCTGTGTCTGATTCTTACGTTTTAAGAGCTTGAACTTGTATGCGACCTTCATTACCTCCTTCACCTATGAGCATGATGTGATATTATGCACGTTAATCCACCCTCCCACCGTCCATGATATCCAAAAAGTAGAGAAAAAAGTAAACCTTCTTGTAAATAAAATACGTTCAATTTATAGGTGGCATCTTAACCCGACGAAGGAAAAACGTGTTGAAATAGGCACGTGTGTTTTTTTTTTTTTTTTTTTTTTTTTTTTTTTTTTTGTATTTTGGTTCAAATGGACAGGTATTTGACAGAGAACGAGTTGGATAGGAACGGGAAAAAGTATGCTAAATTTAGGATGGTCACCTTATTTTAACCTACTCCAACCTAACCATGGATTATAATTTTCCTTTTTCAAAATACTTTTTTTTTTCATATATTATGTAATTCCGTGTTACACGAGTTTATAACACAGATGGACCACACTGATGTTGCACGGTTTTTTTATCTTTTTTTTTTTGAACGGCCAACACAACACATTATGTCCGGGTGGGATTAAGAATCGAACCTGAGACCTCTCAGTCCCAATTGTATCGTCGCCCCCGCTGCATCGCGCGGGTTTCGTACTAGTTATATAGAGTGTATAAGTGGTTGTGAGTAGAGGAGAGAGAAAAAATATAGAGGAGACACTGTTCATCAGTAAATTTGGAGGAGACACTGTTCACCCTTCATAATTTTTTAATATTTTTAAAAGTGGTTGTGAGTAGAGGAGGGAGAAAATGTAATGATAAAAGTATAGAATAAGTATTATTAAATAGAAAATGAGAGAGAAATGTAGTGATATTTAGTGTAATTATAGAGATGGAGATGAAGTGTTTATTGTGAATGCTCTAATATCCATATTAATATATGAACATGACGCTACAAGATAGGATTGATGGGATTGTTCATTTGCCAACTTCAACAATGGGAGCTACTAATTGTGGTGGGCCACAAATTAAAATGTTTAATGTTACTAGACTGAAGAATAACAAACGTTTAAGATGCCTAATTAACATAACAAATATTGATGTGGATAATGGTGTGAAAGCTTCGAAGGTTGTCAATGTGGGTGCCCAAACTAGGTTCAGGTCCGCCCGAGTAAATTATTACGAAACAGTTGTTTGTTACAGATCAACGACACAAGTGAACATGAGATGGTCAAAAGCTCCCTTCGACCCGGGTGGTACAAGTTTCTATTCGAGAGAGATGATCCATGAAGTTGGAATTTTGAAGAGGGTCATGGTAATAATAATTCAAAGCTGGGTTGACGTTCCTTTTGATCCAGGTGGCTTTGGTCCGATGGCAAAACTCGAGGACGAGTTTTTTTTCGAAAACGGGGAGTATGATGCAGGGCCATCCATATTATCTTTTCTATTTAAATTTTGAATTTCCTATTTATTTTTATTTAGTTTCCTAATTCTATTTTGATCCTTAGTTATAAATTAGGGTTTAGGGTTTTATTGTGTTTTGATTAACCATTTGTTTTTAAGTCATTTGATTGCTTTCGAAACTGCATCAACACTAAGTCACTATTCATCGAAGTTTGATTTTTAATATATAGGATAAACTAGTAAGTTACCACCCGCGCTTCGCCGCGGGTTCAAAACGTACATAAAAATTAGAGAATATCGACGGGACATTGTTTGTGGCGATAAAAAACCATGTCTCTATGCTATAATCGAAAGTCACTTATGTAAAGATAAGCACGTTAGTCGCGTATTACAAAAAAAATATATATATAAAAGCACATTGCAATGATGCATTTAGATATGAGCGTCAACCACGAGCATTGTAGCGAGACTTTGATTGGTTATGGTTTCGTTCTGTGTCGTTAGAGCAACCAAATAATATAACGCAAAACCATGAAAAAATAAACGTGAAAACTCAACATACAAAACTTTATATGTGAAAAACAAAACAGAAACATCATTGATAGCCTTTGCATTTTTAGACAGAATAACAAAACTGTCAAGAAAAAAACTATATTTCATATAAAAAGACAAAAAAAAAATCCTGTTTAAAAAGGAACATGAAGGTGTCGAACCCATAACCTTCTTGTAAATTAACAACTTACCAAACCATTCCACACCAAGAAAGGTTTCAAAAATTTACACTTGCAAAATAATCTATAAAATATCAACATACACTAAAAGACAAAAAAAAACACACTGTAGACAAGTACTTCAAGAATTGTTATATATAATAATATATAGGATAATATGTATTCTTGTAACTAGTCCGGTTTCAAAACATCTGTTGTAAGTTATAACTATTATTGTAACTATGTATCTTGTTTAACATGAGATAGTTCCTTTTTAGCTAAATTTCTAAAGACAGTGGGTGGAAATACTTGCCACTCTATCCATAACCAAATGTCATTTGTTTCTATATCACAAAAGACAATGCACACAATGTAACAACCTTCCAACGCAACCAAAAACCTCCCAACAAATCTAACACCATAAGCCTTATAGTTTGCTCTTTCCCCTTGATGACAAACTCCCCATAGCCTTGGCCCATTCCCGGAGCACAAACTTCTGCGTCTTCCCGTAGACGTCTTCGGCAACTCCCGAAACACCACCGTTCGCGGTGCCATATATCGCGGCAAGTTATTCCGGCAGTAGGCTATCAGCTCATCTTCTTTCAACTTGTATCCTTGTTTTAGCTCTACAAAAGCACACGGTGTCTCTCCCCAATGCTCGTCGGGTCGGCCCACGACTGCAGCTTCGAGAACCGATGGATGCCGAAAAAGCACGGATTCCACCTCGATTGTACTAATATTCTCGCCTCCGGATATTATAATATCTTTTGACCGATCTTTGAGTTCGATGTAACCATCCAAATGTCGAACGCCTAAATCCCCGCTCCGAAACCACCCGTCTTTGAAAGCTTCTTGTGTCGCGTTAATATCGTTTAAGTACCCGTTCATCACCGTGTTTCCTCGGAACATGACCTCGCCCATTGTTTTTGCGTCCCACGCAACACTTTTCATCGTCACAGGGTCTTTAACGTCGACTTCTTCTAACCCTAAATGATTAACACCTTGTCGCGACTTAAGTTTTGCTTGATTTTCCAATGGTAGCGTGTTCCACTCAGGTTTTGGGGCACACACGGTTCCTGGACCGTACGTCTCCGTGAGACCATACGCGTGACACACATCGAACCCAAGCTGCTCCATACCGAACACCACCTGCGAAGGCGGAGGCGCTCCACCCGTCATCACTGTCACCTTCCCAGGAAGTGAGACCCGCTCAGTTTCTGGCGCGTTAATTATCATGTTCAAAACCGTGGGGGCGCCACCCATGTGTGTAACCCCGTGTCGAGATATAGATCCGAAGATCCCCTTCGCGGTCACCGCCCGTAGACACACATTGGTGCCGCCCTGCGCCGCCACGGCCCACGTCAAACACCAACCGTTGCAATGAAACATCGGAAACCGTCCATAAGTATACTGGCATCGACCGCATTTCATTAAGTAAAACCGCAGCTAACGAGTTCAAATACGCGCCCCGGTGACTATACACCACCCCTTTCGGACTCGAAGTCGTACCCGACGTATAATTAAGCGCGATCGGATCACACTCGTCGATCGGTCTCCTAATCTCAAAATCAAGACTTCCCATTGCCAAAAGAGCTTCATATTCAACAACTTCCAACTTGTTCGGCGCCGAAAGTTCACCGGAATCCAAAATCAAGACAATTTGAGGCACCGTAGCTGATGATTTCGACATGATTTCGATTGCGCCTTTAGCAACATCTATAAACTGGTGATCAACAAATATGAGTTTGGCATTTGAATGCTTAAGCAAAGTTGAGACCATTTTTGAATCATGACGGATATTGAGGGTGCAAAGAACAGCTCCAGCCATCGGAACAGCGAAATGGAGCTCGTACATTGCCGGGATGTTTGGAGCCAGGACAGCAACCTGCTCGTCAATGCAAACAACCAAAAAAAACATAATAAATAAAACAAACTAAAAGAAGAATGTGTTACATAAGTACATAACCAAGACCGTTATTATGAATTTATGATTATAAAAAAAAAAAGTAACACATTTATTTATATTTTTAATTGGGGCATTTTATTTTTCTTGGATTTACTTTAATTTAACTTTCATATATTCAGTCCATTTTAGAACACGTATAAAATGACAACTTTCTGTAAACCTGAGAGCTAAATCAAGATTTTTGAGGTAACCATCACTCCATGAATCCATGACCGCAAAAGGGTGATATACCAATTAATATCCGTTCAAATAAAACAATCAAGTGATCCAGTAACGAAGCTTGACCCAAAACTTCAGGGGTCGGAAATAACTAGTTTTGAGGGTCGAAAACCAATTTCGGAGGGTCGAAACTGTATATACCAAAAAATTTCTATGCGAATACTATATAATCGGAACTTCTGAGCGAAAATTCGGGGGGCCGGCCGCCCCGCCCCTTAAAAGTTACGCCACTGAAGTGATCGAAATCTATACCTTACTTTTTTTTTCTCAATTTCATAATTTTCAAATTACATCAAAACAGCAGACAGACAACAAGCTGCACCGCAACCAATTTCTAGATTGCGAACCCTATCTACTAAATATAAACTCCTATCCCATGAAGTTGAAATATTGTTATAGATAACTCGTTGGACCCTGATCAGAAAACAAATAGCTTTTGATGCTAGAAAGCCAAAGATGGCAAAAGCGTCCAAAACATGTTGGTTTTTTTAACAAGTTTTAGCATGTTTTTTCGCAATTCACTCACTTTTTCAAATGCAGCATTAAATATTACTCATTTTTTAAAGTGAAATGGATTTTTTATATATTAAAGTGAAATGGATGTTCTAAACAATAGAAACGTACGTTACTTATGATAATCAAACCGAATCTACACAATATACATTGGATCTGAACGGAAACCGACCCCACACAATATATTTTAGTTCTGAAAATAAATAAAAACCGACCCCACACAATTATATATTAGGTCCGCATCTACGTCACTTGATCAAAGAATCATTATTGTTCTCAAAAGTTGACTTTTTTTGGTCAACTGAAGCCGTTCTAATTCCTTTAATAAACAAAGGTAACAAAAACATATTTTTTTTTAAGTTCAAAATAAACACTTATTTCATAACTGGCAAATTAGATAAGGATAAGGATAAGTAGGCGAGAGCCATAAATAAACTTTCGTTTCATAAGTGGCAAAATCATATGAAAGTGTAAAAACTGTTTTGACTACAAGAAGTCAAAAGTAAATGTTTGGAACAGAGGAGCAAATGTTGGGTTGATTCGCTAATTAATCCATCATAAGTTCATAACACACGATCGATCAACAAAACAAATTATTCGAGCATTACCCGATCAATAAAACAATTGATAACTAAATCAGCCAAATTAAGCAAAAAATCATGAAAAACTTACAACATCTCCACGAGAAATTCGAAACCTTGAAGCAATCGAAGAAGCGAGTTTCACACATCGTTCATGAGTATCCTTCCATGTAAACTTAACATGATCACCATACACAACTGATAATCTGTCTCTGTAAACAACAGAAGATCTCTCCAAGAAGCTGATCGGGGAGAGAGGAATGTAATTTGCAGCACAACGAATCGTACCTTCCATTAATTACCAAATTCTAATATTGTTGGGGTGTTTTTCTGAGGATTTTGAAGATAAATGTGATTCTAATAGTGTGTTTTGTAGTACTTATAGTGATTATTTTTGTTAATATTAATATGTGTGTGTGTCTTCTAGTGGGGATGAAGGTGACGTGTGTGGTGGTTGATGACATGTTGACCTCACAAAGTATAAATTTCCGACGTGGATAATGGTTTAAACTATTTTATAACTAGTGAGTCTCGCACGTTGCGGCAGAGACACGGCGAGTTCGTTAATAAGTCTTGAAAACAACTTATGGCGTTAGGGTATACTGACGGAGTTAGAAACTTCTAAGTGGGGCGTCAATAAACAAATAAATTTAGATCATAAGTTAATTGTAATTTTTCCATTTCAAGGAAGTTTCGTTTCATTTTCCATTCATCACAACATTTTTTTATAATACTGATAAAAATCGTTTTATTTTTAACAATCACCTTTTTCCCATCGTTTTATTTAAAAAAAAATCAACGATGTTGAACAATGGGAGCAACGTTGTTGACCGACGCACTGTTGAACAGTGTATACTACGTATCGAGTTTACAAAGCAACATCATAAGTTTTGATCAACTAACGGAAGGTGGAGGAGACAAACATATGAAACACGATTTGCTAACCATTCATAACAATATTGATAAGCTTATCATGAAGGTGCCAAAGACCAAGTAGTGCTTGTACACGATCGGCGTCAAGATAGCATGTCTAGGTACACAAGTTAGCATGATTGGAATGAAGAATTTTAAGGGTTGGAATTTACAAAGAAATGAAATGAACGAAGATAAGCCAAGTACTAGCCAAATGTTCTCAGAGATCCAAGTCTAATTGTCAAACCCAAAATTCATAGTCCAAAGAAGAATGTTCAACAGTTTAAAAGAGAGCTTAAGAAATAGATTCAAGCCCAACGAAGGAAGTGTATCGATCGCAAGAAGGAAGTGTGTGTTTAAGCTAAGTGAAGCCTAAAGAACATCACGAGAGATTACAACGAGCCTTGGGAGAATCAAGTTGAAGAGATGCTTGGAGTTGAAGATCCACATATTTCGAGTCTGAAATTATGAGGGAGATTGTTGGTAATTTACGAACCTCAAGTCAAAAGTCGGTGAACTTTGGGGGATCAATGTTGACAAGTCAATTATAGTTAGTTAATTTTTCTAATTACATTACATCAATGACTTGGCTAACAAGTTAGGATTTGACATTATTAGGATAGAAAAATCGAGTAATCGTTTGAGAGATTGTAGTTCACTTTTGAGTTATATAAATATTTCTCAGTCATAATATTAAAGGGACTTATTGTTAGGCTTGCGACGGTGTACCAGCCAAACACGCCAAAACTTAGGAATGCCTGGTGTCACACCCCGCCAAGGTGGAAACACGGGGATGTTATTCGAAAGGTTTTCAAGCACAAGGTTCGAGCAACACATAAGATGTAAATTAAATAGATACCATCAAAAGGTAAACGTTGCCATAAATTATAAGGAAGAACATAACATTGTTTGAAAACGAAATATTGTCTGAAATTTCATGGTTCAAATACCAAGACATAACGTAGCTAACATAACCCAACCAATGATGGTACCACATAGTGCATGCTCAAACCCTTATCTCAAGTCTCCGCCGTGCATGATCAATTACCTGAAAAACATGCATAAAAGATTTGTCAACATAATGTCGGTGAGTTCACAGGTTTTAATGTACTATGTAAAGCGCTCGTGAAATTCGTGTATGACCAATCATAGGCTAGCTAAGCGAATGATTACTGTGCAAACCATGAGTCCCATAACTAAACCTTTTGACTGTTGTGCCTCGCGCATTGTACAATAAAAATAACGTATGTATAGTAAAATACTAACACTCTTTTGCATGTAACCGGTTAGAGCGACTAACCAAGAGGGTGGGTGTCAACCCAATAGATCTATTAAAGTGTTCCATGGCTTTTGATAGTTAATGGTTATAGTTTAATGTAAGTACTAGGACTGTTGAGCTCATGAACCAAATATCTCATGTTCCACCTGGTAGTCACGATAGAATAACACACCGAAATGAAATGTACTAAAATGTAGCATGTTTATCCCCTAAAATGGAAAACAGTAAAATGGGGTCGTGAAACTCACCTGGTGACTGAAAATAAGGTCCGGTAAAGCAGAAAAGTGGAATAGCTACTGTCCTGACAAATGATACCCTATAATTATCAAGGACATAGTATGTTGTACGGTCTTGTTGTTTATTATACAAGTTGTTCGCCCGACTTGTGGACCCTTAAGTTAGTTATATGTGGGCCATATTTCGTGCACGTGACAAATATTACTTGGTTCACTTGTACTTTGTACAATGTACGGTTTCGAGAACTCTAGGCGTTTTATTGTAAAACCGTATCCATTGTGAACAAAATGGGCCCCACATGTCATCATGGGTTATAGATTGTTTCCAATCCTAACATGTGTAGTCGTTTTTATAGAAAAATGAACATTTTAACATATGTTTATGTTAACATAGGTTAGTATGGTATAGCCGAAACTTCCCAATAATATTGACCTCAAATCTGATCATTTAATGCATCCAAAATGAGTTGCTTGTGTTTAGCAATATATATTCGAATGGTTACTAGTGTGTTTTTAAATGAACTCATGCATAATTACTCACATAACATGGCATAGTTTCGGTTATACATATACATGTGTGTTTGATTCCGAATCGATTTCTTGATGATTAATAAAGTCGTATGTTGTTTTTAAAGCATTATTCATGTTGTGGGTGCATTATCTAAGTCAATTTATATCTCATGTGTGAGTGTTTAGCTTAGGTGCGATCATGTATACAAATGTACGTGTGTGTATGTGTGCTTATTAATCGACGTCAATCTATAATAACAATATAATGCCTTTAAAATAACTAACTTTTGTGTATTGTGGGGTCGAGTTCATGGTGTTTAAAAGTTCGGGGGTCGGGTTAATAATGAGGGCCGATTGTTTAAAGATAAACTAGATGTTTTGGGTTAGTTAGAAGTACCTAGTTGGAGAGATGATGTAACCAAATGCTTGGACCTTCAAAGCCTCCAATCGAGTTTCCAACCTTGAGTCTTGTAGCCTTGTAGTGAGAGATGGTGATGGCTTGTGGTGTGATGGGGTCGGACGAGAGGAAATCAAGAGGGAAGAAGAGAATTTGTGTGTTTAAGTGTGGTGCCAAGCTTGTTTCCAACATCCTTATATAGCTGATGGATTGAAGGGTCACATGGGTCAATCTTTCAAGTAGAGTAGATAATAAACTTTGGGGTGTGTTTTAAGATGAAAGTTAGGCCTATAATGCTGAAGGATCTTGATGAAAATGATGGTGCCATGTTGATCCTTCTTAGCCGATTTGTTGTCTTCCAAAACAAGATAGGTGTAGTGTTCTAGGGTGGTGTCATGGTGGGTTGACCCTTCCAAAGGTGTGTAAGAGTTGGACATTGTGGGTGATTGTGACATTTCCTTGGTTCTTTGTTTGTTTTCGGCCAAGAGATAGAAACAAGGTGTCCTTCATCCATTTTTGGCTTGTGTCAACACTTGTGAGTGGCGAGTTGTCTATGAAAGTTCCATTTAAGTGTAAATTAGTTGGTTTTTGTCCCATGTACCATGCATGATAAGGGTTTGGGCTGGTGGAGTCACTTTCGGCCGATGATAAAAAGGAGAAAGGAGGAATGTTGGTTTTAAACTAAATGTTGAAGGTTATCATCCTTGGTAAGTGGGGTAGTGTATTGAGCCAAAAGCATATAAGATTTGAAAAGATAATATGAAAACGACTTGTGTGTCATAGGGTTTGGTTTGGTTCAGCTGTGTGTGGTTTCAAGGCAATCATCATAGTCTTGGTTCATTGTCATTGGGATGAGTAGTGTCATAACGTAATTTACTAGAATGGTATAAACTAGGATGTGTCATGAATTTTTTGAAAGAGACTTGTGGCTTGTCTTAGTTGTTTCGGCCGAATAGGAAGGAGAGCAATGAAAGATCTTTCCAATTTGGGTTATGATCATGATCTAGGAACTAGTATGATTATATGTCAAGACCCTTTTGTGGTGCAAGATAATTATCATGGGAGCAAATCAATTATAATAGGTTAATGTCCATCCATGTGTATGTATATGTGCACTATGCCGAGTGTATATGTGTGTACATATGTATTTGGCTTTTGTCTTGTTCCATAATATGTGTATATAATTCCGATTGTATATACATATGAAGGTGTAGGCATAGTGTTGATGAGAAGGAACACTAGTTAGCATAGGTTATAATCGACCATTCACACCAAAATATAACTTGGTTTTTAATTAGGTTATAAAAATGCTTGATGACGATATTAGCATGTATCATTTTCCACAAGTTATGGGCCCATGAACACATGTTATTGGATGTTAACTTATGATAATATTTGTGGTTCATTAAGATATATATATATATATATACACACACACACACATGTGTTATTGAGAGGCTTATCATGTGTTATTGAGTATTACCAACTTGAGATAACACATGCTTGTTCTTTGGGAGTGTTTAATGACTTGTGTGAGAGTTATCCTCATAAATCACATGGTGATTGTTCGGGTTTGAGTAGATTGTGTAGTTTTCCACTTGGGCATTGTTAATTGTATTATTGTTTCGTTCATACTAATCAGGTATCCGATTGCTCTCTGTTGAGTGTGTGATTGGCTTTCTTGTCCAACGCCAATTGCCTTGTATAGTCCGGGTGTTGTATGCATAAACGGATAATCAATTGCATTTTTATAATAACGCATGCTTTACTAGACGGGGGGGGGGGGTTTATAATGTGTGTAGAAATGTCTAATTATGCACATGAAATGACAACAATAAGCATAATGCGTACAGATGTTGACCTGGATCGTTGACTGGTGTCACACTCGGCCACATCAAATTTGTCTAAAATAAGCTTAATTTCGTTTTTTTTATTTTTAGGATAAATCGGGCCGAAAACGAACAAACGAAGCAATTCTGGACGAAAAACGAAGATCATGCTGATCCGAAGGTTAGGCACACCCCGTGCCTTGGCCATAAAAAGAAAAATAAGATATTTTGAAGATCCAGAGATCGCGTGAGCCCTACAAAGCGGACCACGTGACGTGTCTCAAGTGCCACACCCCGTGCTTGAAACCCATTTAGGCACAAGCCTTGTAATTTAGGCGCGAGCTGTGCCTTATGTCCATACTCTATAAAAGGGTAGCCCCACCCTCATTTCAACTTGCTCAATTCTTTTCTCACGTCCTACAATACACTCTACTTCTATCCCTTATATTAAGCTTTGTAATTTTAATATTTTTAAGAACTATATAAATATTTATTAATCTTGTGATGACTTATCCCGAAATATATCTTTAAAGCTATGAGTGGCTAAAGTCTCGTGGGTGTTTAGGGGATTCAACCCTTTTGATAGGGATTTAACTATAATAAGCTATGGAAGAACAAGGGGTGAGGTTATGGTTTGGGACTTTTGGGTTGGTAGTTCATGCCTTGGTGTGGAGATTGGATCAAAAGACCAAAGGACTTGGTTTATTGAGGATTAAACTAATATTGCCACACTAAAACTCTATGTTGAATGCTTTTCCTACTAATGTGTCAACAAAGTGGGTGAGATAGATCCCTTATTGTAACGACCCGATTTCCACCGAGTCGTTACCGATTGGTAGTTAGTTTCCTAACTAGTTTTATAGTTTTAACTTCCAATTTCTAAAACCGGTTTCTTGTGCCCATATTACAAACAACACTTTTAACTCAAAACATAGTTATATTATACATTACACCAACACTTTCCAACCATAGTTCGGCCGAAGCCCTTTTACAACCTTTAGTTTTGAAAACGTCACACTACAACATGATTCTACTTTATTTATAAACATCATACTTCACTCGATAAGTTCACTAACACCATAACTGAGCTCGGGTTCCATGATAATCTCCTGAAATGTATGTTTAAAATACGTTAGTCGAAACTAGTGAGTGATGCCAAGACTTTAACAATCTTTTAGACACATGCATGTAATCGTCCGGTCATTCTATTTTTGAGTATAGATCGATTATGCATGGTCCCGTAGCCTCTAATCGGCCCGGGTCTATACTCTTTGATACCGAATGGATCCACTCTACGTAGTTTCTATCCGACCGGTTTCTATTATTTCTATTGGATCATGATCAATCAATGACTTTCAAAAACAAACAAACATACATCTACCCCAAAACATTTAAAAGCTATTATGGGGTGCAAACACTCACTTGTTGTTCTTCCACTTGATTTCTAAAGTTGATGACTTGCTCGGAAACTATGCGGACTACCTGTTTGCCACATAACCACGATTACAAACACACAAATATATATTAGTTAGCTGACCATTACAGCTTGGCACTCGTGATTTCTACAAGTTAAGGATTAGAACTTACCCGGATGAATCTTAGCGGCCGGTTTAACACCGTAGCCGTAGGTTAGTTATAAGATGGATATGCTTGTATATGGTAAAAGATTGAAAGGAAAGGGTAATTATTATGGTGAATGACTTCCGATTGATAGGGATGAAGGGTTAAGAGATTGCATGTTGAAGATGAAGATGAAAGGTTGAGTGTGGGTTTCGAAGAGGAGTTGCTGGTTTTGAGGGATAGGTTACATGCATGCCATGATTATCCTAGATATAGATTAGATAGGTGGTGTTTTGTAAGGGATCTTGGATTGCTTAGGTGTAAAAATGGCGGCACCCTTACATCATCCTAATGGGCCGGCCATATAATTAAGAAGGGGTCTTGATGTTTCTAGTTTAAGGTTGTGGGCTTTATTATCACCTAAATCACCGGCCCAATATTAATAATCGTACCCAATTACTTGGCCCAGCAAGATAGTATTTATCGGCCCACTTAATAATATTATATCGGCCCACTAAATTAGCTTAACAAGATCAATATTCGAGCCCAAACACTCGGCCCATTGCATCGGGTTTATTAACAAGCCGGATATTAGTTGGGCCCTAATTGGGCTGAGTGGGCTTTAGGTGTTATATCCGGGTAAGTATATTGGGCTACACCTTAAGGTGGCCCAATATTATTCTAATAATTTTTATTTCGTTTAGTCGTTACATTCTGCCCCCCTTAGAAAATGTCGTCCCCGAAATTGTTTTTATATTGTACCTGATTCATAAATAGGTGGGGGTATTTTGCTCTCATCATATCCTCACGTTCAAATGTGAATTCAGGACCTCGTCTAGCATTCCACTTAACTTGTACTATCGGTATCTTTCCCCTTCTTAGTCTTCTTTCTTGTTGTGATACAATTTCTATAGGTTCCTCTGTAAATCGTAATTGGGGGTTTACTTGAATATCATCTAAAGGAATGATAGCTTGTGTATCTACTACACATTTTCGGAGGTTGGAGATATGAAAAACATCATGGATCCCGTCTAATTCTGGAGGTAACTCTAGACGATAGGCTACCTGTCCAATTCTTTCCTTTACTTGATACGGTCCTATATAGCGTGGGTTAAGTTTTCCCCGTTTTTGAAATCGTATGACACCTTTCCATGGGGATACTTTTAATAGGACGTAGTCTCCTATCTGGAATTCTAACGGTCTTCTCCGATTATCTGCATAGCTTTTCTGTCGACTCCTGGCTTCCTCCAGTTTTCTCTTGATTTGAACTATCTTGTCTGTAGTTTCTTGAATAATTTGTGGGCCGGTAAGTTGGTTTTCTCCAATTTCATTCCAACAAATTGGAGATCTACACTTTCTACCATATAGTGCTTCAAAGGGCGCAGCTTGTATAGAAGCGTGATAACTATTATTGTACGAAAATTCTATTAATGGTAGATGAGTGTCCCAACTTCCCCTAAACTCCAGAACACAAGCTCGTAACATATCTTCTAGTGTTTGAATTGTTCTTTCACTTTGTCCATCTGTTTGTGGGTGATATGCAGTGCTAAGCCTGATTTGAGATCCTAAGGCATCTTGGAACTTTCCCCAAAATCTAGAAGTGAAACGGCCATCACGATCTGAGATAATAGAGAGGGGAATTCCATGCCTTGTTACTATCTCCCGTATATATATATATATATATATATATATATATATATATATATATGCTAATTTTTCTACTCCAAAATTTTCTTGTATGGGTAGAAAATGGGCTGATTTGGTTAGCCTATCTACTATCACCCAAATGGCATCATTACCGCTTGTAGATCTTGGTAATTTAGTTACCAAATCCATGGTAAGTTGATCCCATTTCCAAACGGGAATTTCGGGTTGTATCAATAACCCACTAGGTTTTTGGTGTTCTGCTTTCACCTTAGTACAAGTTATACATTTTGCAACAAATTCTCCAATACTTCTTTTCATACTTGGCCACCAAAAGTTCTTTCTAAGATCTTTATACATCTTTTGATTACCAGGATGGATGGAATATTTCGAATGATGAATTTCCTTTAAAATAACTTCTCTTTGATCACCATATCGAGGTATCCATATTCTTGCATTGTGCCTTAAAATTCCGTCTGCACCTTCTATTAGTCTTTCTTCTTCTCTATTAAGATCTTCTTGTTCTATTAAGGTAGGTTCTAAATCTCTTCTTTGATGATTTCTCAGATGGCTTAAAAATTCATTTACTAAAGTAATCTTAAAAGCTTTAGCTCCTAGAGGTTTTTCTTTCCGACTTAAGGCATCAGCTACAATATTTGCTTTTCCTGGATGGTATCTTATGTCACACTCGTAATCGCTTAAGATTTCTATCCATCTTCTTTGTCGCATGTTTAAAAGTTTTTGGTCAAAAATATGTTGAAGGCCTTTATGATCAGTGTAGATGGTACACTTTGTTCCATATAAGTAATGCCTCCATATTTTTAAAGCAAATATTATGGCCCCAAGTTCTAAATCGTGTGTAACATAATTCTGTTCGTGTTTCTTCAATTGTCTTGAGGCACAAGCTATTACTTGATGTTCTTGCATTAGAACACATCCTAAGCCTTGTTCAGAAGCGTCACAGTATACTATGAATGTTTTTCCTTCTTCTGGTAGGGTTAATACTGGGGCTTCACATAATTTATTCTTTAAACTTTGAAAGGCTTGTTCTTGTTTCTCCTTCCATTCAAACTTAGAAGTTTTCTTAGTTAGAGTGGTAAGGGGTAGGGCTAATTTAGCAAAGTTTCTAATAAATCTTCTGTAATAACCTGCTAGCCCTAAAAATTGCCTAATCTCTGTAGGACTCTTAGGCGGTTCCCATTTTTGAATGGCTTCTATTTTGATAGGATCTACTTGTATTCCTTCTTCATTGATCACATGTCCTAAGAATTTAATTTCCTTCACCCAGAATTCACACTTAGTTAGTTTTGCATACAGCTTTTCCTTTCTAAGGGTTTCCAGAATTTCTCTTAAATGTTGTTGATGATCTTCTTCATTCTTAGAATAAATTAAAATGTCATCTAAAAAGACGATCACAAACTTATCTAAGTAAGGTCTACAAATTCTGTTCATCAGATCCATAAATACTGCAGGGGCGTTGGTTAGTCCAAATGGCATGACTAAGAATTCATAGTGGCCATATCTGGTTCGAAAAGCGGTTTTTAAAATATCTTCATCTCTTATTCTTATCTGATGATAACCTGACCTAAGATCAATTTTTTAAAAATATTTGGCACCATGCAATTGATCAAAGAGATCATCGATCCTAGGTAATGGGTATTTGTTCTTGATAGTTAGCTTATTAAGCTCCCTATAATCTATACACATTCTCATGGTTCCATCCTTTTCTTAACAAAAAGTACCGGTGCTCCCCAAGGGGAGGTGCTTGGTCTAATGAATCCTCGATTTATGAGTTCTTCTAATTGCTTCGTAAGTTCTCTCATTTCATTTGCAGCTAACCTATATGGAGCTCTAGCAACTGGTGCGGCTCCAGGAATTAGGTCAATTGAAAATTCTACCTGACGAGGTGGGGGTAATCCTGGTAATTCATCTGGGAAAACGTCTTTGAATTCAGATACTATTTTAATTGTATCTATTTCTTCCTTGCTTTCCTTTTCTGAATTCAGATGTATCAAAAAGAGTTGGTGCCCCTTTCTCCAGTATTTCATCATTTTTAAGCTGGAAACTAAATTTAAGGTTCCTTTTGGTTTTTCCCCATATACGATTAACGTCTCCCGTGTTAAGAGTGGTATTTTTATTATCTTTTCTTTGCAAACTATTTCAACCTGATTCGATGCTAACCAATCCATTCCTACTATAACGTCGAATTCTCCTAAGCTCATAGGAATGAGATTTATCAGGAATTCTTGATTTTCGATAGTCAATGTCAAATTTTTAAAAACTTTGGTAGCTTTTAAAATTTTTCCATCGGCTATCTCGATTTCATATATTTTATTCATGGGTTCTGGGAGTATGTTTATCTTTTCTATAAAGGTTTTTGAAATGAAGCTAAGATTAGCTCCAGTATCAAATAAGACATAAGCGGGTAATTGGTTAATATAGAACATACCCGTGACTAAATCGGGTTCATCTCGGGCTTCCTCCGCATTGATCACAAATGCCCTTCCTCTTCCTTGTTCTCCTTTGGACGAGTTTCTCAGCTTAGGACAGTCAGTTTTGTAATGACCAGGTTCTTTGCATTCATAACATGTTCTGGGACGGTCTGGGTCAAATCTGCAATCTCTTGCCACATGTCCTACTTTCTTACAATTCTGACAATGGGGTCCCTTGCAATTGCCGAGATGAAATCGGCCGCATCGATCACATTTTCTTCGACATTCACCAGTGTGGTAATATTTGCATTTTGAACAGAAAGGGCTATTTCCACGGTAGGGTCGCTTTTCAGGGTTTCCCTGATCTCCTGGGTTTTCTTGACTTTTACCAGACGTATTGAAATTTATGGTTCTAAAGGTTTCATTCCACCCTCTTTTACTACCTACCGATATTCTCTCCCGTTCTTTATGCCTTATTATGTCATCAGTTAAGCTTAAGGCTAATTCACAGGCAGTATCAAATTTTGCTGGTTTTGCCCCTCTAACTATTCCCTGAATTTGGGGGTTTAATCCCCAGATAAACCTTCTAATTCTTTTAGGTTCAGGTTTACTTGGTGGGGTACCAGACGGGCAAGTTGATTGAATCGGTTTATATAGCCTATACAGTCTAGGCCCTTCATTTCCATTCCTAGGAATTCCATTTCTATCTTTTCAATCTCATTCATGGGGCAGTATTTTTCAGTGATAAGTGTTCGAAACTCTAGCCATGTCATAGTAGCTACCACTTCCCTACCTCTTACCTGTCTTATCATATTCCACCAGTTTAAAGCTTCTGCTTTTAACGAGTGGGTTACAAATTTCACCTGGTCACTAGGAGCACAATTACTTATTTCTAGTATAGATTCCATCTCTTCTAACCAACGGGTAGCCCCAGCTGCACCCGTACTACCATCGAAAGATTCAGGTCTACAGGCCATAAAGGTTTTGTAGTCACAGTATCGAGATCTTATAGTGTTATCTTCTAAGTTAACTATGACCTCGTCTTGATTTTTCTCTACACTTTTGGAACCTGATGGTTTTTCTAACATTGTCATAATAGTTGGAATCGAGTCTTGAAGACTATCTAAAACTAACTTCCTCATTTTCTCTTCTAGTTCGCTCATATCATTTGTTACAGGAATGTCTTCTTCTACGGGGGTTTCTTCATTCATGGGTTCTTCAACTGTTTCAGTTGGTTTCGAGGAAGAAGCTTTATTTTTCTTGGTTTGTTCTATTTCTGGTTCTTTTCCCGTATTTCTTTCAGATCGTCTCGGCATTTTCTATATTTAAAAATTTTCATTTTGGTTAGTAATAATTTATTTCATAACTTTTTACTTTAGTCTATTTAATTAACAAAACATCTAGATATATTTATATCATAGGAAAATTTCTAGATGTTTAATACACAAATTACTACTAATCACATAATTTAGCATACTACCACGCAATACTACCTACTACCACATAAGTTTTACAGCACATAACATTTTAATTACTACTTTACCACCTTTTATTTAATACTAGTCTTCTACCTTCACTTCAACCCTTCCATCACCTTTACTTCCATGCACCACCACCCTACAACATTAGAGGATACTTGGACTCCTCAAGGACTTGTCTTGATTGGTACGCGAACCTCCTCACCAACTTCCTTAGCTCCTCCACCATATTGCGAGCTTGATCACGTTGGGATTTCATTTGATAATAACTTTCTACCAATTCCAAGTAATCTTTCCGGCTCACATACTCCGATTGTGATAGCGCTCCATTTGCTCGGTTAATCAAAGTAGCTTCAAGGTATGGGTCAATCGCCGGGGTCATGGGTGGTATGGTTGGAGGGATCGGATAAGCCGTAGTAAACGGGTTGTAACTAGATTCTTCTATTGAAATATTGCTAGAAGTACCAAAACATTCACTCGGAGATGGGTTCGGATAATAGTAGTGGGGTATTGGATCAACTTGAGGGTATGAGTGGATTGTTTCGGATGGTGTGAACACGGGTTCGGGTAAAGGACCAACTACTCCTAAGTTTTCCAAATTAAAATCCCACCCGTTACTCGTCCACCTCAAACCCGGAATCTCGGCTAATAAGTCTTGAGTACTCGGAAATTCTTGTGACTCGTTATCCATCACTTCCTCTTGGTTGGGTATCTCCCCTTCTTCAATTTCCATTACTACTTCGGCTTGCTCTCCAGTGCTCGACATTCTATTACACATAATCATATCAATCAAATTTCAAGTTAGTTCTATAAAAATTCCACTACCTCCCGAACCCGAGCTCTGATACCAACCTATAACGACCCGATTTCCACCGAGTCGTTACCGATTGGTAGTTAGTTTCCTAACTAGTTTTATAGTTTTAACTTCCAATTTCTAAAACCGGTTTCTTGTGCCCATATTACAAACAACACTTTTAACTCAAAACATAGTTATATTATACATTACACCAACACTTTCCAACCATAGTTCGGCCGAAGCCCTTTTACAACCTTTAGTTTTGAAAACGTCACACTACAACATGATTCTACTTTATTTATAAACATCATACTTCACTCGATAAGTTCACTAACACCATAACTGAGCTCGGGTTCCATGATAATCTCCTGAAATGTATGTTTAAAATACGTTAGTCGAAACTAGTGAGTGATGCCAAGACTTTAACAATCTTTTAGACACATGCATGTAATCGTCCGGTCATTCTATTTTTGAGTATAGATCGATTATGCATGGTCCCGTAGCCTCTAATCGGCCCGGGTCTATACTCTTTGATACCGAATGGATCCACTCTACGTAGTTTCTATCCGACCGGTTTCTATTATTTCTATTGGATCATGATCAATCAATGACTTTCAAAAACAAACAAACATACATCTACCCCAAAACATTTAAAAGCTATTATGGGGTGCAAACACTCACTTGTTGTTCTTCCACTTGATTTCTAAAGTTGATGACTTGCTCGGAAACTATGCGGACTACCTGTTTGCCACATAACCACGATTACAAACACACAAATATATATTAGTTAGCTGACCATTACAGCTTGGCACTCGTGATTTCTACAAGTTAAGGATTAGAACTTACCCGGATGAATCTTAGCGGCCGGTTTAACACCGTAGCCGTAGGTTAGTTATAAGATGGATATGCTTGTATATGGTAAAAGATTGTAAGGAAAGGGTAATTATTATGGTGAATGACTTCCGATTGATAGGGATGAAGGGTTAAGAGATTGCATGTTGAAGATGAAGATGAAAGGTTGAGTGTGGGTTTCGAAGAGGAGTTGCTGGTTTTGAGGGGATAGGTTACATGCATGCCATGATTATCCTAGATATAGAGTAGATAGGTGGTGTTTTGTAAGGGATCTTGGATTGCTTAGGTGTAAAAATGGCGGCACCCTTACATCATCCTAATGGGCCGGCCATATAATTAAGAAGGGGTCTTGATGTTTCTAGTTTAAGGTTGTGGGCTTTATTATCACCTAAATCACCGGCCCAATATTAATAATCGGACCTAATTACTTGGCCCAGCAAGATAGTATTTATCGGCCCACTTAATAATATTATATCGGCCCACTAAATTAGCTTAACAAGATCAATATTCGAGCCCAAACACTCGGCCCATTGCATCGGGTTTATTAACAAGCCGGATATTAGTTGGGCCCTAATTGGGCTGAGTGGGCTTTAGGTGTTATATCCGGGTAAGTATATTGGGCTACACCTTAAGGTGGCCCAATATTATTCTAATAATTTTTATTTCGTTTAGTCGTTACACTTATGACTACTTTTTCTACTTGAATATGGAAATTTCCCAATGGGCGAATAGTTTACATGCTAATTCTATTAACGAGTTGTACTTAATCCGATCTTGTGAAGGGTTCCCCTACTGATTGTACTCAATATGGTTTAGTGTGAAACGACCCCTAAAAAGGAGTATACTGGTGCACGCATTAACATACATAACTTCATACCAAAATAAAGCTCTTGTTATCCATGATAAAGCTTAGACAATGTGTTGTGGGCCGCAAGCAAGCAGGCGCAAGCGGCCAGCTGATCCATGTGGCTCGCAATCACGACAATACCTACACGCGAACGATGGCGCGAGCGAATGGGCGCGACCCTTCTTACCATCTTCCTCCTCTTATTCTTTTCAACTAAAACTCTTACTCTCAGCCTTAATCAAGAAAGGTTGACCAAAATACATAAAAATCAAGCTATAAATTTCGACCAACTACTCGATTTCAAAAAGATCAGAGAGACGAAAGAGAATAGAAATTAGAAAAATGAAGAAACCAAATTTATTTGAATATATTTGATGTGAAGATTGATTTACTTTTGTGTCAAGGATTCAATTTTTTTTTTTTTTTAAATATTTTCATTTAATTTATTAGATTTGTAAGTTATTAGTAATACTATTTTCTGATTTTTAATTTTGTAATATAATATTTTTTATTTTTTGTATTAATGCTAAAAATGGATAAAACCATTGCTCACCTTGAGTCACAACAGGGTCAAGTGAGTGTGCTCAAGCTTTATTCATTGGCATGTCAGCATCTTGGTAGCGTGAAATGATAGGATAATATTTTTGCTCATCTTGAGCCACAACACATAGTCTTAGTTAACAAGCACCAAAGGTTAGTAAAAAGCTGAAACATTCATTCTCTCAACATTGATTACAAAGCTTTTTTTTTTTTTTTTAATTTTATCTTATCAACCCCACAAAACTTATCGTTTTGGTTTGGCTAGACGTCAACAACAACTCGGTATTAAAATCTCGTATATCCTTGGATGATCTCGGTATCTTACCCTTACAATATTGTGCAAACGATGAGTGCAAATGTGCAATTGCCCTCACATGAAGTAAAGAGTGATACTATCTTGTCGCGTTTATAAAGAATTGAACTAGTGTAAAAATTATCAAAAATATATCATTAACACTCTAACCCAAATCAAATCATAAAGCTACATTATTTGAATTTAACGTTTTGTCTTAATTTTGAATTATTGAAGGAGCCTTGAATGTCGTAAGACCCTAACCCGTAAACACACAATTTAAACGTAAAACTCGCGAGATTAGGACTTCAAAATTACAACTATTCAAAAACTTTATTAAGTATAATGACATGACCTAATGAGCATAACACATTTGATTTCTCCCCATCGATTTACATATTCAAAATGCTAAAACCAATATTAATGTCAAAGTTTGAAACGGTGTGTTCGAACGTGCTCGGGTGTGTTCGATTCTCCTCGCGGCATGATCCTCGTTCCGGATTAACCTTCAGATAATTACCTGTCACCATTACACATTAGAACGATTAGAAGTGTTATTACATATCGAAAATAGGGCAACAAATAGCAAAACAACATTTTGGCTCGTCAGAGTTAGCCTCGCGCTACGTGAGGCCTGAAAGCTTCTCATTTACGTAGTGCGAGGAGGTCTTTTTCTCTGAAACTTTACAGCTTTGGCTGCATTTTTGCCTTATCCAAATTTTTGACCATTTCACCAATTTTCACCCTTTTTACCCTAGTCAGAGGCCACGACTCTAGCTTTGGCCGCATTTTTTCCTTAGCCAAAATTTTGCCTTAGCCAATCTCATTCCCAACCCCTTTTCCAACTAGAGTTATTGTCCAGTGTGATACCCCACATTTTAAGGCAAATAATTTAACTAAACTATAGTTAACTTATACATATATTTATAGCATTTTACTTGACTAGGGTTAGTTAAGTGAGTCGCACGGTACATTGTTGTAGGTTAATCACTGCATAAATGGTAATTCGGGGAATTACCGGATCGCATATACAAGTAAATGACCCCGGACAATAGTGAAATAACAAAACTAATAAGTGTGGAATATTTCGTTTGATATTAATTGCAATTATATGCTTTCGTGTATTTAAATGTGTACTTATGTGTAAGTCCGTGTATTTAAGCAAATCGTGTTATCGAGTCCGTAGCCAACACACTTAGCATGCTTTTGCAGGTTGCTAGGTGATGCACGAGTTAGGGCATGCATTTCATTGGAGTCATTTTATTTGAAACAATTATTAAACTTTATTTTGGTTTTTACGTTTACTATGGTTTTGGACGCGTTGTTTTGCGCATGATTTTAACTATTTACTTTTATTTACGCTTTTGCATTATTTAAATACTTTTTGGTAAAAACAGTAAGCTTGGTTTTTAAACGAATTAAATGGTTTTCGGCATTTAGAGTCATTCTATGTAACTAATGGCAATGAGGATCCTAGTTTATCATGCGCCTTGTAATAACACCCTGCAGTGGATTTTGAGGGTGTGACACCCGGGTTCAGAATATTAAAATTGTTAACAACTCGGTTCGGTTTGTAGTCTTTCACCCAAAGCAACCCATTTCATTCGTTTAACTAGAAAATTATAATTTTTTAGATCTATCTACGAAGGATTTATTCTTTGATATATTTATGTGAATGTACACTTGAAATCATTAAGATTTCTATGAAGCTCAAGTTATTCCTAGGTAGTGTTTGGTATGATGGAATGGAAGAGATAATTAAATGGACTATTATAAGGTAATGAAAAATAGTGTGTTTGGTTAGTTAAAGGAATAGAATAACTCATTCCACGAGGCATTCCATTCCCTCAAAACCATTCCATTCACCCCTCATGTTTTTTTTTTTCATTCCATTCCTCATTCACCCTTTACTAACAACACCATAACCTACCACTACCACCACCACCATCGTCACCACCCATCACCGTTGCAACCACCACCCACCACCGTCGCCACCACCACCGTCGCCACCACTGCCGTCACAACCCACCACCGTCGTCGCCGCCAACAACCACCGCCACCCACTACCTTCACTTACCCACCACCACCGCCACCATCCAACACCACCCAACGCTGCCCACCATCATAACCCACCTACCGCCGCCTCCACCATCGTCACTCACCACAATTTTCTTTACCCACCACTACCACTACCACCGCCACCCACCACTGCCGCCGTCGCCACCCACCACCGCCACTACTTCCCGTCATCACCCACCCACCATTATTGGTTATGTTGAACGTCTCATTAAAACGTTAAGGCTAGTGGGTGTGGAGGAGGCCCATCATGGATGATGACCCTCCACCTAAGCTGCCACATCACCATGGCCTAGGACCATCATCACCATGATGGTCCAAGGGTGTGAAGAGGAGCATCATCACCATTTTCATTTTATATATATTTTTAATTAATTAATATTCTAATATTAATACTAAAAGTTAAAATTACATTAATAAACCTAAAAAGAATGAACACTTAAATAAAAAAAATGAACACTTAAATCTAAAAAACTACGAATTATACTTTTTGGTGATATTCTCCATCATTTTGAGCAAGACGGGACGGTCTTCTTCGGGATAGTCGTTGATGTTGGTTGTCATTATTCTCCATTCTTCTAGATGGGTAGCTTCATTCTTTTGGCGAATTTTTTCGTCCACTTTATTTTGCTTCAATCGAAGTTTTTCTTCAACTTTGCGTTCCTTCAGTTTTACCTTCTCTGCTTGCGTTTGACTAAAGGTATGTTTGAAGGATTCCAATTCAGCCACTAAATTGTCCATCTTTGACCCGCTCCCTGATGCAGGTTGTTTTTTTGTAGTCGTTTGCTTTTTAGATTTGTCCCTCCCTATGGGTCGTGCCCTCTTTGGAATGGGATCTTCCTCAAACTCTGGGTCGTCGTTTATATTAATTTGACAATGACCGGTTGACCCGCCTCCCATGCTATAGCTGCCCGACTCTGAAGTTTTGGATCGTTTGGCGCTTGCAACCTCGTTTGAAACCGGTGTCCATTTGGGAGATGTCTTCAAAACCGTCCACACACGAATGTGAGGGAAAACTTGCCCATGCTTGTCGTCATATTTACGCATCGCCTCTATGAAAATCATTTACTCGTTCCACCCACTTGGAGGATTGACAACCAACAAATTATAATACTTGATAAAGTGATTGATTGTAGAGTTCATTTTCCTCCACTTGAAACATATCGACTCGAAGTTGCAATATAGAGGTTGCTCCATTATTTCGTGGAATCTATCGGTTACTTCAAGCCATAAACTATCTCCCATTTGATTGTTCCCTACATTTTTAAATATAATGTATATTATAGCACTTAAAAAAATAAAAAAAATTGTAACACATATTGTAAGAATTTTTTTTTACCAACTATGGGATCTTTTGAAGTAGAAATATACGCCTTAGCTAATGCTTCTTCTTCTATTTTCGACCATAGCCTTTTGGACGCGGGAGTTTCTCGCACTTTAGCCTGACTTTTCTTTTTTCCCCTTCGAAGATTGGGGTTATGTTTCGGGCACGAACTCTTCAACCTCATCTTCTTCTTCGGGTTCGAGTGACGGTTGTCGTTGTGGTTGTGGTTTTGGTTGTTGTGACGGTTGTGGTTGTTGTGACGATTGTGGTTGTTGTGACGGTTGTGGTTGTTGAGACGGTTGGAATGACGGAGTTTGCAAAAGTTGGGTGAAATATTGAGGGGTTTTGTCACACCCTCAAATTTCCACTACGGGGTTTTACCGCGAGGCGCATGAAACACCAGGATCTCATAGCCATAAGTTATACGAACGACTCTAAATGCGCAAACCATTTAGTTCGTTTGAAATAAAATTCGCTTTTATTTTTAAAAGTTCGTCAACCATACGTTTAGATGAGTGCGGAAGCAAAAACAGTTTAGCAAAATAAGTTATAATGCGCAAACACAACGCGCCCAAACCAACATGAAAGTAAATACATCAAAGTTTAATAAGTTATAAATCCCATGAGACATCATGCATGAACCTAGACGTGCTCCTTTCTAGCGACCTGCGAAAACATACTAAGTGTGTCAACATAAAGCTGGTGAGTTCACAGTACGAGAAACAGTTGTAATTTCATCAATTGTATCAAAAACATCAGTTTTAAGCTTGTAAGGGGTAGCTAACCCGCTCAATGTAACTAAACAGTAATTATTGGGAAACATACAGATGTTATAGTGCCTCAACACTAGTGTCTATCAACACCAGTAAGAAAAAGTGGTCAGAAGTTCATGCCTGTGACCCAAGCACCTTAGGCATGAGGTTGCTGCACAACCTAATAGCGCTACTAACTACTACCCCGTTCTCCTCCAGCGATTAACCCAATAAAATAGTAAGGACTTTCAAGATAGAGTGTTTAGTTCACAAGGGACAGTTAAAGTACAAAACTGATAAGAGTGTGATCCACATAAGGGATCGAAAACCCGACCCACACAAGGAGTCATAGCATCCCAGAATTTGGAATGGAAAACTAGCCCCAACGGGACTAGAAAAGTTTTATGTTACCTTGTATCAACCAGAGACACATGCTTTCGCGAAAAGTAGTGAAACTCACCTTAGGTTGCGTGCTAAGAATAAACCGCAAAGATAGTAAACGTGGAAGACTACTCGCCTACCAATAACCTATCAAATACAAGGTTGCAAGTGTTTGAGTGTGCTTGACACCAAGACTTAAGTGACCTCTTAAATAATTGTACTTGACACAAATAACCCATGCAAAACCCGTCAATCGTTGGTGATTAGTAAATGATGCAACATGTTTAGACTTTTAACATAGCTAGTTCTCATCACACATTGCATACCATCAACCTATCATGGCATCTATACCACATAAATAACATATACGCATGTCTTCATATAGAATTTCATAACTTATAACTCATTAACATACTCAAATCGTCACATAATCAATTTCTCGCAAATCTGCGTTTTCTGGGCAGATTTTAAGTTATGGAAACCAATTTTTATAAAATACAAAACCAACTCTTCAAGTGCCCAAAATTTTACAGAAGCTTCTCACAAGTTTATACGTGACTCTACTATTTTTAATTTCCGTCAAAAACACATCAAGATTTTATGAAATTTAATTTAGTCCAGCCACCTCAGAAAAAGAGTGCTGTTGATAGCAGCTTACATAAAAATTCATTAAAAATCGTAGACTCATCCAAACAAGATGAATCCAATTGGAAAAGCTTTTATACTCAGAGACTCAACCGCTGTCCAAATTTCATGATCAACGGATTCGTAAAACTCAAGTTATAGCCCTTCAAAGTTGGTACATTTTTCACATCCGAAAATCTGATTATATCTTTAAACTTATAAAATCATGAATATATGTCAAAACAAGTCTAAAACGCATGATTTTGGACTTTTTGAAAAGCTAACATCATAAGTTATGTTTTAGCATTAGAAAACAATCAGATTACACATGTTAATCACCCTATAACAGCCCTACAATTCGTCACAATGAATCTGTCAGAAAATCAGAATTTTATCAACATGACTCTTATAAACCCTAATCATTCTCAATACCCCATAATCATGCAATAACCTCATATTAACACAATAACATTCATATTATCATGTTTAATCTCAGGTTTTTACGTACCATATACTCTAGATATGATTTCTATCAACAATATTCATCAACAATCTCAACAAACATCCAAGATATCTAACATACAATGATTTGCGACTTTAACATGCATATTTCCTAGAGTTTTTACAACTTTTCCAGCCTATAATCTCATCATACAACACGTAAAACACATACCTTGAATTGCTAGAGTCCCTAAAATCTCGAGATAGCACCCGAAATAGCTTGAACTAGTGGAAAATTGATAAAGATTGAGATTGAAAGGTGGTTGTGGGGGTGTTCCTAGTCCACGGCGCAAGGGGGTTTCTAGGATTGGTGTTTATTTTTTTTTTATAAATAATATGCTAGGGTTAAGATCATGGGCCAAGGTTTCAGGCTCTAGTGATTTTTATCTGATAAATGAGCCCAATAGCCCTATCTAACTCTCGAGATCAATCCCGACAATAATAGTCATACTAACTCATATAAAACTACTATTTTATCAATTCATATTATGTTTATCATAAGTGCACATATCTCATAACATTTACGTACAAGTTTACTAACACGCAGTAGTTCACATAAGCATGCAATTCACATACACGTGTTACTCCACATTCATCAACACCCAATCGTTCATATAATCATACATGCCTAACAAATCATCAACGTTCGGGATACAGGATTCGTGTGTGTGTCAAGACAATTATATTCCTAATTATAACGTACATTAATGTCACCTAACATGTGTTATTGTTACATAACATTCTGAAAGACCTTATCAACTAACCCTAGCTAAGTGTTTAACCACATATGATCAAGGACAATTAACTAGAGTTCAGTAAAAGAGTTAACCTGAAAATGCGGGGTGTCACATCATCCCCAAGTTGAAAAGAATTTCGTCCCGAAATTCAGCAAGTAAACATTAAAGTTGGTGTGCTTGGTTACCGGATGTCACATCATCCCCAAGTTGAAAGGAATTTCGCCCCAAAATTCACTTTGAGTGAGTTGATTTACGTTTAGCGTTCGGTCTATGTACAATTTCAGGTTCTGTAAAGAGATGTGGGTATTTGAGTCACATTTGATCCTTGCATTCCCACGTATATTCTGGTCCTAGAAGAGAATTCCACCGTACCTTAACAATAGGTATAGTGTTTTGTCGAAGTTTCTTAATGCCTTGTTCAAGAATTTCCACTCGTTCTTCCACGAACCTCAACTGATCATCCACTTGAATTTCTTCCAGTGGAACCACCAATGTTGTGTCAGACAAGCATTTCTTAAGATTCGATACATGAAATACGTTATGCACTCCATTGAGTTCGTCAGGTTAGTTCAACCTATAGGCCACCGGACCAATTCTTTCCACAATTTCGAATGGTCCAACATACCGCGGGTTTAACTTTCCTCGTTTCCTGAAACGAATCACGCCCTTCCAAGGCGACACCTTCAAGAGTACTTTGTCCCCAACTTGGAACTCTAAAGGTTTTCGGCACTTATCAGCGTAGCTTTTTAGCCTATCACGAGCAGCGGCCATACAGTTTCTAATTTGGATAATCTTTTCAGACGTTTCATGCACGAGCTCAGGGCCTGTCAGCTGACTGTCCCCAACTTCAGCCCAACAAATTGGTGACCTACACTTGCGCCCATAAAGTGCCTCAAAAGGCGCACACTGTATAGAGGTGTGATAGCTGTTGTTGTACGAGAATTCAATCAGGGGTAAATGTTTATCCCAGTTGTTACCAAAATCCACCACGCATGCTCGTAGTAGATCTTCTAACGTCTAAATGGTACGCTCACTCTGACCATCTGTCTGAGGGTGATAAGTCGTGCTCATATCTAAGTGAGTGCCCAACGCTTTGTGAAGAGTAGTCCAGAATCGGGAAGTGAATCGAGGATCACGATAAGATATGATTGAAGTAGGCACCCCATGCCTAGAAACAACTTCCTTGATGTAAAGGGTAGCTAAACGTTCCAATGTATCTGTCTCCTTAATTGCCAAGAAATGAGCTGATTTCGTTAGGCGGTCTACAATGACCCAAATTTTGTCATAGCCACCAGACGCCTTAGGAAGTTTGGAGATAAAATCCATGGAAATTCCATCCCATTTCCACATAGGGATTTCTGGTTGTTGTAGCAAGCCCGAAGGTTTCTGATATTCGATCTTGACCTTAGCACAAGTTAAGCACTTACTAACATAAGTCGCTATTTCGGCTTTCATGTTCGACCACCAATAAAGAGTTTTGAGGTCTTGGTACATTTTATCTGAGCCAGGATGTACCGAGTAACGAGAGGTATGCGCTTCATCAAGCACAAGCTGTCTAACATCCCCAAAAAGTGGGATCCAAACCCGATTCATAAAATATTGGAGTCCATCCGATTTTAATTCCAAGTGTTTATCGGCACCATGTAACGTTTCTGGTCCAATATTCTCCTCCTTCAAAGCCTCAACTTGAGCATCGTGGATTTTTCCTGGAAGGTTCGAGTGTATGGTAAGTTACAAGGCTCGCACCCGCTTGGGTTTTGTCTCCTTGCGGCTAAGGGCATCCGCTACTACATTAGCTTTCCCTGGATGATACTTAATAGCATAGTCATTGTGACATTCGTAGCCCTTACACTTTGAAACTTTGGCAAGTTTAGTCCTTGTAAATTTATTTTGTTTCGCATGTTGGTTCTTATTTTTCTTTAAAACTTGATTATTATGAAATCACGTTTTATACTCACGCTTAAATCTGAAATTCAAAATTTATGCTTGAAACGATATTTCTAAACATATTTAGTTGAAAAATAGGGAGAAATAAATTTAGAGTATAAAAATTGTGATTTTAGTCACAACGCACGATACCGCGCAATCTGCGCGCCTATACTATCAAAATTCGCCATTTTACGCTAGATAACACCTAATATTAACTTGGCTTGTATAATATTACGTCTTGAGTCAAAAATATTATTTTTTGGTCTGTCGGGTATTTAACGGTTAAAGGTCTGTACCGCGTTAACTAGTAGTATACCCGCTAATCTACACCTAATACCCACTTAGTAATACATTATTATTATTAAAAATGAATCATCCTACCTATATGTATGTGTGTGGCGAGATTGAGGGCTTCCAACACACCTAGAGGTTATCTCATGTAGCCACATAAGTCTATGTGGTGACTCATTATGCATGCTCCTTATTATATATGTAACCTACACCTTTAACCATTCACATTCCATCCCCACTTCAACACTCCAACCCTTTCCTTTCCTCCTTGCATGTGCCGCCCCCTCCCCCTATCCTCTCTCTCTTGTTTTCCCAAGAACACCATTTCTATCATCCAATAAACTTAAAAATATGAAGATTTGAGCAAGGATTCTTAGGATTTGTAAAGCAAGATTCATTCAAGTTCAAACATTTTCTTTTAAGGTAAAAACCCCAACTAATGTTCTTCTTATTTTAATCTTTTCACTTCTAAACTTGGATAATTCACACAACAAAGAGATGATAAAAATGGTTTTATAAAAATGAAAGAGAATGGGATGTGTGTGTGGGTGTGGCCGTACGTATGTATGTATATATGTATATATATACATGTTTATGTTCAATTTTAACTCTAGATCTATCATTGCATGTAAGATCTAATCCATGATTAACAAGATCCAAGTTACTAAACATGATTTTTAGAAGGTAAAATGATTGGATTTTGATTTATAAGAAAATGGATAATTTTTGGACCTAAAAATGCCTAAATTATGAGCTTTAATGGGAGATTTTGAAAGAAAATATGAGGTCTGATTGTTCATACTAAAAATCATCTAAAATACCATCAAATAACTTATTTTGACCAAAAACTTTGAGTATTGGTTCAAAAGCTAGATTTTGGCGAAGTCCGGTACAAAACTATGTAGTAAAAAGGCGAAAACGGCTTAATTTGTATAAATTTCAAATCTGATTTAAAACAAGTCTTAAAAGTGTATTTTTGAAATAAAAACATATAATTAAAGGTATGTTTAAAATACTACATGTTTTTACAAGTCACACGAATTGGAATTTTGAGAAATTGCCAAAGTATCGCCTAAAACCGACAAGTTGTGTAACTAGGTGTCTTGCTACCTTAACACCTTAGACTTTTAAGACATATCCTTCATTAGCATTTTTATATATATATAGGTTGAGTTCTTCGGAATTCTTAAGACTTTACGACGAACTTTCTCGGAATTTACACTTAGCGAAACTGTGAGTATATCTTTCCCCTTTTTCATTTTACTTTTGGGGCTACTCATGTACTTACTATCAAGTTTCTATTTCATTTTACTAAAATAGCAAATCTTATGTGTGTTTTTTGTGTCATTACGTGTATCTATGACTTGTCAAATCATTAACCGTTGCGGCCTAGCATTTCAATTAATAGATCTATGGTATATACCCTTGTGACTCTGTTGAGAGTCCTTGTCATTGCTATGTATTTCATTACTACTAGCGCATACTATATATATATCTTCTTTCCTTTCACAGGGTTGATTTGACCCGGATACCAATTACTGCATTTTGCAAACACTATGTTACATATGAATTGCTAAATTTTACCTTACTATATATATCAAACGGGTATGCTCACCAATACATTTTGTATTGACAAAATTATTTTTGTACATGTTTCAGGTTATTTTGAGATGCATCCTTTAAGCTTTCGGATTTATACTTAGATTTTGATCCATTATTTAGTTGGCATTTAGAATCGTTGTATTTCATTTCAATGTAGCAAACTATTTAATCAATGTATCAATATTTACACATTTAGTCCATGAGCTATTGAACAATCGTCACTACATGACACTCGATGTTTCCGCCATCGGTTGGGGTGTTACAGTCATAATCATTCAAAAGTTCGACCCATCGACGTTGCACTTTGTCCCATAGAGGTAGTGCCTCCAAATTTTGAGAGCGAAGACCACCGCTCCCAGTTCCAAGTCATGAGTGGGGTAATTTTTTTCATGAACTTTCAATTGCCACGACGCATACGCGATCACGTTATCACGTTGCATCAGTACACACCCTCAGCCTTGGATGGAGGCGTCACAATATACCACAAAGTCATCCGTGCCCTCAGGTCACGACAGAATTGGTGCACTACAGAGTTTTGTCTTTAACAACTGAAAAGCAGACTCTTGGGCATCTCCCCATTGGTAAGTAATACTTTTCTGTGTCAAGGCGGTGAAGGGTTGAGCGATCTTTGAAAATCCCTCGATGAACCTGCGATAATACCCCGCGAGACCAAGGAATTGACGCACTTCTGTAGGGGTCTTAGGAGCCTCCCAACGCTTAATAGCATCAATCTTGGCAGGGTCAACATGTATACCCGCCTCATTTACAACATGCCCTAAAAATTGAACCTCCCGAATCCAGAAATCACATTTGGAAAACTTTGCGTACAACTGCTCCCTCCTTAAAAGTTCTAAGATCATATGCAGGTGTTGCTCATGTTCTTCCCTGTTTTTGGAGTAAATTAGAATGTCATCAATAAACACTATGACAAATTTATCCAAATAGGGCTTATACACGTGGTTCATAAGATCCATAAAACCGCGGGTGCGTTAGTTAACCCAAATGGCATTACCAAAAATTCATAGTGTCCATAGCCAGTTCGGAAGGCTGTTTTGGCCACATCCTCCTCCCGGACTCTCAGTTGGTGGTAACCCGATCTCAAATCGATCTTCGAATAAAAACTTGACCCTTGGAGCTGGTCAAACAAGTCATCAATTCGAGGTAATGGGTAACGGTTCTTGATAGTGACTTTATTCAGTTCTCGATAGTCGATGCACATGCGGAAACTCCCGTCCTTCTTTTTAACGAACAGAACTGGAGCTCCCCATGGCAAAGAACTGGGTCTAATAAAACCCCTGTCCAGTAACTCCTGGAGTTGGGTAGACAGTTCTTGTAGTTCACCTGGTGCTAGGCGGTAAGGTGCACGCGCGACTGTAGCCGCCCGGGTGTAAGGTCTATTTGAAACTCTACGTGTCGAATAGGTGGGAGTCCCGGTAGTTCTTCTGGAAATACATCCGGGTAATCACGAACCACTGGAATGTCTTCGATGTTTGGTCCATCATCAACTCGAGTGTCGGAGATATTTTCCAATATAGCTGGATAGCCCTTCCGTACACAATTCTGGGCTTTCAAGAATGAAATGATGCTTAACATAGGACTTCCCCGATCCCCATGAATAGACAAAAGTTCTCCACTAGGAAGAGGAATATGAACAATTTTCTCCAAACAAAGAATCTCAGCATGATGCTCAGACAACCAATCCATGCCGACTACAATATCAAAGCTTCCTAGTGTGATGGGAATAAGGTTGATGTCAAACAGGTGACCATCCAGGTCGAGCTTACAGCTGCGGTGAACATGAGTCGCCTCAACAGGCTTGCCGTCAGCCAGCTCTACAGAGTGTGGAGTTTCTAGAAGAGTAGGGGCTGTCCCTAGAAGTTTGCTAAGTTTCATTGACACAAAGCAAAAATCCGCACCAGTATCATATAAAACAGAAGCACGAATATCGTTTAAAGAGCACGTACCCGTCACAACATTATTATCTGTCCTGGCCTCCCCCGAGCCAAACACAAATTCTCTCCCCCGAGCCCCGTTGTTGTTGCCTGTGTTAGTGGTGCCGTTGTTGTTCCCATTCTTGTTGCCACCACCATTGTTGTTTCCCCCAGTATTGTTGTTGCCATTACCTTTCAGTTGTGGACAGTCCCTCTTGAAGTGATTCATACTACCACACTGGTAACACCCATTACCACCCCACTGCTGTTAACCCGACAATCCTTTGCCACATGCCCCAACTTGCTACAGCGTTCACACTTAACTTTGTTGCACGGTCCAGAGTGGTGTAGATTGCACCTGTTGCACTTGGGATGGCTTCCTTGGTAACGACCATGTGACTGATTACGATTGTTGTTCCCTCCATTACTGTTGTGCCTCTTATTCTGTTGTTGCTGTTGCTGTTGCTGATTACTACTGCCCGAGTGTTTACCAGCCGCATTCTCCCATTTTCTTTTGTTGTCACTAGTACCTGAAGACGACGCACCACGAGGGGTAGCAATCCCTCTTCCACTTTCTGGTCTGTCAACTGATGTGCCATGCGGATGACTCGCTGGATGCTGTTGAGGTTAGCAACAGTAACCATGCTCTTAATTTGGGGTACCAAGCCCTTGATGTATAACTCGATCCTCTTGTAGGGCGGGTTGGAGTAATTTGGGCACATCGCCGCCAGTTCATGTGATCTAGTGGTAGAGCTTTCAATCTCCGATCCCACCATCTTCAAATTGAGATACTCAGTCTCCAATTTTTGAATCTCATCTCGAGGACAATACTCCTCCTTCATTAGTTCTTTGAATTCCACCCAAGGTGTTGCAGTAGCCACGTCAACGCCTAGCATCTGCACCTGAGAGTTCCACCAAGATAATGCCAAATTTTTGAGAGTAGCAGTGGCATATTTCACCCTGTCAGCTGATGGACAGTTGCACATAGCGAAGCAGGATTCCAGTTTTTCAAACCACCTCAGTAGCCCGACAGCCCCTTCAGATCCTCCAAAGTTCTGCGGCTTGCAGTCCATGAAGGACTTATAGGTGCAAACTGGAGGGTGATGCACAGGTTGACCCAGGTACAAAGAGCGAAGAAACCACGAATGAGTAAAAGAGCATAACATTGGAGTCTAGAGGAAAATATAGAGCGAAATAGAGTTAGTTACCAGCTTGAAAAGCTGCGAGGGCTTCAACCACCCTATCGTTGATAAGTGCGTTTAACTCCGCTTGAGTCATGTTAATATTTCCTCTCCCGTGTCCTCTTCCCGCCATTGTAATTCTACATTTACATTATACCCATGAGAAAACGATGATATGCTACACATATAATTGTTCACACAGTACAAGTAAACTAGAACACATCATAACAAACAAACGCGAGAATAGGATAAAACAACCAATAAATAAAAAAATATTTTACTACTAATAGTGTCTCAAGTAAATATCCAAAGTGGTTTCCCAAGTTCGCAATGTTATTAAAACGATAGTCAAGTCATAATAATAATAATAATAATATTCGAAATAAAAAAAATTAGTCGCTATCCATGGTGGTGCAGGAGTCATCGCCATCACTCTCGTCGAACTCCTCGGGATCCTCTTCAGGGTCCTCCTCCGGTTCCTCTTCAGGGGATCCTCTTGTGGTATTGCAGGAGGTTGTTGGTTGGCCACCAGTAGCTGTATCTGTTGTTGTTGTTCTTCGACGATTAGTCTAGTCTCTACTAGACGAGCGGTCAGTGTCTCGACGCGTTCCTCCAAGGCGGAGTATCGTGTGGTCAGTGTGTTACGTAAATCCCAAATGAGCTCTAAGCGACGGCCAGCCTCGATAACATCACTGAGCTTGTCCTGTACATAGCTCACGTAACCTGCAAATGTCTTCTCCCATGAGTCCCTGACAGTGGGGACATTGTCAGGCACCCCGTACTTCTCCACAGTATAATTCAGTAGAGCAGGATACCATCCCCACTCTTTTGCCATTTTGTCGTCCATGGTGGGGGAGTTAGGTTTAGAATTGGGGTTAGAAGAAGAAGATGACATGATTCTCTGCAACAAGAAGTTTTAGCATGTAAATCTAAAAGGAATAAGTTAACGAGTACTTGTGCAGTGAGTGTAACTAATGCAGTGCTTATGCTATGACGGTTATAGACTAGACTCGACTCGATGTCCTAGTTCACTATAACCATTGGCTCTGATACCAATCTGTCACACCCTCAAATTTCCACTACGGGGTTTTACCGCGAGGCACATGACACACCAGGATCTCATAGCCATAAGTTATACGAACGACTCTAAATGCCCAAACCATTTAGTACTTTTGAAATAAAATTCGCTTTTATTTTTAAAAGTTCGTCAACCATATCTTTAGATGAGTGCGGAAGCAAAAACAGTTAAGCAAAATAAGTTATAATGTGCAAACACAACGTGCCCAAACCAACATGAAAGTAAATACGTCAAAGTTTAATAAGTTATAAATCCCATGAGACATCATGCATGAACCTAGACGTGCTCCTTTCTAGCGACCTGCGAAAACATACTAAGTGTGTCAACATAAAGCTGGTGAGTTCACAGTACGAGAAACAGTTGTAATTTCATCAATTGTATCAAAAACATCAGTTTTAAGCTTGTCAGGGGTAGCTAACCCGCTCAATGTAACTAAACAGTAATTATTGGGAAACATACAGATGTTATAGTGCCTCAACACTAGTGTCTATCAACACCAGTAAGAAAAAGTGGTCAGAAGTTCATGCCCGTGACCCAAGCACCTTAGGCATGAGGTTGCTGCACAACCTAATAGCGCTACTAACTACTACCCCGTTCGCCTCCAGCGATTAACCCAATAAAATAGTAAGGACTTTCAAGATAGAGTATTTAGTTCACAAGGGACAGTTAAAGTACAAAACTGATAAGAGTGTGATCCACATAAGGGATCGAAAACCCGACCCACACAAGGAGTCATAGCATCCCAGAATTTGGAATGGAAAACTAGCCCCAACGGGACTAGAAAAGTTTTATGTTACCTTGTCTCAACCAGAGACACATGCTTTCGCGAAAAGTAGTGAAACTCACCTTAGGTTGCGTGCTAAGAATAAACCGCAAAGATAGTAAACGTGGAAGACTACTCGCCTACCAATAACCTATAAAATACAAGGTTGCAAGTGTTTGAGTGTGCTTGACACCAAGACTTAAGTGACCTCTCAAATAATTGTACTTGACACAAATAACCCATGCAAAACCCGTCAATCGTTGGTGACTAGTAAATGATGCAACATGTTAAGACTTTTAACATAGCTAGTTCCCATCACACATTGCATACCATCAACCTATCATGGCATCTATACCACATAAATAACATATACGCATGTCTTCATATAGAATTTCATAACTAATAACTCATTAACATACTCAAATTGTCACATAATCAATTTCTCGCAAATCTGCGTTTTCTGGGCAGATTTTAAGTTATGGAAACCAATTTTATAAAATATCAAACCAACTTTTCAAGTGCCCAAAATTTTACAGAAGCTTCTCACAAGTCTATACGTGACTCTACTATTTTTATTTTCCGTCAAAAACACATCAAGATTTTATGAAAATTAATTTAGTCCAGCCACCTCAGAAAAAGAGTGTTGTTGACAGCAGCTTACATAAAAATTCATTAAAAATCGTAGACTCATCCAAACAAGATGAATCTAATTGGAAAAGCTTTTATACTCAGAGACTCAAACTCTATCCAAATTTCATGATCAACGGATTCGTAAAACGCAAGTTATAGCCCTTTAAAGTTGGTCAATTTTTCACATCCGAAAATCTGATTATACCTTTAAACTTATAAAATCATGAATATATATCAAAACAAGTTCAAAACGCATGATTTTGGACTTTTTGAAAAGCTAACATCATAAGTTATGTTTTAGCATTAGAAAACAATCAGATTACACATGTTAATCACCCTATAACAGCCCTACAATTCGTCACAATGAATCTGTCAGAAAATCAGAATTTTATCAACATGACTCTTATAAACCCTAATCATTCTCAATACCCCATAATCATGCAATAACCTCATATTAACACAATAACATTCATATTATCACGTTTAATCTCAGGTTTTTACGTACCAAATACTCTAGTTATGATTTCTATCAACAATATTCATCAACAATCTCAACAAACATCCAAGATATCTAACATACAATGATTTGCGACTTTAACATGCATATTTCCTAGAGTTATTACAACTTTTCCAGCCTATAATCTCATCATACAACATGTAAAACACATACCTTGAATTGCTAGAGTCCCTAAAATCTCGAGATAGCACCCGAATTACCTTGAACTAGTGGAAAATTGATGAAGATTGAGATTGAAAGGTGGTTGTGGGGGTGTTCCTAGTCCATGGCGCAAGGGGGTTTCTAGGGTAGGTGTTTATTTTTTTTATAAATAATATGTTAGGGTTAAGATCATGGGCCAAGGTTTCGGGCTCTAGTGATTTTTATCTGATAAATGAGCCCATTAGCCCTATCTAACTCTCGAGATCAATCCCGACAATAATAGTCATACTAACTCATATAAAACTACTGTTTTATCAATTCATATTATGTTTATCATAAGTGCACATATCTCATAACGTTAACGTACAAGTTTACTAACACGCAGTAGTTCACATAAGCATGCAATTCACATACACGTGTTACTCCACATTCATCAACACCCAATCGTTCATATAATCATGCATGCCTAACAAATCACCAACGTTCGGGATACAGGATTCGTGTGTGTGTCAAGACAATTATTTTCCTAATTATAACGTACGTTAATGTCACCTAACATGTGTTATTGTTACATAACATTCTGAAAGACCTGTTCAACTAACCCTAGCTAAGTGTTTAACCACATATGATCAAGGACAATTAACTAGAGTTCAGTAAAAGAGTTAACCTGAAAATGCGGGGTGCCACATCATCTGTAACACCCCGCCCCTCTCACCACCAATATTGTCCGCTTTGCCCATCCAGAGCTCACGGATTTGTTTTTGGTTACCCAAGTGGAGACTTCCCAGGAGGTCACCTATCCTGGAATTTCTCCCACCTGAGCACGCTTAACTGTGGAGTTCTCCTCTCATCCACTAACATTAAGCTCCAAAACGCGTTGGTGATTTAAGAGGCAAGACATTACTTATGAACCAAGGATCTCTCCTGGCCACGGCCGATGTGGGATTTTCCTGGGGTGTCACATTCACCCCCCGTTAGAGTTTCATCATCCCTGATGAGGTTAGAGTCTCATCGTCGCTGATGAGGTTTGCACTCACCATCCCGAACGGCACAGGAGTGGCTCTGATACCATCTGTAACACCCCGCCCCTCTCACCACCAATATTGTCCGCTTTGCCCATCCAGAGCTCACGGATTTGTTTTTGGTTGCCCAAGTGGAGACTTCCCAGGAGGTCACCCATCCTGGAATTTCTCCTACCTGAGCACGCTTAACTGTGGAGTTCTCCTCTCATCCACTAACATTAAGCCCCAAAACGCGTTGGTGATTTAAGAGGCAAGACATTACTTATGAACCAAGGATCTCTTCTGGCCACGGCCGATGTGGGATTTTCCTGGGGTGTCACAGTTTTGGTGCATTTGCATATGGCCAAATTGGTTAAAAGTAGTGGGGTTTTGGTGCATTTTCATTTGGGAATATTGGGTGAGAGGGTTGGGACTTTGTTGGAACCCCGAAAATGTAGCCCAAGTTGGATCGATTAGCATCATGTAACCCGGTGTCGTGAACGGTTCGGGTTCGGGTTTTGATTACGTTGTGGGGTTTGACTCGGGTTATTTTGGTAGGGATCTATGATGATATAAAATAAAAGATTGTATAAAAAAATAAAAGATTGTATAAAGATTGTAAAGAAGATGATGTAAAAATGAGGTAAATGGTTTGTTTATATATAATAACTAGCTGATTACCCCGGGAGGGTCCCGAGGTTCAAAAATCTAATTTTATGTGATAACCTATTGCCAATGGCTCAAGTTAACTAATTACTAACCACAAAATCTCTCAATCATTGCATGTTCATAGTATTCTAATCAGTAATAACTCATATTCTCTAATCTAAAACCTAATCAGTAATCATCTAAAGAATCACTTATGTAAGCTGCAACTATTAAAAAACTCATCACATTTCTCTCATTTCTCACATTCTAATGGCTCTTATAATTCCTAACCTAATCAACTAAAAAACACTTAAGTTGGAAGTTGTAATCATTGCATCTCATTATGCCACGTGGCATAATCAAGAGATGGTTGAGGCCACCATTGAACGCCACGTCAGCAACGATCAATTCTTTCCGGGAGCGTCCCGGAGTTGAAAAATATAACCATTTTAATAATACTAATACTAATAGTAATAATTATTACTCTTGTAATTAAATAAATAAAAAATAACCTTGCTATAAGGTGACACCATGTGTTGCAGTGTTGCGCGATTCTTTCTCCTAACTTCTCTTGATGAAGTATACCTAGTAAAATTCCAATGATAACATGGCGATTGGGCTGATTTTCAACATCGTAGATAAGAACCTTGTTTAAAAGAAAAAACATGATTAATGAATAACATGAACATTTTGTGTGTTTTTTTCCTGTATGAACGAAACTCCACAAAAAATAGTCGATTTTTCTCCGTTTTTATATAGGACTATGGTACTCGTTGGAAAGATAAATAAAACGCTCGTTAATTTGGTGTAATTTTTTTCTTTAAAAAATCCCGTATATAAAAGATATAAACGTTTAAAAATTATGGGAGGAAACATGAGAGAGAAAATTTTAAATTTATTTTTAATTTTTTTTTTAAAATAACTCAATTTAATTTAGGGTTTTATGTAGGGCTGCAACCGAACTGAACTTTCAGCGAACAGTTCATGAACCGTGCGGCAGGAAGTTCGTTTTTGTTCGTTTTGTTTAGTAAATGAACGAACACGAACAAAAAATTCCGTTCGTTTAGTTAAACGAACGAACATGAACAAAGGTCGCGTTCGTTCGTTTATGTTCGTGAACGTTCGGTAACGTGTTCGTTTGTGTTCGATAGTTTATTAAGGTTTTTAACTTTTACACATTTTTTATATTCTTTTATTTTTATTTATTTTACCCAATAAATAATATATATATATATATATATATATATATATATAGGTAGAGGATCTGGTAGGAAAATTGTTTTGTGTAGGAAGTGTAGGAATTATTTTCAACCATTAGATCAAATCTGATTAAATCTTTAGATGAAGGGCATTATAGACTTTTTATCCATCTTTTATTTATTACAAACCCACTAAATTAGCAAACCAACATCTGGATATTTATGAAGATTAATCATCCTAAATTAACTAATTATTCATTATTTTCATAAGAATCATAAGATATTCATATCAAATAAGTTGATCAATACCCAAAAACTTGTTCGATTCTTCAAACATATAACCCATCTCTATCACTTGTTCGATTAATCTAGTCATGGCAGAAAGTTAACATCAGGAGTGTTTTTATAATAACGTCAGGAGTGTTTTATAATGAAAGAGAAACTAGTATGCATTAATAAGGAGTGTTTTATAATATCATCGGAAGTGTTTTATAACAGTATAACATCAAGAGTGTTTTATAACTGGAGGTGTTTTATAACAAACAAAACACCGTTGAAATGTTTTAATCCACAACAACTACACCTAATATACATAAACATTTTATAAAACACTTTATATGTTTATCCATATAGAACAATCAACTAACAAAAGCCTTATATAAAACACTTCTGATGTTACGATTTTATAACAAATAAAAACACTGTTACATGTTTCTTACACATAAAATGAAGATGAATGTTGAAGATGGGTGCACAATTGATTTTGTTTTATGAAAATAAATGTTTGAGTCTTGAATGATATTAACGAAAATAATAATTAGGAGAGAGAGGGGGGAGATACCATAAATATAGAAAGCATTCAAACAGTTTCTAAAAATATTGATATAAAATGACCTTGATACCCTCATTTAAAACACATATTGACGATCATACCCTTATATTCTTTAATATATTAATTAGATTTTAAACACCATCCCATCTTTTAATCTCAACCATCCATCTTTAAATCTAATGGTTGAAAACACTTCCTACACAAAACCATTTTCCTATAGGAACCCTACCCTATATATATATATATATATATATATATAAGGTAAATACATAAATAACTATATGAGATCAATAAACCTATTTTTATTTATTTTTACACATTTTTTATATTCTTTTATTTTTATTTATATTCTTTTATTTGATGCCCTCCACCTACAACACCCTTCTCCAATACTAAGTATGTTTGAACAATTAGGATATATTTTGGTGTGGATCTAGCTAATTTTTTAACGTATGTGAATTCGATGTTATTCAAAAGTAATATATGTTCGTTTGTGTTTGTTTCCGTTCCTGAACACTTGTTTGTGTTCATTAATGTTCGTGTGCGTTCATGAACAAAATTAACAAACAGACACAAACAAACACGAACATGAGCGTTTTTCTTAACAAACGAACACAGACAGAAAATCTCGTTCGGCAAGTGTTCATGAACTGTTCGTGAACACATAATTTTCTTAGCAAACGAACACGAAAAAAGCCATGTTCGTGTTCGTTCGGTTTCATTTGCAGCCCTAGTTTTATGTTTACATTTTTTTTAATTAAAAAAGGAAATAGTTCAAAAACACTAAAATCTTTTAGTTATGATGCCACGTGGTACTCTCAAGGGGAGGTTGAGGCCTTCATTGCACGCCACGTCAGCATATACGTTTTCTTTTATATATATAGATAGATAAAATAAACTTTTTTTTAAACGGTAAAAAGACAGTTGCCAAATTGTCATAATATGGGAAAATGGACACATGGAGGCACGGCAAACCCCGGCTCTAACTTGCCGGTCATGACGACTATGGGCAAGGGGCGGTGTTGCCACCCCAGGCTTTCCCTGCCAGGCCAATGCTGAGCCCCACACCACTCAGTCTAATGAGACGTCTCTTAAAATTTTAGTTTCGTTTTGGTTTAGCCCTTATATATATGTACCCTTCGTTGCATCATGAAGGAAGTTTCTGGGTGGGCCCTCTTTCAGGCAAGCCATCCCCTAAGGGGCTGTTTGGCAATCTCTGAATGGGTAAGTGCTAAACCAATAAAAGGTCTGAATTGGTAAGAGGCTCTGAACCAGGAGGTGCTGAACCAGTAAAGTGTTGTTTGTTTAAACATCTGAATAAATATGTAAAATGACTATTTTATCCCCAATTCCACCCCACCCCACCCCACCCCACCTTCTCTCTTTTTTTCTTTTAAAGAATCTGCACTTCACGTTCTTGCACACCTACCCACCTCCTCTCTTACCATTGGGGTTGGTGGTCCAATGGCAAGGCAAAGCCTTTTATTACACTAAAAGTGTGAGGTCTTGAGTTCAAGTCTCACAAGGAGCAAGAAATTTACCTTTCAAAAAAAAAAAAAAAAAATACCCCATGACCTTTTCTTTTCATTTCATTTTCAAGTTTCTTTGTTTCTTTTAACGAATCTGCACACTTCACGATCATCTCTTTTTTTCTTTAACAAAAGTCTTTTATCCCAACCTACCCTTCCCAGTTTCCGGTGAGAGGGGAGGATGAGGGGCGACGTACGACAACGGCCGGAGGAGGGGTGGCATCGGTGCTTGTGTGACGCTATAAATAGGCAAAAAGGACGGGATAAGCAAGGTGGTGGAAGATCAGTGGTGGGTGTGCGCCGGTGACGAGAAGCGGTGGTGGATGTTAGGTGGTGGTCGACGGTGACGAGTTGATGTGGTCGCAGTGGATGTAGAAAGGGTGGGAAACTTCGTGGATGATAATGCTGTGATGTGATATGGGTTGCAAGGGTGAAGTTGTAAAGATTTTCATTCAGAGACTTCTCAAATCTGTAACATTCAGACTGAATAGAATGATTAAGAGGCACCGCCGTAGTGAACCAAATACATCTACCTCTGACCGATTCAGAGGTAGACTCTGAATGAAATCATTCAGATGGTAAACAAACAACCCCTAAGTTTACTTGCTTGTACTACCCATGAACACAAACTTTTACAATAATGAGGAAACAAACCGAAGAATCTGAGGAACTCAAAACCAAACCATTGAACACGTATCTTGTTAAATTCGGTTTTGACCGCTTTGAATTTGGTTTGGTTTGACCAAAAATACGTTTGGAACTGAGAAACCAATTTAATAGATTACAATTAGTCAATTTGTATTATTAGTAAATTATTTGTAATTATGATAATGTATATCCCTTCCATAATTATAGGGATACTACTCTTGTATTTATAGATGATCAATCAATGAGAATTGCAAGGTTGTGAACCATATTCTCTAACATGGTATCAAGCCAAAACCCTATTTTTCCCTAAACAATTCTTCCTGCTGCCGCAACATTATATCCCTAATCGCATTTTTTTCTTCCTTTTCTTCATCGCAATACATCAAAATACCTTCACTATGTCTTCTATTCATCCTGCTGTGACCGTTACCAACATCAAGAATTTTATTCCCATCATTCTTGATCGCCAAACCAAGCATTACAATACATGGGCTGAACTCTTTACCATCCATTGTAAGGCTTATGAGGTTTATGACCATCTATTACCCCGTGTCCCCGCCCCCACGTCCTCCTCTTCGTCCGGAAAAGACACGGAATCACCTCCAAAAACCACCCACCAAGAATCTTGGGAGCGCATAGATGCCATAGTCTTGCAATGGATTTATGGCACTATCACCTAAGACTTGGTACACACCATCATGATCACTAAAACCACCGCCTATGATGCCTAGTGTCGCCTGAAAAACCTTTTCTTAGACAACCAAGCCGCCCGTATCATCGCCCTCCAAAATAAAATTTTCAACACCCGCCTAGACCTTTTTCCGACATGTCCTCATATTGCCTACACATGAAACTAATTTTCGACCAACTCATAAGTCTGGGAGCCAATGTCACCGAAAACCAACTTGTCATGCAAATCCTCACCGGCCTAACCGAACCTTACGAAACCATCTCCCTCATACTTCAAAACACACAACCCTTACCCACCTTCTATGACACCCGTTCTAGGCTTTGTCAAGTCGAGGACCAAAATATTAGTCAAACCTCTCTTGCGGCTCAATCGTCCGGTACCGCACTCAACACACTCACCTCCCATCCAAACCCATCCAATGACACCCGAAATTCTACTCCAACCGATGGTTCCGATCGCGGACGTGGCCGAGGTCATGGTCGTGGTCGTGGTCGGGGTTCATACGGTCGGGGTCGTTTTCAACAACACGTGTGGCAACCCTCCCCTTGGCCCGGTACCCCACCAAACCCACAAAATTTTTCACCGTGGCCAAACTAGTCATATCCTCCATGTCCTTTCCCATCTAGTCCTATAGCCCAATACCCTCATAATCCCCACGCCCAAAACTCTTTTTACTACCCCACGGCGGCCCACCCAATGTACCCACAAAACAATTCTGCATCCCAACAGCCTTCTGGACAGGCCCAACAGTCACGGGCTACCTCATCAGCGGGCTTACTGGGCCCGAAGCCCAACACTACCAACTCAGCCCAATCTTACTCGGCTAATTACTCTCCCACGAATATTGCTCAGGCTCTATACAACTTGGCGCTTCATCAGAATGATCCATCCTGGACCATGGACACCGGGGCAACAGGTACAATGTCTCCTCAATTTGATAAGTTCTCGTCTATTTTTAATTCTAGCATTATTCGCAACATTATTGTTGGGAATGGTAAAACCATTCCGGTTTTAGGCCAAGGCAACATTACCTTACCACCACCATTCCCACCCTTTAAAACTAAACAATGTCCTATATGCTCCTAACCTAGTTAAAAACCTTATATCTGTTCGTCGTTTTTACAACTGATAACCATTTATCTGTCGAATTTGACCCCTATGGTTTTACTGTGAAGGACCTCCAGACCAAGAAACCTATCCTACGGTGCAATAGCTCGGGGGATCTCTACACTCTTAGCCCTTCCAACATCACCAATCTCACAACTGCTTCTACCTATGCAGCCATTTCTCAAGACATTTGGCATCAACGGCTCAGTCACCCAGGCCCAGCTATTTTGAATAATTTAAAAACTTCTAGTACTATTACTTGTGGTTCTTTAAATAGTAAATTATGCAGTGCTTGTATTTTTGGTAAACACACCAAACTTCCTCTTGTTACTTCTAATACAAGTACACGTATGCCATTTGATCTAGTTCATAGTGATGTTTGGACCTCACCCATTATTTCTAATGGGGGCCATCGATATTATGTATTGTTCTTGGATGATTTCACCAATTTTTTGTGGACCTATCCTATCACCCATATATCCGATGTCTTTGCCATGTTTACTAAATTTAATAATTTTGTCCAAACCCAGTTTAACACTAAAATAAAACAACTCCAATGTGACAACGGGCGTGAATATGCCAACAATAAATTTCATAATTTTTGCTCCGCAAATGGCATGTTTTTTCGCTTTTCATGTCCTCACACCTCCTCCCAAAATGGCAAAGCCGAACGTAAAATTCGAACCATAAATAACCTCATGCGTACCATTTTAGCCCATTCATCCATGCCCACTACCTACTGGTCACATGCCCTCGAAACTGCCACTGTGACATCCGTCACTTTCTATTTTTATGTAATAATTATAATAATGATAATAATAATAATAATAATAATAATAATAATAAAAATTCAGATTATATATAGATAAATATTTATAACCACACTCACTTGAAACACCATACAAAACCAACCCAAACCATAACCCACCCTTTCTTTATTTTCGGCCCAACACTTGCCAGGCTCAACAACCATCCAGCCCACTACCCCTCTCCATTCTCCTTCTATTTTAAACAAAAAAGGCTCCTGCCGGGACTCGAACCCGGGCAGGTAGCCGGCTCAAACACAACACCACACGTGCAACAACCATCTGAGCTACACATGACTTCTGAATAAATCACAACCCGTATTATATATTAACACAAAACCTGCAGTTCTTCTCCTTTCCTTGTTCAATCGCTGCTGTCCACACCCACGCAAACTTTTATATTTTTTTTCCTTTTCTTTGCTGTTGATTTAACAAGAATATGGTAACCATTGACTCGAGATATGGAATTAGCAACTGATTGCGCGTATTGACCACATTAATACGGTCAAAACCTTCCAAAATCTCACACAATCACCGCGTTCATGTCATGAATGGGTCAAAACTTTCCAATTCGTTCATCCGAGTGTTAGCCTATAAATTGAACCTCTAATCTCAATCCTTACTCGCCGGAATACAAACCTTCACTATCAATTTCCGTTAAAATCGTCTTCATAAGAGTAATCGTTTGAAGTTTGACTTTCTGTTGACTTGACAAATTATCACCAAACCGTGTTTGTAAGTAATGTTTCTCTTATGGGTTTTAGTCTTCGGCCATCACACAACAATAACCCTATGATTAATTGGGTTATTGTTGTGTGAATCTGTCAATTGGTAATTCTAGGGCTCGATTGTTATAAATTGGGGAAGAACACGTGAAACTACGTATATAATTTTTATGAAACAAAAATAACACAAACAATTTGTTCAGATCAGATGGTTAACACAGCTGTTACAAAACGAAGGGTCTCAGGTTCGAGCCCAAGGGTGGGCAACCATTTTCAGTTTTTTTTAACAACTCCCTTTTCTTTTACATTTTTGCTATTAACTTTTAAAAATCGTTTTAAAATACTAAAACTATTTTATAAATTCTACAAAATTTATTTTATGTTATTCCAATGATAAACTTTGCTGTCCAATTTTTTAGTTTTTCAAAAATAATTTATTTTATATATATTATGAATATTACAAGTTTATTCAATTAAAATTATGAAATTCTATAAAAATATCTAAACGATTATATAAAATTCCACAAAAATTATCCTAAACTTGTACAACAATAAACATTTCAGAAATAATTTTTATTTCTGAAAAACCGCTCATTTTATATTTTTAATTAATTTTTGTTATTTTTAATCATAAATAATTCATAATAAATTCATTTTTCAATATTATTGTACCAAAATTTTACATAAATTATTTCTATTCATTTGGAACAGAAATAAAATTTTTAATTCAAGAATTCTTTAAATTTTAATATTTTTAGATATTAAAATCATATTTTGACAATTTGAAATAAATAGATTAAATATTCTATTTTCAAGAAAATAATTTTATAAAAATTAATTTCATACTAAAAACTTTATTTTGTGACCATCTTTAACTTAAAATTTTCAAAAAGACTTTTATTCATTTATTTATTAAATTTCTTATATTTAATAAACAATTTGATTATTAATCAAATAAATACTTATCCCCAATTCAAAACCCTAGAAAATACTTATAGACTAGATAGACTTAGACTTATTTGTTACATTATACATAGGGTGATATTTGGCAACGTTGGATTATACTTACTCAATTCCACAAGACTTACCACCTTGCTAAGGTGAGTATTACTTATCCCCTTTTTCACTTTTACAACTTTTGGGGTGATTCATGCACAAGTATACAAAACTTTCATATTCATTTATACATACATTTTTATTCATTTACAATTCATATACGTGTCTTGTTTATCTTTGTGCTTATGTTTGAACATGAACGTAGCTTACATACAAAATCATACATCTAGACATAACTTATGTTATGGTGCTCTTTACACATAGACGTAACTTATGTTACGGTGCTCATTTAGACATAACTTTGTGTTATGGTGCTCTTTTAGACTCACACGTGTTGAGATGCTCATTATCAATTACATTGTACAAACTTTACATTTGATCTTTGTCTTGTTTGGTTACTTGCGTGTTTACATAATGCATTGGTGATGCTAGACACATGAATTGTACTACTTTTCAAAAAACTTATACTATATGTACAAAACTAAGTAGTACTCACCAACATCATATGTTGACAAAATTATTTTCGTGCATGTTTCAGGATAAGCTGCTTGACGCTTCACATAGGACTTTGGACTTAGATTAAATCAATCAATTATCTTTATTTTTGTTGTCTTGTATTTAATTTCACATGTTGTAAAACAATATTCAATAATTATACATTTACATTTTAGTACCATGAGCTTTTGAACAATCGTCACTACGTGGCACCTCGATGATTCTGCCATCGGTTGGGGTGTTACAGATTGGTATCAGAGCCATGGTTATAGGGAACTAGGTTATTAGATAAAATGGCCTAGACTATTACCGAACTTCAACTTTCATGCATAATAATTCCTAAATTACCCTACCCCTCATTTCCCTCTACTTTCCTTCTTCTATCTTTCTCTTCTCCTCCTCATCTTTCATCATGGTGCATAGAGATGGTGTCCTACAGGGAGTGGAAAGTTTACCTCAATCATGGAACGGGAGCAGTGCCTTTCATGAAGACACTCTTAGACATAATGCCTACTCTTATTTTTGCACCTTCAAAGTTGTTGAGCTTTAATGAGTGTGATAGAACACGTGCAATCTGGAAGGGTGGACGCCTGTACACTGGCTTTTCTGGCATAGGCAAGCATAGCGCATAAATCCAATAACGGACCTGTTATGCTTACCTGGGGATTCTTGGAGTGAGTGTCCACTTATAGGCTAAAGCATGTCTTCTTGGATCACCATTGGGTTCAATTCCTTTGAAAAGCCAACGTTCTTGTTGGGCTTTACAGCTAGACAAGGGCACTCCAAGTATTTTATGCAAGCTTTTCAATAACACCCTCTCGTTTCATATACAATATTTGTATTCCATGATTTTTACAAGTTCATACTTTCATAATCATCTGTACGGTTATACACATACATATTCTAATCTCATGATTATTCACTGACTGCCTCATAGATGTCTGCTCGCCGCATGCTCCGTGATGCCAGCCAACGCCCTGTCCGTGCTTCTGGACAACGTTCTGATCGTCGCCTTGCATCTTTAGTCGCTGAGCAAATTGCTGCAGTAATTCCAAACCTTGTCAATGAGTTAACCCAGAATAGTAACAGTGCCAACACAGGAAGTACGACTCAATTTCGGTGCACTTTCAAACACTTTAACTCCTGCGACCCCACAAAATTCACTGGTGAGGAGGGTGCTACTGGCCTCCTCCAATGGTTTGAAAGCATGGAGAGTACTTTTGTGAACAGTGAATGTCCTGATGAACTCCGTGTTCGTTATGCTACTAGTGTCCTTCAAAAAGGGGCACTAACCTGGTGGAATGGCGAAAAGCGCAATCGGGGCGCTGGTGTTGCATTATCTTTGTCTTGGACTGAAGTTAAGGAACTCATGATCGCCAAATTCTGCCCTAGGAACGAAATCAGGAAACTAGAGGAAGAGTTCCATGGGTTGAAACAAGACAGTGGTGAGAATCTTGCGTATAATACTCGATATCACGAACTTAGCATACTGGTTCCACACATGGTCACCCCGGTCTCACGAGCAATCGAGAAATATATCGAGGGATTACCTGACCTGATTCATGACGTTGTCACTGGAGGCAAATCCACTACGGTAGAAGAAGCCATCCAACTTGCAGCCACTTTAACAGACAAACACGTAAGGAAAGGAAACTTGGTTAGGAAGGGCACCAAGACGTCTGGTGAGAAAACCACCCATGTTGTCGAACAATCTAAGACTGTTTTAGCAAAGGCCGCCACTGCTTCGAACTCTAAGAAACGAATGGGCGATAATCAGAATCATGCTGTTGTGGATCCTGTAACTCAACCTCCTATCAAGAAAGCCTACACGGGAATCCATCCTCAATGCAACACTTGCAAGTATCATCACCCTGCAAGTCTTCCATGTCGTCAATGCACTAGATGTGGAAGGTTTGGACACTTTGTCACCACTTGTCGAGTAATGGTTGGGACACAGGGTAATCATCAAACAGCTGCCCAGGAACCACTACAGATTACTAACGGTCGGGCATGTTATCATTGTAGAGACCCTAACCACATGCGACCCCAATGCCCTAAATTGAATAATGTAAACCTGGTGGCACATGGACGAGCTTTCAACATCAATGTCAACGAAGCAGACGATCAGGATGACGATAATTCCACTGGCTAAGCCATGGATGGAATCTTCTTAAGACTCGGGAATCCAACACATGCGTTTTCATTTTCTTGATCTTATTATCATTTTGTACCCAATTTTGTCGCACTCATTAGCATATAACATCTAGAAATTTCCTTGCATACTATTGTGTACGAACACAGATTGGAAATTTATCATATTTGATTATGTTTATTTTAATCGTAGAAGATTTAAAGACTCTACCTTACATTTATTTGAAAACATTTGAACTTGATTTCCATGAAAATCAAACTACTAAAAACTTGATACTTGATCCTACAGAGCTTTTCTAAAAACATCATTGTTTGTTACATGAAACTTGATTTTTCCCTTAATTTGATTATCCATTGAACATTTAATTATTCACGATACTCGTAAACTACTTCTATAGGCCACTAAGATAACACTTACACTTAATGGTTGTAGTACTTACAAACTTGCTTGCATGTGTGTATTATCCACGCAACTCAGATAAACATCTCATTTAAAGGGCTCCTCAGACGAGTGGTAGCCCATACTTAAATACTGTTATGCTTACAAGTCATTGCAACCCAATGCAATTGACCTCATTATTACATGGCCTCATTTCATTGATAACATCTCATTGTAACTCAACGTGTTTGCTGTGTCATCTTCTTGTGAAACTTATTTGCTTTAATGTGTGTTAAATTAGGATCATAGAAGGACATAAAACCCTAATGTAAGGTAAATTGATGATTCCGGTCCGGAACGAAATCATGAATTTACAGGTGCGTTAGGGTAGTGTGAAATTCTATTAGAGTTTTTGGGAAGACGTCCAGTACGTTTTCAAGGTATCAAATGTAACACCCCAACCGATGGCGGAAACATCGGGGTGCCACGTATTGATGATTGTTTTCAGTAGCACATGGTATAATATAAATTTTAAATAATTTATTCAAACATAATATCCAAAATGTGAAATAATGTCTAAGAATTCAAATACATAATATCAAATAGCAACTTCAATAACTTCAAATAAACTTCAAGAAAAATCCTCATGCTAACTCAAGCCTCAGCTTCATTGTTACCTGAAACATGTTAATTTTGAAAGTATTTTGGGTCAACATAAGTTGGTGAGAATTACATAGGTTTTTGATGATAAAATGAATAAAATGTTGTGCAATTCATGTGTCATGTTAATCTAGCCCATATGTGAGAACATACTAGAAATAAATCGAGTGCATAATCAACCCTGATGACTGTTATAAAATGATACATACCATACACTTATGGTCCAAATGAATATGTTATGCGATAACAAACACCCACGTAACCTTTGTAGGAGGCACGTATCCGGGTGGGATTGTCAGTCCAATAGATCTATCAATGTATACCGTCGGCTGATCAATGTTAATGATTATGCTAGAATGATGCTTACTCTAATCATGCTCAAGACATAATGCAACATATAAAACACATAGACACATTGATGATTGAATTGCAATGATAATGTTATAACATGTTTCACCCCAAAAATGGTGATAAATAAAAGGGGCTATGTAAAACTCACCTTAGCAAATGTTAACTTGTTGAAAAGATGTAATAATTGTGTTGCCCAAAATGATTCCAAATATCACCCTATAATAAGGTAATATGTAATAAGTCTAAGTCTAATTAACTTATATGTGTATCCTAGGGTTTCGAATTTGGGGATAATCATTTGTCGAATTTAAATTAAAATGTTAATTAAATAAAGAAAATTTGATAATTAATGAAAGAAAAGTCTTTTTATAAAATTTGAATTTTGAATGTACACATAAAAGTGTTTGAAGCATAAAAATAATTTTTATAAAATTATTTCATTTAAAATAGATTTTTAAATCTATTTATTTATAAATAGCCGATATTTAACTTTAATATTCAAAAATACTAAAATTAAAGAATTCTTATTTTAAAAATCATATTTCTGTTCTAAATGATTAAGAATAATTTGTATAAAATTTTGGTGCAAAAATGATGAAAATTGGATTTATTATGATTTAATTATGATTAAATCTAACAAAAATTGATTAAAAATATAAAATAAATGATTTTACTGAATTAAAAATTATTTCAGTAAAGTTTATCTTTATAAAAAGTCAGGATAATTTTTGGAGAATTTAATAAAATTGTTTTGATATATAAATGGATTTTTATAAATATAATAGTATAAAAATGATTTAATTATTATAAATATTAAATAAATGAATTTCTGAAAAATAAAAATTACAAATAAAACTTTTATCTCAGATTAAACAAATGTAATTTTTTTAGAATTTATAAAATAGTTTTGATATTTTAAAATGAATTTAAAAGGTTTAATATATATATATAATTGTTTGTTAAAAGAAAAGAAAAGAACAAAAAAGAAAGGTCAGTGCCGGGACTCGAACCCGGGTGACCACTGTGGAGGACCATGGTCACAACCACTTGGCCTAGGCCGGTGGTTGTGATATCTTCTGTTTAAAATTTGTTATATACAATACGCGAAAACAAGATTATCCCCAATTTCATATGAACGAGCCCTAGAAATTGCAATCAAACAATTCAGAAAACTAGAGCCCGATTAATGTTAGGGCTATTGTTGTTTGATAGCCGACTAATGAAACCCACAAAAGAACGAAGACTCACAGTTATGAATTGATGATAATCGTCGGGTCAAAGCAAAAGTCAAACAACGAGCTTGATTATAACAATTAGAGTGTTACAGAGAGAATGGGAGGTTGAGAGAGAGTTGTGAGCGAGTGATCAAGGTTCGGAATACATCTATTTATACAGAGGGTTGATGGTTATGGTTAATTGGAAAGTTGACCTTCGATAATTATCATACGCGTATAATTGATCAATTGGTCAACGATTGACGTGTAATTGATGTGTAAACGAGTTGTAATAGGCCGGTAATCACCCAAATTTACCAAACAAAGATCAATCACGAGTTAATTTGCTGGATTGATCAACAAGGTAACCCACAGTTGACTTTCCTTGTCAACTGTGAAGGTTTTAATGTGTGTATAAATATAAAGTGTGTCCGGGTTATTTCCAAAAAGAAGGTCTAGCCCAGTTGGTTGTGCATGTGTGTGTGTTTGGTTTAACCCGGGTTCGATCCTTGCCGTGGACACTCTTTTTTTTTTTAACACAGAATGGGAAGGTGGGCTTGGTGGGCCGGCCTGATGGGCCTGCTGTCTTGGGCCGAGCTACAAGGCTTGGGCTCTGAACTTGGGTTGGGTAAAAAAAAAAATCAACAAAATAATTATGGTTTAAATTATTATTATTATTATTATTATTATTATTATTATATATGTATGTATATATATATATAAGTTGTGTGGTCGTGAAATAAAACTTAGGCACGTTATGCAAATAATATACGTTTCAAAATTCGAAATTTTTTGACGATGTTACAGTCTCCCCTACTTTTAGGAACTTCGTCCCGAAGTTAAGAGAAACACTAGTCCTACAATTGGTTAACTACTGAAAACCTTGATAAGATTTCACACTACCTTAATGTACCTGTAAATTCATGATTACGTTCCGGACCGTAATTACCAATTTACCTTACATTAGGGTTTTGCGTCCTTTTATGACTTTACCGATTGTTGAGCAGGTCTGATAGTACCCACCGGTCGTTGAGGAGGTGGTAGGGCCTCTCCCGACTGTTGGAAAGACATGATGACCTTTACCAATCGTTAAGTAGGTTGTTAGGTAGTCAACTATTTGTAGTACAAGTAAGCAAGAAATCAGTTCACATTAAAACAAGCATGCACACAGATGTTATGATAATACTTGAATTTTATTACTTGAAAATAAAAATGTCAATACATGGAATTAAAAGCAAACAACGTTTAAATGGTGGGACTTGCTGTTAAGTAGCTGGAGGGTTTCAAGCGGGGTTATTTGTAGCATCAAGAGCGTTTGTAGCAGGGATTCGACAAGCATCTGCAAGATGCCCATACCTTTGACAATTGGTGCACTGTCGGCAGGGTACTTGAGTTGGATGGTGATACTGACAGGTGTCACACTTAGGTAGGTTCCCATTGTATTGTTTCTTTGTGGGTGGAGCAGTAGTGTCTATTGCAAAATTCCTGACCTTGTTCTTCCCGTTGGTTGAGGCCTCGGTTTTGATTTCAACGGCAGGTTGGGGAGTATCCTTTTTCTTTTCCCCTTTACGAGTTAGGGTTCCTGCTTTCACATGGTTATCTGTTAGGGTGGCAGCCAAACGCTTTGCTTCTTCCAAAGTAGCAGGGTTCCTTCCCCACACTGTGTCTTGAATTTGCATTGGTAAACCACCAATGTATTTTTCGATTGCAATAGGTAAGGGAGTGACCTTGTGGGGTAGCAGTAAGCTAAGTTCGTGAAAACGAGTGTTGTAAGCAAGGTTTTCCCCACTATCTTGAGCAAGATCATGAAATTCATCTTCCAGCTTCTTAATTTCATTACGAGGACAGAACTCTGCCTTCATAATGTCTTTAGCTTGATCCCAAGTTAGGGCTAGTGCAGCTTCAGCTCCGCGAGTGCGTTTTTCTTCATTCCACCAAGTGAGTGCTCGCTTGTGAAGAACACTCATGGCATAACGGACTTTAAAGTTGTTGGGGCACTCACTATTGATGAAGGTATTCTCAATACCCTCAAACCATTGTAGGAGTCCTGTAGCTCCTTCTTCTCCACTGAACTTTGGGGGATTGCAAGAATTAAAGTGCTTAAGGGTACAGGCTGGAAGTCCATTCTCGTTGTGGTGTCCATTCCCGTTGCCGTTGCCATTCCCGTTGCCATTCAACTGGATGACTTGAGCTAGTAAGTTGGGAACCAGAGTTGCAATTTGCTGTGCCATTTGTTGAGAAATGATTGCAGCCAGTTGGGCATCAACACCATTATTGTTGTTGTTGTTGTTGTTGTGGTTAGTGTCATGGTTATGGTTGTGATTGCTACTTCCTTCATCATGATTTTCACCACTGTTAAGACGAGCACTGCGACGTGGAGGCATGATCTGTAAGAGACACAGTGAAGTGAATGAGATTATATAAGGAATGTAATCATTTATTCATTAAAACGAATAAACGAAAACGTTGACTTATCAAAGATTCTAAATTCTAATAACATATGAAGACATGCTTTAGCCTATAAGTGAACACTCATCCCGAGAATTCCCAGGTAGGCATCCGGGTCCCTCGTCTGATTGGGATATATGCGCAATGCCAGCCTAGACAGAAGACTCAGAATACAGGCGTTCACCCTTCCAGATTGCACGTGTTCGTTATTAAAATCTAGAACTTCGACGAGATCTCAAGGTGGTTCAGGTTAAACCTGAGAGTTTTGCCTTATTAGTCTAAGAGTGAATCCAGTGATGGAGAGCAACCTTCTTGTAGGGATGAAAGTAGGGATAAGAAGTAGGAGGGAGATAGAGTATAGCAAGTAAAAGAAGCAAGTACTGGTTAAATCCTATGGTTATAGACTAGATTATTCTTCTAATAACCTAATTCCCTATAACCATGGCTCTGATACCAATCTGTAACACCCCAACCGATGGCGGAAACATCGGGGTGCCACGTATTGATGATTGTTTTCAGTAGCACATGGTATAATATAAATTTTAAATAATTTATTCAAACATAATATCCAAAATGTGAAATAATGTCTAAGAATTCAAATACATAATATCAAATAGCAACTTCAATAACTTCAAATAAACTTCAAGAAAAATCCTCATGCTAACTCAAGCCTCAGCTTCATTGTTACCTGAAACATGTTAATTTTGAAAGTATTTTGGGTCAACATAAGTTGGTGAGAATTACATAGGTTTTTGATGATAAAATGAATAAAATGTTGTGCAATTCATGTGTCATGTTAATCTAGCCCATATGTGAGAACATACTAGAAATAAATCGAGTGCATAATCAACCCTGATGACTGTTATAAAATGATACATACCATACACTTATGGTCCAAATGAATATGTTATGCGATAACAAACACCCACGTAACCTTTGTAGGAGGCACGTATCCGGGTGGGATTGTCAGTCCAATAGATCTATCAATGTATACCGTCGGCTGATCAATGTTAATGATTATGCTAGAATGATGCTTACTCTAATCATGCTCAAGACATAATGCAACATAGAAAACACATAGACACATTGATGATTGAATTGCAATGATAATGTTATAACATGTTTCACCCCAAAAATGGTGATAAATAAAAGGGGCTATGTAAAACTCACCTTAGCAAATGTTAACTTGTTGAAAAGATGTAATAATTGTGTTGCCCAAAATGATTCCAAATATCACCCTATAATAAGGTAATATGTAATAAGTCTAAGTCTAATTAACTTATATGTGTATCCTAGGGTTTCGAATTTGGGGATAATCATTTGTCGAATTTAAATTAAAATGTTAATTAAATAAAGAAAATTTGATAATTAATGAAAGAAAAGTCTTTTTATAAAATTTGAATTTTGAATGTACACATAAAAGTGTTTGAAGCATAAAAATAATTTTTATAAAATTATTTCATTTAAAATAGATTTTTAAATCTATTTATTTATAAATAGCCGATATTTAACTTTAATATTCAAAAATACTAAAATTAAAGAATTCTTATTTTAAAAATCATATTTCTGTTCTAAATGATTAAGAATAATTTGTATAAAATTTTGGTGCAAAAATGATGAAAATTGGATTTATTATGATTTAATTATGATTAAATCTAACAAAAATTGATTAAAAATATAAAATAAATGATTTTACTGAATTAAAAATTATTTCAGTAAAGTTTATCTTTATAAAAAGTCAGGATAATTTTTGGAGAATTTAATAAAATTGTTTTGATATATAAATGGATTTTTATAAATATAATAGTATAAAAATGATTTAATTATTATAAATATTAAATAAATGAATTTCTGAAAAATAAAAATTACAAATAAAACTTTTATCTCAGATTAAACAAATGTAATTTTTTTAGAATTTATAAAATAGTTTTGATATTTTAAAATGAATTTAAAAGGTTTAATATATATATATATAATTGTTTGTTAAAAAGAAAAGAAAAGAACAAAAAAGAAAGGTCAGTGCCGGGACTCGAACCCGGGTGACCACTGTGGAGGACCATGGTCACAACCACTTGGCCTAGGCCGGTGGTTGTGATATCTTCTGTTTAAAATTTGTTATATACAATACGCGAAAACAAGATTATCCCCAATTTCATATGAACGAGCCCTAGAAATTGCAATCAAACAATTCAGAAAACTAGAGCCCGATTAATGTTAGGGCTATTGTTGTTTGATAGCCGACTAATGAAACCCACAAAAGAACGAAGACTCACAGTTATGAATTGATGATAATCGTCGGGTCAAAGCAAAAGTCAAACAACGAGCTTGATTATAACAATTAGAGTGTTACAGAGAGAATGGGAGGTTGAGAGAGAGTTGTGAGCGAGTGATCAAGGTTCGGAATACATCTATTTATACAGAGGGTTGATGGTTATGGTTAATTGGAAAGTTGACCTTCGATAATTATCATACGCGTATAATTGATCAATTGGTCAACGATTGACGTGTAATTGATGTGTAAACGAGTTGTAATAGGCCGGTAATCACCCAAATTTACCAAACAAAGATCAATCACGAGTTAATTTGCTGGATTGATCAACAAGGTAACCCACAGTTGACTTTCCTTGTCAACTGTGAAGGTTTTAATGTGTGTATAAATATAAAGTGTGTCCGGGTTATTTCCAAAAAGAAGGTCTAGCCCAGTTGGTTGTGCATGTGTGTGTGTTTGGTTTAACCCGGGTTCGATCCTTGCCGTGGACACTCTTTTTTTTTTTAACACAGAATGGGAAGGTGGGCTTGGTGGGCCGGCCTGATGGGCCTGCTGTCTTGGGCCGAGCTACAAGGCTTGGGCTCTGAACTTGGGTTGGGTAAAAAAAAAAAATCAACAAAATAATTATGGTTTAAATTATTATTATTATTATTATTATATATGTATGTATATATATATATATATAAGTTGTGTGGTCGTGAAATAAAACTTAGGCACGTTATGCAAATAATATACGTTTCAAAATTCGAAATTTTTTGACGATGTTACATCAAAGGTGTGGTGGGTTAGCTGCGGTACACCCTGTATACAAACACTAATGATGCATTGAAAGTGACCCTGGAAGTCGGACCAGGAACAAACTCTAGTTACTTGGTAGTTCATTTAGTCTTTCTATAGTCAATCAACTCGTACATTTGTTTTAGGATTCCTAAAACATGAAGTTTAGTGTTTACTAAATTCTTATTCTCCTTATTATTCGAGACGAACCTAATCCAATCCTTAACTCACATCTCTCGAAACAATTCACTCTGTTACCTATAAATTTACGTCGTGCCTTAACTCAAATTTTCCAAACCACAGTTATCTTAATTTTTACCCAAGCATCCATAGCCCTATGTTTCTAATAAATTCGGGACGAAGTTCCTAAAAGTAGGGGATGCTGTGACATCCGTCACTTTCTATTTTTATGTAATAATTATAATAATAATAATAATAATAATAATAATAATATTATTAATAATAATAAAAAAAATTCAGATTATATATAGATATATATTTATAACCACACTCACTTGAAACACCATACAAAACCAACCCAAACCATAACCCACCCTTTCTTTATTTTCGGCCCAACACTGGCCAGGCCCAACAACCATCCAGCCCACTACCCCCTCTCCCTTCTCCTTCTATTTTAAACAAAAAAAAAAGGCTCCTGCCGGGACTCGAACCCGGGCAGGTAGCCTGCTCAAACACAACACCACACGTGCAACAACCATCTGAGCTACACATGACTTCTGAATAAATCACAACCCGTATTATATATTAACACAAAACCTGCAGTTCTTCTCCTTTCCTTGTTCAATCGCTGCTGTCCACACCCACGCAAACTTTTATATTTTTTTTCCTTTTCTTTGCTGTTGATTTAACAAGAATATGGTAACCATTGACTCGAGATATGGAATTAGCAACTGATTACGCGTATTGACCACATTAATACGGTCAAAACCTTCCAAAATCTCACACAATCACCGCGTTCATGTCATGAATGGGTCAAAACTTTCCAATTACAATTCGTTCATCCGAGTGTTAGCCTATAAATTGAACCTCTAATCTCAATCCTTACTCGCCGAAATACAAACCTTCACTATCAATTTATGTTAAAATCGTCTTCATAAGAGTAATCGTTTGAAGTTTGACTTTCTGTTGACTTGACAAATTATCACGAAACCGTGTTTGTAAGTAACGTTTCTCTTATGGGTTTTAGTCTTCGGCCATCACACAACAATAACCCTATGATTAATTGGGTTATTGTTGTGTGAATCTGTCAATTGGTAATTCTAGGGCTCGATTGTTATAAATTGGGGAAGAACACGCGAAACTACGTATATAATTTTTATGAAACAAAAATAACACAAACAATTTGTTCAGATCAGATGGTTAACATAGCTGTTACAAAACGAAGGGTCTCAGGTTCGAGCCCAAGGGTGGGCAACCATTTTCAGTTTTTTTTTTGACAACTCCCTTTTCTTTTACATTTTTGCTATTAACTTTTAAAAATCGTTTTAAAATACTAAAACTATTTTATAAATTCTACAAAATTTATTTTATGTTATTCCAATGATAAACTTTGCTGTCCAATTTTTAGTTTTTCAAAAATAATTTATTTTATATATATTATGAATATTACAAATTTATTCAATTAAAATTATGAAATTCTATAAAAATATCAAAACGATTTTATAAAATTCCACAAAAATTATCCTAAACTTGTACAACAATAAACATTTCAGAAATAATTTTTATTTCTGAAAAACCGCTCATTTTATATTTTTAATTAATTTTTGTTATTTTTAATCATAAATAATTCATAATAAATTCATTTTTCAATATTTTTGTACCAAAATTTTACATAAATTATTTCTATTCATTTGGAACAGAAATACAATTTTTAATTCAAGAATTCTTTAAATTTTGATATTTTTAGATATTAAAATCATATTTTGACAATTTGAAATAAATAGATTAAATATTCTATTTTCAAGAAAATAATTTTATAAAAATTAATTTCATACTAAAAACTTTATTTTGTGACCATCTTTAACTTAAAATTTTCAAAAAGACTTTTATTCATTTATTTATTAAATTTCTTATATTTAATAAACAATTTGATTATTAATCAAATAAATACTTATCCCCAATTCAAAACCCTAGAAAATACTTATAGACTAGATAGACTTAGACTTATTTGTTACATTATACATAGGGTGATACTTGGCAACGTTGGATTATACTTACTCAATTCCACAAGACTTACCACCTTGCTAAGGTGAGTATTACTTATCCCCTTTTTTCACTTTTACAACTTTTGGGGTGATTCATGCACAAGTATACAAAACTTTCATATTCATTTATACATACATTTTTATTCATTTACAATTCATATACGTGTCTTGTTTATCTTTGTGCTTATGTTTGAACATGAACGTAGCTTACATACAAAATCATACATCTAGACATAACTTATGTTATGGTGCTCTTTACACATAGACGTAACTTATGTTACGGTGCTCATTTAGACATAACTTTGTGTTATGGTGCTCTTTTGGACTCACACGTGTTGAGGTGCTCATTATCAATTACATTGTACAAACTTTACAATTGAACTTTGTCTTGTCTGGTTACTTGCGTGTTTACATAATGCATTGGTGATGCTAGACACATGAATTGTACTACTTTTCAAAAAACTTATACTATATGTACAAAACTAAGTAGTACTCACCAACATCATATGTTGACAAAATTATTTTCGTGCATGTTTCAGGATAAGCTGCTTGACGCTTCACATAGGACTTTGGACTTAGATTAAATCAATCAATTATCTTTATTTTTGTTGTATTGTATTTAATTTCACATGTTGTAAAACAATATTCAATAATTATACATTTACATTTTAGTACCATGAGCTTTTGAACAATCGTCACTACGTGGCACCTCGATGATTCCGCCATTGGTTGGGGTGTTACAGCCACTTACCTTCTAAACATCATCCCAAGCAAAATACATAATTTCCAAACTCCCACTCAACGTCTATACAATTGCATGCCCACTTACGATCACCTTCGCGTGTTCGGATGCATATGTTACCCCCTCATCCCTCACACCACTATCCACAAATTAGCCTATTGATCCCACCCATGCGTGTTCTTGGGTTACCCATCAAACCATAGAGGCTACAAATGTCTTGACCTACAAACCCGTACCATTACCATTTGTCGTCATGTCTTGTTTGACGAAACCATCTTTCCCTTTGCCAAATCACACAAAACCACCCCTCATACTTACACTTTTTTAGATGACCCTCCTCGCCCCTCTCTCTTTGCACATCCCCCCACATCACCCAACCCCCCTTCGGAACCCCACCCAAATATCCACTCCTCTACGTCCCACAACCAATCCCCTGATGTCCTTACTGACCAAACCACAAACCAAGTTTCCACCTCTCACAACACACATACTTATCCAACCCCACCTCCACATTCTTCAACTAACCAGCCCACATTCTCCAACACACAAACTGACCAGACCACCTCTCATGGCCCAATCCCCTCTCCGGCCCATTATCCAATTCCCCAGACCGCCTCCCCTGGACTACTACCCACTCCGGCCCACTTCCCTCCATTGTCCCCCACCGGCCGAAACCAACAAACTCCTCCATCCCAACCTCCGGCCCATATACCGAACCCACCACAGCCTCCCCCCACCCGCACCATTCACACCCGCTACATGTCTGGCATCTCCAAACCTAAACCAATATTTAACCTCTCCACCACTACCATCGCCCCTGTACCAAAAAATCCCAAAGATGCCTTGTCTAAACCGGAGTGGCATAATGCCATGAAACGAATTTAATGCTTTAATTAAAAACAAGACTTGGGAACTTGTCCCGATCACGTTTGTCGCTTGACAAAGTCTCTTTATGGTCTCAAACAGGCACCCATGGCATGGTACCAACGATTCACTGACTTTGTACTTTCTATTGGCTTCTTACAAAGCAAATGTGATAACTCTCTTTTCACATACCACCACGGGGGTGACATAGCTTATTAATTTATGTTGATGATATTATACTCACTACTTCTTCAGATTCTCTCAGGAAGAAGCTCATGGGCAGCCTCGCGGCTGAATTCGCCATGAGAGATCTTGGTCCACTTAGTCATTTTTTGGGTATCAATGTTTCTAGAACAGGTAACAAGATGTTTCTATCACAAAGCTCCTACGCTTTGGATATTGTGAGTCGTACAGGTATGGACTATTGCAACCCAGTTGCCACACCAGTTGACACAAAATCAAAGTTAAATGCTACATCTGGCGCACCATTTGAAAACCCATCTCTATACCGTAGCCTGGCTGGTGCTCTACAATACCTCACTTTTACCAGGCCTGACCTCACTTATGCAGTCCAACAAATTTGCATTCACATGCACAGCCCCACACTTGATCATTGGAATGCTTTGAAACGCATCATCAGGTACATTCGTGGCACTTCTGAATTTGGACTTACCTTGTCAGGCTGCGCAGATTTATCTCTTCGGGCTTATACTGATGCTGATTGGGCTGGATGCCCGGATACCCGTCGCTCCACTTCGGGCTATTGTGTTTACATGGGTCCAAATTTATTATCTTGGTCGTCCAAACGACAAACCACTATCTCTCGATCCAGTGCCGAAGCTGAATACAGGGCCGTTGCCAACGTGGTTGCTGAAGTTTGCTGGATTCGCAATCTTCTCCTAGAGCTGCGTCATCCATTATCAAAGGCCACCCTAGTATACTGTGACAACATCAGTGCCATTTACCTATCACACAATCCAGTCCAGCACCAACGTACCAAACATATTGAATTGGAGATCCATTTTGTTCGGGAACATGTTCAACGTGGCATTATTCGAGTTCTGCATACTCCTACACGACTCCAGATTGCTGATATCTTCACCAAAGGACTACCACGCATTCTTTTTCAAGACTTCCGCTCCAGTCTCAAGATTCGTCCTCCTCTTGCTTTGACTGCGGGGGTGTAATAGATTACAATTAGTCAATTTGTATTATTAGTAAATTATTTGTAATTATGATAATGTATATTCCTTCCATAATTATAGGGATACTACTCTTGTATTTATAAATGATCAATCAATGAGAATTGCAAGGTTGTGAACCATAATCTCTAACACAATTGTTAAATCCGGTTTTGACCATTTTGAATTGGGTTTGGTTTGACATAAAATATATTCAAAACTAAGGAACCCAAAGAACATGTAAAAAAAAATATACGTGACCAGGGGCGGAACTACAGCCATGGCGCCAGGTTCCCGGGAACCCACTCGGTTTCTAATTTTTAGTGTAAATTTATATAAAAAAAAGGAACCCATAAGAATATTATCAAAGGAACCCATTACATAATATTGTAGGTAGCTTAGTGGTAACACCCCCTTGTACATATACGAGAGAATTCAGGTTCGATTCCCATCCCAGGCAAATTTTTTTTTATTTCCAGTTTTTTTTTTTCAATTTAAAATAACAAAACCCTATAGTCTTCTCCTCTTCCTGCTTTCAAACCCACGTAACACTAACACACAGACCAAATAACAAAACCCTCTTCCAAATAACAAAAGTTCTCAATCCCTCTTCCAAATAACAAAACCCTAGTAAAAATCGCCGCCTCCTTGACCTCTGCTCAAGTCCGCCGCTGCCTCCTTGACCTCTGCTCACGCCGGCCGCCCCTCCTCCTCGGCTCCTTAACCTCTGCAGACTGCAGCCTGCTGCCTTTGTAAGTTTATTATGTACAGTACAGAAGCTATAGTAGTGGGATATATATTATCTATAACATATATGCACGTCAATAACATATATGAGAATGAGATGCTATATATGATATTATATATGACATTATGTACAGAACCTATAAAATCTCATATATTATCTACTAGCTATGCAATTATGCATATACATCCCACTATAATTCGGTTTAACAAAGCCCCATTTATTAGGCGATAGTTTATTGATGTTATTAGGCGATTAATTAGGTGATGAAATTTGATGTTATTGAATATAATTAGGCGATTAATTTGATGTTATTGATGTTATAGGTACTATGCAGACGAATATTTCAAGTTTTTTTCAAAGACGACCATCGTCAAACATTGAATCATCATCTCCATCTAGTAAACCCTTGAAAATAGATTTGGATAATCTTCCATGGGATCCCGCCGAAAGGAAACCAATTTCATCTTATCACCCTAGTCAAAAAGATGAGATTAGGCGAGCGTATTTACTTAGAGGTCCATGTCAACCTAAAGGTAAAAAGGAAGATTTTCCACGAACACTTATTGGTAATGGTGATAAGTTGAGACGTTTTAATCCAAAATGGTACACGGGAAGTCATGGAAATTGGTTGGAATATAGTTTTAAAACGGATCGAGTGTATTGCTTCTATTGTTACTTGTTCAAAGAAAGTGGACAAAATGATGCATTTGCAACCGAAGGGGTACAATGTTGGCATAGGAAAGAAGAAAGATTAGAAGCTCATGTTGGTAGCCACAACAGTTTTCACGACAAGGCGTATAAAAAGGGGCAAGACTTACTTATAGAAGCTCAACATGTGAATGCAGTCCTTGAAAAAAGAACTGAAAAACAAAAACAAGAATATAGACTTCGATTAAGTGCTTCGGTTATGCTTGCTAAAGCATTCTTGAATGGTGGGATACCTTTTCGAGGTCATGATGAGTCTGAAGGATCTTTATATAAAGGTAATTTCTTGGAGTTTTTACAATTATTTGGACAAATAAGTGAAGAAATTGGTAAGGTTATATTAAGTAATGCCCCAGGTAATAACCAAATGACATCTCCATTAATACAAAAAGAAATTTGTAATTGTTTTGCGGAAGAAGTGTTAAAGAAGATATTTGATGAACTTGGTGATGATGTCTTTTCTATATTAGTTGATGAATCAAGGGATGTTTCTAAAAAGGAACAAATGGCCGTGGTTTTGAGATATGTTGATAAATTAGGATTTGTGAAGGAGCGATTTATTAGTCTTGTTCATGTTATGGAAACAACCGCTTTATCTCTTAAGTCTGCAATTGATGAATTATTTGCTCGCCACAGTTTGAGTTTGGGTAGAGTTAGAGGCCAAGGATATGATGGTGCAAGCAACATGTCAGGTGAGTTTAATGGTTTGAAAGCTTTGATTCTGAAAGAAAATTCATCGGCATACTTTGTTCATTGTTTTGCTCACCAACTTCAGCTTGTTGTTGTGGCTGTTGCAAATAAACATCTTGAAATTTGTAAATTTTTTACAGAAATATCAGAATTAACAAATGTTGTTGGTGCATCTTGCAAACGAATAGATTTGCTAAGAGAAAGTCAAAGAGAGATGTTGGGATTAGATCCGGAGGTTGAAACCGGGCGTGGAAAAAATCAAGAAATGTCACTTGCAAGAGCCGGAGATACACGGTGGAGTTCTCACGAGAAAACACTTATTCGTTTGGTTGCTTTATATCCTTGTGTTATTGACGTGCTTGAATATATAGAAAATGAGGGATCCGATAATGCTCAAAGAGATAATGCTCAAAGAAGTCAAGCAAATGGATCTCAATTTTACATGAGAAGTTTTAAGCTTGTATTTTATTTACATTTGATGAAGCATATCTTGGGAGTTACTAACGCATTGTGTGTCGCTCTTCAAAGAAAGAATCAGGATATTATGAATGCAGTGGGGTTGGTTAAATCAACCAAAGAAGAATTACAGAGGTATCGACTTCAAGGCTTTGACTCACTTTTGAAAGATGTTGCAACCTTTTGTGAAAAATATGATATCGAGATGATTAACATGGAAGACATCTATGTTGACCCGAAAAATAAAAGAAGAAAGACCAACATCACCAATCGTCACCATTATATGGTCAACAATTTCAACACGGTTCTAGACATGCAAATTCAAGAGTTTGGAGATCGTTTTAATGAGGTAACCACTGAATTGCTAACGTGTATGAGTTCTTTGAGCCCGTGTCATAATTTTAGTGCCTTCAATAAATTGAACTTAAGTTGGCTGAGATGTATCCGTTTGATTTTACTTTGGATGAAAAAGACAAGCTTATGTATGAGCTTAGCCACTACATTACTAATGTGAAAGAAGATAGTCGGTTTGACAACCTGGACGAGGTAAGTGATCTTGCCAAAAGGATGGTGGAAACAAGAAAACATATTGATTATCAGTTGGTCTATCGTTTAATAAAATTGTCACTAGTTTTACCGGTTGCAACGGCTAGTGTTGAAAGATGTTTTTCTTCAATGAAGTATGTGAAGAATGAATTGCGTAATAAGATGGGTGATGGTTACTTGAACGACAATTGCATTTGTTACATTGAAAGGGAGTTACTACAACAAGTTACGATCGAGAATGTAATGCAACGCTTTCAAAAGATGAAAACTCGTAGGGAACAACTATAGGTATGTTTTTTTTATCCTTAAAGACAATCGTATTTATATTATGTGCTTTAAATTTCTAATGCCAATGTTTTTTTCATTATTACATCGTATTTTTTTATGTGATGAACCTTATCCGACCCGAACCGGAAAAACCGACCCGAACCCTTGAACCGAGCCGAAATTTTTATGTTTAGTCATATGAAATTGAAACACCTAAAAAAAGGAACCCAGTGAAAAAAATTCCTGGTTCCGCCACTGTACGTGACATGTGATGTCTTATGTTGGCCAATTCTTTTCAGCGGTAAGTTATAATATTTACTTTTTATAGGGACCAACTTGTAACTTAAACTATCACATGGACAAAACTGTAGTTTATTGTAGGGTGCAAACGAGCAAGCCGAGCCCGAGCTCGACCAGACTCGAGCTCAAGCTCGATTGACATATAAAAGCTCAAGCTCGATTCGAGCTTTGTTTTCAAAGCTCGAGCTCGGCTTGTTTATTATCAATTAGTTAATACATTGAATAAAAATAATATAAATCATAGTTCGTTTAGGCTCGTGAGCTCGATAAGTGACGCTCGAGCTCGGGGCTCGTTTACTGAAAAACTTTAAATGGGTTAATATTATTAAATATTATAAAAAACTAATATTACACTAGGCTCGATAAGGCTCGACGAGCCTAACGAACTTCACATGCCATGCTTGAGTTCGGTCTCGAAAAATAAACGAGGTTTGTTTTAGGCTCAAGCTCGGCTCGAGCTCGAGTAGCTCACGAGCAGCTCGACTCGTTTGCACCCCTAGTTTATTGTATGCACATAAGGATATCATTGGTACATTACTCGTATCCATACCGGTATCGAAAATACCGATATTAAATCCGAACAAAAAGATAGTGAATGTCGTGCCAACATATTGGTATGGTATGATTATCAGTAGTGGTATTTCGGTACAAGACCTGCTTTCGTACTACCTTGTTTTTATTCTTTTTTGAGCACTCATACGTGTACCAAATAGGTAAACCAGTACGAGTACCAATACAATACGAGTACCAAAAAGCGTAAAATTGGTATGGGTACCAATAGGATACGAATAGAAAATTGGTAAAATCAATACGAATACTATAAATACGAAATAAAACTCAATATTAAATTTATTTGTAATTAATAAAGCATAACACCGAAACTAAAACTAAAACGTTTCAAATTTTCCAAAAACCGTATCAAAATGATTAAAAATTAATATGCATTAAAACACTCTCGAAAATCTATATAAATTTGGTAACAGTACCAATTCTTACCCTTTAATATATTAAAAGTACCTAATAGCATGTGTAGTGGAGGGATTTATTTATAACGCCTCTGATTTTGATTGGTCTACGTGGCAGCTGAGTTAGCATGAGAAAATGAAGTGAAAAAAGGGGTATAGTGGTAGGGGGTTATTTATAATGCCACGTGTCACATTTTAATTGGTAGTCAAACAATTACTCCGGCGTTATATGTATAGCGCTTGCCCCCTTTTTTTGCCCTATAACGTCCCCCCGTAACGGCGTGGGGGCGTTATTTTTGTGTCTCACGCCTTATGGCGAACACGCAAATGTATTTGGAAAAAATAATTCTTCTATGGTTTTATAGGAAGTGGATTTTAGTAATTTATCTAATAAAAATAATTTTTTCATCCAATATAAATTTTTTTTTTTGAACGATCAACTAAAGTATTGCCGGGTACTCTGTACGCGGCCCCCAATGGCCGAAAGGGGCCCAGACGGCCTCTAGTCCGTACGGACAGAGCTCTTCAGCCCACCCGTCTCCTGTTCCAGGGAAAACCCGGCCCACAAACCCGCCCGAAGGCACGACGATCGTGAACCGGTAAAACCTAGAGGGATCAGGAGTCGAACCCATGACCACAAGGGTCAAGGGTCTCTCCATCACTTCCCAACCACCTACCCCACCACAAGGTTGGGGGTATCCATCACATGCCTCCCGTTGGTATCAAACCCGGCTCCCTCAAAGAGAGAACCAGCCCTTTTACTACTAGGCCACATGATCAGGATTCATCCAATATAAAATAGAAATTATTTTATTTATTTAAAATCAGACGTTACACCTTACAAGTTATAAACCCTTATCAACCGTTGGATCAAAAAATGTAACCGTTGGGAAACCCTTCCCCTTTTTAAAATCATCCCAAACATATTACAATCCCAAAACAAACAATCGTCACATCTTCTTCAACCTAAAGTCTCTGTTTCTCTACAATGGCAACAATGATGCGTTCAGACCGTAAACCACCACTATTGTTGAGGTCTCCGATACGGCTTCGACCCCGCCGCGCTGTTCAGCCATCTGTAAACAATATTCAGAACTCATCAGGTACTGTTTACTATATTATTTTTCTTGATTCTAATCTGTCTGATTGAATTGGTTACCTAATATTTCTTGGTTTATTAAATTTTGTGACATAACTTGATTTCTTGGAGTTATAAAATTACGTCCACCAAGTGTTTGTTAAAATGTCTAGGTGAATATTATATAATATTTTTTGGACAATTTGATTGATTGGGTTTCTAAAGATTTATGGGTTTTTGATTTGGTACACTAAAAGTTCGTTTATCATATTTGGTTTTTCTTTTTTCTACATAGAAATTTGCCAAGATTTTGTTTCTACGGTATTATACAGTTTGTCTACCAAGTGTTTGTGAAATTGTCTATGTGAAAGGTTTATTTTCTTTTGTCTTGTTAAAGAAGCTTTGATTTCTATATACCCTTCAAGGTGTTTGTGAAAATATCTGAGAAATCATTTGTTTTGTACGCAATTTAGCTTCAATAATGATGAAAAGTTGGTCATTCTTATCAGTTTTGTTTCGAAATTGTTGTTTAATTAATTAATATTTCGGGATAGTTTCGTTGATTTTATTTATAATTAGTTGATTACTTACTAATTATTTCTGCAGAGAATGAATTTTTATTTAGTATATAAATAAAATATGTTCATTGGTTCATGAATGATGAATTGGGTTGGTTGTTTGAACTTGATGTCATGATCTCTTTCCCCTAACTGATTCTCAAATTGTTTGTATCGATTTTACAGTTTCAGTGACAAAATCCCATCAGCCGAAGCGATCTTCCAACTCGGAAGAACAGCATGAACTCCGGCCCGAATACCAAACAATATCATGTGAACTTAAAGAGTTAACAAAGATGGTTCAAGACAATCTATGGGGGTCAGCAAGTAAAAACAAGTCTGCAAATGGTCATGATGAGAGACCGATATTCAAAAGGGGCAAGTTATATGATGAATACGCTGCAAGAAGGAATGAAAGGCTGAAAAGAAAGAGAGGCGAATCTCAGGTTGAGAAAACGACTCCAAGTAAACAGTATCTTGGGGTAAGAATTGAGTCAGCAAAGAGGACAACCGAAGTCAAGAAATTTGAGAGTGGTAGGAAGATGGCAACTCCATTGATGGAGAGGGCACAAGTGTCAGCAGCAGCAGCTGCAGTAGTAACAGAAACAACGCAGAGGTATTCGTTAAGAAGTAGTTGTAAAGAGAACAAGAAGCCACTAGTGGCAGTGAGCTTTGAAAGATCATCAATGGAGACGAAGACTGTGGTTAAGAAGGACTGCAAGAAAAGGGTACTGAAAATGGTTTATGATCAGGTCTTCATATATATTTGAAGTCATGGTTTTGATTTGGGTTGCAAACATTTTTGTGGGTTTCTTTCGGGTTTGAAAGAATTTTTTTTTAAAAGTCATATGAATTGGTATTAGTTTTGGTTATTTGGCATTTTGGTGGATATTATGTCTTTCTTATACTGGACACCATTATGTGGATTGATTTCCAACTTTTTTTTTGATTGGTATAAATGATCAAGGTTTTGAAACCCGGACCGGACCGGCCGGTTGGACTGGGTTCCGGAGGCGAGGACGGCCCGGGTCGAGGCAAAGGATCGGCTGTGCAATGAACCGCCCGGTTGGAGCGGGGGCCGGGCGGTTGGACCGGGAACCGTTAGAAACATGGACCGGACCGGCTGCTTTACAAAACAAACCTCCTGCCCTGTTCTACACTTCTTCAGCAGCGACAGAACCACAGGAGGGTCCGTTGATCTCCGGCCGACTATGTTAATCAGTATGTCGAACGCAAGAACCTTTTCTTTGTAGTTTGACCCTTTAAAATGAATGATATACTCTCAATGGTAGTTAAAATGAAGAAAAAAGAGTAAAAATAAGATGTGTAGGGAATTTTCCGGTGACCGGAAATGAGCTCAGCGTTTTGTTGTGGTGAGAAGCCAAAGAGAAAAGACTAACGTTATATGTTTTATTTTCATGTTAGTTTTACTTTTTAAAGAATAGGCTTGGGGTTTGGTACAGGCTTTTCTTTATTGATGTGACCACTCACTGCTGTCCTTATCATTCAAAACAACCAAACCATATTTTCTTTTTTAATTTATTTATTAATTTATTTAGAGTATAAGATGTTAGTTTTCTAATTTGATTATTTGATTATATATTATTTATTTATTTATTTATCATTTTGTTTTTTTAAGTATTATCACTTTGTTAGACATAATTTTTATCACGTTTGTTTTAAAAAAAATATGGTTTGAACTTTTGAAAAGTAGAGTTTAATTTATTGTGTTTTTTATGGTTTTTTTTTTAATTTTTATAGTTTTTTTTTTGAATTTTTATGCATTTATATATTTTTTATAATATTTATAACGTTGTCCGGTTCTTAAATCCGGTCGGACCGGTCGGACCGGCCCGACCAGTGAACCGGCAAGCAGGCCGGTTCGACATCCGGTCCAGTTCTGAAAACCTTGTAAATGATCAAATACCTTAGCTCTTGTTTTAGTTGTTTGTATGAACACCTTCCCGCCTTGCCAACATTGACGAAGCAAGCCACTACGACGTCCAAACAACTGTATGTGACCAAAAACACCTACTCGACAATACCACACGCTATGACGCCTTTCTTCATTTTCCAGTGACTCCGTCTAATACCATTAACATTGCCATATTTACACCACACCCAAATCACCTTCATCCTCTCTTTCATGATGACTAGTTTGACTAGAATACCTTGAACTTGAATGTAATAACCAAGAATAATATATATTTTTTTGAACGGCCAACAAATTTTATTAAACACCCAGGCTAGCGGGAAACTAGCATCATATCACCCGGCGTACATCAACAGATTAACATCACAATTCGCCCATATACAAAAAACAAGATAAACAACCAACTAAACGATATTCGTCAAATTGAAACCCCGCCATTTGACCTCGTCTACTGCTTAAAGGGTTGGACCAGCAGCATGGAAGAACTCGTCAGAAGGGGTAAAAGGGTTAAAGGGTTTCGGTTCACCAAACGCAGGTCGTGGTGTCCCTCTACGTTGTAAACGTAGATGGGAGGTTCAAGAGTTTTGATATTTTGTTGTAATGATTCTGATTTGGGATTAACCCAAAGTCAGAATGTTATGATTATGAGTTAACTTAAGAAAAGATAAAACATAAGAGTATGATCTTGAAGAGAGGAACTCTTGATCCCAAGTTACAACTAAGGACCATCCACGTAAGCCAGATGAGGGCTGAGACCTACGAGTAACAGAGCGTGATTCGACATGGGGTGGCTGTTGGAGCCAGCATGGTTGTGGAATCAGCATGGTTGTAGATTGTTAAGAATGCATATCAGCAGCTCGAAGGCTTCAAGGCTTCAGCCTGCTGCTGCTGAAAGTCTTATTAGAGAGAATAACTCTAGAGAGAGTTTTGGAGAGAGAAAGAGAGAGAGAGTGAGAGAGGTCTTGTACTCGGACCAATCTGCCCTAGATGTGTGGTTTGCCCCTCTATTTATAGAGGGGGGATGGGTTAAACCCTAATGGGCTTCCTTGTTGGGCTTGGGCTTGACCCAATATTATATTTAGTAATTTTGGCTTCTTGGGCTAGTTTAATGTATATATGCATGTACATTATACTAGACTCAAACTATTCATTATCTTTGCGCTTTCTTCCAACCTTTGTTATTTGTAGATACCTTCGTATAAGTAGGATAAATATCAACAAACAAACCTTAGCATAATGAGTTTTGGAATGTGTTAGGGTTTAAACCGATAAAATTTGAAACTTGTTTAAGTTGATGATCTTGAAAGCTTATTAGGGGGTTTAAGCTGATGAGCTTGAAAGCTTATTGGCATTGAAGCTGATAAGCCCTTAGTTTGGTGGAAGCAGCTGATGAGCTTGAAAGCTTATAAGGATTTAAGCTGATAAGCTTTGCAGCTTGCTAAGCCCTTATTTGGATGGAAGCTATGGAGCTGGATATTTCTCCATTACTTGCTTCTTTCCTTGTTAGCTTGTATTAGCTTCAGCATATCGGCTATTGACCTTTTAAGTTTTCGCCTTTTGAGCTTAATTTTCTAAGCTTCTTTGTTGTATTGGCAAAGTTATCTCGAGTTGTGCGATTAAAACCATCTATATCCCACATGTATGCTCCTTTGGACGATATTCCCATAATTTTGTAAAATATTTTTTGGAAATATCTTTGTTTTGGGCACAAGCCTTTAGAAGATGGTTCACTTATCAAATGACTATGGCAGTTTAAATGCTTGTAAGTATCAACAAAGTAGCTAAGTATCACTAAATGATTGTAGCTAGGTGCACTTACAGAGGTTTTTAGCAAGTCACGTTTTTGAACAAATGTCGGGAAGTTAATCCGATGTATAGTGGATAATTATATTGACCGAATGGTCGATTTCTAAGCAAGATAGCAAATGAGCTTCATATGACAGAAGGAAAGTTGCATGTGTACGAAGGAAGGCCTCTTGCACATGAAGGTGAAGCACGTTTCCTTGAAGGTTGACTTTATATGACCTGACTTGATAAAAAGCTTGTACGTCTCCTAAGCTTTGAAGGCTTTAAGCAAAGTTATTGTTTTTGTTGACTAAAGCATATAGATTTCATCCTTTAAGCAAAGTGGCTTGGTTTGACAGCTGAAAAGCTCGTGGATTTCCTCCTTTAAGCTTATGGATGAAATCCATCACTAGCCTAATTTTTTGTGCTATCAAGGTTTTGTGATAAATTCTTTCTTATGGTACAAGCGATGGAATCAAGTAGACGGAAGCAAACAAGGTTAAATAGCGAATTTCTTTGTTTACGAACGTTCGCTTTTTATTCTCATTCAGGAGCCTTGTTTATAAGACGTTGAGTGTATGACCTTGCTAGCGAGCTTATTTGATGCAAAACTTGACGTATGACTTATGCTTGTAAGCTTCTTTTGTTCGAAGATTAATATGAGCTTCCTTCGCTCAAAGCTTGATATATAGAGCATGTCTATAAGCTTCGTTCGTATGAAGTTGAGCTTCTTTTGTTGACATGACTGAGTGTCCAAATCTATTGATTTGTTTCTTTTTTCATTAGTTGCAACAATATTTCTTTGTGATAATGGATGATGTTCGACACGAGAACGTTTAGCACCATTTTGGTAAAGTATCAATCGTTGTGTTGTGACGTGTGCGAATATACACATAATTTTACAATGAAATAACGCACGTTTTGCTTTAATATTTATAAAAATGGTTTAGACCTTAATATTAAAACACACACAATAGGGCAAGTGTACCCTGTCATATATGTAGTAACGTACAGATAAGAACCAGATATCGATCCATGGACGCGCGCGGAGCAATAGTACTAAAACTTTGTCCCCGATTTACCAGTAGGAAAAGATAAGTTGAGTTTGTTTATAGCTAAATTAATTCTAACACATGTAAATAACTTAACTACGACTCCAAATAGAAAATATAACTATATAAACTATAATACGCCAATCCTAGCATGTCATCTATATAAGAAATAAAGGCGTGATCAACATTCCCATTTTCCGACAGTTAATGTCCCTTTCGGGCATCCTAACATGACAACTATACGGAAAGCTAACACGAATACAAACGTTAACCACCTCAAGTCGTTTATTAGCGCGCAGCTGATATGATCTCATGAGAATCTTTAAAGATAGGTTCGTATCACCTTTCGGGAGTCCTCAACCGCACTAGTTAAGGAAAGCAATATCGAATACACAATACGACCACCTAGACTAGCATAAAGTAGAGCATTTCACAACCTATTCCATTTTACTAACTTTGAACACAAATCTACTAAGATCGCCATTTTCACTAAAATAACTAACAAAGATCATTAACCGTGTCAAAGATTAGTAACAACACCATTAAGCTTTTTAAACTCTTTTACGTGCCGGTAAACATTTATAATCATTATCCGAGTGACTTTAACCAAACCAATACCCGGTTACAGTTTCATGGTGTAAACTTTATTAACAAGTTAACTAGTTTACTACCGGACGATTAAATGGACGGTTTCTTCAACAAGTAATCCGCCTAACACATTCGATAATCATCAAAGTCATCCGAACACAACTACAAATCTATCAACAATGAAACAAGGTTGCATTATGATCATCAAGATTCAAACATGAAAAACGCTAAATTTATACAAAACTTGATTTCACACAAACGATTGTTTTAACTACTAACTAATACTAATGTTTTTGCCCGTAGGCGTACGATTAACTAAAATAACATCAAAATAGCAAACAAAATCAGATTTGGATCTAAGAAAGCTTAAAGGATCAAACCATAAGAATGCTAAAGAGTTGGATTGGATGATGAAGGGTGGATCGGATGGATTCCCGAGCTTGTTAAACGGCCTTCCAGCAGCTCCTTTGGTCCGGAAATCGCCTAAAATCGCCTCTCCAAAACCCAATAATCAATCAGTGGGCTGAATGGGGAATTTATAGAAGAACAGGGCCTGTGAGCGGCCGCTCGAAGCCTGTGAGCGGCCGCTCACTTTTCAGACAAGTGGACCAGTTGCTCGATTGATGACGTAGGCCTTCTAGAATGTTTTTGGAAATATCAGGAGGAGCGAGCGGCCGCTCGAAGCCTGTGAGCGGACGCTCATAGGACCTGAGGTCTTGTTTGCGCGCCGAAAACTGCGTTTTTCCTTCAGTTATACTTACGGGGCATCGTTTAAGACCTGAAACTGCAAAGATACCAAAATAAGCACCAATTCCTGTGTATAAGGTCAAAAACGTCTGAAAATGGGTGTTAAACGGGGACTTTTATATGTGTAAATTAACGTATATCAAACCTCCCCACACTTGAACTTTGCTTGTCCTCAAGCAAACACTTAAACAGAAAATAAACAAAATACTCGCCAAGTGGCAACAAAGGCAAAATATAGCCTGTACAGATGATAATAGACAAGCCGACAAAGATATATAAACAGGTGATAAGACAACTAAAAGGCAACGACTCACTTCCGATCTACAAGCATGCAAACCCGTACACGACTCACAATGTTCACACACACTCGGTTTTATTTATGATACATACGTGTAATGTGTATGTGTAAATCGCTCCATTGCCAAGACAATGAATCATGCAATATCATAAGCTTGTCAAAAGATCTAGTCTTCACCAACTAACGTGTGAAAAAGCACAAATCAAGAGGTCTTTTACGGGTTGTAATGTTAGGCAAAGGTAAAGGTGCGGAATGGATATTTAAAGTGACAAATCGGCTAAAACCCGGCGGTTATGTCTAACTAATAGTAACTACTACAACTGTACAACACAAAGGCTAATAGAGGCGATTTTTCTTGAGAAACGAGCTAAATTATAATTTCTAACTTTAAAGTTCTATAAACTGCTCGAATACTGCTAAGTCACCCTATTTTAGGGTGTTCTATTTTTCTGGATTTTTTTTACATACATATATATCTATGATATATATACAGGACTGAAACTGATTATATAATCAACAAACGGGCTCTAAATATATAAACCCGAAAACGAACTATTTACAACACATAAAGTAGTAGAACAATAACCTAAACTGAGTTTTAACACAAAAGGTTTAAGAGAAAAAGGTTATTTGGTTTAGTGGTGAAATGGTGTGGTAAATAAGAAAAAACACAGGATTAGGTTCAACATGGTTAACTAGTGGATAACATTTGGGTGATGGGAAACGGATAGAACGAAAAGAAAAGGCTAAATCAAAAGGGTATCCTAAATGCCTCAATCATATTCGTACAATCCACACGTATCTGATCTAAATAAGTATGCTAATGACAAGTTCTAAATTACACGAAGCATCCGGCTCACTCGAAAGCATGTCAACGAAATGAAAATCTATTTTAAGGCTCAAATGCTTACGTAACCGGAAGGAAACAGGTGCAAGTGTACGAATCTAACACGCTCGCATCTCATCTGTTTGTCGCGCCTCGAGTTATCTTTATCAAAAATTAGTTAGGCTTGATGTTTATAAGTAAATATATACATATATGTATTTTTTAAGGGTTTTTTATATATATATATACAAACAAGAGGACAAACAAGACCTAATCCCCTCCCCACACTTGAAACTCACATTGTCCCCAATGTGACAATAGAAAGCGTTTATGAAATAGCTAACTATTTGTGTGAAAAAGGAGAATAAAACTCCCCTGTTGTTGATAACCCGAAAAGCATGTTGATAGCCTGGAGCATCCATATCGGTGCTCGCCTGTTCCTGCACTATCAACATTCTTGACAAAAGCAAAAATACATCAAATTCATCCATTCATCATCACACTTATTCAAACCACGCAAATAATACTGAAATGGAAACTACTTAAAAGTAAATAGTACGGGTACAGAAAGAAATAAAACAAATGTTTTGGGTGCTCACACCCGAATACAGTACCAACAGGAATAAGATAAACAAAATAGTACCAACCTACCAGCAACTCCTCAATCCTCATCATCATGGTGAGTCCCCGATGATCCCGCTGCATCACCACCTCGTCTCCGCTTGTCCCCCGGATGTCCCCTTTGTGGGGGATTCCCAAAAATGGTTTGGGAAACAAGCGTGAAATTCAGAGACGAGGTAGTCGAGGGTCGCGCCCTGATGCTGTAGGGACTCGCCATGCTGGTATAAGGTGTCGCGCGTTTCTGTTCTGAACGCGCCAAATTCGTCATAGAAGTCTTGAGGGTGCTGGTGTAATACTGCTGCTGATGAGGCAGTAGAGGCTCCTACTGGTGTGGCTGCTGCTCATGTGGCTGCTGCTCATGTGGCATCTGTACTGGTAACTGCTGCTGCTGTGGTGACTGCTGCTGCTGTGGTGGTGGAAGTGGGTTCCAGATCACATTATGGTGCCCTTTTAACCGGCACGTCCCATCGTCATACTCATGTAGGATCCCCATGTGTCTGAGTGTATCCAGGTCAACATAAGATCCTCCTGGAACCCGAGTAAGGGTGTTCTTTGCTGCCTTGAGGACACCCATTGATCTAGCAAGAGCCCCCTGCTGCTGTGGTAAGAAAAGAAGCTATTAATGCAGCAAAGTTAACCCGTTGGTCACTTACTAGGGCGTATAAGAATAATAAATCTGGAGTGGGGCAGTTGGTGGAACTTTCTTTCTTTGCAGCCACCGTGCCACAGAGAACCTTTTGAAATACCCGGAGCAATGGGTCAATAATTTTGCTCGCTTTTGAGCCTTGGGGGTTGTATTGTGGAAGCCCCATCAGTTGAGCCCAAAAAGCGTTTCGCAATTGGTTGTCGTCGGGGAAGTTATACATAGCTTCATTGAAGCTATCATCATAGATCTCTTCCTCGGTATATATTCCTAAGTGGTGACCCAGCTCTGCGACTGAGATGTCGCGCCAGATTCCACCTAGGCGAAACTGCAACCCATGTATCCCGTTTGCTTGAAAATCCGATTCTAGATGCTTTCTTGGTCTTCTATAGGTCAAGGTGGAGAAGAATTCAATAGTTATCTCCATAAAGACCGGTTCGTTTATAGAAAGCAGGTTCTCCATTGGTTGGTCCATCCATTCCCGCAGCCTCTCCTCTTGGTTTACCTCTGCTAGAGTATCCCAACAAAGCCTACGCGGAGTGGCAATCATTTCCCTTCGCGCATATAGCTCATCATACTTCTCTAGACACCCGCGTTCTCGCGGGTTTGTCGGGTCAAATCTCAAAAAGCGGTGCACCATCTACATCAAAATGCTTAAATATGTCAGTTGTAATCAAAGGAATAGGACCCAGACCCAAAACACGTCAAACGAAAAATAAAAAATTCATCTCAGAAGGATTGAGCGGCCGCTCACAGCCTTGGAGCGGCCGCTCACAGGGCCCTGCGCGCCAGTTTTCGTTTTGCAGCACTGTTTTTCGGTCCTCTGCACTGGCTTTTGTCCGGTTTTAAGTGTTTTAGCCAAATGCACTCTAAAAGCGGCCATTCAAGCACTTGGTTTTTGAAAAATTTTGTACTTAGGCGATTGAATGGCCGAGATCTCATACTTATGAAGTTTTCAATCAAGTTTGGAATTTTTAACATCTAAACGCTATGTTTGCAAAACCATCTTAAATTCAACTCATTTAACCCAAGGTGTTTAGAAACCAAACATTTATGAAGTGGTCTTTGAACCTGGGGCGCGTTTGTTTAATTATGAAGAACGCCCCAAAGTTTTATGCACAAAACACTAATAATCTTAAAGTTTTGGGGTTTTGTTAAACATCTATGAAGGAAACCCCAACAAAACAAGATCATTAACACCAAAATATAACCTACAACAAGAGGAATTTGGGGATGTTTAAACACTTATGAAGAATCCCCAAAATTCCAAGAACAAACCTAAATTACACTAACATTACCACAAGCATACAATCCTATTATGAAATTAATCTACATTAACGCTAAATTACACTAAACAAATTACTAAGAAAATTACACAAATCATAAAATTTTTTTCGGATTTGGACAATAATCACCCACTAATCTATACTAACAAAACAAACAATCCATCCAAGCAATTCTAGGGTTTGTTAAACATTATGAAGGGACCCTAAAATCATGAAAAGATTGCAAGAATCTAAACTAATCTACACTAGAACAAGGAAAATTGCAATAAAACTAAAGATTCATACCTTGTTCTTGAAGATTGGAAGGTGGAATTGAAAGGTTATGATGTGGGTGTTCTTGAGAGCAAAAATTGAAAGGATTGGGTCAAAATATGAAGTGAGCGGCCGCTTGGTAGTAATCTAGGGTTGGTTTGTGAGTTTTAGATGTGAAATACCAAGTTTACCCTTTAAAAACCTGTGCAGAGCCTTTCGAGCGGTCACTCGATCCCTTGGAGCGGCCGCTCGCTTAATTTTTTTTTTTTTTGACTGACCTGGGCGTTTGGAGTGGGCCACTCGGAGCCTCCGAGCGGCCGCTCAATGTGTCTGCGCGTGCATTTTTGTTGCAGTTTTTCACCAAAAAACGCCTGTACTTGTCCGTTTTTGACCCAAACAACCAACATACCTGTCTCAAGCCGCTTCTTAGTACTCTACCTCTGTTGTGAAGCGAGTTTCCACATCTTCATAAGGCGCGAATCGAACCTGCAAAGACTAAAAACAAACTACAAAAACAAGTTAACTAAAAACTATTCTAGGCTTTGAACATATATACAATTTGGCGCGCCCATACACGCCGTGCTATATTTATTCACGAGTCGCTAGCTAGACTCACTTCCCCACACTTATTAAGTGTGTGGGGTGTAGAGGTCGATTTCCTCCCCGGATTGGTCAACCGGTCCGTCGATATAGACTTTAAGGCGATGACCGTTGACTTTGAAAGTCAAACCCTCTGAATTTGCAATCATGACAGTTCCGTAAGGATATACTTCCTTAACGGTGTACGGTCCTGTCCATCGGGATTTCAACTTTCCTAGAAAGAGACGCAGGCACGAGTTGTAGAGCAGGACTAAATCGCCTACCTGAAAATCTTTCTGGCTTTTCAGGCGACTGTCGTGCAGTCTCTTCGTGCGCTCTTTGTACAATATCGAGCTTTCATAGGCCTGTTGCCTAAGCTCTTCTAGCTCATGGATTTGCAAGAAACGGGTCTCACCGCCGGTCTTAAGATCCAAATTCGCTGTTTTAAGAGCCCAGAATGCCCTATGCTCTAACTCGACTGGGAGATGACACGCTTTGCCATAGAAAAGCCTAAAGGGAGTCATCCCAATAGGCGTTTTGTAGGCAGTTCTGAAGGCCCCCAACGCATCATCCAGCTTGTCCGCCTAATCCTTGCGGTTTTGATTAACTGACCGCTCAAGGATTCGCTTCAATCCACGGTTAGTGACCTCCACCTGTCCACTTGTCTGTGGATGATACGGGGTGGATAACCTGTGGTGGACGCCATAACGTGCTAACGCGCGATCAAGCTGCGCATTGCAGAAATGTGTACCACGATCACTAATCAGTGCCTTTGGGGCACCAAACCGCGAGAACAAGCTCCTAACAAACCTCACTACAACTCGGGCATCATTTGTGGGCAAGGCTTGCGCCTCGGCCCACTTTGATACGTAATCAACTGCCACGAGTATATAACGATTGCCCCGTGAGGAGGGGAATGGTCCCATGAAGTCAATGTCCCAAATGTCAAAGACTTCACAGACTTGGATGGGGTTCTGCGGCATTTGGTCGCGTGCCGATATGTTCGTCGCCCTCTGGCACAAATCACATGCACCGACCAATATCTGAGAGTCACGAAAGAGTGTGGGCCAGTAAAACCCGGAGTCTAACACTTACTTAGCAGTGTAATTCGCTCCACGGTGACCTCCGGTAGGCCCCTTGTGACAATCGCGCAAGATTTGCGCCGCCTCTACCCCGAACACGCAACGGCGAATCAGCTGATCCGCCCTGACCCGGAACAAAAATGGGTCGTCCCAGAAGTAATGCTTAAGGTCTGCGAAGAACTTCCTCTTTTGCTGGTGCGACAATCCTTTGATAAGGATCCCGCACGCAAGGTAGTTCGCAAAATCCGCAAACCATGGCGATACATCTTCCACCGACTCGACACTCATCAAGAACTCGTGGGGAAAATTGTCATTAATGGTATCCCACGCAGAGTTCTCGGCATCTTCATGCTCGAGTCTGGACAGATGGTCAGCCGCATAATTCAGGGCACCCTTCTTGTCCTGAATCTCTATATCGAACTCCTGCAGCAACAGGATCCACCTAATCAGGCGCGGTTTCGCGTCCTGTTTGCTAAAAAGGTATCGGATCGCTGCATGGTCCGTATAGACAATGGTCTTCGACAACACCAAATAAGATCTAAACTTATCGAATGCAAATACTACAGCTAGAAGCTTTTTCTCCGTGGTGGTGTAATGCTCCTGAGCATCATGAAGAGTCTTGCTAGCATAGTAGATCGTGTGGAAGTGCTTGTCCTTCCGCTGTCCCAAGACCGCCCCTATCGCGAAGTCACTCGGGTCGCACATAATCTCGAATGGCAGCTCCCAGTCGGGTGCTACCAATATAGGGGCTTCCACAAGCAAAAGCTTTAAAAGCCCGAAGGCTTTCACACACTCTGCACCAAACACAAACGGTGCATCCTTTTCCAACAAACGGGTCATCGGACGGGCGATTTTTGAAAAGTCTTTGATGAATCGCCTGTAAAATCCCGCATGACCCAAAAAGTTGCGGATCGTTTTGACAGAGGAGGGTGGAGGGAGCCTAGAAATGATATATACTTTGGCCGGGTCAACCGCTAACCCACTTTGGGGGACCTTATGCCCCAGGACTATTCCTTCCTTCACCATGAAGTGGCATTTTTCTCAGTTGAGCACAAGACTGGTCTCCTCACACCTCTGAAGCATCCGCTCCAGATTCCCTAGACATTGATCGAATGAACTCCCAAAAATGGAAAAATCATCCATGAACACCTCCATGGAGTCCTTGATCATGTCATGAAAAATGGCAACCATGCAACGCTGGAAGGTCGCCGGCGCATTGCACAACCTGAACGGCATACGCCTGTAGGCGAATGTGCCAAAAGGGCATGTGAAAGTCATCTTATCCTGGTCCACAGGATCGATAGGGATCTGAAAGTATCCAGAGAAACCATCAAGGAAACAGTAGTACAACTTCCCTGATAGTCGTTCCAACATCTGATCGATGAGTGGAAGCGGTAAGTGATCCTTGCGGGTGGCGTCATTGAGCTTGCGGTAGTCAATGCAAACTCTCCACCCCGTGACGGTCCTCGTAGGAATCAACTCATTCCTATCATTCATGACAACCGTCATGCCACCCTTCTTGGGCACGACGTGCACAGGACTAACCCAAACAGAATCCGAGATCGGATATATCAATCCAGCATCAAGCAATTTAATGACCTCGGACTTAACAACTTCTTGCATGTTCGGGTTTACACGCCTCTGGTGCTGCGCACAAGGCTTATAGACATCTTCCATCAAGATTTTATGAGTACAGAATGAGGGATTAATCCCCTTGATGTCCATGATCTTCCAGGCGATTGCCTTTTTATGAAGTTTAAGCACACGAAGCAACTCGCTTTTTTCAACTGCAGATAGAGAAGATGAAATGATAACAGGCAGACGACCCTTCTCGTCAAGGAGTGCATACTCCAGATGCGGTGGAAGCTCCTTCAGCTCTAAAGACGGCGGATCTTCAACAGACGGCTTCGACTTATCGCTGTCCTCTCGCTCAATCTCCACGAAACGCTCCGGGCTCTGGGAACTATCATCACCGATCTGATAGACTGGCTGCCCATCTCTATGGCCCTCCTTCATAATGCCATCTAAGTCCCCACACAACAGATGTGTGCCCGAAACATTCCCCTCTATCGTGCCTCGAAAGTGAGAACTGACACACTGGCCTACTATATCAAGATAGTATAGTGTGTCATCCTGACTCTCGAGATGACGCATCGACCTCTGAACATCAAAAGTCTCATGCTCATCATTCACCCGGAGTGTGATTTGGCCCGTAGCCACGTCAAAAATCGTCCTAGCCGTGTTAAGGAAAGGACGTCCGAGGATCAGAGGCAGTTTAGAGTCCTCATCCATATCAAGGATGACAAAATCCACCGGGAATACAAATTTGTCAATTTTGACAAGCATATTCTCAACAAATCCCCGAGGATATTTGATCGAACGATCAGCAAGACGAATACTCATCCTGGTGGGTGAAGGCTCACCCAGATCCAGCTTCTCAAAAACCTTATAAGGCATAAGGTTAATGCTCGCACCCAAGTCTGCCAATGCATTACTGACAGACATGTTCCCTATCAGACAAGGGATGGTGAAACTACCTGGATCTCCCATCTTCATGGGCAGTCTATTCTGCAGAATTGCAGAGCAGTTCTCGTTTAAGAGAACATGTTAGGACAAAAAGGATTGGTGAAACCACTTTTGCAAACCTTAGTCTAATTCACTTTCTGTCAAAATACTCTAAGTATGGAACTGCTGAAGACAAAGAATCAAACTGCTGAAGAAGAGATTCAGAAGTGCTGAAGAAGAAAAGTCATCAGAAGTTCTGAAGTTCAAACCAGACACTTCTACTGAAGAACTACTGAAGACAAACTACTCATCAGTAGATTGTCATTCATCAGCTTGTCCGCCCAATCCTTGCGGTTTTGATTAACTGACCGCTCAAGGATTCGCTTCAATCCACGGTTAGTGACCTCCACCTGTCCACTTGTCTGTGGATGATACGGGGTGGATAACCTGTGGTGGACGCCATAACGTGCTAACGCGCGATCAAGCTGCGCATTGCAGAAATGTGTACCACGATCACTAATCAGTGCCTTTGGGGCACCAAACCGCGAGAACAAGCTCCTAACAAACCTCACTACAACTCGGGCATCATTTGTGGGCAAGGCTTGCGCCTCGGCCCACTTTGATACGTAATCAACTGCCACGAGTATATAACGATTGCCCCGTGAGGAGGGGAATGGTCCCATGAAGTCAATGCCCCAAATGTCAAAGACTTCACAGACTTGGATGGGGTTCTGCGGCATTTGGTCGCGTGCCGATATGTTCGTCGCCCTCTGGCACAAATCACATGCACCGACCAATATCTGAGAGTCACGAAAGAGTGTGGGCCAGTAAAACCCGGAGTCTAACACTTTCTTAGCAGTGTAATTCGCTCCACGGTGACCTCCGGTAGGCCCCTTGTGACAATCGCGCAAGATTTGCGCCGCCTCTACCCCGAACACGCAACGGCGAATCAGCTGATCCGCCCTGACCCGAAACAAAAATGGGTCGTCCCAGAAGAAATGCTTAAGGTCTGCGAAGAACTTCCTCTTTTGCTGGTGCGACAATCCTTTGATAAGGATCCCGCACGCAAGGTAGTTCGCAAAATCCGCAAACCATGGCGATACATCTTCCACCGACTCGACACTCATCAAGAACTCGTGGGGAAAATTGTCATTAATGGTATCCCACGCGGAGTTCTCGGCATCTTCATGCTCGAGTCTGGACAGATGGTCAGCCGCATAATTCAGGGCACCCTTCTTGTCCTGAATCTCTATATCGAACTCCTGCAGCAACAGGATCCACCTAATCAGGCGCGGTTTCGCGTCCTGTTTGCTAAAAAGGTATCGGATCGCTGCATGGTCCGTATAGACAATGGTCTTCGACAACACCAAATAAGATCTAAACTTGTCGAATGCAAATACTACAGCTAGAAGCTTTTTCTCCGTGGTGGTGTAATGCTCCTGAGCATCATGAAGAGTCTTGCTAGCGTAGTAGATCGTGTGGAAGTGCTTGTCCTTCCGCTGTCCCAAGACCGCCCCTATCGCGAAGTCACTCGGGTCGCACATAATCTCGAATGGCAGCTCCCAGTCGGGTGCTACCAATATAGTGGCTTCCACAAGCAAAAGCTTTAAAAGCCCGAAGGCTTTCACACACTCTGCACCAAACACAAACGGTGCATCCTTTTCCAACAAACGGGTCATCGGACGGGCGATTTTTGAAAAGTCTTTGATGAATCGCCTGTAAAATCCCGCATGACCCAAAAAGTTGCGGATCGTTTTGACAGAGGAGGGTGGAGGGAGCCTAGAAATGATATATACTTTGGCCGGGTCAACCTCTAACCCACTTTGGGGGACCTTATGCCCCAGGACTATTCCTTCCTGCACCATGAAGTGGCATTTTTCTCAGTTGAGCACAAGACTGGTCTCCTCACACCTCTGAAGCATCCGCTCCAGATTCCCTAACCATTGATCGAATGAACTCCCAAAAATGGAAAAATCATCCATGAACACCTCCATGGAGTCCTTGATCATGTCATGAAAAATGGCAACCATGCAACGCTGGAAGGTCGCCGGCGCATTGCACAACCTGAACGGCATACGCCTGTAGGCGAATGTGCCAAAAGGGCATGTGAAAGTCATCTTATCCTGGTCCACAGGATCGATAGGGATCTGAAAGTATCCAGAGAAACCATCAAGGAAACAGTAGTACAACTTCCCTGATAGTCGTTCCAACATCTGATCGATGAGTGGAAGCGGTAAGTGATCCTTGCGGGTGGCGTCATTGAGCTTGCGGTAGTCAATGCAAACTCTCCACCCCGTGACGGTCCTCGTAGGAATCAACTCATTCCTATCATTCATGACAACCGTCATGCCACCCTTCTTGGGCACGACGTGCACAAGACTAACCCAAACAGAATCCGAGATCGGATATATCAATCCAGCATCAAGCAATTTAATGACCTCGGACTTAACAACTTCTTGCATGTTCGGGTTTACACGCCTCTGGTGCTGCGCACAAGGCTTATAGACATCTTCCATCAAGATTTTATGAGTACAGAATGAGGGATTAATCCCCTTGATGTCCATGATCTTCCAGGCGATTGCCTTTTTATGAAGTTTAAGCACACGAAGCAACTCGCTTTTTTCAACTGCAGATAGAGAAGATGAAATGATAACAGGCAGACGACCCTTCTCGTCAAGGAGTGCATACTCCAGATGCGGTGGAAGCTCCTTCAGCTCTAAAGACGGCGGATCTTCAACAGACGGCTTCGACTTATCGCTGTCCTCTCGCTCAATCTCCACGAAACGCTCCGGGCTCTGGGAACTATCATCACCGATCTGATAGACTGGCTGCTCATATCTATGGCCCTCCTTCATAATGCCATCTAAGTCCCCACACAACAGATGTGTGCCCGAAACATTCCCCTCTATCGTGCCTCGAAAGTGAGAACTGACACACTGGCCTACTATATCAAGATAGTATAGTGTGTCATCCTGACTCTCGGGATGACGCATCGACCAGTGAACATCAAAAGTCACGTGCTCATCATTCACCCGGAGTGTGATTTGGCCCGTAGCCACGTCAAAAATCGTCCTAGCCGTGTTAAGGAAAGGACGTCCGAGGATCAGAGGCAGTTTAGAGTCCTCATCCATATCAAGGATGACAAAATCCACCGGGAATACAAATTTGTCAATTTTGACAAGCATATTCTCAACAAATCCCCGAGTATATTTGATCGAACGATCAGCAAGACGAATACTCATCCTGGTGGGTGAAGGCTCACCCAGATCCAGCTTCTCAAAAACCTTATAAGGCATAAGGTTAATGCTCGCACCCAAGTCTGCCAATGCATTACTGACAGACATGTTCCCTATCAGACAAGGGATGGTGAAACTACCTGGATCTCCCATCTTCATGGGCAGTCTATTCTGCAGAATTGAAGAGCAGTTCTCGTTTAAGAGAACATGTTAGGACAAAAAGGATTGGTGAAACCACTTTTGCAAACCTTAGTCTAATTCACTTTCTGTCAAAATACTCTAAGTATGGAACTGCTGAAGACAAAGAATCAAACTGCTGAAGAAGAGATTCAGAAGTGCTGAAGAAGAAAAGTCATCAGAAGTTCTGAAGTTCAAACCAGACACTTCTACTGAAGAACTACTGAAGACAAACTACTCATCAGTAGTTTGTCATTCATCAGTACTTGAAGAAGATCTTTTCCACCGCCTTTGTATATCAGTAGTTTAATACTTTAGTATTTCTTTTTGCTTTATGTACAAGTTCCAAGACTGCAACTTGTTTCTGAACTTGCTTTTTGGTAAGGTTCATGTATTTCTAAAGTCTATAAATAGAAGGATTCATCCTTCTGTTTTAGACATTGATTTTAATACAAGAAATCCTTCAAACACTTATTATTGTTATTTCCATTTCGTGTTTACTGAGAATCTATCAAAGTGTTTCATTCTCATTCAATACTTAGACTCTCAATAAACACTTCTCATTTATTAGTTCTTGATTCCAGGGGGAGTAATAACTCCTGTTGATAAGTGTAGCTATAAACTTATAAACATTCCGCTGTGCTATCACTCACCAAGAACTTGCTAAACACTTAAGTGTCAACTAGCAAGTTCAACTAAAAGAGCAGCTTACTGATCCAACAATTGGTATCAGAGCCCTGGTTTATCTGATCACATATCAATCTAACAAATTGAGAATCAGACACAGGCTCTTATTGATATTCAATAAAGGATTATAAGCTCACTTTTATCAACATCCATCACTTTAAGAGATATTTGACAAATCAATACTCTTTAAAATGGATCCTCATAATACTGGTTCTGCCACTAAACCTGCCATGCTTGTAAGAAATGAATATAACATATGGCAAAAGAGAATGGCACATACCTTGTCACAGACCAACACAGGTTGTTGGAGATCTGTGATACATGGTCCTCATAAACCAGTAAATATAAATCTTGAAACTAAGGAAGAGATTCCAAAAGAACCAAAAGACTATACTGATGATGATTTCCTAAAACTTGAGCTTGATGCAAAAGCTTTCTCTATGTTGGCAATGGCACTCCCAAATGAAATCTATTCTGGCCTATTACATTGTGATAGTGCCAAAGAGCTTTGGGACTGTCTAAAAGAACAGTTTGGAGGAACTGAAGAGGTGATTGCCAACACCAGAGAAATCTTGGCTCAACAGTATGAAACTTTTGCTCACATTAATGGGGAAACTTTAACTCAGCAATTTGAAAGATTTTCCTCATTAATATCTGAGCTAAAACTAAATGGTCAGACCTATACAACTGTATCTATGCTTCATAGATTTTTAAGGTCTTTACCTGATAAATAGGAAACATACTCAATAGTCTTAAGATCTTCACCAGATTTTAGCTCCCTCACTCTTACAAAACTTCATGGGAGACTACTTACTTTTGAAAGAGAAATTGATCAAAAGAAAAAGTTACAAAATTCTGGTAAAACTGCTGATGACTATCTACTTGGTAGTACAACACTATTGGGACAAGACTCACCAACTTGTTCAAATAGTTTTGGATCTTTTGACCACATTGACATAACTGCTGGGATCTCATCTGAAAGATCATTCCCAGGTTATGACAATAATGACTTTGGTCAAACTGCTGATAACATGTGTTTTATCATGGATGACTTAAATAGTTTCAGCAGTGATGACCTTGAAGAAATGGATATTTTGCACCAACTGGCCATGTTAAGTTTAAAAACAAATAAATTTTACAAAAGGTCAGGAAGGAAGTTTCCAGGACTTAACAGTTCTACAAAAATTGGTTTTGACAAATCTAAACTTAATTGTCATAAGTGTCAAAAGTTGGGACACTTTGCTAGAGAATGTAGAAGCTCTGGCTTTAACCAATCTCAGTCTGGAAACAATTTTAACCCCAATTATAACAGGAATAATGGAACACAAGGGAGTGCACATTTTGTACAGGCACAAGCTCCACAACACCAATATGTGCCACAAGTACAATATGTACAGTTGCCTGCTCAACAGATGCAGAGTCAACAATCAATCCCTCCCTTTCCAGCTGCTCAACAACCTCCACAGCAACAACAACCCTCTCAACAAAGTCTATTTACCTCAGGGTATGTTGACTGGAGCAGTCTTCCTTTTGACACCACAGAGTGCAATCCTGATGCAGACAACAAAATGTTTGACATCAACTGGGGAGAGCCTGACAATGGCAGAAAGAACTTTGCCTTAATGGCATTTGAGGGATGCTCCTCAAAATCTGCCTTGTCACAGGTATCAAAAGAATCTTTGACAAAACTATGTTCAAATTCATGCAAAGAATCTTTTGCTCTCATAAGAGAGACAAATGTGCACTTACAAGGAAAGGCTAATGATTCTGAGAGAAAACTCACTCAGATAAAATGTGATTTAGAAAGAAAACTTTCTGCAAAAACAAAAGAAGTTTCTAAATTGACTAACTCTGCTATTGAAACCCAAGCACAAATCAAAATAATGATTAATGACCTAGGAAATGTCAGACAAGAGCTTGCTGACACCAAGGTCACATGTGAAAAATGGGTGGAATCTTGTAAGGGGTACCAACTATTGCTAAACAAACAAAGTGCTTCAAATGTTAGGTTTGGCATAGGGTACAATCACACTGAAACACCAACAGATTTCTCTCCCAAAACTACTGAAGATGGGAGAAAAATTGTTTCAGGTGAAACTTCTGAAGAGGAAGAATGCACATCTTTCCATGAAAACTTTCTAAAATCACACAAAGAAAGTTCTTCAGAAGTATTGATTAAATCTGACTTTAAGTCATCAGCAGTTTCAACTACATCAGGAGTTGAGAACCTGAAAACTACTGATGACCTAAAACCAATCAAAATAGTCAGAGATTTGTCTTTGAAAGAAAAGACAAAAGAATGTGAAATTTGTGGTCTGTTCAACCACAAAACAGAATTTTGCAGATATAGAAAGGGTATTCAGTTTAATAAGAAAAATCAACAACTGGTTGTGGGGGAACAAATCAAAAATGATTATGTAAAAACCTTTTCTCCCAAGAAACAACAACCAGCAAAAACCCTTTCTCAGAAAAAGACAAAATCTCAACAAAAGTCTTTTTCTCAAAATTCTCTTTCAGTAGTTAGACCTAAATCAACAGCAGTTTCACAAACTGCTGAGATTAAAGATCTTATGGATATGGTACAACTACTGATGACCAAAGTTGATGGTGGTCCTCAAAAGGAAACCACCATTGTACTTAATGCAAAATCCATTGCCAAAAAGACATGGATTTCTAAACTTGGTCAAGAACAAACTGTAAATGTTCTCAAGAGCAAACCCAAAGCCAAACTGGCTTGGGTTCCTAAATCTAACTAATTTGCTATATTGTGCAGAGAGTTTCCAGAGGCTTAAATAGCATTTGGTATGTAGACAGTGGAGGCTCAATGCACATGACAGGATGCAGATACCTGATAAACAATTTTATCAGTCAAAGAGATGGATCTGTGTCCTTCGGGAACAATGCTAAGGGATATGTGCTAGGACATGGCAATGTCTCCTCTGGCAAAATACAGTTTGACAAGGTCAATCTGGTTGAAAACCTTGAGTACAACTTGCTAAGTGTGTCACAAATGTGTGATAAAGGATATTCTTCCTTTTTCACAAAGACAACATGCAAGATCATATCACCAGAAGGCCAGAAGTTGATAGAGAAGATCATTGAAGATCATACTTTGTTAATTGCCAAAAGATGTGGCAATGTCTATGCAGTGGACATTGAAAAAGACAAAGTACTGAACAACACTGCCTGTTTCTTCTCAAGGGCATCAACTTCAGAAACTGATCTCTGGCACAGGAGACTTGGCCATGTGAACTTTAAAACCATAAATAAAGTCACAAGAATGGGCTTGGTCAGAGGTCTACCATTAAAAGTATACCAGTGTCAAGAACACTATGTATCCTGTTTAAAGGGTAAACAGCATAAGTCCTCCTATAAGTCTATTGAAGAATCAAAAACAACTGCATGTCTTCAACTACTCCATATGGACTTATTTGGGCCTGTAAAGATCATGAGCCTTGGTAAAAAGAAGTACTACTTAGTCATCATTGATGACTACTCAAGATTTACATGGGTATTCTTCTTATTTTCCAAGGATGAGGCTGCTGAAATCATCAAGTTCTTCATTCTACAAGTAGAGAAGCAATACTCTCTACCTGTCAAAACCATTAGAAGTGATAATGGGACAGAGTTCAGGAACAAAACTCTGAATGACTTCTGTTTGTCTAAAGGGATTATTAGACAATTCAGTGTTGCCAGAACTCCTGAACAAAATGGTGTGGTAGAAAGGAAGAACAGAACTTTAATAGAAGGAGCAAGAACAATGTTAGCTGATTCTGGCCTACCTTTATACTTCTGGGCAGAAGCAGTTAACACATCATGTTATGTTCAAAATAGAGTTCTTGTTGTCAAGAGACATTCAAAGACTGCCTATGAAGTTCTTCATGGCATGAAGCCCCTTATCTCCTTTTTCAGGGCTTTTGGATGTCAATGTTTCATCTTGAACATCAAGGAATCTATTTCAAAGTTTGCTGCCAAAGTTGACTCAGGTTACTTTCTTGGTTATTCATCAACTAGAAAAGCCTACAAGGTTTTTAACTCAAAAACCAGGATAGTAGAAGAAACACTGAATGTCAAGTTCAATGAGTCAAAACACACTCTCATTCCAGCACATCCTGTTGAACTCTTTGACCTTGACAACTTTCATTTTGAACCTGAAAAGACTGTCACTTCATCCAAACCTACTTATTATGGTGATCAAAGGTTTGATGATGAGGATCCAGCACCATGGACTCCTCAAACAGTCATTAAGTCAACTTCAAAACCATCAGAAGTTTCACAAACTTCTGATTCAACAAATACTGAAGACCAAACTCAAACATCTGGTTCAGCACCTGCAACTACTGAAGACACTGAAACTGCTGAACCAGATATAATAGACCTTAGTAGTTTGTTTGAAGAACATGAGCCACCAACACCTGTCACTGGTTTACAACAACTGATCGAACACAAAGATCATCCACTTGATCAAATCATGGGTGATATTGCATCAGGTGTTCTTACAAGAAACCAGCTTTCCAACTTTTGTCTATTCTCAGCATTTATTTCACAGTTGGAACCAAAGAAGTACCAGGAAGCTCTCAAAGACAACAATTGGGTGCAGGCAATGCAAGATGAATTGCTTCAATTCAACAAGCAACAGGTTTGGGAAATCTGTCCCTTACCACCAAACAAGCAACCAATTGGCACAAGATGGGTTTTCAGGAACAAACAAGATGAAGCTGGTATTATTATAAAGAACAAGGCAAGACTGGTAGTACAAGGTTACTCTCAAGAAGAAGGCATTGACTATGATGAAACCTTTGCTCCAGTTGCAAGGCTTGAAGCCATCAGGTTATTTCTGGCCTATGCCATTTCCAACAAAATAAAAGTTTATCAAATGGATGTCAAGAGTGCATTTTTGTATGGAAAGATAAAAGAGGAAGTGTATGTTTGTCAGCCACCTGGGTTTGAGGATCCTTCTCATCCTGAGTGGGTGTACAAACTAGATAAAGCTCTTTATGGGCTCAAACAGGCTCCAAGAGCCTGGTATGATACACTTTCAACCTTTTTACTTAAAAATAACTTCACAAGAGGTGCCATTGATAAAACACTTTTTATAAAACATGTTGGAAATCATGTCTTACTTGTTCAAATATATGTTGATGATATCATTTTTGGTTCAACAAACACAAAATTGTGTGATGAATTTAAGAAACTCATGCAATCAAAATTTGAGATGAGTACAATGGGAGAACTGCAGTACTTTTTAGGACTGCAGATTAAACAACAAACAAATGGAACTTTTATACATCAATCAAAATATGTTAAAGAATTATTAAACAAATTTTCTTTACAAGACTGTAAATCATGTTCCACTCCCATGACACCAACCACACAAGTTGAACCAGATGATCAAGGAAAACATGTTGATCAAACCATGTATAGATGTATGATAGGTTCCCTTTTATATCTAACTGCTTCTAGACCAGATATAATGTTTTCAACATGTGTCTGTGCTAGATATCAATCAGCTCCTAGGGAATCACACCTTATTGCAGTCAAAAGAATTTTCAGATATCTGAAAGGAACTCCCACACTTGGAATTTGGTATCCTGCTTCAAGCAATACCAAGTTATCAGCTTTTTCAGATAGTGACTATGCAGGGTGTAAAATGTCAAGAAAATCAACATCTGGTGGTTGTCAATTCTTGGGAAACTGTCTAGTGTCCTGGCAATCAAAGAAGCAAACATCTGTTGCAACTTCAACTGCTGAAGCTGAATACATTGCAGCTGCAAGTTGTACATCACAGATACAATGGCTCCAATATCAACTTCTTGATTATGGAATCAAAGAGACCAAGACACCATTGCTTGTAGACAGCAAATCTGCCATTAGCATCATTCAAAATCCTGTTCAGTTTTCAAAGACTAAACACATTGAAATCAGGTATCATTTCATAAGAGACTGCTATGAAAAAGGCAAGATTGAAGTGAAACATGTAGCAACAGCTAATCAAATAGCTGACATTTTCACTAAACCCCTTGACACATCAACATTTCAGAAGTTAGTATCCATGCTAGGGATGCTAAATTTGTAAGTGTTTCTCTTCATTTTTTTTCTGCACAAATTTTTTATTTTTCACTTACATCTGTTTTCAAACACTTGAAAAGCTTCTGAAAAGAGAGAAACTATTGATGAACAAAACATCAGTATCGGGAAAATTTCTGAAAAGTGATTAACTTCTGATAAAATAACCTTCAGAAGTTATGAATAAAAGTATTTATAAAGAATTTCTCATCAGTTGTTCAAAACTGCTGAAGAGAAAATGGGAACTACTGATGATGACAACTCTTCATCAGCAGTTTGGTCAAAAAGGGCAAATCTGACTTTTCCCATCATCAGAAGTTTGACCTAGTCGGTTTAAAACGTCTGATAAAGAGATTTTTAACCTAGGCGGTTTAAAACTTCTAATAAAGAAGATCCAAGCGGTTAAAAACTTCTGATAAATATCCTTTTTCAACACTTATCCTTTCAAACACAAAAATTCCCTCCTTCTCTCTCAAGAAAGCTCTCAAACCCCTGAACCTGCAACACAAAATCACTGTTCGATTCATCAACACACACAAACCACATGGCTTTAGTTCTCAAACAGGGACACAATCTCAGAGCCTACTTAGAAAAACAAGAAGGCTGGTCCCAATACGATGAGATCATTGATCTCGTCGTCAAATCCCAATATTTCACCGCTCTCACCATAGACCCACCAATACATCCTGAAGCTCTAAATGAGTTCTGGGCTAATGCTGAGACAGTGATGGTGGATGATGAAGTTATCTCCCTCAACTAAACAATTAAAGGGATACAAATGGCCATAACACCGGCCATACTCTCAAACAGACTGGGGTTGAATGATGTGAATGCCCCTGAGAAGTTTGACAACTCTGCTATCCACCTAACCATGACTGAGTGTGGTTATCAAGGTAATCTCTCACAAGCTACAATCTTTAAAAAGTATTTTGAACCAAAATATAAACTTTTGTTTCATTATATTATTATGTGCTTGAGTCCTAAAACTGGGTCTTATGACCAGATGCCCTCAACCTTTCAACCAATCTTTCATTCTATTGTGAATGAAACAAATTTCAGGGCATCAAAACTTTTCTTTAATGAGTTGGTGTTACATCACAATAACACTAAGAAAAAGTTTTTGTTATATCCAAGGTTCATTATGCAGTGCATAATATCTGAACTGGGTAATGAGGTGCTTGTGGGTAAAATTGAAATTTTGAAACCCTTAACCTCACAAGCATACTCAAGGCACAACAAACAGGCTGCCTGGCCAGAAGATGACCAAGGGGAACAAGCACCAGTCCCAATGGAACCCTCATCTTCCAAACCTACTCCACCAAAGGCCAAGAAACCCAAGATAACAAAACAAAAACCCACCAAACCCAAAAGAAAAGCTGTTCAGGAGGTTGAGATGCCTGAACAACCTGTTGTGCAATCTGCACTTGTTAATGATGTGACTGAAACATCCTCTCAGTCTCATCCATCTCAAACCCCACCAAGAGCACCAATAACAATCCTTTTCAAAAGAAAAAGACTCAAGAAAAATATTCCAATTGACTCTTCTTTTGAAACTGCTGAACCCATTGCCCAAACTACTGAACCAGCACCCCAAATTTCTGAACCAGACATTGAAATAGCCAAACTTCTCTCTAGGCTAAAAGAGAAAGTCCCATCTACACATTTCAGTCCCCATCAACCACATCAAACAGGGGACATAGACTCAGACAGTGACATGGATGTGGACACTCATAGCCCTAACCAAAGAGATGAGGATGAACCAGGGTCTCTAAGCCCTAACTTAGAAACCTTTGGTACTTTTGAGGCTGCTACTACTCATTTACCACCCAGTGGTGGACCTGAGGACAGAAGTAACATAGCTAAGACCTCAACTGTGGCAACTACTGATGAAGGCTTAATGCCTGAGGTAGGAAATCCTCTGAACCAAGAACAAGAGGTACATGAGACAACTGAGTTGGGCTCAGCTCATGATGTAACTGATACAGTCCTCATTGAGGATGTAATCAGGGATTCAGATGATTCCATTAATTTGGATGATGTTTCAAAACACAAAACTACTGAATTGACGGCTATAAGTGAAGGTCCTGCACCTGGTGTCTCTAAGCTCAAGAAGCTAGTCACACCATCTCAGGTTAAAGCCCACTCAATCCATGATTCCCCTAGAGTGGCATCTTCTGTACAACAAGAAGATCAACCAAAAACACACCCCTCACTACAAATGCCTACCCAATTCCCTGGGCAAACAAGCATAGACCTGAACCAGCTATGCAGCCCAGATGGTCCCTTGTATCACATGATGAACACCCTCATCAAGAATCACATCCAAACATACACAGCTGACTTGGAGCTGTCCATGAAGAACCAATTTGGAGTGATACAAACGAAGATGAATGATCTGTCCAACAAGATTGATCACAACAGCAAACAGATTGCTCATCTTCAAGGTCATTTCTCCCAAGCTTCAACTTCCAAAGGTGATAAAGCCAAAAAGGGGGAGAAAATCAAGGTGCCTATGGATACACTTGAAGCCAGAAGAAAGGCAAGAGTGGCTATCCTAGCTAGAGATCAAAAAGATCAAGCCAGAAAAGAGAAACTGACACAACAATTTGGTGTCTCTATTCAAGAAATAGAAGATGCTGAAAAGGCTGATGAATCCCAAGGGCACAATGAAGAAACCTCTGATGGCCAAAGTTCTGATGAAGAATTAGAAAGTACTGAAGACAATCCTTCAGTAGTTGACAAACCTTCAGAAGTTGTCAACCCATCAGAAGTTAACACTTCCAAGACTCAAACTGCTGACCCTTCCAGATCAACTACTCCTATTCAACCAACCTCTGCTCCTATCAGGCCTACTACAACAGTTACCACAATGACTGTGCTAAACCCTTCTCCAATCTCTCAATCAGCAGAATTACTTGAGAAGAGTTTAGTTGCAGCCCAAAAGAAGGCCAGAGAAGATCAGATTTGGAAAACTCTGGAAGATAGGGATGACTTAGATCTAAGCCATGAAGAAAAACTTCAGGCTTATGAAGCTGAACTCCAAAGGTAGGCTAGCCTAGATGAGATTGCTGAACAAGACAAAAGACATCAACTGATGTCTTACATTATGAAGAACAGCAAAGTCAAAGCCCACACATTGAAGAGACTCTCTGTGGAAGAGCTGACAAGAAGAGCTCAACTTATTGCAGATAAACTTGCAACAAGTAAAGACACAAAGGCCAAGAGAGCTCAGATGATAGAAGAACTGGTAGCCAATGGTTATGGTTCAAAAGCCTCAGTGTCCAAGTGGAAAAAAGAAAGATTGGTGGACACATATAGAAAATACAAGGCTGCAAGGGCTGCTAATCCAGAAAAGTTTCAAACTGCTGAAGCTTCAACTTCAGTAGTTAGAACTTCTGGTGTTCAAAGAAGACCAGCTACCCAAAGAAAGAAGTCAGAGGAGAAAGTAAAGACTGATTTCAGAATGGTACTACTAGAAGGTAGTACAGTAGTACATTCTGATTTTGACATAGAAGAGAAGCCTCTGCTCACACAATTCAGGGATCCTTCCACCTTTGCATATCAAATCCAGAAGACCATCACAGACAAACTGCACACCAAGGTAGTAACTGAACATCATTTGCCAACATTTTAGATACCTAATGTGATGGAACAACAGCAGGGAAGTGAATCCCACCTGAGAGTCAATGAAGTTGAAAACATTCAACACTCAGGAGAAACCCAGGGTACACCATGGTTCCCTACACTGCAGACTTTGACAAGTCTAAAGTACCAGTCATCAGATGGTCCTTTACTGATAACAACTCAGTACTTGTGACAAGAAGAGATCAAACAAGCAGGGAATATAGGTCGATGAATGAACTGAAGAAACTATCAACCAAAGACCTGCTTACAATCCAACACTTGGAACCAAAGAAAGGGTCTCTTACTGATGATCAACTAAACCAGCTCAAGAATTCCATGTTCAAAGGAATATGGAAAATTGTGAAGGACAGAAAAGAACAATAAGGAATTAGTAAGGTTTTGGCTTCATCAATCCAGGGGGAGATTGTTAGGACAAAAAGGATTGGTGAAACCACTTTTGCAAACCTTAGTCTAATTCACTTTCTGTCAAAATACTCTAAGTATGGAACTGCTGAAGACAAAGAATCAAACTGCTGAAGAAGAGATTCAGAAGTGCTGAAGAAGAAAAGTCATCAGAAGTTCTGAAGTTCAAACCAGACACTTCTACTGAAGAACTACTGAAAACAAACTACTCATCAGTAGTTTGTCATTCATCAGTACTTGAAGAAGATCTTTTCCACCGCCTTTGTATATCAGTAGTTTAATACTTTAGTATTTCTTTTTGCTTTATGTACAAGTTCCAAGACTGCAACTTGTTGCAACTTGTTTCTGAACTTGCTTTTTGGTAAGGTTCATGTATTTGTAAAGTGTATAAATAGAAGGATTCATCCTTCTGTTTTAGACATTGATTTTAATACAAGAAATCCTTCAAACACTTATTATTGTTATTTCCATTTCGTGTTTACTGAGAATCTGTCAAAGTGTTTCATTCTCATTCAATACTTAGATTCTCAATAAACACTTCTCATTTATTAGTTCTTGATTCCAGGGGGAGTAATAACTCCTGTTGATAAGTGTAGCTATAAACTTATAAACATTCCGTTGTGCTATCACTCACCAAGAACTTGCTAAACACTTAAGTGTCAACTAGCAAGTTCAACTAAAAGAGCAGCTTACTGATCCAACAGAACACAGGACAGGTCCTCAAGTTTTTGCTTATTGGTGAGGATGTCCTTCAGGAATTTGGCATACTTAGGCATCTATGCCAAGGCCTCCACAAACGGGATGTTTATATGTAGCTGTTTGAACAGCTCGAGAAATTTCCCGTATTGCGCCTCGTCTTTCTGTTTCCTAAGTATGCCAGGGTATGGAACAGGAGGAGTGTAGTCAGTGACTGGCTTCGGCAGCTGTGCTGTACTTGCTGGGACTCGCCTAGCGTGCACCTCGTCCGAAGACTCAGTCTGGACCGTCTCAGTGATCGGTAGTGAGCCCGATGTGTCAGGTCCCGTGGTTTTACCACTCCTTGTCATGATGGCATTTACATGCCCCCTCGGATTAGGCTCAGTGTTGCCCAGGAGATTGCCCTGCTGTCTATCGGACATCATCTTCGCCATCTGGCCTACCTGGTTTTCAATGGCCTGCATGGACGCCTTTAGTCCCCTCATCTCTCCCTCATAATTGGAGAAACGCTCCTCGTGTTGCTGGTAGCGCTGCTCAGCAATTTGGTTGGAATTTTTTGTGTTGGTGAGGAGTTGAGACATCATTTCCTCCAACCTAGACATACCGCCCTGGGCGTGCTGCTGGGAACTGCCCCCGGCGCCCTGGTTCTGGTACTGGTTCGGTCTGGGTTGGTAGGATTGGCCATGAGATTGGTAAGGCTGTTGTTGTTGGGACTGCTGGGATTGGTGAGATTGGTGTGGTGCGGATGCTCTTTGCTGAAATTCGAGAGGGTTCTGGTTCGAAGTACCAGATCTCCACCCGAAGTTTGGGTGGTTCCTCCATCCCGGATTGTAAGTATTACTGTAGGGGTTATTTTGGGGTCTCGACTGATTCCCCATGTAAGCCACATCCTCGTGGCCAGTATACATAATCCCCTGAGCACACGAGCCAGGCTCGTGAGACACCCCACACTGATCACACAGAATTTGGGCCTGGGCTATGCTTTGTTGAGATCTGTCAAATCTCATACCCAGCGCCTCAATCTGTGCAGAAATGGTCGTGTAGTTATCCACGGCATGTACACCCGATCGGGCAGATGAAGACCTTGATCGGTCACTCTTTCGAGATTTTGTCTTTTGGGAGGCCTTTTCGATAATGGCCCATGCTTCATTGGGGGACTTTGTTCCGATGTCTCCCCCAGCATATACATCTAGGCGCTCCTGTGAGTCAAACTCGAGTCCTTGATAGAACATTTGCACCAGATGTCTTTTCAGATATCATGGTGCGGGACGCTCAAGAGTAGGTCTTTAAATCTCTCCCACGCGGTGTGTAATGATTCCTCGTCATCTTGACGAAACGTCATGATGCGATTCCTCAATTTCTGTGTCTTTTCAGGAGGAAAGTATTGCTGCATGAATTATTGGGACAACGCTGCCCAGGTCGTGATCGACCCTGCGGGTTGTGACAGAAGCCAAGTCCGGGCTTTGTCCCGCAATGAGAATGGGAAGAGTCTGAGACGGATAGCATCATCGGAGATGCCCGTCATCTTAAAGGTGGCTAAAACCTCTAAGAATGCAGCAATATGTCGGCCTGGATCCTCGTGCTCCAGTCCACCGAATTGCACCGAGTTTTGTATCATGTTCACGATACTTGATTTAATCTCGAAATGGTCAGCCAAAATAGCCGGCCGGAAAATACTCGGTGCGAGTCCATCTCCTCCTGGACGACCAATATCATTCAGCGGAATGTCGTCGTCCACCATGATAATGTCACTGTGGGCTTCCGACCCCTCGTCGTCAGCCAGATCGTGCCTCGCCTCGTCAATTGGGACCTCAACTATAGGAGTAGCAATTAGAATATCAGAAACAAGACGCAACTTATGAAGTCTAATCCTCTCGCTTCTCCTCAGGCGCGTTCGCTCCTCGTCAGACAGATCACCAGAAGACCCAGGGTTTGTGGACATCAACCTGCATGTACGAATGATACAGTTGCAACAGGCGAATATATGACAAACCCAGAAAGGCGATAAAAGACAGAAAAATAAATAAACGAAATAAAGAATCAATAAATTCATGCGAAAATAACGGAAAGCAAATATATTCAAGAAAATCAAATAAAAGCTAATAGAATCAATAAAATGAACAGAAATAAACAGACTAAGCCTAAAACTATACAAAGAATGAAATTAATAATTAGTCCAAGTACGAACAAATAAATCTAATTAATCAAATAACGAACAAATCAAATTCATAGACAAACCAATTAATCCAATATTCAATAAATTAAATCTATCAACATCCTAATGAACGAAAAATCAAATCAAACAATCCTATAAGCAGATAAATGAACGAATCTATATGCAACCTATAAACCAATCTAAAATTAATCCAAAATATCTACAGACAGATAAATTTATTAAAAATTCAAATAATCATATATGCAAATAAATGAATGAAATAACGAATCAAAGAAGTATAAACAAGTATTCACAAGCATGTACACCGGTAAAAAGTTGACTCAGTTCGTTCCTAAAGCTCGTCGCGTCCCCAGCAACGGCGCCAAAAACTTGACGTGTGCGAATATACACATAATTTTACAATGAAATAACACACGTTTTGCTTTAATATTTATAAAAATGGTTTAGACCTTAATATTAAAACACACACAATAGGGCAAGTGTACCCTGTCATATATGTAGTAACGTACAGATAAGAACCAGATATCGATCCATGGACGCGGGCGGAGCAATAGTACTAAAACTCTGTCCCCGATTTACCAGTAGGAAAAGATAAGTTGAGGTTGTTTATAGCTAAATTAATTCTAACACATGTAAATAACTTAACTACGACTCCAAATAGAAAATATAACTATATAAACTATAATACGCCAATCCTAGCATGTCATCTATATAAGAAATAAAGGCGTGATCAACATTCCCATTTTCCGACAGTTAGTGTCCCTTTCGGGCATCCTAACATGACAACTATACGGAAAGCTAACACGAATACACACGTTAACCACCTCAAGTCGTTTATTAGCGCGCAGCTGATATGATCTCATGAGAATCTTTAAAGATAGGTTAGTATAACCTTTTGGGAGTCCTCAACCGCACTAGTTAAGGAAAGCAATATCGAATACACAATACGACCACCTAGACTAGAATAAAATAGAGCATTTCACAACCTATTCCATTTTACTAACTTTGAACACAAATCTACTAAGATCGCCATTTTCACTAAAATAACTAACAAAGATCATTAACCGTGTCAAAGATTAGTAACAACACCATTAAGCTTTTTAAACTCTTTTACGTGCTGGTAAACATTTGTAATCATTATCCGAGTGACTTTAACCAAACCAATACCCGGTTACAGTTTCATGGTGTAAACTTTATTAACAAGTTAACTAGTTTACTACCGGACGATTAAACGGACGGTTTCTTCAACAAGTAATCCGCCTAACACATTCGATAATCATCAAAGTCATCCGAACACAACTACAAATCTATCAACAATGAAACAAGGTTGCATTATGATCATCAAGATTCAAACATGAAAAACGCCAAATTTATACAAAACTTGATTTCACACAAACGATTGTTTTAACTACTAACTAATACTAATGTTCTTGCCCGTAGGCGTACGATTAACTAAAATAACATCAAAATAGCAAACAAAATCAGATTTGGATCTAAGAAAGCTTAAAGGATCAAACCATAAGAATGCTAAAGAGATGGATTGGATGATGAAGGGTGGATCGGATGGATTCCCGAGCTTATTAAACGGCCTTCCAGCAGCTCCTTTGGTCCAGAAATCGCCTAAAATCGCCTCTCCAAAACCCAATAATCGATCAGTGGGCTGAATGGGGAATTTATAGAAGAACAGGGCCTGTGAGCGGCCGCTCGAAGCCTGTGAGCGGCCGCTCACTTTTCAGACAAGTGGACCAGTTGCTCGATTGCTGACGTAGGCCTTCTAGAATGTTTCTGGAAATATCAGGAGGAGCGACCGGCCGCTCGAAGCCTGTGAGCGGCCGCTCACAGGACCTGAGGTCCTGTTTGCGCGCCGAAAACTGCGTTTTTCCTTCAGTTATGCTTCCGGGGCATCGTTTAAGACCTGAATCTGCAAAGATACCAAAATAAGCACCAATTCCTGTGTATAAGGTCAAAACGTCTGAAAATGGGAGTTAAACGGGGACTTTTATATGTGTAAATTAACGTATATCAAACCTCCCCACACTTGAACTTTGCTTGTCCTCAAGCAAACACTTAAACAGAAAATAAACAAAATACACGCCAAGTGGCAACAAAGGCAAAATATAGCCTGTACAGATGATAATAGACAAGCCGACAAAGATATATAAACAGGTGATAAGACAACTAAAAGGCAACGACTCACTTCCGATCTACAAGCATGCAAACCCGTACACGACTCACAATGTTCACACACACTCGGTTTTATTTATGATACATACGTGTAATGTGTATGTGTAAATCGCTCCATTGCCAAGACAATGAATCGTGCAATATCATAAGCTTGTCAAAAGATCTAGTCTTCACCAACTAACGTGTGAAAAAGCACAAATCAAGAGGTCTTTTACGGGTTGTAATGTTAGGCAAAGGTAAAGGTGCGGAATGGATATTTAAAGTGACAAATCGGCTAAAACCCGCGGTTATGTCTAACTAATAGTAACTACTACAACTGTACAACACAAAGGCTAATATAGGCGATTTTTCTTGAGAAACGAGCTAACTTATAATTTCTAACTTTATATTTCTAAAAACTGCTCGAATACTGCTAAGTCACCCTATTTTAGGGTGTTCTATTTTTTCTGGATTTTTTTTACATACATATATATCTATGATGTATATACAGGACTGAAACTGATTATATAATCAACAAACGGGCTCTAAATATATAAACCCGAAAACGAACTATTTACAACACATAAACTAGTAGAACAATAACCTAAACTGAGTTTTAACACAAAAGGTTTAAAAGAAAAAGGTTACTTGGTTTAGTGGTGAAATGGTGTGGTAAATAAGAAAAAACACGGGATTAGGTTCAACATGGTTAACTAGTGGATAACATTTGGGTGATGGGAAACGGATAGAACGAAAAGAAAAGGCTAAATCAAAAGGGTATCCTAAATGCCTCAATCATATTCGTACAATCCACACGTATCTGATCTAAATAAGTATGCTAATGACAAGTTCTAAATTACACGAAACATCCGGCTCACTCGAAAGCATGTCAACGAAATGAAAATCTATTTTAAGGCTCAAATGCTTACTTAACCGGAAGGAAATGGGTGCAAGTGTACGAATCTAACACGCTCGCATCTCATCTGTTTGTCGCGCCTCGAGTTATCTTTATCAAAAATTAGTTAGGCTTGATGTTTATAAGTAAATATATACATATATGTATTTTTTAAGGGTTTTTTTTATATATATATACAAACAAGAGGACAAACAAGACCTAATCCCCTCCCCACACTTGAAACTCACATTGTCCCCAATGTGACAATAGAAAGCGTTTATGAAATAGCTAACTATTTGTGTGAAAAAGGAGAATAAAACTCCCCTGTTGTTGATAACCCGAAAAGCATGTTGATAGCCTGGAGCATCCATATCGGTGCTCGCCTGTTCCTGCACTATCAACATTCTTGACAAAAGCAAAAATACATCAAATTCATCCATTCATCATCACACTTATTCAAACCACGCAAATAATACTGAAATGGAAACTACTTAAAAGTAAATAGTACGGGTACAGAAAGAAATAAAACAAATGTTTTGGGTGCTCGCACCCGAATACAGTACCAACAAGAATAAGATAAACAAAATAGTACCAACCTACGAGCTACTCCTCAATCCTCATCATCATGGTGAGTCCCCGATGATCCCGCTGCATCACCACCTCGTCTCCGCTTGTCCCCCGGATGTCCCCTTTGTGGGGGATTCCCAAAATGGTTTGGGAAACAAGTGTGAAATTCAGAGACGAGGTAGTCGAGGGTCGCGCCCTGATGCTGTAGGGACTCGCCATGCTGGTATAAGGTGTCGCGCGTTTCTGTTCTGAACGCGCCAAATTCGTCATAGAAGTCTTGAGGGTGCTGGTAGTAATACTGCTGCTGATGAGGCAGTAGAGGCTCCTGCTGGTGTGGCTGCTGCTCATGTGGCATCTGTACTGGTGACTGCTGCTGCTGTGGTGACTGCTGCTGCTGTGGTGGTGGAAGTGGGTTCCAGATCACATTATGGTGCCCTTTTAACCGTCACGTCCCATCGTCATACTCATGTAGGATCCCCATGTGTCTGAGTGTATCCAGGTCGACATATGATCCTCCTGGAACCCGAGTAAGGGTGTTCTTTGCTGCCTTGAGGACACCCATTGATCTAGCAAGAGCAGTCACATATTCTCCACCATAAATCATACTGCCTGGTTTCCCCCCTGCTGCTGTGGTAAGAAAAGAAGCTATTAATGCAGCTAAGTTAACCCGTTGGTCACTTACCAGGGCGTATAAGAATAACAAATCTGGAGTGGGGCAGTTGGTGGAACTTTCTTTCTTTGCAGCCACCGTGCCACAGAGAACCTTTTGAAATACCCGGAGCAATGGGTCAATAATTTTGCTCGCTTTTGAGCCTTGGGGGTTGTATTGTGGAAGCCCCGTCAGTTGAGCCCAAAAAGCGTTTCGCAATTGGTTGTCGTCGGGGAAGTTATACATAGCTTCATTGAAGCTATCATCATAGATCTCTTCCTCGGTATATATTCCTAAGTGGTGACCTAGCTCTGCGACTGAGATGTCGCGCCAGATTCCACCTAGGCGAAACTGCAACCCATGTGTCCCGTTTGCTTGAAAATCCGATTCTAGATGCTTTCTTGGTCTTCTATAGGTCAAGGTGGAGAAGAATTCAATAGTTATCTCCATAAAGACCGGTTCGTTTATAGAAAGCAGGTTCTCCATTGGTTGGTCCATCCATTCCCGCAGCCTCTCCTCTTGGTTTACCTCTGCTAGAGTATCCCAACAAAGCCTACGCGGAGTGGCAATCATTTCCCTCCGCGCATATAGCTCGTCATACTTCTCTAGACACCTGCATTCTCGCGGGTTTGTTGGGTCAAATCTCAAAAAGCGGTGCACGATCTGCATCAAAATGCTTAAATATGTCAGTTGTAATCAAAAGAATAGGACCCAGACCCAAAACACATCAAACGAAAAATAAAAAAATTCATCTCAGAAGGATTGAGCGGCCGCTCACAGCAGCTTCAACGCCTTAGCATTGCGGTTTGATTCATCCTTAATCTTCTTTTATGTATAGCAGGATGCTTCAATGTTTCTACGTTTCTAGTTTTGTGCTTCTATGGGGCTTGATCCTTTTTACTACGGCTATTTTGTAGCCTTGCTTCTCAGGTTGGTTTGGGTTAGCTTGTCTTGACTTTGTAGTCTTTGTAGTTGCTAAATCTCCAGAGATGGTTGAAGGCTTAGAAGCTTCAAAATTTGTATTCATGTTTAGCTTAGGTAACATTCTTTTGATGGAGATTTTTTTTGGGCAAGCGTTTGCACTTAGTGTGAGTGAGAAGCATTGATGTTTTAGCAAGAGCTTCGACGATTGAGCAAGTTGCTTTGGATAATCTTTGTTGGTATATTTTTTGTTCATGCTAGAGCCTTAGTAGAAGACAAGTATTATTATAGGTGGTTCACCTAGTTGGGAGCTCTTAGAATAGGACTTGTTTGTTACAAGGACACTTTCACTAGTTTGATAGCTTCTTCCTTTAGTTAAGTCATTCTTTTTCTTTTTAAATTGCGAGAAGTGGTGTTCGTACCGGAGGCGGACGTACGCCTTGTTATGACCGTGGTTTTTGTTCAAGGATTGATAAGTTGTTGCATATTAGCAAGATGCTTGTATCCATTTCAGCTTTAGAGTAGAAGTCATGACATGTATAGCTTATTTGTCCTCCTATGCTTATTGTATAGCCTTCAAGCTTGTAAGCCTCAGTTTTCGTATATGAAACTTCTAAATTTCGGAGCATCAATTGTTGTATTTGAAGCTTGTAAGCTTTTAAGCATGTGGTAGTTGAAGCATTTAAGCTTTTGAGCTTCTTTTAATGTCTTTTTGAAGCTTTTAAGCTTTTAAGCTTGTTTTGTTTATTTTGAAGCTTCTGAACTATTTTTGAAACTTCTAAGTATTTGAAGCTTTTAATGACATGTTCGGAGGAGTTTATGTAAAAATCATGTCAAGTCTACCAATGTTATCATGAACATGTGATGTATTTTGACTTTTGTCATCCTTGAGGTATAAAACTTGAGTTGGTAACGAGTTTGACTTGTTGTTGAGCTTTTGTAGTCAAAAGAGGTGATACGTTGTGAAGCTTATAATCTTCCTGGCTTCCGGGGTGATAACCTTTGAAGTCCATAACCTTCTAAGCATTGGAGGTTATGGCTTATGAAGACCTGTAAGGCTTAAACCTTCTAAGCATTGGAGGTCATCGCTTATGGAGACGAGTGACGTTTAAACCTTCTAAGCTTTTGAGGTCATGGCTTATAGAGACCAGTGAGGTTTAAACCTTCTAAGCTTCTGAGGTTACAGTTTGTGAGGACCTATAAAGCTTAAAACTTCTTGTGTTTGTTAGAGTTTGTAATGACCTTTGCGGTTTATAGCCTTTTGGATGAACAATTCTAACTTTGTTCACTAATTGAAGAAAGTGGTTACCTTTGTTGACTCATTGTAGCTAAAGCGGTGTTAAAGGAGGATGTATGGGAGGTATTGATTTGTGTACACAATGATCTCTTCTTTCATTCCTTTGAAGTGGCATTGTTGGCATGGGGAGCTTTTTCTTCCTTGAGTTGTTTATCTTTTCAAGGGGAGAAAAGCATATGCTTTAGGTGGCATGCGTGTCCCATTGAGACGTTAGGTTGTTTGAACACAAGGTTAGTCTTGATAAGAGGTTCGCCTTTCCTTGAATAATGTTGACCCAATATAGTAAGCCTTTAAGCTTCTTAACTTCTGCGAAAGAAAAGTAGCTAGGTTGTTGTTTTGAGTTATCGTGTTTCTTTGCTATGGTAAGATGCTTGAAGGCATCTCAGCGTTTGAGTAAATAAGTTGACGTGTGTAACTGTTTTGTTTCTTTGATTCTTGACTTCTTTCGAATGTGGGTTTGTCCACACGAGCCACCATCCCCCAGTCAGAAGTGGTCATGACGTGGTGATGAGTGATTCTGACTGATATCAAAGTGTTGTTATACATCTTACCTCTTTATTCCTTTTTCGAAGATATGTTGCTATATAGGTTGCTGTTAGGGGAAGCCTTTTGCCCTGTTATGCTTTAACCCTCTAAGCTGATATGCTTATTTGCTTCGGGGTTACTTGCTTTATTTAAGCATGTCAACTTATTCATATCAGCCCTTGGTAAAAGGTGTTCATGGCTAGAGGCGCGTTTTACTGGTTTATTTGATTCTTTTGCTTGCGAGATATAACTTCTTGATTGAAGTTGTTGTTATTTCGGATCTATAGGTCGTTCACATAATAGAAGTTTGTTTGAAGGCTTGCGATGTTGGCGATTTAAAGATCCATAGGTTGATGTCTTGAACCATATGTTTATTTTGACATTTCCTTATGTCAGCCTTAAAATAATGTTACAATGTTTGCATGTATTTGTGGCTATTGGTTAGGAAATGTGTTTGCTTTGTTGACTTGGTCGTCAGTTTAAATGGTTCATGTGTAGCTTTTGAAGCTGTTTAGAAGTTGAAGCTGGTAATAGCAAAGCTTCACGAATGATTAATTTGAACGTTGTGAAGCTAAATTGTTGTGAAGCTTCAACACACAGTGGTCTGAAAAGCTATAGGGCTTTAATGACTCCCGTAGCCTAAAAGGTTGTAAAGCTTTTATGAGTAGCGACCTTTTAAGGTTGTAAAGTTTCGAGAATTAGTGGCCATAACTAATACAAATCTTTCATGAAAATAGCCTAAAAAGGTTAAACGCTTCATTGTATACTTAGCCAAAAGGCTATGAAGCTTTGATGAAATGTAGCTTAAAGTCTTTAGAAGGAAGGCTGTAAGGTATTAGAAACTTTTAATAGACAATGGTTTAAATGGCTTTAAAGCTTGAATAGCCTAAAGGTTATAAGGCTTTAGGGAATAGTAGCTTGGAAGGCTTTAAAGTTTCCATGGTTAGTAGTCAAAATGACTTTAAAGCTTGAGTGAGCAATAGCCTAGAAGGCTTTAGAGAACAGTAGCTTGAAAGGCTTGAAGGCTTCGATGAGCAATAACCTGAAAGGATTTAAGGCTTCGATGGTTAATAGCCTGAAAGGATTCAAGGCTTCGATGAGTAGTAATCTAAAAGGCTTGAAGGCTTTGATGAGTAGTAGCCTACAAGGCTTGAAGGCTTTGATGGTCAGTAGCCTAAAAGGCTTAAAGGCTTTGATGATCAGTAGCCTAAAAGGCTTGAAAGCTTTGATGAGTAGTAGCCTAAAAGGCTTGAAGGCTTTGTAGAACAGTAGCTTAAAAGGTTGTGGAGATTTGGTGACCAGTAGCCTTGAAGGTTAGAAAACTTCATTAGACATTGTGTTAAACGTCTATAAAGCTTCAAGGAGCAATGTATGGTATGCATAATCTGGAAACGTTAAAAAGTTTTGATGTATAGTAGATCTATGCACCTACAAAGCTGATCAGTAGCTTGAAAGCTTAAAAGGTTGTAGTAGGTCAGTAAGCTATAAAGCTGTTGCGAACAGTGAAGTATAGAGTTGCAGTGAATAATATCTTGAAAGCTTAAAAGCTTCCGTGTACAGTAGACCTGTAAGCCTAGTCTGAAAACCTGAAAGATGCTCTGTGCACAGTAAGGTTGAAGGGTTCAGACGTTTATCCATTGGGTAAAAGCAAGATGCTCTGTGCATAGTAAGGTAAAAGGGTTCCATGCTTTTATCCATTGGGTAAAAGCAAGATGCTCTGTGCCCAGTAAGGTAAAAGGGTTCAGACGTTTATCCATTGGGTAAAAGCATGTATTTTGTCCTTTTGTGCAAATATACCTTCCAGAATTGTTAGACCTAGCAAATATCACTTTTATATAAAAAAAAAGGTCTGATAAAAATATATTGGGAAAATATATTGAGAGTATATAAAAAGTCTAGTATACTTTACTATTTTTTTTTACAAAGGTATATAAAATAAATATCATATCGATTTTTGTGGATAATGCGCTGTGTGTTGCATAATTGTGTAGCACATGCGTGTAGCATGAGTTGTACTACATGTAGAATAAGTGGTACTATACACTAAAGCAACCAAAGTTTTATTTTATAAATAATAAAGAAGTTGGAAAACTTGTTTCGAAACTTGCACATTGAATTTGGTGATGTATTAATAAGCAACCGACAAATGTGATTTGTCATGTTTGCAAAATAACCGGTATATATTAAAAGAGATCGGTTAGTATATATATATATATATATATATATTAGGTTGTATCCCTATGGTAATGTTTGAAATACATTTTCTTGCAAGGTGAGATTGTATACGAAAAAATGTGTAGACTTTAATATGTCTTTGTTTGTCTAATAGCACATTGTTTAAGAGATGCTAAGATGGAGACAAAAAGGTTTTGACATATATTTGTATGAGTCTGACACAATTTAAACTTTACATGCTTAAAGTTGGCACAAATATTGAGATCTCTATGTGGTTTGTGATAAGTCTTGTCATTGACCTACTTTTATTCTTTATATATATAAAAGCTTGTACCGTGTAGAGAAAAAGTGGGCTTCATGTGACTATACAAAGATGGAGGCTTATTAAAAGTAGATCAAGTAGGCCTGTAGACTTTGACTTTGAAATAGTTATAGTTTATCTCAAAATGTGGTTTTAGCCTTTATAAAATATTATAATCAAACTATTGTAAAATGAGCCAAAAGGATTTTTTTTATATAATAAAAAATTTTAAGTACACATATGTTGGGGGATGTAACATAGAGCTTGTGTACTTAGTTCTAGAATTCAAATATGTTTATTGGTATATGAATCATATTTTGAAAACAGATCCGGTGAATGCAAATATGTGGGAGGTGTAGAAATGACATTCTTGAAAGCGTTCCCTCCAAACGTAAAAAAAATAGAAAATAGATCGACGGAGCCGAACTACAAAGAGTTTCTATTCTAAGTAGCACGGCCCCACGGTGGGCGCCAACTTGTTGCTACAACAAATATGTGTCCGGAGAGGGTCTGAACGTTCCAAGGTCGTCAAGCCTCTGACCTCGTCTGCTGCTTAAAGGGTTGGACCAGCAGCATGGAAGAACTCGTTAGAAGGGTAAAAGGGTTAAAGGGTTTCGGTTCACCAAACGCAGGTCGTGGTGTCCCTCCACGTTGTAAACGTAGATGAGAGGTTCAAGAGTTTTGATATTTTAGTTGTTATGATTCTGATTTGGGATTAACCCAAAGTTAGAATGTTATTATTATGAGTTAACTTAAGAAAAGATAAAACATAAGAGTATGATCTTGAAGAGAGGAACTCTTGATCCCAAGTTACAACTAAGGACCATCCACGTAAGCCTGATGAGGGCTGAGACCTGCGAGTAACAAAGCGTGATTCGACATGGGGTGGCTGTTGGAGCCAGCATGGTTGTGGAATCAGCATGGTTGTAGATTGTTAAGAATGCATATCAGCAGCTCGAAGGCTTCAAGGCTTCAGCCAGCTGCTGAAAGTCTTATTAGAGAGAATAACTCTAGAGAGAGTTTTAGAGAGAGAGAGAGAGAGAGTGAGAGAGGTCTTGTACTCAGACCAATCTGCCCTAGATGTGTGGTTTGCCCCTCTATTTATAGAGGGGGGATGGGTTAAACCCTAATGGGCTTCCTTGTTGGGCTTGGGCTTGACCCAATATTATATTTAGTGATTTTGGCTTCTTGGCTATTGGGCTTGGCCCAATTGAGTACCCTACATCATCAGACAACTTTGCTCTCGCCTTGACCCAAAGAATAATATATTATTAGTATTTATTTTAAGATCAATTCTCATTATTAATGACTGTTATGAAATACTTAAGAAGTAAAAGACAAGAATAAAACGGTATAAGCTGACTTAGGTATTTGATTATACACCTCCTCATTTCAATTTCTCTGGATTCGCCACAACGTCTTCCTAAAAACAGCATACATAACCAGCTTCTTTTTGGCCACCAAATCCAAGCTATGACAGTGTAAAAGCATATGGGCCACTGGAGAGAAACGTACATGCAACCAGAAGGTGATCATAGTCTCATTATCGATGCGACAAACTGGACATAGCCCATCCCCACAAACCACATCCTCAAAACCAAGGCTAAAGCCGTCAGGATTTTGTCACTAACCGCCATCCAAACAAATCAGTTTACCATAGGGACATCGATCTTACTCCAATTGAACTGATCAGGGTGCACAACCGGATTCATCCTCACTTCCACATCTGACCAGACCTGCCAACTATGAACTCTACCTTCCCATCATCACACTTCCATAGCCAAACATCCACTGATCGCAGAGTTTTTCAATATATTTATTTAATTAATTAATTAATTTATTTATTTTTGAATGACAAGTCACACTCTCTAACTTTTTTTTTATCGGCAAACAAAACTTATCTCATTGCACCAAAAACTATATACAGCGAATTGGCTAGTGAGGCACTAGACAAAACAAAACACCGCACAACACCTACATATAAGTTACATAATAACTACCGATAAATTGAAAGAGACCCATCTTTCCCAAATCAAATCACTTTGCTTTAACTGCTTCCTCACCCAAATAAACATCAACCCCTGAAGTTCCCCAAATATGGCATCAATATTAATCCGTTTTTCTGCAAAAATAACGTCATTCCTAGCCTTCCACAATATCCAGCATGCGCCAATGATCACCATTCTAAGAATAACTTTTTCCTTATTTGACGCCTCTATCATCTTATGACACAAAATATATCTAACCGTGAATGCATAAACCTGCAAAATATGACACCAAACACTAATCTTGTTCCACACGACTAAGCACACGTAACAAGAGACAAACATATGGCAGGCGTCTTCCTCTGCTTCCCCACAAAGTCTGCACATAACCGACCCATTAAGAATATTCCGCTTATTCAACCCCGTCAACGTTGGTAACCTATCTTGTTCTGCCCTCCATCGAAGATGCTCACTTTTTTTGGAACTCCTTCCACCCATTCAAATGGAAAATACCGAACACAATGAGCTGCAAGTAATTTACGACATGAAGAGATCAAAAACTCCCCATCAGTTGTAGCCTCCCACTTCCATGTATCCTTCGAATGCGAAATGTTCACAGCCGAGACTATATTTTCACACTCTAGCAAATATTAATTGTCGCTTCCATTCCCAGGCCATAGTCATCGCTGCTACTGATGCACTTTTGTTTACTTCAAGCGCAAATAATGACGGGTAGCGCTCCATCAAGATGTCCTCACTATACCATTTATCTACCCAAAATCTAATGCTCCCCCCATTACCAATAATCCCCTTAAATAAACCTTTCACGTTAATACTCACACTTGCCAATTCTTTTTCAACCTTTGTTTTCCCACTCCAAGACCTGCAATCCCAGATTTAATAGGAAGGTAAGCCCACACACTGCTACTATTATGAATAGATACAACCACTTTGGGCCATAATGCCGAATCCTCTTTCTAAAAGCGCCAGCACCACTTTAGAAGTGGACTTTCATTATGTTAGTTAAAGGTCAAAGTCAGCGTTAGTCAAAGGTCAAAGCCAGCACAATGTTAGTCAAAGTCAGCACATATATCTCGGCTACATAATGACTCTATTATCTCATTTGTAGTAAAATACAATTAGTATGTTTCCTTATTTCTGTATGTATCCTTGTACTATATATACTTATGTAAATCAATGGAATGATCATCAATTGAGAAACTCACATGGTATCAGAGCGCAGACGCTCTTTACCCTAGTTTTCTCCTCTTGCAGCCGCCTCTCAACTACGGTCGACCTGCTGGTCACGACTACGGTCGGTCCTTTTTTCTTCTTGTTTTCGGTTACCTTTCACCGCTGCCTTTCTTTTTTCCATGGAGTCTCCTGATGAGGATAATTGGGACATGGATACCGGGCAACTTCTCATGTCACTCTTGACAAAGGTAACCTCTCTACTTTATCCTTGTATAGTCACATAAAGTCAATATTAGTGGGTAATGGCAATCGCCTTCCGGTCCTTGGATCCGGTAACAACACCCTCCACACCCCAATAAAACCTTTCATCTTAAAAATGTTCTCTACAATCCCAACTTCATCAAAAACTTAATTTCAGTTTGTCAATTTACCACTGATAATAATGTTTCTGTTATGTTTGTCCCGTTCGGTTTTTTTGTGAAGGATTACACGGATGGCATGCCCTTGAGTCGTCACAATAGCTCTAGCGGCCTCTACACCTTTACAAAGAACTCTCTTGCAACCACACTCGTGTCTTTGTCCACTCCTCAGTCTTGGCATGAACGCCTCGGTCATCCAGGCCGTCATATCATGGATTTTCTTAGTTCGAATAATTTTTTGAATTGTAATAAACTGCATTCTACATATGTTTGCCATGCGTGTCAATTAGCTAAACATACCAGACTCCCCATTGATGATTCTATTAATCATACTTCTATGCCATTTTCCATTGTGCATTGTGACTTATGGACCTCACCCATTCTGAGCCACTCGGGATATAAATATTATATGGTGCTTGTTGATGATTTCACACAGTATACTTGGGTCTATCCATTAAAATGTAAGTCTGAAACTTTTACAAAATTCACCGCCTTTCATGCTTTTGTTCAAACCCAATTTAAACTAAAAATTCAACAATTTCAATGTGACATGGGTGGGGAAGTTAACAACCATAATTTTCAAGAATTTACAAACCAACACGGTATGCAATTCAGATTCTCTTGTCCCCACACCTCCTAGCGAAAAGGGAAGTCCGAGCGCATGATTCGTCGTTTAAACGACATCATGTTATCTCTCATTGTCCATGCGTCCATGCCTTCCAAATTCTGGGTAGAGGCTATCCACACAGCTTGCTACCTACAAAACATCTTGCCATCCAAAACTCTTCAAAACTAATAGAGAATACCATTATTATGGTTGACTTTGTATTTAATATTGTAATTATTGTAATTAACTTGTTGCCAAAGATAGGCCCTTGATGTAATTATAAATTAATGAAGAATGAGAAGAGATGGCAAGCATTGAACCACAATATTCTTTCATGGTATCATTGTAAACCTATCCCCACCCCACCTATCTTCCGCCGCCGCCGCTGACTTCTTCTGGTTAGCCATCTTCGGCTATCTCCTCCTTCCCTCTCACATTCCCTTCCTCATCCTCATGGACCCTGCATCACCCAAAAACTCCTCCTCGGTCCCAGCCCCTAACCCGCCGCCTCCTTCCACCGCTGAAACCAAACTTCACCCCGCCATTACTGTCTCCTCCATCAAAAACTTCATCCCTATCATCCTAGAAAGTGAAACCGGTCCCTACCCCCTATGGTGCGAACTCTTTCGTATCCATTGTAGAGCCTTTCAAGTCCTTGATCACCTATCTCCTCCTAATACCACCACCGAAAACCCTAACCCAAATCTTTGGGATCGCCTAGACGCCATTGTTTTACAATGGATCTACGGCACCATCTCAAAAGATCTCCTCAAAACCATTTACTGTCCAGGCAGCACCGCCTTTGATGCGTGGACCACCTTGGAAGGTTTCTTCCATGAAAACAAAAACTCCCGTGCCATACAACTCATGCAAAAGTTTGCCACCACCCGCCTTGAGAATTTTTTGAACATGTCGGAATATTGTCAAGCCATGAAAACCCTAGCCGATCAACTCTCCAATGTCGGGGCTCCTCTTGATAACAAACGCCTCGTTCTTCATCTTCTTGCGGGTCTCACAGACTCGTACGAAGGTATTTCTACTATCCTCCAACAAAAGGAACCACTCCCTTCCTTTTATGAGGCTCGCTCTCAACTTTGCCGGTTGAAAACGAAAAAGCCGAACGTTCTTTATACGCCTCTCAAAAAGCTTCTCACGCCTTGACCGCCACTGCTGCCAAACCGCCACCCTCTCAAACCGCCACACAACCACCTGCCCCTGACCCCTCATCCTACACCCACCGCGGACGCGGTCGGTCTAGGGCACGCGGCCGCGGCCGCTCACCTTGGCCACGCGGACGTGGGACCACACCTTATGGTCAATGGACCTCTCCCATAACCTACACATGGACCATACCCAATCCTTCCTGGTCACCTTCCCAATCACCCTCACCTTAGCCGTAGTGGTCACCATCATTACCCCCATGCCCTTATCCTACAACCTCTCAGTCGCAGGCTCCCACCCAAGGTCAAGGTATTCTAGGTGCACGTCCGGCTCAAGCAAACCATGCTCAATACTCTCCCACGGACATACAGCAAGCCTTGTACACCATGTCCCTCAATCCACCAGGTTACTCATAGGGTGTTATGGACACGGGCGCAACCATTAGCATAGATCCTAATTCAGGTAACTTCCGTACTATTTTTAATACTAGCATGAATGAAAATATTATTGTTGGTGATGGCACGCGCATTCCAGTCCTAGGAAATGGCCCACAAACCTTTAAACCACCCCTCCCACCCTTTATCTTAAACCGTGTCCTTTATGCCCCTAAACTTATTTAAAAACTTATTTTCGTGCGACAATTCACCAGAGATAACTGTGTTTCTGTCGAATTTAACCCATTTGGTTTTCTTGTGAAGGACTACAGGACCCAGGTGCCTATAATCCGGTGCAACAGCAGCGGTGATCTTTACACCTTCAACAAAGACCTCCACTGCTTCTCCACATCTGTCACTGTTTCTCAGTCCTCCAACACTGGCACCAAAGACTTGGCCATCCAGGCCCTGCTTTATTACAAACTTTAAAGAATTCTAGTTCTATTTTTTTTTCCGTCTTTGAATAAATCTTTGTGTGAACCATGTGTGTTTGGGAAAATTGTCAGACTTCCATTTTTTGCATCTAATAATACCACTTTGCATCCTTTTGATATTGTGCATAGCGATTTATGGACCTCCCATGTCCTTAGCACGGGAGGCCACCGCTAGAGATGGTCAAAAAAACCGGTTTTTCAACCCGGCCCGGAAAAAAAACCAGTAAACCGGTTTCACAAAAACCGGTTTTTTTTAAAACCGGTCCCAACCCGACCCCAAAGCCCGGTTTTGTATAGGTTTTGGTTTCTGGATCCTAGACTGGTTTGAAAACCGGTTTGAATGGAAAACCGGTTTGGAACCCGGTTTGAATGCCCACCCGGTTTGAAAACCGGTTTTTGTAAAACCCAAAAAAAAAACCGGTTTGAAAACCGGTTTTTGAACGTTATCAAACGGCTATATAGCCGTTGGGAGCCAAAAACTAGCCGTTTTTTTTTGTTTTTTTTGGGGATTTTTGACCCACAATCATACTATAAATACCCCTTAATGTTTAGGAGCAAACAGCAGCTTCCAAACCGGTTTTTTTTACCGGTTTTTTTACCGGTTTTTTTACCGGTTTTTTTCCACAAACCGGTTTCCAACCCGGTTCCAACCGGTTTGGATAGTTGGTCCTCTCTGAGTCTGAAAACCGGACCGGTTTTTAAACCGGTTTTAAAAAAAACCGATTTTTTGACGCCTCTACAACGGAACCGGTTTACAAACCGGACCGGTTTTTAAAAAAAAAACCGGTTTGTACATGACTAGCCACCGCTACTATTTATTATTTTTGGATGACTTTACAAATTTTCTATGGACTTTTCCTATTTCTAATAAGTCCCAAGTTTACACCATATTTGAGCATTTTGCCAACCTTGTCCAAACCCAATTTAACATATTAAAACCTTTCAATGCGATAACGGTAAGGAATACGTCAACTCATCATTTAAAAACTTCTTTAATAAAAATGGCATCCTCTACCGTCTATCTTGCCCATACACCTCCTCCCAAAATGGCAAAGCCGAGCGCAAAATTCGCTCAATTAATAACATGGCCCGAATCCTCCTCTCCCAATCTCACCTTCCCCTAAACTTCTGGCCACACACCCTTGAAACAACCACCTACCTCCTTAATATCATCCCATCCAAAACCCACAACTACCAAACAGCAACTCACCTCTTATACAAACAACAACCAACCTATGACCACCTTCGGGTCTTTGGTTGCTTATGTTACCCTCTCATACCCTCCACCTCAATCAACAAACTCAAACACCGTTCGTACCCTTGTGTTTTTCTTGGGTACCCCACCTCACAACGTGGTTGAAAATGCTTCGACATTAAAACCAAAAACATCACCATCTCTCGTCACGTTCTGTTTGACGAGACAGCCTTCCCCTTTCAACACCTACACCGCATCTCCCCCGACACCGATTATGATTTCCTCACCAACCCTCTTCCACCTCACATGTGGAACCACATCTCCCCTCACCCGACTCCTAACCCTTCGCCTACATCTAACACTCCTGCTCCCAATCACCACCCGACCCAAACCACCTCTCCGGCTCAACGATCTCACTCCACACCCGGCCCAACTCCCATTCCAGCCCACACCCACACCCACACTCCCACTACAACAACTCCCGCACTCCCCCTCGCAGCCCACTCCCTCACCTTCCAACTCACCGCCCAGCCCAAACCAGCCCAGCCAAAGTCTGCCTCCCCCCTCCGAGCCCATAACACAACCCGCCCAAGCCCGCAATCGTATACAAACCCGATCCATGTCAGGAATCTTTATGCCAAAACATCCCCTCAATCTTCACACCACTACCTTAATTCCCATCCCGAAAAACCCGACCCTGGCCTTGTCCTCACCGGAATGGCGCAATGCTATGACTAACGAGTTTTATTCTCTTATTAAGAATAATACATGGGAGTTAGTGCCAAAACAACCCGGCATGAATATCATTAGGAGCATGTGGCTCTTCAAGCATAAATTCAAATCCGATGGGACCCTCGAAAGATACAAAGCCCGGCTTGTCTGTGATGGTCAGTCTCAACAAGTGGGAATAGACTATGGTGAAACTTTTAGTCCGGTCATCAAACCGGCCACTATACGGACTGTTCAATCTATTGCTTTATCTAACTCTTGGCAGGTTCACCAACTTGATGTCGCAAATGCCTTTCTTCACGGCAACTTGGTAGAAACTGTTTATATGCATCAACCAATGAGATTTAGAAACCAACAATTTCCGGAACATGTCTGCCGCTTAAAGAAATCTCTATATGGCCTGAAGCAAGCTCCCCGTGCCTGGTATCAATGGTTTACAGACTATGTTATATCCTTGGGTTTTACTCACAGCGGTTGCGATGCCTCCTTATTTATTCTCAACCGCCAAGGTCACACCGCCTTTCTCCTACTCTATGTTGATGACATCATCCTCGTCACCTCTTCCGCCTCTCTTCGCGAGGAACTCATGGGTTACTTGTCCAAGGAATTTTCCATGAAAGACCTCGGCCCATTAAGTTTCTTTCTTGGCATCTCTGTCACCCGTCAGCACGACACCATGTTTCTATCCCAGCAAACGTACGCCGCAGACATAGTAGAGCGTGCATGGATGTCCTCATGTAAACCGGTTGCTACACCCGTTGACACTAACTCAAAGCTCAGCTCTCAATCTGGGGTCGATTTTGACAATCCCACTCTCTATCGGAGCCTAGCAGGGGCTCTACAGTATCTCACATTTACTCGGCCTGATATCAGCTATGCCGTACAGCAAGTGTGCATGCACATGCACGCTCCTAAGACAGGTCACTGGGATGCTCTAAAACGCATCATCAGATACATTCAGGGCACTCTTTATTTCGGCCTTACACTATCCCCACACAGAGACCCCCAGCTCATAGCCTACACAGATGCTGACTGGGCCGGCTGCCCAGATACACGACACTCTACCGGCGGATATTGTGTTTATTTCGGTGATAACCTTCTCTCCTGGTCCTCCAAACGCCAACCCATGATCTCTCGCTCCAGTGCTGAGGTAGAATATCGTGGGGTCGCCATTGTAGTTGCTGAAATCTGTTGGCTTCGTAATCTTCTTCACGAGCTTCATCGCCCGCCAACAAAAGCTACTCTGGTGTATTGTGATAACGTGAGTACCATATACTTGATCGGGAATCCTGTCCAACATTAGCGCACGAAGCACATTGAGCTAGACATTCACTTCGTCCACGAACAAGTGCAGTGTGGACAAGTTCGAGTCTTACATGTTCCGTCTCGATATCAAGTTGCCGACATCTTTACAAAGGGACTTCCTCGGGTTTTATTTGAAGACTTTCGCTCTAGTCTCAGCCTCTGATCACCTCCGGCTTCGACTGCGGGGGTGTAATAGAGAATACCATTATTATGGTTGACTTTGTATTTAATATTGTAATTATTGTAATTAACTTGTTGCCAACGATAGGCCCTTGATGTAATTATAAATTAATGAGGAATGAGAAGAGATGGCAAGCATTGAACCACAATATTCTTTCAAAAACCACACTCCTTGCACCATACTTTATCATGGTTTCCCATCTTATGAACACTTACGCGTCTTCGGTTGCGTATGTTACCCAAATGAGTCGGCCACACGTCCCCACAAACTCCATACACACTCCTCTAAGTATGTGTTTCTTGGTTATCCTGCTAATTACCGCGGATACCGGTGTCTCAATCTTTCATCCGAGAAGATTATCTTTTCTCATCACGTTACCTTTGATGAAACTTGTTTCCCTCTTTCCACCTCCACCGAACCCAAACCTGACTTTCCACCCACTGATGACACACCACCCTTTTTCCAGTTTGCTCACCTAAATCAGCCCAACAACACTCATTCACCCACTACCTCACCTGGCCCATCTAGCCCACACAACCCCTCGGCTCAAGGACCAAACAGCCAACCTCCCCGGGCTTCGGCCCACTTCCTAACCCACCACATCAACCTCCCTATCCACCCACTCCTCCTTTGGATTTCGGGCAATCTCACCCCACTCCTGGCTCACCTAATTCTCCACCACCTTCCGCACCTCAACAGTCTCCTCCTACATCATCCGTCACTCACTCCACTCACCCTATGACAACTCGTGCACGGGCTGGTATTTCCAAGCCCCGTGTCCCACTTAACCTTTCTATTGTCACCTCCACCAGTGTGTCCCCTCTTCCAAAATCCCACCTTGCTGCCTTATAGGATCCTAACCGGAACGATGCCGTGAACACTAAATATAAAGCTTTATTGGATAATCATACGTGGGATTTAGTACCGAGGCCAGTGACACCCCTATTATTCGGTGTATGTGGTTATTTAAGCACAAGTTTCATGCTAATGGTGAGTTAGAACGCTACAAAGTCCGGCTTGTTCTCAATGGCAAAAGCCAAACCTTCAGTGTGGATTGTGATGAAACATTCAGTCCCATGGTGAAACCCACAACTATCCGAACAGTGTTAAGCATTGCTTTGTCCCGTTCTTGGCCAAGTCACCAGCCTGATGTCAAAAACGCTTTTCTTAATAGAAACTTAAAGGAAACAGTTTATATGCACAAACCTCCCAGTTTTTCAAACAAAGATCACCCAGGTTTTGTTTGCAGGTTAAGTAAGTCACTTTATGGTCTGAAGCAAGCTCCCCATGCGTGGTACCAACGGTTTGCTTCTTTCATACTCCGATGTGGGTTCAAAAGTAGCATTTGTGATACGTCGCTCTTCGTCTGCAATTCAGGAGGTCAAACGGCGTACCTTCTCCTTTACGTGGATGACATTATTTTAACTGCATCCACGACTACTCTGCTTCACCATTTTATCAAAGTTCTGAAATCCGAATTTGCCATGACAGACCTGGGTTCACTTCATCATTTATTTGGACTCAAAGTTGAACAAAAGAACGGGGGCCTGTTTCTGTCTCAGTCCACCTATGCCAGCGATATTTTGTCACATGCTAAGATGACAAATTGCAAACCTTGTACAACCCCTATTGATATTGGCTCCAAGCTTAGTGCTTCTAGTGACTCTCCGGCTGTTGACGACACTTTATACCGCAGCCTTGCAGGTGCATTACAATACCTCATAATCACACGCCCTGATATTGCATATGCTATTAAGCAGAATTGTCTTTTTATGCATGACCCTCGGGACACCCATTTTCAGTTCCTTAAACGGGTTTTGCGATATGTTCGCGACAATATTGATTTTGGTCTTCAGTTCATGCCCTCAAAGTCTACTTCTCTTAGGGCCTATTCTGATGCTGACTGGGGCGGGTGCCCTGACTCTAGGCGCTCAACATCTGGCTTCTGCATATTCTTGGGTGACAACCTTATCTCTTGGAGTTCCAAGCGTCAACCCACCATTGCCCGTTCTAGCGCCGAAATAGAATATCGAGGTGTAGCCAACGTCGCTGCTGAGACTAGCTGGATTCGTAACCTCCTATTGGAACTCGGACTACATGTTAGACAAGCTACCATTGTCTGCTGTGATAATATTTTGGCTATTTATCTTTCTCAAAATCTTGTCCAACATCAACGTACTAAACATGTGGAACTGGACATTCACTTTGTTCGTGAGAAAGTTAATATTGGACAGATTCGCGTTCTTCATGTCCCAGCAGATTATCAATATACCGACATTTGTACCAAGGGTTTGTCAAAACAGTCATTTACCCGATTTATGACACAAAATATCTCTAACCGTGAATGCATAAACCTGCAAAATATGACACCAAACACTAATCTTGTTCCACACGACTAAGCACACGTAACAAGAGACAAACATATGGCAGGCGTCTTCCTCTGCTTCCCCACAAAGTCTGCACATAACCGACCCATTAAGAATATTCCGCTTATTCAACCCCGTCAACGTTGGTAACCTATCTTGTTCTACCCTCCATCGAAGATGCTAACTTTTTTTGGAACTCCTTCCACCCATTCAAATGGAAAATACGGAACACAACGAGCTGCAAGTAATTTACGACATGAAGAGATCAAAAACTCCCCATCAGTTGTAGCCTCCCACTTCCATGTATCCTTCGAATGCGAAATGTTCACAGCCGAAACTATATTTTCACACTCTAGCAAATATTAATTGTCGCTTCCATTCCCAGGCCATAGTCATCGCTGCTACTAATGCACTTTTGTTTACTTCAAGCTCCATCAAGATGTCCTCACTATACCATTTATCTACCCAAAATCTAATGCTCTCCCCATTACCAATAATCCCCTTAAATAAACCTTTCACGTTAATACTCACACTTGCCAATTATTTTTCAACCTTTGTTTTCCCACTCCAAGACGTGCAATCCCAGATTTAATAGGAAGGTAAGCCCACGCACTGCTACTATTATGAATAGATACAACCACTTTGGGCCATAATGCCGAATCCTCTTTCTAAAAGCGCCAACACCACTTTAGAAGTGGACTTTCATTATGTTAGTTAAAGGTCAAAGTCAGCGTTAGTCAAAGGTCAAAGCCAGCACAATGTTAGTCAAAGTCAGCACATATATCTCGGCTACATTACTGACTCTATTATCTCATTTGTAGTAAAATACAATTAGTATGTTTCCTTATTTCTGTATGTATCCTTGTGCTATATATACTTATGTAAATCAATGGAATGATCATCAATTGAGAAACTCACACATTCATCGCTCTTAAAGACTCCAACCTAAGCCCACCTTTATCAATCGGACCAACCACCCTATACCAACACACCCAATTTGTCCTGGACCTATCTTCATCACCACTCCAATAAAACCGTCTTCTAAGAGCTTCTAACACATTGATAACTCCCTTAGGCGCTTTAAAAATAGAAAAATAATATAAAGGTAAACTATCTAAGACCTCCTTCAACAAAACCAATCTTCCCTCGATCGATAATGTTTTCGCTTTCCATTTGGACAACCTAGCTTTAAAACATTGAATAACTCCATCCCAATTCCGAATCCGATTCATATTTGCGCCCACCGTAACCCCTAAATATTTAAATGGCAAACTCCCAACTTTACATCTAATTGAGTTTGCAGCTTCTTCCACACTTTGAGGCGCAACCCCAATGCCAACCAAACTCTACTTGTTAAAATTTATTTTCAACCCCGAAATAAAATAAAAACATCCCATTAGTCGACTAATATTCTGAATATTACCCTGACCCCATTCACCCAAAAAAACCACATCATCAACATACACAAGATGTTCTAGAACTGGCCCATTATTAGGAAGCCGAATACCACTAATAAAACCGAGATCCTTAGCATTGGAAACAAACCCGTCAACGTTTCTATGGCTATAATAAACAAAAACGGTGAAAGAGGATCCCCTTGACTAACTCCTCGAAAGCATTGAAACTCTCTAGTCGGCGACCCATTTATAAGCACTGAAGCTTTGGCTGAAAATAATATCCCTCTCACCCATAGGCGCCATACATCCGGAAAGCCCATTTGCTGAAGAACTCTATCTATAAACTCCCAGCTAATCGAGTCATAGGCTTTCTCAATATCCACTTTAAAAAAACGCCCCCTTCACCTGCATAACCCACGCAATTATTTCATTCAACATAAGAGGACAATCTAAAATGTTTCTATTAGCCATGAAACCTGATTCGAACTCTGATACTACCGAACCCACCACTTTTTTAATTCTAACCGCCAACACCTTAGATATTATGTTTGATATAGTTCCAATCAAACTAAACAGCTGATAGTCATTAAATGTAAGCGGATTCTTTACTTTGGGATAAGAGCAATGAAAGAAGACCCTCACCCATGATTAATAACTCAATTATTGAAGAAATACTCCATCATATTCATTACATCCACCTTTAGAAGCTCCCAAAAATGTCTGATAAAGCCAAAATTAAACCCATCCAGACCCGGCGCTTTATCTCTACCACACTCCCAAATAGCCTCCTTTACTTCTTCAATAGAAAACGACACCACCAAAGTTGCCGATTTAGCGGTACTCAACTGATTCAGATTTGGGCAAGCAAATAACTGACGGTTTTGAAAAGGTTCCCTAAACTTGAAAGAAATTTTTTTTTGCGCTTCATATTTCAACTTATCCGGATCCGAAACCCATTCCCCATTTATTTGAACCCCATAAAGCCTATTACTTACAAAGCTTTGATTTATCATACCATGAAAAAAAGACGTATTCTCATCGCCTTCAACTGCCCACTTTATTCGCGCTTTCTATTTCAAGTGCAATGTCAGCATTAAGATCATCCAATTCCTTTTTATATTGCACTCACTCTCCAATTACTTCAGCCGATGCCAAACCATCCTCCAACCAAGCATCCCGCTCTTGCACTTTAACTTGAAGATCGTTTTTAATCACATTCATATTCTACGCTTCTTGAAGTTACCACACCTTTATTTTCTACTTAATTCTTTTCAACTTATATGCTAGTATCACATCACGAGTGCCGCTAGACCCACCCGAGTTAACCACACTTGCTACAAGATCATGTAATCCCGGCTTGCCAATATAAGAATTATAGAACCGGAACGGGGACGAGCCAAAATTCTGCACTACTGTGGAAAGCATCTGCGGACTATGATCATACGCTACCCTTGGAAATGCCGTAAGAGAAACAGTAGGCCACCGATTCCAAAAGCCTCTACACACAAGAACTCTATCGATTTTACTAAACTTATCCCCAACTCCCGAATCTCTAGTGAATTTCCTACCACCCATCGGATACCCCACAAGCTCATTACCATCAATAAACAAATTGAAAGCCTCTACACAAGAAGGAACAAAATCAGTATTCAACCTTTCTTCAACTGTTCTGACCACATTAGAGTTGCCTAAAAACACCCATATCCCCACTTTCGATGCCATAACATGTGATAGTAATATGCACAATGCCCTCTTAGCTATAACACCTTGAGGTGCATACACATTTACATTATTTATGACCTCCCCACTCTGAATTAAAGTCCCCGAAATCAACAAAAAATTTCGATTTCTAGCCACATCTGATTTCCTGAACAAGTTTGGATCCCAACAACATAACAAACCCCCATGACTTCTGAATTAACCCAATAAAAGTCTACCAACCTTTTACCCCATAATTTATGAATACGAAAAGAAGACCCATCCATCAACATAGCCTCTTGTAAAGCAACAAAACCCGCTTTCTACTGTCTAATCACCTCATTAACTGATAAAAGTTTCCCATCAACCCCCAATCCCCTAACATTATATGACAAAATTCAAGACGCGGTCATCTTCATCCCGAATGGATGTTTCTGAATCTGCTTCAAGGCCTTCCATCACAATACCTACAGCCTCCCCTAATCCGACAGTAAAAGTCTTTTTATACCTCCCGTTTTACCTTTCTCTAAACCATGGATATTGTGCCTTCTCATCACCAACAATTTTTAAAACAATCGTTTCGACATATGAAACCGGTAAGCAATGTTTTAAAAACCGGTAAATACCGGCCGGTTATACCGTATTACCGTTTTCATATGGAAATCCCGTACAAAACACTCCGGTAAAATGGGAAACAGTATCGATTTTATACCGCTAGTAAAATTCAGTATACCGATTTGAACCGCTATACCAGTACTGGCATAGGTTAGTTTTTTTGGTTATTTTTAGATTATTATTTTTATATTAAGGAACAACTTTTAAAAAATTAAAAACTTTAGATTATCTTTGGATTATTTTTTAATTATTGATTAACTTTTTAATAATATTTTAGTATGTAATTATGAAATTTATAGCTACCTAATCAACCCGGTTGAACCGCCCGATACAACGCGGTTCAATTGTTTAAACCATTTATTTAGCCAAATTCAGTATAACTAAAAACCGCTTTTTAAATCATTGCCGGTAACAAAAATGTTCGGCATTGTAATTTGGTTCATCAACAAAATAATCATTCATACGAGTTTCGTTACCTTTTACGCAATCACGTATGACGATTTTTAGGAATGCGTGACGATGTTTAAGTGTCTTCCACTTCGGCTTGCATGATGATGTCTTTTCAAAAGGTTATGCTACTTTGTTTGTAAAACTATCATCTTCGGATGGTAGGAAGAATATCCCGAGATAATCGTTCAAAAAGTTTATAAAAATCCATAATGGTGAAGGTTTGACATTCTAATATCAGATATTTATTACTATTTCTCTAGTTAACACAAACAAAGAAACGAGCAATGAAATTTGACTGAGTTTTACATCTTCACAACAACAAATGCTATCACTAGTATGAGCGATTGCATAAATTTTTATTTTAAGGATTTTGATCTCTATATCTACTTAGTTTGGTTCGACACTTGCTAATCACTATTGTCTCGTTTCAGAAATTTGGTCTCGATTACAGATTGTACCCTTCAATTGATGTTTGGTGTAATTCTGCTTCCAGGTACTCATTGGGAAGCTTATTCTGATCTGGTAGGATTAAAAGTTACAATCAATGAAATTTATAGCAAAACAAAACCAATATTTCAGACTTAATTAGAGAAGAAATTAATAAAACATTTGTAAAACACAAATGATCTATCTTGCCTGGTATATTTGAGTCCACCACCGAATGATTTGAATCCTGACTATTTGTCTTTGCTTGCCTTCTTCTCATGGGCTTACGGCTGTTAAATTTAAGATTAAACTACATAAAAAATGCATTTATTTTTACTCAAAGGAAAAACTTAAAACAATATGATAAGGCTTAATGTTTTAGAGAGAGAATCTAGAGAGAGAGAGAATTATCCCAAACAATAAGCTACCCAAAGGCGGGAGCTTCAACTGCCATATAACAACCTTTCAAACTAGTTACAGACTTGACACATTCAGTCCCTGTATTATTATCTATTACAATCTTAACCCTCTAACTTGTAACTACCCATTAACTAACATATCAATACCCCCCCCCCCCATATGAAAAATTCCTTGTCCACAAGGAAGTACAAAAATCAAAAGTACAATCAAACTCAATCAATGGAAAAATCTGGAAATCTCAGCAAGAAATCATGCTTTACTTCCCAAGTGGCATCAATCAATGACTGACCCATCCACTGCACTAGCACCTGAGAAACTGCCTTATTACCCTTTCTTATGACACGTTGATCCAACACCTTAGCAGGTTGTAACGAGAATCTGGGAACTTGTGGAATAGGAGTAACATGAGTAGGAGGACCATTTGCAGCCTTTAAAAGAGAGACATGAAATACAGGATGAAGCTGTGAATCAGGTGGCAAATCCAACTTATAAGCCACTTCTCCAATCTTACCAATTATCAGATAAGGTCCATAGAACTTTGGAGAAAACTTATTATACTGAGCACCCCTTAGTGTTGACTGTATATAAGGCCTTAGTTTCAAATAAACCCAAGATCCCTCCTGATACTGTCTATCACTTCTCTTTTTATTTGCCTGCTGCCTAAGCCTGTTCTGAGCAATCACTAAGGTTTCCCTTAAAATGCTGATAGCTTCTTCTCTTGAACACATTTCTTCATCCAAAGCAGCTACCTTAGTGTCTCTATGAACATAGGGAACATGAATTGGTGGTGGAATGCCATAAAGTGCTTGAAAAGGAGTGGTTTTGATTGAAGTGTGGTAATTTGTATTGTACCACCATTCAGCAAGAGACAACCAGTTGGCCCAAGAATCAGCATAATGCAATATCATACATCTCAAATAGGTCTCCAAACACCTGTTAACCACTTCTGTTTGGCCATCAGTCTGTGGGTGGTATGAGGTAGACATATTAACAGATATTCCTTGAATTCTGGTAAACTCTTGCAGAAGCTGCTGAGAAAAATTGAGTCTCTATCAGAGACTATAGATGTGGGCCACCCATGCAACTTATAAACATTGTCTACAAACATCCTGGCTACAGAACTTGCTGATATAGGGTGAGTCATGGCCATGAAATGTGCATACTTTGTAAGTCTATCAACAACTACAAATATGACATTTTTACCCCTTGATTTGGGAAGACCTCTAATGAAATCCATGCTTATATCAAAGAAAATGCAAGTAGGGATAGGAAGTGGCTGAATTAAACCAGGGGAAGCTATTGTCTCATATTTAGATTGTTGGCACACATTACAGTTTCTGACCCATTCCCTCACCGCCTTGGACTGACCCTTCCAATAGAAAAACCCTTTAAGCCTTTGAAGAGTAGCATGGTACCCTGAATGACCACCAACTGTTGAACCATGACAATGGTCTATCAAATCTTTTCTGAGTTGTACATCATTCCCAATTACTAGCTTGCCCTTTCTTTTCAACAAATCTTGTTCCCAGCTGTAATGAATCACTTGTTCCCCCATTCAGTAAATTTCCCAAAATACCCTTAACAGAATCATCACTTTCCCAAGACTGTTTAATTCTTGCTATCATTAAGGGTTCAAAAGTAGAAATAGACAAGGTAAATAAAGATGAACCTTGCATTCTAGAAAGGGCATCTGCAGCTACATTGTAACACCTTTCTTATATTGGATCTCATAGTCATAATGCATCAACTTAACCATCCAAGAATGCTGAAGAGGGGTGGTAATTTTCTGATCAATCAGGTATTTGAGGCTTTTCTGGTCAGTTTTAATGATAAAATGATTGGCAATGAGGTAGTAATGCCATTGTTTCACTGCAAACAATATGGCCAGTAGCTCTTTATCATACACAGACATAACTTGTTGTCTAGGAGACAAGGCTTTGCTGATAAAGGCCAAAGGGTGTTGGTTTTGCATTAAAACAGCACCAATGCCCATTGAAGAGGCATCAGTCTCAACAACAAATGTTTGTTGAAGATCAGGGAGAGCTAACACTGGAGCAGTGCTTAGAGCATTCTTAAGCTGCTGAAAGGACATCTGAGCAGGTTCAGACCATTTGAATGCATCCTTCTTTAACATATCAGTCAATGGTTTAGCTATCACCCCATAGGATCTGATAAATCTTCTATAATACCCTGCTAGACCTAAGAAACCCCTCAACTGCTTAACATTTGTTGGAATAGGCCACTGAGAGACTGCTTCTATCTTTGATGGATCAATAGACACCCCAGCAGCTGTTATAACATGGCCCAAGTATTCCACTCTCTGCCCCCCAAAGCTGCACTTAGACTTCTTGGCATACAACTGTTGGCTTCTCAATGTATTCAAAACTGTTCTTAAATGATCCACATGTTGGTGCATATTCTTGCTGTACACCAAAATGTCATCAAAAAACACCAACACAAACTTCCTAAGAAATTGCTTGAAAGTTTGATTCATAAGAGCCTAAAAAGTTGCTGGTGCATTTGTTAAGCCAAATGGCATCACCAAGAATTCAAACAATCCTTGATGTGTCCTGAAGGCAGTCTTATGGATATCACTCTCAAACATTCTCACCTAATGATATCTAGACCTCAAATCCAGTTTTGAAAACACAGTTGCCCCTCCCAATTCTTCCAACAATTCATCTATCAATGGAATGGGAAATCTATTCTTTATTGTAGCCTCATTTAACTGTCTGTAGTCAATACACATCCTCCAGCTACCATCCTTCTTCTTTACCAATACAACATGTGCAGCAAATGAGCTTTTACTGCTCCTTATCACCCCAGAATCAAGTAATTCTTGTGTCATCTTTTCAATGACATCCTTCTGAAGAGCTTGATATCTGTATGATCTCAGACTGATAGGTTTCTGCTCATTAACAAGGGTTATTTGATGGTCACAATCTCTCTTAGGGGGTAGGGACTTAGGTACCTGAATACATCATCAAAGTCTTCCAGCACTGCTTCTAACTTGTTATCTACCATTGGATCAGAGACAACTGATCCAAATGTTTCTTCCCCTTCCTTTTGGCATAGTTGCAACCCATAAATTTGAGACTGAACTACCCCTATCATGGTGTGTAACATGCTTGACATCTTTTCATTGGAACATATTTTCATTTTATTATTCTCAGTCCCCTTTAACACATATTCTTTCTGATCAACTGTAAACTTCATAGTTAAATCAGTAAAGTTCCACACAATATCTCCTAAAGTGGCCAACCACTGAACCCCCAATACCATATCATAATTCTCAAGTGGTAAAACCAAAACATCAGCCATGAACCATACCCCGTGCATCATCCATTTAAAATTTTTACACCTCAATCCACATTCCAACTGATTACCATTGGCCACAGTAACCTTCATTGATTTGACTTTTTGTAAGTCAAACTTCAACTTCATAATCAACTTAATGTCAATGAAGTTGTGAGTTGACCTAGAATCTGTTAAAATTAACAGTGTTCTGGTTCCAATGGAGCCTGTAATCTTCATTGTAGAAAAGGAAGGAATACCTGTGATTGCATGCAAAGAAATATGAGGAGTTTCTTCTACAATAATCTCCTCTTCTTGATCATCATAGAGTTCCAGATTAAACAGTTGCTTATTTCTGCAGTTGTGGCTGGGAGTAAACTTTTCATTACACCAAAAACACTCCCCTTTCTCCCTCTTGTTAGCCATCTCTTTTGTTGTCAACCTAATGGTAATGCATTTGCATTCATAGTGGGTGGTGGTTTCAATTGACTGTTAAAAGGTTTAGGGTTATACGAAGAACTAGAACTGTATTTCTTGTTGGAAAAGGATCCAAATATGGTGTTATGAAGGTTCTCTTGTTGTTTTGCAATTGCATAAGCCTCTCTTAAATTGGTTGGTTTAAAAGCCCTTACCAAACATCTCAATTCCATTTTCAATCCACCCACAAACAGGCTCACAGCATATGCTTGAGACAGTGTTACTTTATTCAACAAAGCATCAAAAGCATCACAATATTCTTGTAATGTGCCTGTTTGATGTAAGTTTTTCAATTCTTCCATGGCATCTTCTAAAAGATCCATAGAAAACCTAGCAATGGCTGACCTACTATAGTCTTCCCAACTTATAGTATCAATGGTCAGGTTATTACTCTTCAAGTAACCCTGATGCCATTGTAATGCCTTACCTTCCAAGTTAACAACTGCATATCTCATCTTGAGATTATCAGGAGTACGATCCACTTCAAAGAAATGATTACATTTATAGATCCAGCCTTCTACATCTTCTCCATTAAACTTTGGAAAATCTAGTCGGCCCAATCTTGCTAATCTTGGTTCTTGATTGCCTCCAGTAACCATTCTATTGTTTTCCAATCCCTACATCTTATCAATTAATGATTGAATCTGCAATTGAATCTGAGCCACAGCTGCTTTGTTTTCCTCAGTGTTTTGATTAGCTGTTTGCATGTTATCATTGATTAATTGAGAATTGGCTTGCAAATCTTGCATGATAATCTCCATTTTTCCAATGGACATCTGATTATCTTTAATTTGCTTTTCCAATTCTTGTTGTCTAGTACCAGTCGTCATAATGGAATTGAAACAAAATTGAAGAAACACAGATGAATCAAGAAAATGATTCAGATGGACCGAATCACAAACCGATCAAGTCCAGTGAGTAGATTAATCAACAATGATTAATCTAGGGTTTGAAATGAATTAAGAACAGAAAAGAAATGAAACAGAGTGGAAATTGTTGCCGGAGAAGACGACTATTGCGGTGGTTAACCGAAGCTGGTGGTGGTTGAGCGGCGGTTACAAGAGCTCCGACGAGGGTCGGTGGCTCTGATACCAATGATAAGGCTTAATGTTTTAGATAGAGAATCTAGAGACAGAGAGAATTATCCCAAACAATAAGCTACCCAAAGGCGGGAGCTTCAACTGCCATATAACAACCTTTCAAACTAGTTACAGACTTGACACATTCAGTCCCTGTATTATTATCTATTACAATCTTAACCCTCTAACTTGTAACTACCCATTAACTAACATATCACAATAGCTCGTGAAATACCAATAAAAGAACTGCTGATCTCCAGGAGACATCTCTCTGCTAACTATCTGAATCCAAGAAGAAAAGCATGTTATAAACAAAAGGAAATTTAAGCAACCGTCGTCCACATAAGAGAAGAAACAGAAGTATCACCTCAGAAGAGGTATCGGTGATCTTAGCAGATACAATCACAACTTTATAATCCCCGTGATCCTAAACAGAATTGTAAGCCACCGTAAGTACTCTATTTCAATGCACAAAATAAAACGTGATGGAATTATCAAATTAACCAACCCAGAACTCATAGTTAAACAGATCATGCGATGCTGGCAAGTGACATTCAAGTCCCTGAAACATGACATCAAAATATACATATATATCATCATTTACCCTAAGGGAAATTCAAAGGTTCAAGCATACTAAAATAAAATATATACATATTTACCTTATAACTTGAACATTTTAGTACACAAAATGGGCAACTATAATCTTTGGTAACTGCAATATTTACGTAAAACATGTTTTCATATTTCAACAAGAAAACTTGACACCATTGTAAGGTTTAAATGCAGAGTAAGGGCTTGTTTGGTAGTCTCTTAATGAGGCTCTGAACCATTCAGCTCTGAATGGTTCAGCATTCGGACTGTTTGTTTCAACCTAAAAAAAGCTCTGAATGGAATGGTTAAGAGCTAAATCATTAAGACTTGGTGCATAGCTGAACCATTCAGCACTTAATCATTCGGAGCTTCTTAACCATTCATACCTCTTAATAATTCAGCACTTAATCAACCAAACAGCCCCTAAATTATAACAATAATTTATATCCAGTCAACAAGAGAAATGACATTATCTTCAGTAACAGAAAGGTACCTTGTGGCTTGTGCAGCATATTATCATAGTATTTAAAGTTGAATAGCACGTCTCCTGTTTTAGGCCTAAAAACCAATGCATAACTTGTAACTTTAATTCCAGAATGCAATGAGAAATATACATTTTACATACACTTCAACTATTAATTACCTTAGACCTTCAGGAAGCTCATCGGTATAAATGTTGTTGTTGGAGGGCGATGTATCTTTTGCCTCAACCTCTTCTATGCTTATAGTAATTGGCACTTGCTGCAATGTACTCATTGGAAAGTGTAGAGGTGGTAAACATAATATCCCACCTAACAAGTTAATGGAAATGCTTTTTGTATGTTTCATTCCATCAATATAACAATGTACATCTAGGGAGAGATCCATATTTACAGTAGCTAATTTAGGAAATATATATAGACAATACAACAATATTGACTAAGCATAAATTCTAGAATATTCCTATTATTTGAATAGATTAATCAGCTGGAATTTGTGTTGATGTAGTGGCCTTAATACGGCCACGCAAGATGGAGGTTTCGCCAGAGACTCCGATCTTGTACTGTAACCTTAAAAATGGAGCTCAAGAGAGGGGTTTAGTAAGAGGATCCGTCAGTTGGTCCGTTGAATGATGTTGAGATCTTTTTGAGTACTGGCCGCAACCTTTGCACGAAAAAAATAGATAATCTAAGGAAACATGTTTCATACGCGAGGGATAAATTGGATTAGCACACAAGTACATTGCTCCAGTACTGTTAAGTAGAGAGTGGGTGACACCGACAGTGAAAGACCAAGTTCTTTGAGAATATTTTCAACCCATGCGAGCTCGGTAGCGGCATTTGCAAGTGCTTTGTATTAAGTTTCAGTGGAGGACCGGAAACCGACTTTTGTCATGCCGATTTACAAGAGATGATATTGCTACTGAGATATATGATGTAAGTCGTGGTAGACCTACCGGCAGTAGAGACACCTCCCCAATCAGAGTCAAAATAAGCTGTGAGTTCGAGGGAAGACTTCTTATTCAGGAACAAGCCATGATAAATTGTTCCCTTGAGATAACAAAACAAGCATTTAAGAGCTTGCCAGTGCATTTGAGTTGGTTGATGCATGAACTGTGAGAGCTTGTTGATAGCAAAGGAATTATCCAGGCGTGTAAAAGCAAGATATTGAAGAGAACCTTCAAGCTTATGATATGGTGTCGGGTCCACTTTTGGAGTACCATCTTCAAGTGTTAGAACTTGAGAAGAACACAAGGTTGTGTTAACGGATTTGGCCCCATCCATGTGATGTATTGTTAACAGATCATCATGTATATGTGTATGTTGAGATAGAAACAAACCATGTGTAGTATTGTCTTGGTATGAAATAAAACAATATTATTATTATTATTAAAAAAATGTGTAGTAGGTCTGAGTTCCACTCCCAAAAAATGACTTGGGTAGCCTCAGTCTTTTACCGAGAACTTAGATGCAAGACTGTTAACAAAGTCATTCATGAACACATTGTTGTTGCTTGTCAAGAGAATGTTGTCAACATAAACCAGAAAATAGCATATGGTAAGATAAAGCAATAGCAAGTACGGTTCTTTTGGTGACGGGTTTGGTAACGAGACTAAAATTATCGAAATAGCCTTTGGCAATAAGCCATGCCTTATATTTGTCATTGCTACCATTGGGACAACGTTTGATTCGAAAAATCCACTTACATCCAATTAGTTTTCTATAGGGTGGTGCAACAAGTTCCCATGTTTGATTTCAAAGGAAATTGTTGTACTCATCATCCATGGCTTTGCGCCACAACGGATCTTTAGATGCTTGAAGATAGGTATTTGACTCGAGGGATGGAGAAATGGGATGAATAGTGGTAGCGTTAACAAAATGAGAATTGTAATATTTGGTGTTGGGTTTTCGAGTTCTAGGAGGCAAAGGAGAAGAAGTCATTGCTGGGTGGATGGGTTGTAGGTAGTATTTGGAATTGGTAGGGATGTAGCAGAATTAGAATTAGCTAAGTAATCAGAAGAGGTGGAGGAGGAATAATCAGTGATTGGTTCATTAGAAGATAAGGTAGTGGATGAAGAAGAATCTGCATGAGAGGGTGCATCATGAAAGTGCGTTGGGTTTAGAGATGCCCATGAAAAGGGAATTCATGAGTGGAGTTAATTTGATTTTGAGGCAATGTTGTAGAAGGCGCTAGGCTCTAGGCAGATGGTGAGGTCCAGCTTAGGGACTAGTCGAGACCAGGCGAAATTAGGCGTTTTTGTATTTTTATACGTATTATATATGTGTGTGTGTGTGTCAATTATAAAATGAAAACCCGTTTAAGCTGAGAAAATCCTCAAAACCCATGTAAATATAAACATTTTGTTATTTGAAAAAAATAACAAATGTAAAATACATGTTTGTAAGCGTTTTGGGCCAAAAAAATAAAAAATGCGCCGATGGGATTTTTTTTTAAAAAATATAAACAAAGTTGCTAAAAACATAGGTAAATAGCTTAAAACATGTATTTTACATCGGTTATTTTTTTCAAAAAAAAATGGTTTTTTACATGGGTTTTCAAAGGTTTTCTCAACTCAAGAGCATATTTTTTAGAAGATCCTTCATACGGAAATATATCCTTAACAAATACATGTCTAGAATGAATAAGGTGGTTGGTTCTTGAATTAAGACATTTATAGGACTTACCTAAGAAATGCAAGGTATCCTCGACAAATACATGTCTAGAATGATAAAAGCGGTTGGTTCTTGAATAAAGACATTTATAGGCAGACTTGGACGTAGAGTAGCCCAAGAAAATGCAAGGTTGGGAGTAGGGTTGAAGTTTGGATGTAGCGTAGGGTTTGAGCCATGGATAGCATAAGCTTCCAAATTTTTTTATTTGGCATAATTTGGTGACTCATGGTAAAGCAATTGATACGGGGATTTGGATTGTAGGATTGGTGTCGGAAGACGATTTATGAGATAGACCGCCGTTTGGAACGCTTGAGACCAAAATGAAAGTGGTAATGTTGGTGCATTCTGTGTGACAACTTACTAGATAGAATATCTTAGTAGATAGGCATTTTGTATAACGTGTAATCGTCTTTATCGTAATTAACGAACTTGGTGGTAGGCGAAATTAGTCATAGGAGAACATGGATAATTAGTGAAGATAACTATCTTCACTAATAGTCCAAGGCCCAGGCCTAGAGAATATGCTTATGTATAAATAGAATACATGGGGTTAGGGTTACTAATTAGTCATTCTAGAGAGTTAGTAGCCACCAAGTTTGTGTGTGTTGTCTTGAGTTGATTGTAATCCGTTTATAATTAATAGAAGACGTATTTATAGTAATCTCTCGTGTTGAAATCTTGATTATTATGTAAACGTTTTTGCATAAACATTAATAAAAGGATTTTGCACTTTGATTAACCTGATCAATCTTGTAATCACTAATCGATCCATTCCAAGGACCTACAGGTAAACCGTCATAGCGTAACAAGGCACGACCAGTTTCCATAATGTGGCGATGACAATGTTCAGCGATTCCATTTTGTTCAGGGGTATGCGGAGGGGTGGTTTAATGTGAGATCCCCATGGATTGGAGAAACGGTAGGAGACCCATGTATTCACCGCCATTGTCGGTGAAGAGGGATATAATCCGCGTTTGCAAAAACTTTTCCAATAGTAGTTTGAACGGTGGAAAAATGATGGACACATGGGATTTGTGTTTAATAGGTTAAAGCCACACATCTTTTTAGTAATAATCCACAAACGACATAATATGCAAACCCATCAATAGATTTTTGAACCGGTCCCATACATCCGTATAAAGAAGTTGTAATGGTTTAGTAGCAACAAACGAGTTTGATCCAAATGGCAACTTAAGATATTTATTGATAGCACACGATTATGCAAAGTAGAATATGACAAGGATTTAAAGATATGACCGAGGTCTTTACAAAGTAATTTAAAAATACAAAAACACGTATGTCCAAGTCGATGATGCCATTGGAGTGGTGATGCAGATGTAGTTGCATTTACTTGTGGGAAAGAGATTAGCCGATTGAGGTAGTAAACATCATTTATGGTCCCCCCACCCCCCAATGAGAGACGCCCCTGTTTTGAGATCCTTCCAAAAAATGAAATGGGAAGAATTCAACAGAAACTTGATTAGTACGACATAGTTTAGCAGCTGAAATTAAATTGGTATGCATGTTAGGAAATCATAAAATATCGGGTAAGGATAATGTTTTGTTTTTAGTAGAAAATTGAGTGGAACCCGTATGAGATATAGAGAGACCCGTACCAACACCCAAAACGATTTCATCAGGACCACCATATTCAGAAATCGAGGATAGTGTGGCTAGACATGAGGTGAGATGATGCAAGGCACCAATGTCCATCATCCACATTTGAGATCCCGGGGTAGAGGTGACGGCATTGGCAACGGGGTTAGACGTGTGGCTATTAAAAGAGATTATTATCTTTTATAAACCTGGCGAGCTTCTGACATTCACGAGTGTCGTGACTCGACATGTTATAAAAATTGCATACCAGATGGACCCGGTTGAGATACGTTGGAACAGAATGGTCGCTGGAGTGAGGCGGCTGACCGAGACCGGGTATTCCGGTTCTGAGGGTCAGAGGGGTGAAACTGGTGTTGAGCTTGTTGGTGTTGGGTTGCATTTGCAGTGGCAATAATAGGAATAACGGGGAGTCAACGATCATTCAAAGTCCACAAGTTTGTCAAACAATTCGAGACTGGAGACATGGTTTTCCCCTACCTTGAGTGCGGCAGCAATGGAAGCATATTTATCATCAAGTTGGGTGAGAACATGAACCATGAGATCCTCCTCACTTACGAGACTCTGAACGAGAGCCAATTCGTCAGCAATGGAGTGCATCTCATTGAGGAATTAACCGGTCCCAAGCAACATTGGCAGCGGAGGCCGATGCAATAAGCGGTTGGATTTCAGCGGAAAAAGATCCGAGAATGGCACTAAAGATTAGGGTTGAATGAACATGGCGTCGCCAAACGGAAAATTTTTGGGAGGTGAGGGTGATGTTCAAGTGATGGTGTTTGATGGCGCCATTGAATTATGAAAGGAAGAAGGAAAAAATGTATCGGTTGTGATTACTCGTAGGAGTGTTTTGAGGATCTGAATACCATAACAAGTTAATGGAAATGATTTTTGTATGTTTCATTCCATTTATATAACAGTGTACATATAGGGAGAGATCCATATTTATAGGAGCTGATTTAGGACTAGGATATATATATATATATACACGAACAATACAACAGTATTGACTAAGCATAAATTCTAGAATATTTCAATTATTTGAATTGATTAATCATTGAGAATTGGTGTTGATGTAGCAGCCTCAATATCACCATGGCTGGTAACAACACAATCTTTAAAAAAAAAAAAAAATTTATAAAATCTTGCCACAGTTTTAAGTTAAGATGATACATACCACAACTTTAGATATACAAGGAAATTGAAATGATACGCTTTTCTCCACATTCAAACAGCTCAACTGCAAAATCAAGCCAACAGTGTACTATTGTATTATTAGTGACTCTTAGGTTAGTACGATTCACATATGCTAAAAAGTTTACCTTCATATTAGCTGATTTTAAGCTAATAGTTGACATCGAATAAGCTTTTTCTCCTTGTCTTAATTGAGGAGAATACTTTCTTAAAAACTGAAGAGCATAAATTGGGAACTTCCCCATTAAACAGTAACCATCGATTGCTGCAAAGCATAAACAAGTTATAGATGAGTGACTAGATGTTGCATGTGAAAAAAAAAAAAAGCTTTGACATCATGAAGTAACTCTTACAGGGAGAAAGCATATGATCCTTTGTAAGGTCAATCTCGGTTTGATTATCCGTATCAGCTGTAAAATTCATCAACGTTAGAAACATGAAAATAACCAAAACACAATTTTCTTAAGAATACAATCAAACTAACCAGACTGACATACCAAAGTTAACAAACAGTAAATCATGAGAACAAGATTTGAACAATCCTGATAATTTATTAGTCTCAGGAAGCACAAATGTGGCTTCTGGTAAACCCCCCGTCAGTGCTCCATCTGTTGAAGTCAACTTGCAGGCTCGTTTGAACCTATAAGATTGCACTGCCTAGAAACCCGACCATAAAATCATACACATGGCATTAGAGAAGTTAGCAAAGCGTATCAATTTAAGAAATCATAGAGTAAATAAAAGAGTAAACCCAATATAAACACAAATACATATATATAGAGAAAGCTACCTCCTCATTTGGGGTAGGCACTGGTTTTGCCAGCATTATATACAACGGTAAGTTGGGCATTATTTGTTGTCCAGCGTCATCACATTGGCTTATAGATACAGAAAAGTGCACCCTACAGAAAACACAATCAAAGCAACAAATACTGATCATTTCACCTTCAGAAAAAAAAAAAAAAAAATGTTTGTAAAAGCATAAACGTTAAAAACCGAAGAATCTATAACTGAGTTGTTATGTAAACAACATTGCATAAAAAGTAAAACATATTGGGATATCAAAAGAATTGGGTTGTAAAAAGGGATAAAATAAATAGTTGGCGAGTAGAAAGGCTGTGGGATCAAGTAGCATCATCCATTACCTTCGTCTTTTTGGTTCATCTTTTATTTTGTAGTTCAAACATCTTGTTAGAAACAATCTCTGCATGAAAATCATACCAACAGTCAATAGAATGTTCATGTGTAACAATAATCGTCTTTTTATTTAATAAACTATGGAAAATTGAAGAATACTATATAATGTATTACATTTATAGAAGCCCGACTTCTTAGAAGCCTGTAAAATTCTACAGGCCTGTAATAAACAGAGAAACTTTCCTCGGCTGCTTCTTTTTCATCCTCAGACAATTCAGAAAAAATACGTTCCACGTCATTAAAGTAACTGCAACGATGATAATTTGCCCATTAGACACAATTTGCTTGGACAACAAATAACAATAACAATAAAAATTAATAATAATATTATAAGAAAAAAAAAGAAATACAAACATATAGAAATATGCATGCAACAGACACTATTTTGTCATAATAGATAGCATAAAATGCAAGATAAACATACTGGGTTTGTTTAGAAACTATAGGTGGGGCAGGCATTCTTGTTGATAGATGCCAAATCACAAACACAATCTCTTTTGCACTTCGCGTAAGTTTGACGTCTCTAAGGTTACTTCACGATCCTGCAAATCTGCATTGTTAAGTTTTAAAATGGATGTAAAGACGATTTAATATATGATTTTTGTAAGTCATGTCATTTTTAAATCATGTTCATGTTCTTGTCTTGTTTACCTTTCGACCCATTAGAAAAACAAAAGATTTTGACCCCTTATGAAACAAACTTTATTCACTCGTCTCAAAGAGATCTTTATAATTAAATATCATCGATCCAAATTTCATAGGCATAACTGATGTGGTCCTCATTACTAGTGTGATCCACTAATCCCCAAATACCTAACCCACTGAAAAATAAATGAAAGAACGAAAAGGGGTAGATCAAATCGAACAACGGAAATCAACCAAATAAAAAGAACTTGTACCCTGAATTTCTTGCTAAGAATGCCCTTTCCAAACTTTTCAGGATTGATTATAGTTAACACCCTATATTTTACCCTCTTAAGATGTATGATTTAGATTTTTGAGCCATCGATCTAACAACCTATATATAAAGGTACAAGATTCAACATAACCCCTTGCATCCTTAATTAGTTGTGATAAGATTTCAAATTAGATAAGAATGAAACTGCAACGCTCAAAAGCGGAAAAAAATATCGTCCTCGCTAAAGAAAAGATATATCTCAAATAAAAATGTGTTTCTTGAGGACCTTACGGTTCTACTAGCAGAACTATAAACAAAAACACATGTTTATGAGCTGACTTGTGTTCAAATTCGGATTTGGAGTCTCATTGTTGGTTCTTTAGCTTCACTTTTCACTTCTTTTCAATTTGCAAATCTATGCTTCTTCATCTTTTGGTTTTTTTGCAAGCTCGCTTGATCTTTATCGCCTGTTCCTATTTAGTATTTTGTTAAGTTCAGATCTTATGCTATTCTTGTTTTTGGGTTATCTTTTTCTCAGTTGTAATATGTTATACATCTCAATACTCAATTGATGAAAACTTGAGTGTAATTTTCTCTTAAGAGTCATTTTTAATTAATAAGATGTGTTTCTTTCAGATTTGTGGCGAAAACATTCAACAAAAGACCAAACTTGTGACTGTATACTTGTACAACTGAAATTATCATTTTACTTTGCTACGGTAATCTAGTCATACAATTTATCAAAAAACGTAGGAGATCCGTCAAGAACATTTTTTTTTTTAAAGATAGACTTTATTACCAACAAAACGCTAAAAACTCAGTCTCCAAATGGGAGCCGTCAAGAACTTTATATATATAATTCCATATATGATAAGACCATTAGGTGTGGGGGGCGGCATAGGGGCAACATGGCTATGCCGGGCCTCGCTACACCGCCCCCTAGGGCCGGCATGGGCATAGGCGGCATGAGGGTGCCGTTGAAGCCGGGCCTCTTGATTGGGTTTGGGAAACGTGCGAGTTGACCGTTGGGCATGTGACCGTTGGGTTAGAGGGACCGTTTAAAAAAAAAAAAAAAAAAAATCAACCATCTTTTAAAAACCTATTTAAACCAAACCATTTTACCTTTTTTCACCACAATTCAAACACCACTTTTTTATATCAAACACCACCTTTTATATAAAAATACTTTATATATTTTGCAATGGATCCCTACCAAAACAACCCAAACCCGAATCAACCACCACAATATAATCAAAACAACCCGAATCCAAACCCGTTCACGATGCCAATGGATCCATCTTGGGCTACTTTTGCGGGTTTCCAACAAACTCCCAACCCTTTCACCCAATATCCCCAAATGCACCAACGCCCTACTACCTTTAACCAATTCCATAATATGCAAATGCATCATAACCCTCAATCCTTTACCCAACTTTTGCAAACTCCGCCATTCCGTCAACCACAACGACAACCCAATTTTGAACTCGAAGATGAAGAAGATGATGAGGTGGAGGTTGTCCCCGAAACACAAGTCCAACGTTCGAAGGGGAAGGGGAAGGCAAAGGCGAAGGGGAAGGGGAAAAAAAGCAAGGTGAAGATAAAGAAGAAGAGCCGATCAAAAAAACCCCATGGACGAAATTGGAAGAAGAAGCGTTAGCGAAGGCGTATTTGGCTAGTTCGAAAGATCCCATAGTTGGTAAAAAAAAAATTTAATTTTTTAGTAGTATACAATTAAAAAAATATAATATATGTTTTATTCTATAATATATAATATATGTTTTATTTATAAATGTAGGGACTAATCAAACGGGAGATAGTTTATACGCCGAAGTACGAGATAAATTTCACCAATTGATGGAGCAAGGAGTTTATCGCAAGCAGGAGGCTTTAAGTTCTAAATGGAGGAAAATGACTACTACAATCGGGAAGTTCATCGCCTTTTATAATCCGTTGTATGTGAACCCTCCAAGTGGGTTTAACGAGGAAATGATTTTCAAGGAGGCGATGCGAAAATATGAAGACAAGTATGGCCAAGTTTTTCCTCATGTTCGAGCATGGATGGTGTTGAAGACATCTCGCAAATGGGCACCGGTTCCAAACGAGGTTGCATCCGCCAAACGAACCAAAACTTCGGAGTCGGGCGATTATAGCGTGGGAGGCGGGTCGACCGGTCATTGTCAAATAAATATAAACGATGACCCACAACCAGAGTTCAAGGATACTCCCGTTCAAGAGGAGCCACGACCCATCGAGAGGGACAGAGCAAAAAAACAAGCGGCTGCAAAAAAACAAGCCGCGTCAGGGAGTGGGAGCGGGTCAATGTTGGACAGTTTGGTCGCTGAATTGGCATCCTTCAAAAATACCTTTTGTGAAAGTCAAGCAGAGAAGAAGAAATTGAAGGAACGCGAAGTAGAAGAAAAGCTTCGCTTAAAGCAAAAGAGGGTGGAGGAAAACATTCGCCAAAAGAACGAGGATAGGCAAATAGAAGAATGGCGAATAATGATAGCAAACATCAACGACTACCCCGAAGAAGACCGTCCCGTATTGCTCAAGATGAAGGAGAGCATCGCAAAAAAATATAATCCGTAGTTTGTGTTTTTTTTAATTAAAAATTGTACTTTTTTTTATTTAAGTGTATGTTTTTTTTTTGTACGTTTGTTTTTTATTTTAAGTGTTTAATTAAAAAAAAGAAAAAAAAAAAGGAAATAGCATTATATGGTGTTGGGCCTCCTCCACACCCCTAGGAGCATCATTTCATGGATGCTCCTACCCCACGCTGACGTGGCAGGTGAGGTGGAGGCAAGGCATGGAAGTTGGGTCTCCTCCACACCTAATGGTCTAACCGATTAAACAAGTGCTTACATTAATTAATTGCGGAAACTGCGGACTACCTAATAATTAGCCTTGGCGATATAAATCCCTTCTCTAAAACCACCATGTAAATTTAGGTGCAGGAAAGGTGAAGATCATTGAGAAATAATACACACTAGTTTCAGGTTGAGAAATTATTTAATCGGAAATGAATATAGCTTATTAACATATAAACCCTACCCTAGTTTAATATTAAATCAAACAAAGTTTTATACGTGAAAATTTTAAAATCTTTCATGTTTGTCAACATTTCAACCAACTAAAAACGCACCAGATTCGTAATAACCATTGTGATCCTGATTACTGATTGATCGATCTGATCACAGATGATTCATACAATTATAAATCAATAACTATATGATCGAGTGAGAAAAAAAAATGACATTAACACCTTATATAAAATCAACAAACAAGAATTAAAAAACAAAAAGATCGGTTACCATAGATTTGTGATAGAACTGATCGTAATTTAGAAAGTGTACTTCTGGCGATATTATTGGGATTTTGTCACCGACTCAGTATTTGTATAGCGTAGGTTGTACGTAGCTTGTTTCAGGTTAACCTAGCAGGCATTATCTAGCCTTGGGCTCAACTAAATTATTTTGAGTGTTTGTTCAGCCCAATATTACTTGTATAAAAGTTGACGAAAATTTAGAGAAAAAAATGGATGTAGTTAATTAAACAGATGGGTTAAGATTAATTAAACGTCTGACATACAGTTTTGTTATATAGAATTTCAAAATTTGGAAATCTACGTTCGATAGATGTCAATTTAAACTAATTGACTCAATAATGAGGATCAACCATGGAGAGAAACATACTCGATGTGATACGGGGTATATAATGAAAGCCACCATATTGTTTTGATGGCGAAAACAGGTATGGTAAGAATGTGATTTTATGGATGCAACGGTGTCATGTGAGAAGCATAATTCGCAAGGGATAGAGACCTTCCAATTTCAAGATTTCATCACACAAATTAATGAAATTTGGGTTGGATCATGTACAACTTAATGCCAATACAAACAAGGCATAGGAGTTTGTTTAAGTCCAAAATAGTGTTTATCGTTTAATGGTGAAGAATTATATTCGAAGCGGGTGCATCGTAAAAACCACATGGCTTTGTTTGATTGTATATCGCATGTCAATCAAATAGTTGTTTGCTTCTACATGGCCCATTGTCGTTTGCATGAGGGAGTTGCAATTCAATGCGTTCATTTAGTACAAAAGATTATTAAAATTAATCGGAGCAAGTGTGATCCGACAACTTTGGTATGCTAACAAGTGGAGCTGCTTACGCTAATAGGTATCATTTTTGTTGAAAATAAAGTTGACTTTCGTTGACTTTAAGTTCAGTTTTAACACTAAGGTTAGTTATTTTTGTTATTATTTTTATAAAATATTTGAACATATTGAATAAGGGGTTTTTTGCAGGTTTGGATTGGGCTTTGGATTTGCCTTGGATTGTTGATGGAATTATATTTGAAATGGGTGCATCGTAAAAACCACACGGCTTTGTTTGACTGTATAGCGCATGTCAATCAAATAGTTGTTTGCTTCTACATGGTCCATTGTGAGGGAGTGGCAATTCAATGTGTTCATTTAGCCCAAAAGATAATCAAAATTAATTAGAGCAAGTGTGATACGATAAATTTGGCATGCTAACAAGTGGAGCTACTTACGCTAATATGTATCATTTTCTGTCACACGTAGCTGTCGTCATTAACGGATAACGGATAAATTTATTCTGACTTTTCACCCTTCAAACATTATAGACTCGGTTGGCAGGAATTCATGTGTTGGCTATGGAATCTGTGCGTAAAAGGACATGTGAAGGTGTCTAAATGCAAATCGAATTACAAAAACAATTCAATTAATTAATACTATATAATTGTCTAGTGTTTCAGAAGAAGATTATAGTGATATTGATTAATTGTATGCTAGTTATAGTCTAATGTGGATATGTTAGATTACATATACCAATTCAATTGGCAAGGATTAATAACACATAAAGCCTTGAGTTAGTTCCTTTATATCTTATTAAATCAATTGTATCCATGACGTGTTGTCGTGGTAAATGTAAATTTAATCCAAATTACAACCAATAGATAGTAGTAACAAGGTATCGAACACAGGGAGTTTGTGGAAAATGTGTTTATTTTATAGTCTTGTAAAGTAACTACAGTTAAACTACTATGCGAAAATTAAAGATCAAGAGTTTTGATTGTTTGATTTTTAAACTAAATTATCAACTAGTTACTGATTCAGATTGGATTGTTACTTCAAATTATGAAAGCAATGATCATCCTAGGTTCCGGTTTATTAAACACACTTGTGCAAAAATTCCATCTAGAAAGAGTTACATAGACATAACCCATGTAAAAACAATTGTTGTGATAAAAGGGAACAAAGTACTCGGATTCCATCAATGCGAGGTTGTTTCCCGATGATCAATTAATCAATATCCAACCCCAATCCTTCCCGTGATATCTCGATTGTTAACAACACCAAGAACGTACGATTTAGATTAGAAATTGAAACATTAATTAACGCACTACAATCAATTGTTCAAACATCATAACAACAAGACAAAGATATCAAGTTATTATTCTAGAAATAATAGGAAAAACACACAAGAGTTTAAAAGAAACCTTCACCTAGAATGATCACCAAAGTTTAGCGAACATCACTTGGTGAATCATCATAACATCCATGATAGAGTTCATACAAATCAAAGACATAATCAAAGTGTTTGTAATTGTTCTCCAATGATTTCCTAAGCCAAAAATCGCCCCCAAAGTGCCAAGAAACGTCTCCAATCAAAATGTAAGTGAAAAGGCCCTCAAAACAGTTTAAATGAAGCAGATACAAAAATCACGCAGAGGCCACCGTAACTTACGATAGCTATCGTAAGTTACGGTGGCTTGAAAAGAGCTACGGTGAAAGTCTACTGATGAATGGTGGATTTTTGAGGCTGAACCGTAAGTTACGGTGGACCTGATGCATAATTTCTTTTGTTCTTCATCTCCTTCCTTCCATGCTTAGTCCATCCCATTCCGATCCGTCCAAAGATGCGTTTTCTTCATTTTAAGCTCCATAATGTGCCTGAAACCAAAGCAGTCATAGTCAGCTAATTCAAAGCAATTACACAATAAAATGCGGGATTAACACATGTTTTAAGATCATAAAGGGTTGTTCCCTGAACCACCCGTCACATCCCCACACTTAACCATTGCTTGTCTCAAGCAATCCATTGAAAACCATTTTCAACTTACGAGCGATCTTAATAAGTCAAGCATTAACATGTTGTTCTTTTACTAATCCATTCTCAACACCCAAGACAACACACCCCTCACAATGTCTCTCCTCTCGGTAACAAGTAAGCACTAGCATTTATGAGCTAGTCACACATAAGGCAAATGGGTGGTTGCACAACTATATCCTTGTACCTAAATCGGTCCTTCTCTTACACGTGCTAAACATGAGTGCAAATCAAAGGGACTTTAAAGGTTGTAACTTGGCTAGGTGAATGGGTAGGAAATAAACTATATATGAAGTAGCGAAGGACTTTACCCGGTTTTTTATTACACAATGAACACACACACGCAAACACAAAACATAACTACTATATACACCATAAACATATTTCTTTCTTTTTCTTTTCTTTTCATCACTTCTTTTTCCCTTTTTTATCATCATTTTTTCTATTTTCTTTTGTTTTTTTTTTCAATATATAAAAACATACGCACTACATAAACATACGAAACACACACTCAACTAAACATCAAACTTGCAACATCTTCAACGTCAAAACAAAACAACAAAAATACTAAAACACTCTAAACACTAAAAACACTAAAAAAAACAAAAGACCAGGTTAAGTCGGGTGTATATTTGGGAACTAGTTAAGGGGTTAACAAACGATAGGCTTTAAGCACAAATTGGGCAACTAAATGTCCAAACCCCCGCCCCTCTCGCTACCAAGCTCATATATGTAATGTATGAGGTCCAACCCACCAAAACCCACACTCACGCTTGTCAAGAAGAGGCTATCTAAATGCGCTTATCATTTCTACACTCATGCTCAACTAAAGACTAAAACTGTATTAAAGCACAAGTTCTAATGTGCCCCCACCCATTGCCACTTTCAACAAAGAAAGATATTATTTATGTACGAGTGTGGCTTCAACTCTCACCAAGAATAAAAGAGTGTTACGGGTTGCCAGTGTGTCACCTAGGGTTAGTCCAAGGTGTTCAATTTCTCACAAAATTTTAGCTTTACTTAAAAAAAAAATTTAAAACCAAATTTTCCCCCATCCCCACACTTGGGATACATTGTCCCCAATGTATGGTTTTGGAAGGAATCGATCGCTCAACTTCTTGAACCTTTATCCAAAGTTCATCCACTCAAACCACAAATTTCTTTTTGTATTTTTCATTTTATAAATTTTTTTTTATATTTTTGATTTTTTTACTTACGACACCATCACAAGCACAACCCAATACGTAACATAATCACTTAACACCACCCAACCTCCCAACCAAAAACATAATAGATAAACACATATTTACAATTATACACGAAAGAAGACAGCCTGACTAGTAGTAGCGAGGTTGAGGCGACCCGAAAACAGAAGACATCAAATCATTCCCTTCTCCAAATCCGAACGCACCGCTACTGCTCCCCACGTTGTTCCAGAGCCTCTTGTTGTTGTTGCCTTGGATCAATCCATTGGAAAATGGTGGAGTGGTGGAGTCGGGTAGAGACACTACCATCATATGGAGGCAAAGACACATAATCTACCGGAAGTGGATCCATAACTACGGGTCGCCTCGCATGCCAATCTTCATTCATTCATCTATTTTGATCATCCACATAACGGTTATTCTCCTCCACTTCATGTGAGTAGGCGTGTGCCTGGTTCCATAATTCTTGGCGGTCAAAATTTTGCTTCAAGGTTCTTTCCAAACTCACACTCATCATGGCTTGATGATCGAAGATAGTGTGATCCGCACCCGACCAAGTATCAAAGACTGAAGGTGGCGGACGTTGATTCTCAATGACTTGTTGCATCGAACCCTCATAAGCCCAATTTTCTTCAAATGACCGCTCCGTGTAATCATAAAATGAACTACCGTATCCCCCACTCGAGCCTCCTTGACTGATATTCACATCCTCGCCTTGCGGCTCCTCCTGATAATCCTCTTATTCACTTGGGGGTTCATTACCACTCTCCGGCTCATCTTGCTCACCCGGTGACAACATCCTCGCATCCGCCTTCAAAGCTCTCCACCTTTGCCCTTCCGACTTTAGTTTATGATACCTTTCTGATCGGCTATACTTCCAACCCAAACCCATCTTTTTTAATTCAAAAGGCTTGTGCCTTTTGGCTTTCCCTTGATCTTCTGACGTAATAGCTTTAAGTTGCTTCAATAATCCCGTTATAATCCGGCAATACGGGATAATTCGTCTCCCCATTTTGTTCCGACACATCCACAAATGGTTCATAATCAAGTACCGGATTGGAAAACGAGGAGACCAATAGATCAATGAATACAGAATAGGTAACTCGGGATATCTTACTTCCTGCTTGTCAGCCCTTCTAGGAATCACATTGTGAATACAAATGGCTAGTAGCAGTTTTGCTTCAATTTTCAAGTTTCTTCGAAGCAAAGTTCCATGGTAAGTACCCGATAGAAATAAAGCCGCCAACATATCGTTCTATCTAGGATGTTTATCCGGTTTGTTTAGCAAATCATCCAAACTAGGGAACATGTAGTCACGATTGGGCACACTATCATACTTCGCTAACTTCTTCAATGTCTCAAAGGACATCTCCACTTTAATTCCATTTACTTCACCGGTTAGCTTCATTTGAGAGGGCTTATCGAATCTATTACACTACAATGTCGCCATCCATTCTTCAATTTCATCCATGAACAAATTTTTATTGTCTTTGTCATAACACTTCAACGCCGCCTCCCATCCTAATGCTCGAAACCTAGTAAACATGTTGAATGGCCCGAACTCAATCTCTCACACTTCTCTTTCACACAAAAATGCACCGCCTCTATTTTGCAACCCCTTCATCTGATCATGAAACAATATAGCTTGCCATTCTTCAGGTTGCTCATACAATGGGCCCGAATCCCATTTAGGCTTGTTAGTCGGGTCTAACCGTACTGGCTCTTGTACAGTCTCTTGTACCATTTCTATATCAGAATTAGAATCATCATCCCGGCCCACATAGTTCCTTCTTTTTAGTTGCTTTTTCGGCTGCTTGCTTTTCGCTTTAGAAGATGAGCTAGCTCCCATTGGCTCACTCGTTCTTATCATTTTCTGCACAGAGTATACAACAAGCAACACAACCTAAAACATGAGAAAATTAGTCTTATTTTTAACATATCCCTACACTTGCTTGTTAAATGGTAGTAGATGCTAGTGAACAAAAAAAAAATTCATACTTAGTTTAACAAAAATTGGGCATGATGCCTCTACAATGTTAACATTTCAAAAAGTTCACACTTGCATCTCAAAATTACATCTACTACCATAATAATCAAATAACCATGTTACATATCTATAAACTAAAAACAAGCAAGTATGTATGAACCAATAAGAACAATAACCTTAATTATTCATAATGCACCATCAAAAATAACAAAATAATAACACATACCTTTGATTGATGATACTAGAAGCCAAAAGAAACCAAAAACTTGAAAGAGCCCAAAAAATTTTGGATTTAGGGTTTATGATTCGATCCACTAAATGTGTTTTTCTTGAAATTTTCTTCACAAAATAAGAAACTACATGAAATTCTAGTCAGGATTGACCCAAAAATCACTTGATTTGGTTAAGGGTTGAAGATTTTATGAAAGATTGAAGGTTTGAAGGTTGTGGGGTTTATGAGATCTTGTGGGGAAGATGAAAGGTGGAAGGTGAAAGTGTGTGGCCAGGGATAACTCACGTGATATTAGAAAGAAAATATTTTTTTTATTTTCGTGCAAAAACCGATGCTTCAACTCCCAGAACCCACCGTAAGATACGATGGGGGCGTAACATACGGTGGCTTCAAGACCCTTTTTTCCAGCGTAAGGCAGTAACCTTGTACCGTATCACTTCAATTTTTTCCAGGTCCACCGTAAGCTACGGTGGCCCTGGGCATTTTTTTAACTAGAAATATTTTAAAGGAAAATATGGGATTTCAACAACGTAAAAATTACCCTACCCCCTTCGAAAATCCTGTGTTGTCCTCAACACAATGTTAGAACTATTCGTGACCCGAACGTCCCTACACTTGTTTCAAACACAGGTTTCGAGCTAAAACAAAAAATTGGCAAACAAAACAAAACAAACTAGACAAAAACTAACTATTTACACTACCAAACCTGGTCCTCTCATGGTTGTTCATCCTCCACCGGGCGTAGTATCTAGCTCGCTTTGTCAAGCTCCAAGTTGTTGATTTCGTTCCCCTCTAAGTACGGCTTCAATCGATGACCATTTACCATTTGTTGCTTGTTAGTTTGCTCATCATAGATATCCACATCACCAAATTTCCCAACTCGCCGAATGACAAATGGACCCATCCATTTACTCTTCAACTTGCCCGCAAACATCTTCAACCTTGAGTTGTATAACTAAACCTTTTGATCCACTTCAAAGCTTTTCTTCCTCAACTTGGCATCATGAACCTTTTTAAGCTTGTCTTTGTAGGCCGATGCACATTCATAAGCTTCGTCTATAATTTCTTCAATCTCGCTCAATTGCAACTTCCTTATCCTTCCCGCTTCGTCATAATCCGCATTCACCATTGTGATTGCCCAATGTGCTCGGTGTGCTAACTCTATTGGCAAATGACAACCCTTCCCATACACCAACCGGTAAGGTGTTGTGCCAATCTGTAACACCCCAACCGATGGCGGAAACATCGAGGTGTCACGTAGTGATGATTGTTCAGTAGCTCATGGTAATACATAAGTTTAAATAATCCTTTATCTCATTACAATATTGAATCACATTAAATGTCTTGAATGAAATCTAATACATCCAATAATCAAAACAAAGCTTAAAACTTCAAATATCTTCGCATGCTAGCTCTAGACTTCAAGCATCAGTATTTCCTGTTGAGTTTGGAAAAATGGGGGGGGGGTCAACTAGAAGTTGGTGAGAATACATAAGCCATGTCAAGCAATTAAGTTTAAGAAGAATAAAAGTTTAGCAATTCATATGTCTATCGTAAGTTTAAGTCTGCATGAATAAACATGAAGTATAGTATGCACATAATCAAACCTCCGACAAGTTTAGGTCCATCCCGTCATCCACGGTTCACCTTAATATCACGTTGGAACGATAACAATCACCCGCGCTCCCCATAAAAGATGGTCAACGAATCTAGGTGGGATTGTCAATCCAATAGATCTGTTATTGAGTATCGCCGGCTTGGCCATAGCTAATGATTATGTAAGTTGAAGTTTACGTCTAACAATAGTTGTCCAAGTCATGAGGCATTAAAGTTTACAACTAGACATGTATGTAGAATTGCTTAAGTATAAAGTTTCAAGTATAAAGAATTGCATAAACATGGTTACGTAAACTCACCTTAGCGAAGTATTAAGTCTCGAGAAATAGAATATGTGTAGCCCAAAGTTGTCAAGTATTACCCTATGTATAAGGTAACAAATAAGTCTAAGTCTTTCTAGTCTACAAGTATTTTCTAGGGTTTCGAATTTGGGGATAAGTATTCGTTTGATTAATAATTAAATTGTTTATTAAATAAAAGAAATTTGATAAATAAATAAACAAAAGTCTTTTTGTAAACTTTAGATTAAAGATGGTCACATTATAAAGTTTTAAGTATGAAAATAATTTTTATAAAATTATTTTCTTAAAAATAGAATATTTAATCTATTTATTTCAATTTGTCAAAATATAACTTTAATATCTAAAAATATTAAAATTAAAGAATTTTTAAATTAAAATTTGTATTTCTGTTCTAAATGGACAGAAATAATTTATATAAAATTTTGGTGCAAAAATATTGAAAAATGAATTTATTATGATTTATTTATGATTAAAATAACAAAAATCAATTAAAAATATTAAATAAATGATTTTTCAGAAATAAAAATCATTTCTGGAATATTTAATGATTTATAAACTCAGAATAATTTTTGTGGAAATTTATATAATCGTTTTGATATTTTTATAGAATTTTATAATTATAATAGAATAAACTTGAAATATTTATTATATATATTAAATAAATAATTTTTGGAAAACTAAAAATTGTAATATACACTTTTCCATTAAAACATCCTAAAATAATTTTTGTAGAATTTATAAAGCAATCTTAGTATTTTAAAACCATTTTTAAAATATTGATGAATATATATATATATATATATATAAATCTGAAAAGGTAAAAAAAAAATGCTTGCACATGCCAGGAATCGAACCCGGTTTGAACCGGTTCGTGTGTGTTATATCACAAGTCCAGACCATCTGGTCTGGACCCTGAGAACGATTATTCTAAGTTTGAATTAATTATATAGTATAACTCGAAACTGATTTATAATTGTTATAAAAGAAAGGAAAAAAGGTGTGGTATACGGGACTCGAATCCGTGTACCTTTGTTCACAAACAGACGACACAACCACTTGATCTAGATCAGTGGTTGTGTTTGTTTTGTTTCTGTTTTAATTATATAACAAGGTCTGCAGAAGGTTTCTTCCCCAAATCAAATTCGTTCGAACCCTAGATTTAACAATAATCAGATTTGACAAACAATAACCCGATTGAACATAGGGTTATTGTTGTGAGATGGCCGATGAACAAAACCGTGTAAAAACATAAGAACTTACAAAGCTTTTTCACGCGATTGGGAGTGGTCAACCAGAAAGTCAACACGCGAGAAATTTGAAGTTTGAAAGGTGTTTTTATCAGAAATTGAAGGTGTGGAGAGATATATCGGCGGGTTTAGCTTGCAATGAGGTGTTCAATTTATAGTGGAAGGCTCTAGTGATGCGAATTGGTAAGTTGACTTGGGTTTCAATCATGAACGCGTAATTGGATTCAATTCTGGAATGTTTTGATGTTAATTGGCGTGTAATGGACGCGTTTAGTCAATAATTTACATAATTTACCATACTTGGATTCAAAAACGCGGTCATGACGTGCAATCTTGAAGGGTGTTCATCGCAGTTGACTTCACATAAGTCAACTGCACTACTAAACTTGTTATAAATATAATTTAAATCAGTATTATCCCAACTTGAAGCTATAGACCAGATGGTGGGGCTGTTTTGTGTAATAGGAAGAACCGGCCATGGGCTCGGGTTCGAACCCCGGCCCATGCCATTATTTTTTTGACAATTTTATCTTTAATATATATATAACATATGCTTATAATAGGGTACTAGGGGTCCAAATGTGTCACGATACATTTTTAAAAGGGCACGATATGATAAAAATTCGGCGTTTTATACAATAATAATCGTAACATACATAGGATTAAATGCGAAATGTTACACAATTGGAGTTTTGTAGGCCGTTCGGTGTTCCCACAATGCATCATCCAACTTACTCGACCAATCCTTCCTATCCGTTCGAACCGTCTTCATGAGAATTTCTTTTATTTGACTGTTGGACACTTCAACTTGTCCACTCGTTTGTGGATGGTAAGGTGTAGCAATCCGGTGATTCACACTATATCTCTTCAACAACTTCCCAAAATTAAAATTCTTGAAATGCGAGCCACCATCACTTATGATGACTCTTGGGATATCAAAACGGGCAAAGATGTTGGTTTGGACAAATTTGCAAACAATCGAATGGTCATTTGTCCTCGTTGCAATAGCTTCAATCGGTTTCGAGACATAATCAACCGCCACCAAAATGTATAGGAACCCATTAGAGTTTGGAAAGGGACCCATAAATTCGATGCCCCATGCATCAAATATCTCCACGATCAAGATTGGTTGCATTGGCATCTCATCTCTCTTCGATATGCTTCCCATCTTTTGACAATTTACACAATTTCGGGCAAATTCACATGCATCTTTGAAAATTGTGGGCCAATAAAACCCACATGAGAGAGCCCGATAGCCTGTTTTATGCCCACTAAAATGACCTCCACAAGCGGATGAATGGGCATGAGTTAGAATCTCCAACACCTCCGTTTCGGGCACACGCCTTCGAATGACATGATCGGGCCTGATTTTGAAAAGGTATGGTTCATCCAAAATATATTGCTTGACTTGGACCATAAATTGTTGTTTTCTCTTCTTGTTACAATGATCCGGAATGGCACCCGTCGCTAAATAATTGACATAATAAGCATACCATGGTGCAATGCAAGTGGAAACGGCCAATAGTTGCTCATCGGGAAACCGTTCATTTATTTCACCCACATCATCAACTTCACCCACCGGTATTCGAGACAAGTGATCCGCCACTACGTTCTCACTTCCCTTTTTATCTCGAGTCTCTAAGTTGAATTCTTGTAACAATAACACCCGCTGGATTAAGCGTGGCTTTGCATCCTTTTTCTCCATTAAATACCGAACCGTGCTATGATCCGAATACACAACTACCTTGCTCCCCCAAATATACGAACGAAACTTATCCAAAGCATACACCACCGCTAGTAACTCTTTTCGGTTTTGGTGTAATTTAGTTGCGCTTCGGATAAAGTTTTGCTTGCATAGTAAATTACCACCGGCTTCTTATCAACTCTTTGACCCAAAACTACACCAATTGTTGTGTCGCTTGCATCACACATGATTTCAAACGGTTTCGACCAATCCGACGGTTGCAAGATAGGAACCTTGACAAGTGTTCCTTCAAAACATTAAACGCCTACAAACATTCATTAGTAAAATCAAATGGGACATCTTTCAATAACAAATTACATAAAGGCTTGGTGATGACACTAAAACCTTTAATGAACCGTCTATAAAACCCCACATGTCCCAAAAATGACCTTACTCCTTTAACATTTTTCGGTGGTGGCAATGATGATATTACCCGAATTTTTGCGTTGTCCACCTCCATACCCCTTTGAGAAATCACACGGGCTAACACAATGCCCTCTTGCACCATGAAATGGCTTTTCTCCCAACTAAGCACTAAATTTTTCTCAACACATCTTTTTAAAACTTTTTGTAATTCATTGAGACAAGATTCAAAACTAGTGCCAAAAATTGAGAAATCATCCATAAACACTTCAAGCTACTCTCCAACCATGAGAACTCGTTTTGGTCTTTAATCAGCTTCAATGACATGGGAGGAATCAAGAAATCTCCACTGTTTTGATTAGCGATTCTGTGACGAAGGCATAGATCAATATCATCTGCACTTTCATTTCTCGATTCTCATCTTCTTCAGCTTCGGTTGCTGGAGCTCTACCACGATCTGCAGAAAAAATTAATAAAAACTGCACACAAACTACAACTTGTATTAGATATATGACAAAAATCCGGACTAATCAAATTCTTGAAGTTAATCATTTGATAAACTTTCAAGATTTGTCCATTTTGACCACCATTTGGAGAAACGAATCATTCCCCCTGAACATTTAAATCCTTCTTAGTTTCACCCTGAACTTTCAAACTTGTCAAATTAAACCCTTTGATTTTTGAAAGTTGCATTCTGATTCTTGAATTTTGAAAGACTTTATTTTATTGTGCTTGGGGTTTAGATATGAGATTCTAATTGAAGAATTCAGTATTCCAACATCGGTTAATCGAAAATTAAATTCTTTTGTATTTTTCGGAAATTTAAACCAAAACACACCTAAAATATTTTTGGATTTTCAAACTTTCAATATCTAAAATCTTTAAAGCAGATAACTAATATTTACAGACAATATTTTTCTTTGTGTTAGTACAAAATCGCTACATCGTGGATTGTCGGCCTACGCAAGAATTCATTTTTTGTACACTTGATTCATGGCGTTGCTGGAAAAATGTTGGCATTCCCGCGAAGTCCTTTTGGACATTTCTAAATACTCATTGTTCTCATCAGGAGTATTATCGGACGCAAGTAGTTGCGCGACGGATTCAACTTTTTGTGTCACCATAAAACTATTTATACCTCCCATTTTACCTCTCTCTAAACCATGGATAGTGTGCCTTCGCATCACCAACAATTTTTAAAACAACCGTTTCGACATACGAAACCGGTAACAGAAATGTTCGCCATTGTACTTTGGTTCATAACAAAATAATCATTCCTAAGAGTTTCGTTACCTTTTATGCAATCACGTTTGACGATATTTTAGGAATGCGTGACGATGTTTTAGTGTCTTCCACTTCGGCTTGCTCGATGATGTCTTTAAACTATCGTCTTCGGATGGCAGTAAGAATATCCGGAGATAATCGTTCAAAAGTTTATAAACTAACCAGGTTACGCATAAAGGACATAATGTGCAAGCTTTTAAAAGATAAAGTACAAAACCAATCAATTTTTAAGTTAAAGGACATTCTTTGCAATTGGGTATAAACCTAAAGGACAAAACTTGTAATGTAGTCTATGTATTACTATTTCTCTACTAAATAATATAATTAATAATTTGGGAATTTACATGATATTTATGTAATTTTTCTCGATTGATCTATTCTAATTTCCGCTTTAATGTAAATTTTTAAAAACCATCAAAATCTAACTACAAGAAAAAACCAAAACAAAAGAAACGAGAGATGAAATTTGACCGAGTGTTACATCTTCACAACAACAAGTGCTATCACAACAACAACAAGAAACTAGTATGAGCGATTGCATAAAGTTTTATTTTAAGGATTTTGGTCTCTAGATCTACTTAGTTTGGTTCGACACTTGCTAATCACTATTGCATAAATTGATGTTTGGTGTAATTCTGCTTCCAGGTACTGATTGGGAAGCTTATTCTGATCTGATAGGATTAAAAGTTACAATCAATACGAATCACCTGAAATTTATAGCAAAACACAACCAATATTTCACACTTAATTAGAGAAGAAAGTAATAAAACATTTGTCATACACAAATGATCTATATATCTTGCCTGTGTTGAGTTTTTGCCCCTGTTCGCATATTATTGACTTGGTTTACTGGATGATGAACATGAGCATGCACATCTAAATTGTGCAGGGACTCGGATTAAGAAATAGAGGGTGGGAGAGAGTTTGTGAAACACAAATTTTATTTTATATTATTCCACACACTACAAATGATACATGTAATTGGCAGTTAATTAAGTGCCTCACATAACCGACACAACAACAAGAGACATGACTGATCTAAATCAACATGTCTGTTACTTTGGCGCCTAACTTCTACAGTTGACTTTCTAAAATACTTAAAATTTCTTGATTATCTTCCAACAGCCTGGTGTATTTGAGTCCACCACCGAATGAATTGAATCCTGACTGTTTCTCTTTGCTTGCCTTCTTCTCATGGGCTTACGGCTGTTAAATTTAAGGTTAAACTACATAAAAAATGCATTTATTTTTACTCAAAGCAAGCACATAAAACAAAAGCTCGTGAAATACCAATAAAAGAGCTGCTGATATCCAGGAGACATCTCTCTGCTAAGTATCTGAATCCAAGAAGAAAAGCATGTTATAAACGAAAGGAAATTTAAGCAATCATCATCCACAGAAGAGAAGAAACAGAAGTATTACCTCAGAATAGGTATCGGTGATCTTAGCAGATACAATCACAACTTGATGATCCCCGTGATCCTAAACAGAATTGTAAACTACGGTAAGTACTCTATTTTAATGCACAAAATAAAGCATGATGGAATTATCAAATTAACCAACCCAGAACTCATAGTTAAACAGATCATGCGATGCTGGCAAGTGATATGCAAGTCCCTGAAACATGACATCGATCAAGATATACATTTCATCGTAGGTACAAGCATACTGAAATAAAAAAAATTACATATTTACCTTATAACTTGAACATTTTAGTGAACAAAATGGGCAACTATAATCTTCGGTAACTGCAATATTTATGTAAAACATGTTTTCATATTTCAACAAGAAAAGTTGACACCATTGTAAGGTTTAAATGCAGAGTAAATTATAACAATAATTTATATCCAGTAGACAAGGGGACTGAAATTATCTTCGGTAACAGAAATTAGCTACCTTCTGTCATGTGCAGCATATTATTATAGTATTTATAGTTGAATATCACGTCTCCTGTTTTAAGCCTGAAAACCAATGCATAACAACCTGTAACTTTATTTCCAGAATGCAATGAGAAAATATACATTTTACATACACTTCAAAAATTAATTACCTTAGACCTTTGGGAAACTCATCAGTATAAACGTTGATGATGGAAGGCGGTGTATCTTTTGCCTCAACCACTTTCATGCTTATCGTAATTGGCACTTGCTGCAATGTACTCATTGGTAAGTGTACAAGTGGTAAACATAATATCCCAGGTAACAAGTTAATGGAAATGCTTTTTGTATGTTTCCTTCCATTGATATAACAGTGTACATATAGGGAGAGATCCATATTTACAGGAGCTAATTTAGGAAATATATATGGAAAATACAACATTATTGACTAAGCATAAATTCTAGAATATTCCAATTATTTGAATAGATTAATCAGCTGGAACTGGTGTTGATGTAGTGGCCTTAATATGCCCCTGCAAGATGGAGGTTTCGTTAGAGACACCGATCTGGGACCGTAACCTTAAAAATTGAGCTCAAGAGAGGGGTTTAGTACGAGGATCCGCCAGTTGGTCAGTTTAATTGATGTTGAGAACTTTTTGAGTAGCGCCCGCGACCTTCTCACGAACAAAATGATAATCTAACGCAACATGTTTCCTACGCGAGTTATACGTTGCTCCAGTATTGTTAGAGTAGAGAGTGGGTGACACCGGCGGCGGCATTTGCAAGTTCTTTGTATTCAGCTTCGGCAGAGGACCGAGAAACTGACTTTTGTCATGCCGATGTCCAAAAGATGATATTGCTACCGAGATATATGATGTAAGCCATGGTAGACCTACCGGCAGTAGAGACGCCTCCCCAATCAGAGTCAGAAAAGGCTGTGAGTTCGAAGCAAGCGTTTGAGAGCTTGCTGGTGAGTTTGAGTTGGTTGATGCATGAATTGTGAGAGCTTGTTGACAACAAAGGAAATATCAAGGCGTGTAAAAGAAAGATATTGAAGAGAACCTACAAGCTTACGATACGGTGTCGGGTCCAACTTTTGTAGTACCTTCTTCAAGTGTTAGAATTTGAGAAGAACATAAGGGCATGTTAACCAATTTGGCCTCATCCATTTGATGTATTGTTAACATATCATGTATATGTCTATGTTGAGATAGAAACAAACCATGTGTAGTAGATATGAGTTACACTCCTAAAAAAATGACTTGGGAAGCCTAAGTCTTTTACCGAGAACTTATATGCAAGACTGTTAACAAAGTCATTCATGAACTCATTGTTGTTTTTTTTCAAGAGAATGTTGTAAACATAAACTAGAAAATAGCATATGGTAAGATAAAGAAATAGCAAGTACGTTTCTTATGCTGACGGGTTTGGTAACCGGACTAAAAGTATAGAAATAGTCCTTAGCGTATTCTTGTGAGAAGCCTTTGGCAACAAGACATACCTTATATTAGTCAATGCTATCATCGGGGTTAACGTTTGATTCGGAAAATCCACTTACATAAATTTTCTATAGGATGGTGCAACAAGTTCCCATGTTTGATTTCAAATTAAAGCGTTGTCCTCATCATCCATGGCTTTACGACACAACGGATCTCTAGATGCTTGAAGATAGGTATTTATCTCAAGGAATCGAGGAAGGGGATGAACAGTGGTGGTGTTAACAAAATGAGAATCGTAATATTTGGTGTTGGGTTTCCGAGATCTAGGAGGCAAAGAAGAAGAAGTCGTTGGTGGGATGGGTGGGTTGTAGATAGTATTTGGAATTGGTAACGATGTAGCAGAACTAGAATTGGCTAAGTGATAAGAAGAGGTAGAGGAGGAATAATCAGAGAAGATAAGGCAGTGGATGAAGAGGAATATGCATGAGAAGGTGCATTATGAAAGTGCGTTGGGTTTAGAGATGACCCATGCAAAAGGGATTCATGAGTGGAGTTAATTTGATTTTGAGGTGATATGCAAAGGCGGTGAATGAGTGGAGTTGGGGAAATTTGGAGTTCACATACGTAATGATGGAGGGGAAGCATGAGGAATAGATAAAAGGCATCAGTAGTTGGAAGAGTATATTTTTTAGAAGATCCTTTAGATGGAAATATATCCTCAATAGATACATATCTAGAATGATAAAGGCGGATGGTTCTTGAATCAAGACATTTATAGGTGGACTTGCCTAAGAAAATGCAAACTATCCTCAACAAATGCGTATCTAAAATGATAAAGGCGGCTGGTTCTTGAATCAAGACATTTATAGGCGGACTTACCTAAGAAAATGCAAGGTATCCTCAACAAATACATATCAAGAATGATAAAGGTAGTTGGTTCTTGAATCAAGACATTTATAGGCGGACTTAGACGTAGAGTAGCCTAAGAAAATGCAAGGTTGGGAGTGGGGTTGTAGTTTGGATATAGTGTAGGTTTTGAGCCATGGATAGCATAAGCATCCGAATGTTTTTATTTCGCGTAATTTGGTGACTCATGGTCAAGCAATTGATACGGCGATTTGGATTGATGGATTGGTGTCGGAAGGCGATTTATGAGATAGACCGCAGTTTGGAACGCATGAGACCAAAATGAAAGTGGTACACCATCATGGCATAACAAGGCACGACCGGTTTCAATAATAGGGCGATGAAAGCGATTCCATTTTGTTTAGGGGTATGCGGAGGGGTGGTGTAATGTGAGATCCCCATGGATTGAAGAAACGGAAGGAGACCGATGTATTCACCGCCATTGTCGGTGAAGAGGGATATAATTTGAGTATGAAGAAACTTTTACACTAGTAGTTTGAACTGTGGAAAAAGGATGGACACATATTGCATTTGTGTTTAATGGCATAAAGCTACACATCTTTTGAGTAATAATCCACAAACACGACATAATATGCGAACCCATCAATAAATTTTTGAACCAGTCCCCATACAAAAGTTGTAATGGTTTAGCAGCAACAAACGAGTTTGATCCAAATGGCAACTTGTGACATTTATTGATAGCACACGATTGACCATGCAAAGTAGAATATAACAAGGATTTAAAATTAAGATCGAGGTCTTTACAAAGTAATTTAAAACTACGAAAACACAGATGTCCAAGTTGATGATGCCATTGGAGTAGTGATGCAGATGTAGTTGCATTTACATGTGGGAAAGAGATTAAGTTAGTAAACATCATTGATGTTCTCCCCCCACATGAGAGGTGCCCTTGTTTTGAGATCCTTCCCAAAAATATGAAACGGGAAGAATTCAACAGAAACTTGATTAGTACGACATAGTTTAGCAACGGAAATTAAATTCGTACGTATATTAGGAACACATAAAATATCGGGTAAGGAGAATGTTTTGGATATAGAGAGACCCGTACCATCACCTAGAAACAGAGGAGAGTGTGGCTGGACATGAGGTGAGATGATGCGAGGCACCAATGTCCATCATCCACCGTTGAGATCTCAAGGTAGAGGTAACGGCATTGGGAATAGGGTTAGACATGTGGTTATTAAAATAAATATGAAAATCTTTGATAAACTTGGCGAGCTTCTGACATTCACGAGTGTCGTGATCTGAGATGTTACAAAAATTGCAAAACTGGTTTGTATAATGACCAGATGGACCCGGTTGAGATATGTTAGAACGGATCGGTCGTTGGAGTGAGGCGAGTGACTGAGACCGAGTATTTCGGTTCTGAGGGTTAGAAGGACGGAACTGGTGTCAAGCATGCTGGCGTTGGGTTGCATTTGCATTGGCAATAATAGGAGTAACGAGCTTCGCTGGAGTCAACGATCATTCAAAGTCCACAAGTTTGTCAAACAATTTGGGATAGGAGATGGGGTTTCCCCAACCTTGAGTGCGGCAGCAATGGAAGCATATTCATCACTAAGTTGGGTAAGAACATTAACCATAAGATCCTCCTCACTTACGGGACTTTGAACGAGAGCCAATTTGTCAGCAATGGAGTGCATCTCATTGAGAAAACAACAGATCTGGTGCCCATAGGAGGACGTTAACCGGACCCAAGCATCACTGGCAGTGGAGGCCGATGCAATAAGAGGATGGATTTTAGCGGAACATGATCCGAGAATTGCACTGAAGATTATCTGATCCTGGCAAAACTAGGATGCATACTCCGGGTTGGATTTTCTGGGTTTTTTTTTTATGATGGGCTTTGGTGGTGCTGGAGTTTCATCGGTGATGAAGTTGTCGAGGTCAAGGCCAATGAGGGTTGAATGAACCTGGCGTCGCTAAACCGAAAATTTTTGGGAGGGGAGGGTGATGTTGAAGTGAGTAGAGGCAGTGATGGTGATGATGGTGTTTGAAGGTGCTGTTGAATTATGAAAGGAAGAAGGAAAAAATGGATCGGCTGTGATTACTCATAGGAGTGTTTTGAGGATCTGAATACCATAACAAGTTAATGGAAATGCTTTTTGTATGTTTCATTCCATCAATATAATAGTGTACATATAGGGAAAGATCCATATTTACAGGAGCTAATTTAGGAGATAAATGGAAAATACAACAGTATTGACTAAGCATAAATTCTAGAATATTTCAATTATTTGAATAGATTAATCGGTAAGAATAGGTGTTGATGTAGCAACGTTAATATCACCATGGTCGGTAAGAACACAATCTTTAAAAAATATTTATATCTAAAGATATATATATATTACCTTATTAAGTACCAAAGACGGGCAAAAGGGTAAAATCATCTACATTTTATAATGGGAATTCAAAGGCCTCTTTAGAAATCTCTACTTTTTTGCCATTTTTTTCCCTTCATGCTCTTATGTACAATATCTAATGATAATTATATAAAACTCTAATGCACACCTTGTGAAGATGAAACACCCAAATCAAAACTTCCATAGGTTATGAATTCGGGTTTCACCAACACCCAATTTAATGACAGAAGGTTAACTATAATCAATTCGTAAACCCCTGCAATCCCCCTTTTAATCGCAATTCATAACCCCATTGAATCTCTCCTTTTATACGATTTAATCTCGTTTTATGTTTGTTTTCTACAAATTTCCAAGTTCTTTACACATAAAAAATGGAATGAGCTTTGTTGTTTATCTTCATTTTCTTATGTTATGGTTCCAGATGTTTGTAATAACTTGGATTGGATTTTGGTTGGTAACAATGCTTGTTTCGATTTGTTATTTTATAGGTTTTTTCCTTCTTTGTGTCACAAATGACTACTATCATTCTGCGGTAGTGTATCACATATATAGTAACTACTATTTTTATTACATTTTCCTTTCTTAGGAGGAAGTCATTAAGAAGTACTGACATATTGTGCCAAACAACCCCCACTTATTTCTAACGTAAGATTTTTAAATTCATACACGAGTTATGTTTGTGTATGAGCTTGAATGTTCTTTTAGGTATTTTTGGTCTTATATAAGACATTGAAGTTGTGTATGGAATGGGACTTTTATATGTGTGAATGCATCTTTTTTCCCAACTTTTGCTTAGTTTTTTGGCTAAAGAAAATAGAATTGATATCATGGTTGACTTTCTCAAATGAACTCATATCAAGAGATAAGGGGTTACATTGTAATACCGTTCGTCCGTATAGTAGAAAAAACATAGTGTTGTTTAGGTAATATTGAAGAAATTAACCTGATCTTGAATTACATTTTATTACAAAAAACATCTTTCTTGGCAAAAGGTCAATGGAATAGTTTATGAAGTAGTTGAAATAGAGACCGGATTTGTTTGAGTCACTAGCAAGCTACCTTATTGGCATGAGCGCAACGCACATGAGCCAATACATAAAGTTTGTTGTTGGTTGCCTCTTGGTATGATTTATATATATTTATACATAATAGTCATATTTTGTGAAATAACATTATTTAGAGTGCATTAAAAGAAAATATGAAAGGGCTACTAAATCTTTTCTTTTCTTTTCTTGGAAAAAGCATCGGTAAAAAACTTTTATATATATATATGAAAAAGTCCCTGTAGGATCGACTAACGGGTCACCCGAAAATCACGAGCTTGATATTCAGAGTGCGGAATCCTCTGAATATGTTTGGATAACAGAAAAAAATGAAACAATGAAGAACGCGTAATCAACACACACAAATGGGTCAAAGGTTGTATGATTAATCAATAAAACAGAGCACAAGTGTTTACAAAGATTATCTCAGACCTTCAGATCTTGGGAAGGGTGTTTAGGGATTGTGTGAGGTGACAACTGATGATTAGGGTAATGATTGGATGCTTTTATACCCCTTCTACTCGTACAGAGCAGTACAGGCGAGTAGGGTCATATCCCACATAAAATATAGGCGATTAGGTTTGTAATCGCCTATAGCCATTTTGTAATCGCCTATAGCACCAATCACACCCCAAAACGCTTACAAACACACCCAAACATCCTGGAAACCGTCCAATCATCTAATATACTAGCCTAGGGACATCATGCACTAACAGTCCCTTTGACCTTTTCAGTAATGGTCACCATTTGTTGTCTTTTTTTATCATACCATGATGATGTGGTAATACACATGGAGTGAAAGTTTTAATCAAACCTTTCCTAGTCTCAACTTCTTTAGTTAATAATGATATCAGTAAAATTGTATTGCTATCATTTAGATGTCACTCTTTGCACCATCATTTTACTACCTTACTAGTATGATCGTATGGTTAGCATTTGCGAGCAATAAGCCTCAAAGTTTTAAGAAGGTAGATTAAACGATGATACTTTATTAATTGCCACTAACTTAGGTTGATAGACCCCTTCAAAAATTTTGCAAAGAAGGTGACAAATTTCACTAACTAGAAGTATTGTATTTAAACCACACCATGGTTACGAGCTGCAAAATAATTTTTGTATTAATTTTTTAAACAAATATGTTGTTTTTTTCCTGAAAGCAACAAAGTGTAAAGATTTTAAATTTAGTTTTTAGATGCTTTGAATGCTGCGAACTTACACCACCATGCATTTTATGCTTTTGCGGGGCGAACTGCTACCCTTCCTTGGAGTAGAAAGAATGAGATTATTTGAAATTTCTGTCTATTTTATTTTGAACATTGGTTTATAGCATTCTACTTATATAAAAGTGTACAAAACTATACTATTTATCCATTTTCTTCCGGTTATTATTCTTAAATAATAGAACATCGAAGCAGCTTCATCAAGACGAATGATTTTTATATATTAATAATTGTTCCTTTCTAAAATTATCACGTTTTTTTTTCTCAATATTTTTTGTTGCAGTTTGAATTCAGGAAATTACGGATCGATTCGAGTTATGTTAAATCTCCAATAAGACAAATGGGTAATGTAAAAAAGTTAAATAAAAGGGGAAAGGGTCAAATGGGTGAAAGTAGTCAAAAGCGCATTTTTTGATGCACGCATTACATATGTGAATTCAATCTTCCAGTTCACCCAAACTTGCCCACTACGATTCTTTCTTCACTGAAGAACCATAAAGCCAAATTCAGCACTCACATGCTTGATGGTGATGTTGCATATCGCGCACGGCATGAACAGATATGTGGAAGATCAAAGGAGGATGTTGGAGAGACGGTTTAAATTTGTGTGGTGGTCAATGACAACAATTCATGTATCGCCGCCGACTATGTGGGGTGAAAATGCACACGTCTTTTATCAAAATGGTTGCTTCCATCCCCTTCAAATTTATAGATTTTCAAGCTAGTATGATATGATTTCACACAAGTACTATTGTTTAATGCATGTCTATGAGTAATTGAGTTTTGTTGATTTAACCATGTCTTAAAAGATCAAAAAACCATTAATATTAGTACATAGACATTACCACTTTTAATGGTATGCATAGTCATATGATAAATCAGGTTTTTTTAGTACAATTTAAAAGTTGTAAAATGATTGAAAACATTATTTCAAAACCCATGTAGTTGGATAGGGTTTGACAAATTTAACTGTGGGTTTGTTAAAGAAATTGATTCTTTATCCAAATATGTTTTGGATTTTTCTAATTCTAGAGTGTCATCTCACTTATGCTTTCTTTGATTTTTTATTTTGTTTATGGTTTGATAGTCTGCAACTCTACCATTTCATTAAACTATAAATTGAAATATGTAATTCACAGGGATGCTAATTAATTGGTAATATAGGATTCTCTATTTTGATATGAATTGGGACTATTTATTTATAGCAGCTAATCGTTGTGCTGCTAATTGTGTAGACTTTGAATTCCATTTGTCGAATTCAAGAGTGATTATCTCCAATATAGACTTGGATGTCCATTTGAGTCTTATGCAAAATGGATGGATAATTTTCTTATCAATGAATCATTTTTCTTGTTACTTATTTTCATTATCATCATATCACGTTTTGAAGATAAAAAGTCGTCGTTCTTACCGTATCAATTGTATTGTACAAATATTGAGTAGGAATTTGGTGAAGAGAGCCTAATTTGAAGATTCTTTATATATTGCATCTCTACTGTTTTGTAATAACTGTGATGTACTAATTTAAAATTTTCATAACTTATATTTCTACGTTTTAAAATTTTAATAACATGTATTTATGTGTTACACCATACTATTACGTTATTGCTATCTACATACTTCATATCTCCGTAACGAATTATCCCAAACACCATACACACACCACAAACCCCGACGACAACTACGAGGTATAAAACAAACACACCCGCAGCAACGCACGGGCATTACCACTAGTATTTTTTATAAAATCTTGCAATAAAGTTTTGAGTTAAGATGATACATACCACAACTTCAGATATACACGGAAATTGAAATGACACGCTTTTCTCCACATTCAAGCACCTCAACTACAAAATCAAGCCAAACAATGTACTATTGTATTATTAGTGACTCTTAGGTTAGTACGATTCACATATGCAAAAAAGTTTACCTTCATATTAGCTGATTTTAAGCTAATAGTTGACATTGAATAAGCTTTTTCTCCTTGTCTTAATTGAGGAGAATGCTTTTTTAAAAAATGAAGAGCATAAATTGGGAACTTCCCCATTAAACAGTAACCCTCTTTTGCTGCAAAGCAAAAACAGGTTATAGATGAGTGACTAGATGTTGCAGGTGAAAAAAAAAAAAAAAAAAAAAAAAAAAAAAGCCTTGACATCGATCCTTTGTAAGGTCAATCTCGGTTTGATTATCCGTATCAGCTGTAAAATTCATCAACGTTAGAAACATGAAAATAACCAAAACACAATTTTCTTAAGAATACAATCAAACTAACCAGACTGACATACCAAAGTTAACAAACAGTAAATCATGAGAACAAGATTTGAACAATCCTGATAATTTATTAGTCTCAGGAAGCACAAATGTGGCTTCTGGTAAACCCCCCGTCAGTGCTCCATCTGTTGAAGTCAACTTGCAGGCTCGTTTGAACCTATAAGATTGCACTGCCTAGAAACCCGACCATAAAATCATACACATGGCATTAGAGAAGTTAGCAAAGCGTATCAATTTAAGAAATCATAGAGTAAATAAAAGAGTAAACCCAATATAAACACAAATACATATATATAGAGAAAGCTACCTCCTCATTTGGGGTAGGCACTGGTTTTGCTAGCATTATATACAACGGTAAGTTGGGCATTATTTGTTGTCCAGCGTCATCACATTGGCTTATAGATACAGAAAATTGCACCCTACAGAAAACACAATCAAAGCAACAAATACTGATCATTTCACCTTCAGAAAATAAAAAAAAATGTTTGTAAAAGCATAAACGTTAAAAACCGAAGAATCTATAACTGAGTTGTTATGTAAACAACATTGCATAAAAAGTAAAACATATTGGGATATCAAAAGAATTGGGTTGTAAAAAGGGATAAAATAAATAGTTGGCGAGTAGAAAGGCTGTGGGATCAAGTAGCATCATCCATTACCTTCGTCTTTTTGGTTCATCTTTTATTTTGTAGTTCAAACATCTTGTTAGAAACAATCTCTGCATGAAAATCATACCAACAGTCAATAGAATGTTCATGTGTAACAATAATCGTCTTTTTATTTAATAAACTATGGAAAATTGAAGAATACTATATAATGTATTACATTTATAGAAGCCCGACTTCTTAGAAGCCTGTAAAATTCTACAGGCCTGTAATAAACAGAGAAACTTTCCTCGGCTGCTTCTTTTTCATCCTCAGACAATTCAGAAAAAATACGTTCCACGTCATTAAAGTAACTGCAACGATGATAATTTGCCCATTAGACACAATTTGCTTGGACAACAAATAACAATAACAATAAAAATTAATAATAAGATTATAAGAAAAAAAAAGAAATACAAACATATAGAAATATGCATGCAACAGACACTATTTTGTCATAATAGATAGCATAAAATGCAAGATAAACATACTGGGTTTGTTTAGAAACTATAGGTGGGGCAGGCATTCTTGTTGATAGATGCCAAATCACAAACACAATCTCTTTTGCACTTCGCGTAAGTTTGACGTCTCTAAGGTTACTTCACGATCCTGCAAATCTGCATTGTTAAGTTTTAAATGATCCAGTTATAAGTGTCGATAAAAGGTAAAATTAACACAACCTATCATTTTGTGCATCACCATATATGAACTGTAACTGTAACTAACTAAAGCAAAAGTGGGAATTGGTAGGCATAAAGATCAATTATTTTAAGCCTGAACCCAATTAATAGTCCAAAACGTTCACCTGCAAATCTTCATTTTAAAATGGATGTAAAGACTATTTAATATATGATTTTTGTAAGTCATGTCATTTTTAAATCATGTTCTTGTCTTGTTTACCTTTCGACCCATTAGAAAAACAAAAGATTTTGACCCCTTATGAAACAAACTTTATTCACTCGTCTCAAAGAGATCTTTATAATTAAATATCATCGATCCAAATTTCATAGGCATAACTGATGTGGTCCTCATTACTAGTGTGATCCACTAATCCCCAAATACCTAACCCGCTGAAAAATAAATGAAAGAACGAAAAGGGGGTAGATCAAATCAAACAACAGAAATCAACCAAATAAAAAGAACTTGTACCCTGAATTTCTTGCTAAGAATGCCCTTTCCAAACTTTTCAGGATTGATTGTAGTTAACACCCTATATTTTACCCTCTTAAGATGTATGATTTAGATTTTTGAGCCATCGATCTAACAACCTATATATAAAGGTACAAGATTCAACATAACCCCTTGCATCCTTAATTAGTTGTGATAAGATTTCAAATTAGATAAGAATGAAACTGCAACGCTCAAAAGCGGAAAAAAATATCGTCCTCGCTAAAGAAAAGATATATCTCAAATAAAAATGTGTTTCTTGAGGACCTTACGGTTCTACTAGCAGAACTATAAACAAAAACACATGTTTATGAGCTGACTTGTGTTCAAATTCGGATTTGGAGTCTCATTGTTGGTTCTATAGCTTCACTTTTCACTTCTTTTCAATTTGCAAATCTATGCTTCTTCATCTTTGGGTTTTTTTGCAAGCTCGCTTGATCTTTAGCGCGTGTTCCTATTTAGTATTTTGTTAAGTTCAAACAAGTGCTTACATTAATTAATTGCGGAAACTGCGGACTACCTAATAATTAGCCTTGGCGATATAAATCCCTTCTCTAAAACCACCATGTAAATTTAGGTGCAGGAAAGGTGAAGATCATTGAGAAATAATACACACTAGTTTCAGGTTGAGAAATTATTTAATCGGAAATGAATATAGCTTATTAACATATAAACCCTACCCTAGTTTAATATTAAATCAAACAAAGTTTTATACGTGAAAATTTTAAAATCTTTCATGTTTGTCAACATTTCAACCAACTAAAAACGCACCAGATTCGTAATAACCATTGTGATCCTGATTACTGATTGATCGATCTGATCACAGATGATTCATACAATTATAAATCAATAACTATATGATCGAGTGAGAAAAAAAAATGACATTAACACCTTATATAAAATCAACAAACAAGAATTAAAAAACAAAAAGATCGGTTACCATAGATTTGTGATAGAACTGATCGTAATTTAGAAAGTGTACTTCTGGCGATATTATTGGGATTTTGTCACCGACTCAGTATTTGTATAGCGTAGGTTGTACGTAGCTTGTTTCAGGTTAACCTAGCAGGCATTATCTAGCCTTGGGCTCAACTAAATTATTTTGAGTGTTTGTTCAGCCCAATATTACTTGTATAAAAGTTGACGAAAATTTAGAGAAAAAAATGGATGTAGTTAATTAAACAGATGGGTTAAGATTAATTAAACGTCTGACATACAGTTTTGTTATATAGAATTTCAAAATTTGGAAATCTACGTTCGATAGATGTCAATTTAAACTAATTGACTCAATAATGAGGATCAACCATGGAGAGAAACATACTCGATGTGATACGGGGTATATAATGAAAGCCACCATATTGTTTTGATGGCGAAAACAGGTATGGTAAGAATGTGATTTTATGGATGCAACGGTGTCATGTGAGAAGCATAATTCGCAAGGGATAGAGACCTTCCAATTTCAAGATTTCATCACACAAATTAATGAAATTTGGGTTGGATCATGTACAACTTAATGCCAATACAAACAAGGCATAGGAGTTTGTTTAAGTCCAAAATAGTGTTTATCGTTTAATGGTGAAGAATTATATTCGAAGCGGGTGCATCGTAAAAACCACATGGCTTTGTTTGATTGTATATCGCATGTCAATCAAATAGTTGTTTGCTTCTACATGGCCCATTGTCGTTTGCAATTCAATGCGTTCATTTAGTACAAAAGATTATTAAAATTAATCGGAGCAAGTGTGATCCGACAACTTTGGTATGCTAACAAGTGGAGCTGCTTACGCTAATAGGTATCATTTTTGTTGAAAATAAAGTTGACTTTCGTTGACTTTAAGTTCAGTTTTAACACTAAGGTTAGTTATTTTTGTTATTATTTTTATAAAATATTTGAACATATTGAATAAGGGGTTTTTTGCAGGTTTGGATTGGGCTTTGGATTTGCCTTGGATTGTTGATGGATGTTACAATGCTGAGCCAGGTTGAGTTGATCTCACGAGCCCAGTTCGTGATTTAGGGCTACTTATGTTTAGTTTGCTGTTGGCCCATTGGCCCAGCTCTTGTTTGAGTCTGATGTGGCCATCCGTGTGATAAAATCATACTTCATTTCATCCGTTGGATGTGTTAAAGAAACACATATTCTCAGCTATAAATAGCTGGGTATTTCTTTCGTTTAATACTTTTTGCTACTCTGATTCTTTGATCTCACTTGTTTTTGTCTCTCTTACAATATTAGGGTTTTATACAAGATCATCTTGATCTTGTATCTGTTTTCTACTCTTAGTGTATTGTTTAGTGATTATCTTTGAATAATCACTTGAGTGTTGAGAGTTCTATTTGTAATGAGGTTTGAGTTGTATTTTGTTTCTGAAACAGATTTGTTATTCTTGACTGTTTTTTATAACAAAGTCAATCTGTGTCGACTATTTTGACATGGTATCAGAGCCATAGGCTCTTGATTCTGGTTAGATTTCCGTTGTTGTTTCGGTTAGGGTTTGTGGTTCAAGGATTGGATCTGGTCAGCTTGCTTCTGATCTTGTGGATCTGGTATTATTGGACGGGTTTGCATATTTTCTTGCTCTCTGGTTTGTAACCCTAAGTGAAGGTTACAAACTATGAGTTTGTGGAGAAACCATAACTTTGGGCCTTTCTGGTGAGATCTTTCTGATTCTTTTAGGTTTGTTCTAAGGAGTCGTTGTTCTGGGCTTGTACCTATGTCTGTTATCTAGGTCTAGAGGCTCCTGAGTTAAGACCTGCAGTGGGATCCTTATGAGTGCCCACTGATCTGGATCACTAGCTTAGCTTTGCATGTGTCTTGGATCTGTGTTTGTTATCTAGTGTGTTCTTGATTGGTTTTTGATTTGTGCTTGTGTGCATCTGTTTGCTCGTATTTGTTACTTGTTGTTTTTGTTGTTATTATTGATGATTGCTTGTTTACATCATGGGTGATAATGTTGATCCTACTGCTGGTAGGGGACACCCTGTTGGTGGTGCTAGACCTCTTATTAATGTTGTGAATGAAACTCTTATTAGCAAACTTGATGCTAGTGATCCTTTGTACTTGCATCCTTCTGATTCAAGTAACTGGACCATTATAACTGTTAAGCTGAAAGGTTTAGAAAATTAATTTGTTTGGGCTAATGCATTAACCCTTGCTTTACAAGTTAAAAATAAATGGGGGTTTATTGATAAGTCATGTGTTAAGTCTCAAACTGATTTTGTACTTGCTAGACAATGGGACAGGTGCAATTCTATTGTCTTAACCTGGATTCTTAATTCCATTAGTGAAGAGTTATATATGGGTTATGTGTTCTTTAGGCTTGCTAGTGATGTTTGGACTGAATTGAAAGAAACCTATGACAAAATTGATGGATCTGTTATGTTTGACTTGTATCAAAAGATTAATCAATTTAGTCAAAATGGCATGCCTGTCTTCGAGTATTATCATAAACTGGACATCATGTGGCAACAATTAGATCAACTTGTTCAATTACATGCCTGAATTGTGATGCATCAAGAGAATTTAATAATTTTAATAATATGACCATTATAACATGCTCGATATGATACCGGGTATATAATGAAAGCCACCATATTGTTTTGATGGCAAAAACAAGTATGGTAAGAATGTGATTTTATGGATACAACGGTGTCATGTGAGAAGCATAATTCGCAAGAGATGGAGACCTTCCATTTTCGAGATTTGATCACACAAATTAATGAAATTTGGGTTGGATCATGTAGAACTTAATGCCATACAAACAAGGCATAGGAGATTGTTTAAGTCCAAAATATAGCATTTATCGTCTAATGGTGAGGAATTATATTTGAAATGGGTGCATCGTAAAAACCACACGGCTTTGTTTGACTGTATAGCGCATGTCAATCAAATAGTTGTTTGCTTCTACATGGTCCATTGTGAGGGAGTGGCAATTCAATGTGTTCATTTAGCCCAAAAGATAATCAAAATTAATTAGAGCAAGTGTGATACGATAAATTTGGCATGCTAACAAGTGGAGCTACTTACGCTAATACGTATCATTTTCTGTCACACGTAGCTGTCGTCATTAACGGATAACGGATAAATTTATTCTGACTTTTCACCCTTCAAACATTATAGACTCGGTTGGCAGGAATTCATGTGTTGGCTATGGAATCTGTGCGTAAAAGGACATGTGAAGGTGTCTAAATGCAAATCGAATTACAAAAACAATTCAATTAATTAATACTATATAATTGTCTAGTGTTTCAGAAGATGATTATAGTGATATTGATTAATTGTATGCTAGTTATAGTCTAATGTGGATATGTTAGATTACATATACCAATTCAATTGGCAAGGATTAATAACACATAAAGCCTTGAGTTAGTTCCTTTATATCTTATTAAATCAATTGTATCCATGACGTGCTGTCATGGTAAATGTAAATTTAATCCAAATTACAACCAATAGATAGTAGTAACAAGGTATCGAACACAGGGAGTTTGTGGAAAATGTGTTTATTTTATAGTCTTGTAAAGTAACTACAGTTAAACTACTATGCGAAAATTAAAGATCAAGAGTTTTGATTGTTTGATTTTTAAACTAAATTATCAACTAGTTACTGATTCAGATTGGATTGTTACTTCAAATTATGAAAGCAATGATCATCCTAGGTTCCGGTTTATTAAACACACTTGTGCAAAAATTCCAACTAGAAAGAGTTATATAGACATAACCCATGTAAAAACAATTGTTGTGATAAAAGGGAACAAAGTACTCGGATTCCATTAATGCGAGGTTGTTTCCCGATGATCAATTAATCAATATCCAACCCCAATCCTTCCCGTGATATCTCGATTGTTAACAACACCAAGAACGTACGATTTATATTAGAAATTGAAACATTAATTAACACACTACAATCAATTGTTCAAACATCATAACAACAAGACAAAGATATCAAGTTATTATTCTAGAAATAATAGGAAAAACACACAAGAGTTTAAAAGAAACCTTCACCTAGAATGATCACCAAAAGTTTAGCGAACATCACTTGGTGAATCATCATAACATCCATGATAGAGTTTATACAAATCAAAGACATAATCAAAGTGTTTGTAATTGTTCTCCAATGATTTCCTAAGCCAAAAATCGCCCCCAAAGTGCCAAGTAACGTCTCCAATCAAAATGTAAGTGAAAAGGCCCTCAAAACAGTTTAAATGAAGCAGTTACAAAAATCACGCAGAGGCCACCGTAACTTACGATAGCTATCGTAAGTTACGGTGGCTTGAAAAGAGCTACGGTGAAAGTCTACTGATGAATGGTGGATTTTTGAGGCTGAACCGTAAGTTACGGTGGACCTGATGCATAATTTCTTTTGTTTTTCATCTCCTTCCTTCCATGCTTAGTCCATCCCGTTCCGATCCGTCCAAAGATGCGTTTTCTTCATTTTAAGCTCCATAATGTGCCTGAAACCAAAGCAGTCATAGTCAGCTAATTCAAAGCAATTACACAATTAAATGCGGGATTAACACATGTTTTAAGATCATAAAGGGTTGTTCCTTGAACCACCTGTCACATCCCCACACTTAACCATTGCTTGTCTCAAGCAATCCATTGAAAACCATTTTCAACTTACGAGCGATCTTAATAAGTCAAGCATTAACATGTTGTTCTTTTACTAACCCATTCTCAACACCCAAGACAACACACCCCTCACAATGTCTCTCCTCTCGGTAACAAGTAAGCACTAGCATTTATGAGCTAGTCACACATAAGGCAAATGGGTGGTTGCACAACTATATCCTTGTACCTAAATCGGTCCTTCTCTTACACGTGCTAAACATGAGTGCAAATCAAAGGGACTTTATAAATTTTTTTTTTTTAGATTTTTGATTTTTTTACTTACCACACCATCACAAGCACAACCCAATACGTAACATAATCACTTAACACCACCCAACCTCCCAACCAAAAACATAATAGATAAACACATATTTACAATTATACACGAAAGAAGACAGCCTGACTAGTAGTAGCGAGGTTGAGGCGACCCGAAAACAGAAGACATCAAATCATTCCCTTCTCCAAATCCGAACGCACCGCTACTGCTCCCACGTTGTTCCAGAGCCTCTTGTTGTTGTTGCCTTGGATCAATCCATTGGGAATGGTGGAGTGGTGGAGTCGGGTATGAGACACTACCATCATATGGAGGCAAAGACACATAATCTACCGGAGGTGGATCCATAACTACGGGTCGCCCCGCATGCCAATCTTCATTCATTCATCTATTTTGATCATCCACATAACGGTTATTCTCCTCCACTTCATGTGAGTAGGCATGTGCCTGGTTCCATAATTCTTGGCGGTCAAAATTTTGCTTCAAGGTTCTTTCCAAACTCACACTCATCATGGCTTGATGATCGAAGATAGTGTGATCCGCACCCGACCAAGTATCAAAGACTGAAGGTGGCGGACGTTGATTCTCAATGACTTGTTGCATCGAACCCTCATAAGCCCAATTTTCTTCAAATGACCGCTCCGTGTAATCATAAAATGAACTACCATATCCCCCACTCAAGCCTCCTTGACTGATATTCACATCCTCGCCTTGCGGCTCCTCCTCATAATCCTCTTATTCACTTGGGGGTTCATTACCACTCCCCGGCTCATCTTGCTCACCTGGTGACAACATCCTCGCATCCGCCTTCAAAGCTCTCCACCTTTGCCCTTCCGACTTTAGTTTATGATACCTTTCTGATCGGCAATACTTCCAACCCAAACCCATCTTTTTTAATTCAAAAGGCTTGTGCCTTTTGGCTTTCCCTTGATCTTCTGACGTAATAGCTTTAAGTTGCTTCAATAATCCCGTTATAATCCGGCAATACGGGATAATTCGTCTCCCCATTTTGTTCCAACACATCCACAAATGGTTCATAATCAAGTACCGGATTGGAAAACGAGGAGACCAATAGATCAATGAATACAGAATAGGTAACTCGGGATATCTTACTTCCTGCTTGTCAGCCCTTCTAGGAATCACATTGTGAATACAAATGGCTAGTAGCAGTTTTGCTTCAATTTTCAAGTTTCTTCGAAGCAAAGTTCCATGGTAAGTACCCGGTAGAAATAAAGCCGCCAACATATCGTTCTATCTAGGATGTTTATCCGGCTTGTTTAGCAAATCATCCAAACTAGGGAACATGTAGTCACGATTGGGCACACTATCATACTTCGCTAACTTCTTCAATGTCTCAAAGGACATCTCCACTTTAATTCCATTTACTTCACCGGTTAGCTTCATTTGAGAGGGCTTATCGAATCTATTACACTACAATGTCGCCATCCATTCTTCAATTTCATCCATGAACAAATTTTGATTGTCTTTGTCATAACACTTCAACGCCGCCTCCCATCCTAATGCTCGAAACCTAGTAAACATGTTGAATGGCCCGAACTCAATATCTCACACTTCTCTTTCACACAAAAATGCACCGCCTCTATTTTGCAACCCCTTCATCTGATCATGAAACAATATAGCTTGCCATTCTCCAGGTTGCTCATACAATGGGCCCGAATCCCATTTAGGCTTGTTAGTCGGGTCTAACCGTACTGGCTCTTGCACAGTCTATTGTACCATTTCTATATCAGAATTAGAATCATCATCCTGGCCCACATAGTTCCTTCTTTTTAGTTGCTTTTTCGGCTGCTTGCTTTTCGCTTTAGAAGATGAGCTAGCTCCCGTTGGCTCACTCGTTCTTATCATTTTCTGCACAGAGCATACAACAAGCAACACAACCTAAAACATGAGAAAATCAGTCTTATTTTATTAACATATCCCTACACTTGCTTGTTAAATGGTAGTAGATGCTAGTGAACAAAAAAAAAATCATACTTAGTTTAACAAAAATTGGGCATGATGCCTCTACAATGTTAACATTTCAAAAAGTTCACACTTGCATCTCAAAATTACATCTACTACCATAATAATCAAATAACCATGTTACATAACTATAAACTAAAAACAAGCAAGTATATATGAACCAATAAGAACAATAACCTTAATTTATTCATAATGCACCATCAAAAATAACAAAATAATAACACATACCTTTGATTGATGATACTAGAAGCCAAAAGAAACCAAAAACTTGAAAGAGCCCAAAAAATTTTGGATTTAGGGTTTATGATTCGACCCACTAAATGAGTTTTTCTTGAAATTTTCTTCACAAAATAAGAAACTACGTGAAATTCTAGTCAGGATTGACCCAAAAATCACTTGATTTGGTTAAGGGTTGAAGATTTTATGAAAGATTGAAGGTTTGAAGGTTGTGGGGTTTATGAGATCTTGTGGGGAAGATGAAAGGTGGAAGGTGAAAGTGTGTGGCCAGGGATAACTCACGTGATATTAGAAAGAAAATATTTTTTTTATTTTCGTGCAAAAACCGATGCTTCAACTCCCAGAACCCACCGTAAGATACGATGGGGGCGTAACATACGGTGGCTTCAAGACCCTTTTTTCCAGCGTAAGGCAGTAACCTTGTACCGTATCACTTCAATTTTTTCCAGGTCCACCGTAAGCTATCGTGGCCCTGGGCATTTTTTTAGCTAGAAATATTTTAAAGGAAAATATGGGATTTCAACAATGTAAAAATTACCCTATCCCCTTCGAAAATCCTGTGTTGTCCTCAACACAATGTTAGAACTATTCGTGACCCGAACGTCCCTACACTTGTTTCAAACACAGGTTTCGAGCGAAAACAAAAAATTGGCAAACAAAACAAAACAAACTAGACAAAAACTAACTATTTACACTACCAAACCTGGTCCTCTCATGGTTGTTCATCCTCCACCGGGCGTAGTATCTAGCCCGCTTTGTCAAGCTCCAAGTTGTTGATTTCGTTCCCCTCTAAGTACGGCTTCAATCGATGACCATTTACCGTTTGTTGCTTGTTAGTTTGCTCATCATAGATATCCACATCACCAAATTTCCCAACTCGCCGAATGACAAATGGACCCATCCATTTACTCTTCAACTTGCCCGCAAACATCTTCAACCTTGAGTTGTATAACCAAACCTTTTGATCCACTTCAAAGCTTTTCTTCCTCAACTTGGCATCATGAACCTTTTTAAGCTTGTCTTTGTAGGCCGATGCACATTCATAAGCTTCGTCTATAATTTCTTCAATCTCGCTCAATTGCAACTTCCTTATCCTTCCCGCTTCGTCATAATCCGCATTCACCATTGTGATTCTCAATGTGCTCGGTGTGCTAACTCCATTGGCAAGTGACAACCCTTCCCATACACCAACCGGTAAGGTGTTGTGCCAATCTGTAACACCCCAACCGATGGCGGAAACATCGAGGTGTCACGTAGTGATGATTGTTCAGTAGCTCATGGTAATACATAAGTTTAAATAATCCTTTATCTCATTACAATATTGAATCACATTAAATGTCTTGAATGAAATCTAATACATCCAATAATCAAAACAAAGCTTAAAACTTCAAATATCTTCGCATGCTAGCTCTAGACTTCAAGCATCAGTATTTCCTGTTGAGTTTGGAAAAATGGGGGGGGGGTCAACTAGAAGTTGGTGAGAATACATAAGCCATGTCAAGCAATTAAGTTTAAGAATAATAAAAGTTTAGCAATTCATATGTCTATCGTAAGTTTAAGTCTGCATGAATAAACATGAAGTATAGTATGCACATAATCAAACCTCCGACAAGTTTAGGTCCATCCTGTCATCCACGGTTCACCTTAATATCACGTTGGAACGATAACAATCACCCGCGCTCCCCATAAAAGATGGTCAACGAATCTAGGTGGGATTGTCAATCCAATAGATCTGTTATTGAGTATCGCCGGCTTGGCCATAGCTAATGATTATGTAAGTTGAAGTTTACGTCTAACAATAGTTGTCCAAGTCATGAGGCATTAAAGTTTACAACTAGACATGTATGTAGAATTGCTTAAGTATAAAGTTTCAAGTATAAAGAATTGCATAAACATGGTTACGTAAACTCACCTTAGCGAAGTATTAAGTCTCGAGAAATAGAATATGTGTAGCCCAAAGTTGTCAAGTATTACCCTATGTATAAGGTAACAAATAAGTCTAACTCTTTCTAGTCTACAAGTATTTTCTAGGGTTTCGAATTTGGGGATAAGTATTCGTTTGATTAATAATTAAATTGTTTATTAAATAAAAGAAATTTGATAAATAAATAAACAAAAGTCTTTTTGTAAACTTTAGATTAAAGATGGTCACATTATAAAGTTTTAAGTATGAAAATAATTTTTATAAAATTATTTTCTTAAAAATAGAATATTTAATCTATTTATTTCAATTTGTCAAAATATAACTTTAATATCTAAAAATATTAAAATTAAAGAATTTTTAAATTAAAATTTGTATTTCTGTTCTAAATGGACAGAAATAATTTATATAAAATTTTGGTGCAAAAATATTGAAAAATGAATTTATTATGATTTATTTATGATTAAAATAACAAAAATCAATTAAAAATATTAAATAAATGATTTTTCAGAAATAAAAATCATTTCTGGAATATTTAATGTTTTATAAACTCAGAATAATTTTTGTGGAAATTTATATAATCGTTTTGATATTTTTATAGAATTTTATAATTATAATAGAATAAACTTGAAATATTTATTATATATATTAAATAAATAATTTTTGGAAAACTAAAAATTGTAATATACACTTTTCCATTAAAACATCCTAAAATAATTTTTGTAGAATTTATAAAGCAATCTTAGTATTTTAAAACCATTTTTAAAATATTGATGAATATATATATATATATATATATATATATATATATAAATCTGAAAAGGTAAAAAAATGCTTGCACATGCCAGGAATCGAACCCGGGTTTGAGCCGGTTCGTGTGTGTTATATCACAAGTCCAGACCATCTGGTCTGGACCCTGAGAACGATTATTCTAAGTTTGAATTAATTATATAGTATAACTCGAAACTGATTTATAATTGTTATAAAAGAAAGGAAAAAAGGTGTGGTATACGGGACTCGAACCCGCGTACCTTTGTTCACAAACAGACGACACAACCACTTGATCTAGATCAGTGGTTGTGTTTGTTTTGTTTATGTTTTAATTATATAACAAGGTCTGCAGAAGGTTTCTTCCCCAAATCAAATTCGTTCGAACCCTAGATTTAACAATAATCAGATTTGACAAACAATAACCCGATTGAACATAGGGTTATCGTTGTGAGATGGCCGATGAACAAAACCGTGTAAAAACATAAGAACTTACAAAGCTTTTTCACGCGATTGGGAGTGGTCAACCAGAAAGTCAACACGCGAGAAGTTTGAAGTTTGAAAGGTGTTTTTATCAGAAATTGAAGGTGTGGAGAGATATATCGGCGGGTTTAGCTTGCAATGAGGTGTTCAATTTATAGTGGAAGGCTCTAGTGATGCGAATTAGTAAGTTGACTTGGGTTTCAATCATGAACGCGTAATTGGATTCAATTCTGGAATGTTTTGATGTTAATTGGCGTGTAATGGACGCGTTTAGTCAATAATTTACATAATTTACCATACTTGGATTCAAAAACGCGGTCATGACGTGCAATCTTGAAGGGTGTTCATCGCAGTTGACTTCACATAAGTCAACTGCACTACTAAACTTGTTATAAATATAATTTAAATCAGTATTATCCCAACTTGAAGCTATAGACCAGATGGTGGGGCTGTTTTGTGTAATAGGAAGAACCGGCCATGGGCTCGGGTTCGAACCCCGGCCCATGCCATTATTTTTTTGACAATTTTATCTTTAATATATATATAACATATGCTTATAATAGGGTACTAGGGGTCCAAATGTGTCACGATACATTTTTAAAAGGGCACGATATGATAAAAATTCGGCGTTTTATACAATAATAATCGTAACATACATAGGATTAAATGCGAAATGTTACACAATTGGAGTTTCGTAGGCCGTTCGGTGTTCCCACAATGCATCATCCAACTTACTCGACCAATCCTTCCTATCCGTTCGAACCGTCTTCATGAGAATTTCTTTTATTTGACTGTTGGACACTTCAACTTGTCCACTCGTTTGTGGATGGTAAGGTGTAGCAATCCGGTGATTCACACTATATCTCTTCAACAACTTCCCAAAATTAAAATTCTTGAAATGCGAGCCACCATCACTTATGATGACTCTTGGGATATCAAAACGGGCAAAGATGTTGGTTTGGACTAATTTGCAAACAACCGAATGGTCATTTGTCCTCGTTGCAATAGCTTCAATCGGTTTCGAGACATAATCAACCACCACCAAAATGTATAGGAACCCATTAGAGTTTGGAAAGGGACCCATAAAGTCGATGCCCCATGCATCAAATATCTCCACGATCAAGATTGGTTGCATTGGCATCTCATCTCTCTTCGATATGCTTCCCATCTTTTGACAATTTACACAATTTCGGGCAAATTCACATGCATCTTTGAAAATTGTGGGCCAATAAAACCCACATGAGAGAGCCCGATAGCCTGTTTTTTGCCCACTAAAATGACCTCCACAAGCGGATGAATGGGCATGAGTTAGAATCTCCAACACCTCCGTTTCGGGCACACGCCTTCGAATGACATGATCGGGCCTGATTTTGAAAAGGTCTGGTTCATCCAAAATATATTGCTTGACTTGGACCATAAATTGTTGTTTTCTCTTCTTGTTACAATGATCCGGAATGGAACCCGTCGCTAAATAATTGACATAATAAGCATACCATGGTGCAATGCAAGTGGAAACGGCCAATAGTTGCTCATCGGTAAACCGTTCATTTATTTCACCCACATCATCAACTTCACCCACCGGTATTCGAGACAAGTGATCCGCCACTACGTTCTCACTTCCCTTTTTATCTCGAGTCTCTAAGTTGAATTCTTGTAACAATAACACCCGCTGGATTAAGCGTGGCTTTGCATCCTTTTTCTCCATTAAATACCGAACCGTGCTATGATCCGAATACACAACTACCTTGCTCCCCCAAATATACGAACGAAACTTATCCAAAGCATACACCACCGCTAGTAACTCTTTTCGGTTTTGGTGTAATTTAGTTGCGCTTCGGATAAAGTTTTGCTTGCATAGTAAATTACCACCGGCTTCTTATCAACTCTTTGACCCAAAACTGCACCAATTGTTGTGTCGCTTGCATCACACATGATTTCAAACGGTTTCGACCAATCCGACGGTTGCAAGATAGGAACCTTGACAAGTGTTCCTTCAAAATATTAAACGCCTACAAACATTCATTAGTAAAATCAAATGGGACATCTTTCAATAACAAATTACATAAAGGCTTGGTGATGACACTAAAACCTTTAATGAACCGTCTATAAAACCCCGCATGTCCCAAAAATGACCTTACTCCTTTAACATTTTTCGGTGGTGGCAATGATGATATTACCCGAATTTTTGCGTTGTCCACCTCCATACCCCTTTGAGAAATCACACGGGCTAACACAATGCCCTCTTGCACCATGAAATGGCTTTTCTCCCAACTAAGCACTAAATTTTTCTCAACACATCTTTTTAAAACTTTTTGTAATTCATTGAGACAAGATTCAAAACTAGTGCCAAAAATTGAGAAATCATCCATAAACACTTCAAGCTACTCTCCAACCATGAGAACTCGTTTTGGTCTTTAATCAGCTTCAATGACATGGGAGGAATCAAGAAATCTCCACTGTTTTGATTAGCGATTCTGTGACGAAGGCATAGATCAATATCATCTGCACTTTCATTTCTCGATTCTCATCTTCTTCAGCTTCGGTTGCTGGAGCTCTACCACGATCTGCAGAAAAAATTAATAAAAACTGCACACAAACTACAACTTGTATTAGATATATGACAAAAATCCGGACTAATCAAATTCTTGAAGTTAATCATTTGATAAACTTTCAAGATTTGTCCATTTTGACCACCATTTGGAGAAACGAATCATTCCCCTGAACATTTAAATCCTTCTTAGTTTCACCCTGAACTTTCAAACTTGTCAAATTAAACCCTTTGATTTTTGAAAGTTGCATTCTGACTCTTGAATTTTGAAAGACTTTATTTTATTGTGCTTGGGGTTTAGATATGAGATTCTAATTGAAGAATTCAGTATTCCAACATCGGTTAATCGAAAATTAAATTCTTTTGTATTTTTCGGAAATTTAAACCAAAACACACCTAAAATATTTTTGGATTTTCAAACTTTCAATATCTAAAATCTTTAAAGCAGATAACTAATATTTACAGACAATATTTTTCTTTGTGTTGGTACAAAATCGCTACATCGTGGATTGTCGGCCTACGCAAGAATTCATTTTTTGTACACTTGATTCATGGCGTTGCTGGAAAAATGTTGGCATTCCCGCGAAGTCCTTTTGGACATTTCTAAATACTCATTGTTCTCATCAGGAGTATTATCGGACGCAAGTAGTTGGGCGACTGATTCAACTTTTTGTGTCACCATAAAACTATTTATACCTCCCATTTTACCTCTCTCTAAACCATGGATATGTGCCTTCGCATCACCAACAATTTTTAAAACAACCGTTTCGACATACGAAACCGGTAACAGAAATGTTCGCCATTGTACTTTGGTTCATAACAAAATAATCATTCCTAAGAGTTTCGTTACCTTTTATGCAATCACGTTTGACGATATTTTAGGAATGCGTGACGATGTTTTAGTGTCTTCCACTTCGGCTTGCTCGATGATGTCTTTAAACTATCGTCTTCGGATGGCAGTAAGAATATCCCGAGATAATCGTTCAAAAGTTTATAAACTAACCAGGTTACGCATAAAGGACATAACGTGCAAGCTTTTAAAAGATAAAGTACAAAACCAATCAATTTTTAAGTTAAAGGACATTCTTTGCAATTGGGTATAAACCTAAAGGACAAAACTTGTAATGTAGTCTATGTATTACTATTTCTCTACTAAATAATATAATTAATAATTTGGGAATTTACATGATATTTATGTAATTTTTCTCGATTGATCTATTCTAATTTCCGCTTTAATGTAAATTTTTAAAAACCATCAAAATCTAACTACAAGAAAAAACCAAAACAAAAGAAACGAGAGATGAAATTTGACCGAGTGTTACATCTTCACAACAACAAGTGCTATCACAACAACAACAAGAAACTAGTATGAGCGATTGCATAAAGTTTTATTTTAAGGATTTTGGTCTCTAGATCTACTTAGTTTGGTTCGACACTTGCTAATCACTATTGCATAAATTGATGTTTGGTGTAATTCTGCTTCCAGGTACTGATTGGGAAGCTTATTCTGATCTGATAGGATTAAAAGTTACAATCAATACGAATCACCTGAAATTTATAGCAAAACACAACCAATATTTCACACTTAATTAGAGAAGAAAGTAATAAAACATTTGTCATACACAAATGATCTATATATCTTGCCTGTGTTGAGTTTTTGCCCCTGTTCGCATATTATTGACTTGGCTTACTGGATGATGAACATGAGCATGCACATCTAAATTGTGCAGGGACTCGGATTAAGAAATAGAGGGTGGGAGAGAGTTTGTGAAACACACAAATTTTATTATATATTATTCCACACACTACAAATGATACATGTAATTGGCAGTTAATTAAGTGCCTCACATAACCGACACAACAACAAGAGACATGACTGATCTAAATCAACATGTCTGTTACTTTGGCGCCTAACTTCTACAGTTGACTTTTGAGTTGACTTTCTAAAATACTTAAAATTTCTTGATTATCTTCCAACAGCCTGGTGTATTTGAGTCCACCACCGAATGAATTGAATCCTGACTGTTTCTCTTTGCTTGCCTTCTTCTCATGGGCTTACGGCTGTTAAATTTAAGGTTAAACTACATAAAAAATGCATTTATTTTTACTCAAAGCAAGCACATAAAACAAAAGCTCGTGAAATACCAATAAAAGAGCTGCTGATATCCAGGAGACATCTCTCTGCTAAGTATCTGAATCCAAGAAGAAAAGCATGTTATAAACGAAAGGAAATTTAAGCAATCATCATCCACAGAAGAGAAGAAACAGAAGTATTACCTCAGAAGAGGTATCGGTGATCTTAGCAGATACAATCACAACTTGATGATCCCCGTGATCCTAAACAGAATTGTAAACTACGGTAAGTACTCTATTTTAATGCACAAAATAAAACATGATGGAATTATCAAATTAACCAACCCAGAACTCATAGTTAAACAGATCATGCGATGCTGGCAAGTGATATGCAAGTCCCTGAAACATGACATCGATCAAGATATACATTTCATCGTAGGTACAAGCATACTGAAATAAAAAAAAATTACATATTTACCTTATAACTTGAACATTTTAGTGAACAAAATGGGCAACTATAATCTTCGGTAACTGCAATATTTATGTAAAACATGTTTTCATATTTCAACAAGAAAAGTTGACACCATTGTAAGGTTTAAATGCAGAGTAAATTATAACAATAATTTATATCCAGTAGACAAGGGGACTGAAATTATCTTCGGTAACAGAAAGCTACCTTCTGTCATGTGCAGCATATTATTATAGTATTTATACTTGAATATCACGTCTCCTGTTTTAAGCCTGAAAACCAATGCATAACAACCTGTAACTTTATTTCCAGAATGCAATGAGAAAATATACATTTTACATACACTTCAAAAATTAATTACCTTAGACCTTTGGGAAACTCATCAGTATAAACGTTGATGATGGAAGGCGGTGTATCTTTTGCCTCAACCACTTCCATGCTTATCGTAATTGGCACTTGCTGCAATGTACTCATTGGTAAGTGTACAAGTGGTAAACATAATATCCCAGGTAACAAGTTAATGGAAATGCTTTTTGTATGTTTCCTTCCATTGATATAACAATGTACATATAGGGAGAGATCCATATTTACAGGAGCTAATTTAGGAAATATATATGGAAAATACAACATTATTGACTAAGCATAAATTCTAGAATATTCCAATTATTTGAATAGATTAATCAGCTGGAACTGGTGTTGATGTAGTGGCCTTAATATGCCCCTGCAAGATGGAGGTTTCGTTAGAGACACCGATCTGGGACCGTAACCTTAAAAACTGAGCTCAAGAGAGGGGTTAAGTACGAGGATCCGCCAGTTGGTCAGTTTAATTGATGTTGAGAACTTTTTGAGTAGCGCCCGCGACCTTCTCACGAACAAAATGATAATCTAACGCAACATGTTTCCTACGCGAGTTATACGTTGCTCCAGTATTGTTAGAGTAGAGAGTGGGTGACACCGGCGGCGGCATTTGCAAGTTCTTTGTATTCAGCTTCGGCAGAGGACCGAGAAACTGACTTTTGTCATGCCGATGTCCAAAAGATGATATTGCTACCGAGATATATGATGTAAGCATGGTAGACCTACCGGTTGTAGAGACGCCTCCCCAATCAGAGTCAGAAAAGGCTGTGAGTTCGAAGCAAGCGTTTGAGAGCTTGCTGGTGAGTTTGAGTTGGTTGATGCATGAATTGTGAGAGCTTGTTGACAACAAAGGAAATATCAAGGCGTGTAAAAGAAAGATATTGAAGAGAACCTACAAGCTTATTATACGGTGTCAGGTCCAACTTTTGGAGTACCTTCTTCAAGTGTTAGAATTTGAGAAGAACATAAGGGCATGTTAACCAATTTGGCCTCATCCATGTGATGTATTGTTAACGTATCATGTATATTTTATGTTGAGATAGAAACAAACCATGTGTAGTAGATATGAGTTACACTCCTAAAAAAATGACTTGGGAAGCCTAAGTCTTTTACCGAGAACTTATATGCAAGACTGTTAACAAAGTCATTCATGAACTCATTGTTGTTTTTTGTCAAGAGAATGTTGTAAACATAAACTAGAAAATAGCATAGGGTAAGATAAAGAAATAGCAAGTACGTTTCTTATGCTGACGGGTTTGGTAACCGGACTAAAAGTATAGAAATAGTCCTTAGCGTATTCTTGTGAGAAGCCTTTGGCAACAAGACATACCTTGTATTAGTCAATGCTACCATCGGGGTTAATGTTTGATTCGGAAAATCCACTTACATCCAATCAATTTTCTATAGGATGGTGCAACAAGTTCCCATGTTTGATTTCAAATTAAAGCGTTGTCCTCATCATCCATGGCTTTACACCACAACGGATCTCTAGATGCTTGAAGATAGGTATTTATCTCAAGGAATCGAGTAAGGGGATGAACAGTGGTGGTGTTAACAAAATGAGAATCGTAATATTTGGTGTTGGGTTTCCGAGATCTAGGAGGCAAAGAAGAAGAAGTCGTTGGTGGGGTGGGTGGGTTGTAGATAGTATTTTGAATTGGTAACGATGTAGCAGAACTAGAATTGGCTAAGTGATAAGAAGAGGTGGAGGAGGAATAATCAGAGAAGATAAGGCAGTGGATGAAGAAGAATATGCATGAGAAGGTGCATTATGAGAGTGCGTTGGGTTTAGAGATGACCCATGGAAAAGGGATTCATGAGTGGAGTTAATTTGATTTTGAGGTGATATGCAAAGGCGGTGCATGAGTGGAGTTGGGGATATTTGGAGTTCACATACGTAATGATGGAGGGGAAGCATGAGGAATAGATAAAAAGGCATCAGTAGTTGGAAGAGTATATTTTTTAGAAGATACATATCCTCAATAGATACATATCTAGAATGATAAAGGCAGATGGTTCTTGAATCAAGACATTTATAGGTGGACTTGCCTAAGAAAATGCAAACTATCCTCAACAAATGCGTATCTAAAATGATAAAGGCGGCTGGTTCTTGAATCAAGACATTTATAGGCGGACTTACCTAAGAAAATGCAAGGTATCCTCAACAAATACATATCTAGAATGATAAAGGTAGTTGGTTCTTGAATCAAGACATTTATAGGCGGACTTAGACGTAGAGTAGCCTAAGAAAATGCAAGGTTGGGAGTGGGGTTGTAGTTTGGATATAGTGTAGGTTTTGAGCCATGGATAGCATAAGCATCCGAATGTTTTTATTTCGCGTAATTTGGTGACTCATAGTCAAGCAATTGATACGGCGATTTGGATTGATGGATTGGTGTCGGAAGGCGATTTATGAGATAGACCGCAGTTTGGAACGCATGAGACCAAAATGAAAGTGGTACACCATCATGGCGTAACAAGGCACGACCGGTTTGATGAAAGCGATTCCATTTTGTTTAGGGGTATGCGGAGGGGTGGTGTAATGTGAGATCCCCATGGATTGAAGAAACGGAAGGAGACCAATGTATTCACCGCCATTGTCGGTGAAGAGGGATATAATTTGAGTATGAAGAAACTTTTACACCGGTAGTTTGAACTGTGGAAAAAGGATGGACACATATTGCATTTGTGTTTAATGGCATAAAGCTACACATCTTTTGAGTAATAATCCACAAACACGACATAATATGCGAACCCATCAATAAATTTTTGAACCAGTCCCCATACAAAAGTTGTAATGGTTTAGCAGCAACAAACGAGTTTGATCCAAATGGCAACTTGTGACATTTATTGATAGCACACGATTGACCATGCAAAGTAGAATATAACAAGTATTTAAAATTAAGATCGAGGTCTTTACAAAGTAATTTAAAACTACGAAAACATAGATGTCCAAGTTGATGATGCCATTGGAGTAGTGATGCAGATGTAGTTGCATTTACATGTGGGAAAGAGATTAAGTTAGGAAACATCATTGATGTTCTCCCTCCACATGAGAGGTGCCCTTGTTTGGAGATCCTTCCCAAAAATATGAAACGGGAAGAATTCAACAGAAACTTGATTAGTACGACATAGTTTAGCAACGGAAATTAAATTCGTACGTATATTAGGAACACATAAAATATCGGGTAAGGAGAATGTTTTGGATATAGAGAGACCCGTACCATCACCTAGAAACAGAGGAGAGTGTGGCTGGACATGAGGTGAGATGATGCGAGGCACCAATGTCCATCATCCACCGTTGAGATCTCAAGGTAGAGGTAACGGCATTGGGAATAGGGTTAGACATGTGGTTATTAAAATAAATATGAAAATCTTTGATAAACTTGGCGAGCTTCTGACATTCACGAGTGTCGTGATCTGAGATGTTACAAAAATTGCAAAACTGGTTTGTATAATGACCAGATGGACCCGGTTGAGATATGTTGGAACGGATCGGTCGTTGGAGTGAGGCGGGTGACTGAGACCGAGTATTTCGGTTCTGAGGGTTAGAAGGGCAGAACTGGTGTCAAGCATGCTGGCGTTGGGTTGCATTTGCATTGGCAATAATAGGAGTAACGAGCTTCGCTGGAGTCAACGATCATTCAAAGTCCACAAGTTTGTCAAACAATTTGGGATAGGAGATGGGGTTTCCCCTACCTTGAGTGCGGCAGCAGTGGAAGCATATTCATCACTAAGTTGGGTAAGAACATTAACCATAAGATCCTCCTCACTTACGGGACTTTGAACGAGAGCCAATTTGTCAGCAATGGAGTGCATCTCATTGGGAAAACAACAGATCTGGTGCCCATAGGAGGACGTTAACCAGACCCAAGCATCATTGGCAGTGGAGGCCGATGCAATAAGAGGATGGATTTTAGCGGAACATGATCCGAGAATTGCGCTGAAGATTATCTGATCCTGGCAAAACTAGGATGCATACTCTGGGTTGGATTTTCTTTTCTGGGTTTTTTTTCAATGATGGGCTTTGGTGGTGCTGGAGTTTCATCGGTGATGAAGTTGTCGAGGTCAAGGCCAATGAGGGTTGAATGAACCTGGCGTCGCTAAACCTAAAATTTTTGGGAGGGGAGGGTGATGTTGAAGTGAGTAGAGGCAGTGATGGTGATGATGGTGTTTGAAGGCACTGTTGAATTATGAAAGGAAGAAGGAAAAATGGATTGGCTGTGATTACTCATAGGAGTATTTTGAGGACCTGAATACCATAACAAGTTAATGGAAATGCTTTTTGTATGTTTCATTCCATCAATATAATAGTGTACATATAGGGAAAGATCCATATTTACAGGAGCGAATTTAGGAGATAAATGGAAAATACAACAGTATTGACTAAGCATAAATTCTAGAATATTTCAATTATTTGAATAGATTAATCAGTAAGAATAGGTGTTGATATAGCGGTGTTAATATCACCATGGCCGGTAAGAACACAATCTTTAAAAAAAATTTATATCTATATATATTTATATATATAGATATATTACCTTATTAAGTACCAAAGACGGGCAAAAGGGTAAAATCATCTACATTTTATAATGGGAATTCAAAGGCCTCTTTAGAAATCTCTACTTTTTTGCCATTTTTTTCCCTTCATGCTCTTATGTACAATATCTAATGATAATTATACAAAACTCTAATGCACACCTTGTGAAGATGAAACACCCAAATCAAAACTTCCATAGGTTATGAATTCGGGTTTCACCAACACCCAATTTAATGACAGAAGGTTAACTATAATCAATTCGTAAACCCCTGCAATCCCCCTTTTAATCGCAATTCATAACTCCATTGAATCTATCCTTTTATACGATTTAATCTCGTTTTATGTTTGTTTTATACAAATTTCCAAGTTCTTTACACATAAAAATGGAATGAGCTTTGTTGTTTATCTTCATTTTCTTTTGTTATGGTTCCAGATGTTTGTAATAACTTGGATTGGATTTTGGTTGGTAACAATGCTTGTTTCGATTTGTTATTTTATAGGTTTTTTCCTTCTTTGTGTCACAAATGACTACTATCATTCTACGGTAGTGTATCACATATATAGTAACTACTATTTTTATTACATTTTCGTTTCTTAGGAGGAAGTCATTAAGAAGTATGGACATATTGTGCCAAACAAGCCCCACTTATTTCTAACGTAAGATTTTTAAATTCATACACGAGTTATGTTTGTGTATGAGCTTGAATGTTCTTTTAGGTATTTTTGGTCTTATATAAGACATTGAAGTTGTGTATGGAATGGGACTTTGTATATATCATATATGACTTATATGTGTGAATGCATCTTTTTTTCCAGCTTTTGCTTAGTTTTTTGGCTAAAGAAAATAGAATTGATGTCATGGTTGACTTTCTCAAATGAACTCATATCAAGAGATAAGGGGTTACATTGTGATTTCGCTTGTCTTCTTTACAGGTAATTCCGTTCGTCCGTATAGTAGAAAAAACATAGTGTTGTTTAGGTAATATTGAAGAAATTAACCTGATCTTGAATTACATTTTATTACAAAAAAACATCTTTCTTGGCAAAAGGTCAATGGAATAGTTTATGAAGTAGTTGAAATAGAGACCGGATTTGTTTGAGTCACTAGCGAGCTACCTTATTGGCATGAGTGCAACGCACATGAGCCAATACATAAAGTTTGTTGTTGGTTGCCTCTTGGTATGATTTATATATATTTATACATAATAGTCATATTTTGTGAAATAACAATATTTAGAGTGCATTAAAAGAAAATATGAAAGGGCTACTAAATCTTTTCTTCTCTTTTCTTGGAAAAAGCATAGGTAAAAAACTATTATATATATGTATATATATGAAAAAGTCCCTGTAGGATCGACTAACGGGTCACCCGAAAATCACGAGCTTGATATTCAGAGTGCGGAATCCTCTGAATATGTTTGGATAACAAAAACAAAAATGAAACAATGAAGAACGCGTAATCAACACACACAAATGGGTCAAAGGTTGTATGATTAATCAATAAAACAGAGCACAAGTGTTTACAATGATTATCTCAGACCTTCAGATCTTGGGAAGGGTGTTTAGGGATTGTGTGAGGTGACAACTGATGATTAGGGTAATGATTGGATGCTTTTATACCCCTTCTACTCGTACAGAGAAGTACAGGCGAGTAGGGCCATATCCCACATAAAATATAGGCGATTAGGTTTGTAATCGCCTATAGCCATTTTGTAATCGCCTATAGCACCAATCACACCCCAAAACGCTTACAAACACACCCAAACATCCTGGAAACCGTCCAATCATCTAATATACTAGCCTAGGGACATCATGCACTAACAGTCCCTTTGACCTTTTCAGTAATGGTCACCATTTGCTGTCTTTTTTTATCATACCATGATGATGTGGTAATACACATGGAGTGCAAGTTTTAATCAAACCTTTCCTAGTCTCAACTTCTTTAGTTAATAATGATATCAGTAAAATTGTATTGCTATCATTTAGATGTCACTCTTTGCACCATCATTTTACTACCTTACTAGTATGATCGTATGGCTAGCATTTGCGAGCAATAAGCCTCAAAGTTTTAAGAAGGTAGATTAAACGATGATACTTTATTAATTGCCACTAACTTAGGTTGATAGACCCCTTCAAAAATTTTGCAAAGAAGGTGACAAATTTCACTAACTAGAAGTATTGTATTTAAACCACACCATGGTTACGAGCTGCAAAATAATTTTTGTATTAATTTTTTAAACAAATATGTTGTTTTTTTCCTGAAAGCAACAAAGTGTAAAGATTTTAAATTTAGTTTTTAGATGCTTTGAATGCTGCGAACTTACACCACCATGCATTTTATGCTTTTGCGGGGCGAACTGCTACCCTTCCTTGGAGTAGAAAGAATGAGATTATTTGAAATTTCTGTCTATTTTATTTTGAACATTGGTTTATAGCATTCTACTTATATAAAAGTATACAAAACTATACTATTTATCTATTTTCTTCCGGTTATTATTCTTAAATAACAGAACATCGAAGCAGCTTCATCAAGACGAATGATTTTTATATATTAATAATTGTTCCTTTCTAAAATTATCACGTTTTTTTTTTCTCAATATTTTTTGTTGCAGTTTGAATTCAGGAAATTATGGATCGATTCGAGTTATGTTAAATCTCCAATAAGACAAATGGGTAATGTAAAAAAGTTAGATAAAAGGGGAACGGGTCAAATGGGTGAAAGTAGTCAAAAGCGTATTTTTTGATGCACGCATTACATATGTGAATTCAATCTTCCAGTTCACCCAAACTTGCCCACTACGATTCTTTCTTCACTGAAGAACCATAAAGCCAAATTCAGCACTCACATGCTTGATGGTGAGGTTGCATATCGCGCACGGCATGAACAGATATGTGGAAGATCAGAGGAGGATGTTGGAGAGACGGTTTAAATTTGTGTGGTGGTCAATGACAACAATTCATGTTTGCTTCTACATGGTCCATTGTCGTTTGCATGAGGGAGTGGCAATTCAATGTGTTCATTTAGCCCAAAAGATAATCAAAATTAATCGGAGCAAGTGTGATACGATAAATTTGGCATGCTAACAAGTGGAGCTGCTTACGCTAATAGGTATCATTTTTGTTGAAAATAAAGTTGACTTTCGTTGACTTTAAGTTCAGTTTTAACACTAAGGTTAGTTATTTTTGTTATTATTTTTATAAAATACTTGAACATATTGAATAAGGGGTTTTTTGCAGGTTTGGATTGGGCTTTGGATTTGCCTTGGATTGTTGATGGATGTTACAATGCTGAGCCCAGGTTGAGTAGATCTCACGAGCCCAGTTCGTGATTTAGGGCCACTTATGTTTAGTTTGCTGTTGGCCCATTGGCCCAGCTCTTGTTTAAGTCTGATGTGGCGATCTGTGTGATAAAATCACACTTCATTTCATCCGTTGGATGTGTTAAAGAAACACATATTCTCAGCTATAAATAGCTGGGTATTTCTTTCGTTTATTACTTTTTGCTACTCCGATTCTTTGATCTCACTTGTTTTTGTCTCTCTCTTACAATATTAGGGTTTTATACAAGATCATCTTGATCTTGTATCTGTTTTCTACTCTTAGTGTATTGTTTAGTGATTTTCTTTGAATAATCACTTGAGTGTTGAGAGTTCTATTTGTAATGAGGTTTGAGTTGTATTTTGTTTCTGAAACAGATTTGTTGTTCTTGACTGTTTTTGATAATAAAGTCAATCTGTGTCGACTATTTTGACATGGTATCAGAGCCATAGGCTCTTGATTCTGGTTAGATTTCCGTTGTTGTTTCGGTTAGGGTTTGTGGTTCAAGGATTGGATCTGGTCAGCTTGCTTCTGATCTTGTGGATCTGGTATTATTGGACGGGTTTGCATATTTTCTTGCTCTCTGGTTTGTAACCCTAAGTGAAGGTTACAAACTATGAGTTTGTGGAGAAACCATAACTTGGGCCTTTCTGGTGAGATCTTTCTAATTCTTTTAGGTTTGTTCTAAGGAGTCGCTATTCTGGGCTTGTACCTATGTCTGTTATCTAGGTCTAGAGGCTCCTGAGTTAAGACCTGCAGTGGGATCCTTATGAGAGCCCACTGATCTGGATCACTAGCTTAGCTTTGCATGTGTCTTGGATCTGTGTTTGTTATCTAGTGTGTTCTTGATTGATTTTTGATTTGTGCTTGTGTGCATCTGTTTGCTCGTATTTGTTACTTGTTGTTTTTGTTGTTATTATTGATGATTGCTTGTTTACATCATGGGTGATAATGTTGATCCTGCTGCTGGTAGGGGACACCCTGTTGGTGGTGCTAGACCTCTTATTAATGTTGTGAATGAAACTCTTATTAGCAAACTTGATGCTAGTGATCCTTTGTACTTGCATCCTTCTGATTCAAGTAACTGGACCATTATAACTGTTAAGCTGAAAGGTTTAGAAAATTAATTTGTTTGGGCTAATGCATTAACCCTTGCTTTACAAGTTAAATATAAATGGGGGTTTATTGATAAGTCATGTGTTAAGTCTCAAACTGATTTTGTACTTGCTAGACAATGGGACACGTGCAATTCTATTGTCTTAACCTGGATTCTTAATTCCATTAGTGAAGAGTTATATATGGGTTATATGTTCTTTAGGCTTGCTAGTGATGTTTGGACTGAATTGAAAGAAACCTATGACAAAATTGATGGATCTGTTATGTTTGACTTGTATCAAAAGATTAATCAATTTAGTCAAAATGGCATGCCTGTCTTCGAGTATTATCATAAACTGAACATCATGTGGCAACAATTAGATCAACTTGTTCAATTACATGCCTGAATTGTGATGCATCAAGAGAATTTAATAATTTTAATAATATGATCAAATTGATGCAGTTTCTTATGGGTCTTGACAGTGTGTATCAAAGTGTTAGGACTAGTCTGTTAATCAAAGATGTTCTACCTTCTGTCAAGGAGGCGTTTTCTATTGTCTCTAGGGAGGAGTCCCATAGGAATTCAATTAATTCTTCTAAAAGGAGTCAAAACACTGTTGGTTTTTTTTTTTGGTTAAAACTAATCAATCTATGGACTCAAATAAGAAGGTTAATAAGACTATTGGACAAGCAATTAAATGTTCACACTGTTGAAAAATGTTTGAAAAATGTTTTGAATTAATTGGGTATCCTCCTTGGGCAAAAGCAAAAGGAATGTCTAGAAAAAGGGCTAGTGTTAATAAGAGTTGTGTTAGTGAGAAGCATGATACTTCTGTTGGTTCTTTGACTAGTGATCAACTTGCTAAACTGCTAAGCCCGGTTAAAGAAACAAACATGGATGAACCACAAAGTCTTAATGTTTCAGGTAGTGTCTTTGATCATCCCTTTTGTGCTAATGTTTTCATGAAACCTGTTTTCTGTTTCAGTGCTGGTAGAAATAAGGTTAAAATAGGATGGATTATAGATTTAGGAGCTAATAATTGTTACTAGTGAAGACCTATTGACTGGTTTCACTGATGTTTCTGATTTAAAGATATATGTGTGTCATCCTAATGGTACTAAAGCTTTTGTGTCTAAAATTGGTACACTTAAGTTAGGAAATGGTGTTACTTTACATGATGTGTTTGTGGTCCCTGGATATTCTGTGAACCTTATTTCTGTGCACAAACTTGTTAAAGATAATAGGTTGTATGTTGTTTTTGATGAAAACAATTGTTATATTCAGAACTTGTTAACCAAGAAAGTCCTGGTGACTGGTAATCAGTATGAGGGACTGTACTTTTGTGGGGGTTCCATAGTTAGTCATCACGCAGGTTTTAGCTCTAGTAAACTATCTGATTTATGGCATGCTAGGCTTGGTCGTCCCTCTGACATTGCTTTACAAAAACTTGAACCTATGATAGGAATCAAGTTAAGTCCTAATGATTGTCCTTGTGATATTTGTCACAAGGCCAAACAACATAGGGAGCCATTCCCTTTAGGTGAACATAAAAGCACTAGTGTTGGTGATCTAATTCACTTAGATATTTGGGGTCCTTATAGGGTCCAAAGTAAGGAAGGGCTTAGATACTTTCTTACTATTATGGATGACTATTCTACGGCTGTTTGGATGTGTTTAATGAAGCACAAGAGTGAAATGTTTGAAAATATAACAAATTTTGTCAACATTCTGAAATCACAGTTTAACAAAATTGTCAAGTGTTTTAGAAGTGATAATGGTTCTGAATTTATTAATAATCAAATGAATTTTTTTTTTGTAGAACTATTGGGATTGTTCAACAAACTTCTTGTGCTTACACACCTCAACAGAATGGTATAGCTGAAAGAAAGCATAGACATTTATTGAATGTTACTAGAGCTCTTTTGTTTCAAAGTAATTCGCCTGTTTGTTATTGGACTGAATGTGTATAGACTGCTTCCTATGTTATCATAGGACTCCTTCCTCTGTGCTAAATGATAGAACTCCTTATGAACTCAGTTTTTTTTTTAAACCCTTCCTAAATCATTTGAAAATGTTTGGGTGTTTGTGTTTTGCTACTATTTTAAATGATTCAAACAAATTAAATAGTAGAGTTGAAAAGTGTGTTTTCATTGGATATTCCAATGAAAAAAAGGATATAAGGTTTTGAGCTTAGAAAATAAAAACATTTTTTATTCAAGAGATGTTAAATTCTATGAAACTATATTTCCTTTTAAAGAAGAATCTGTTTTTTTCTAAATGTTGGATCAGATTAGCTTTTAACGATTTCTTATCAAGAACACTTGTTTAGATTTATCAAAGTGATTTGCACAGCGGAATATATATAAGTGTTCTAAGTTGAAGCTTCACTTTTAACAGGAGTTATTATTCCCCCTCAGTTAATGAACTAAAGCAGTAAATGAGAGAATCAAACAGTTAATGAATAAAACAGTAGTAAATGCTTTGAATGATTCTCGAAATATATTAGAAATGTTAACTACGAAAGCTTGTCTCAAATAGTGGGAAAGACCCATCTATTTATAGACAGATTAATACGTATTAGTGAAGTATCCAAAAGATTATAATAATACTACAACAGGCTGTAGCATTGGAACTTGTACAAAGACTTTATAAAAACTAACATAATACTAAACTACTTAAGTATAAGGGCGGTGGGAAGCTTCTAAAGAACTGCTGATGAGTGACAAACTACTGATAAGTATTTGTTCAGAAGTTTGTTTTCAGTAGTTGTTCTTCAGATGTTTGTCTAGTTCATCTTCAGAACTTCTGATCTTTACTCTTCAGCACTTGTTATCAGCTTCTTCTTTTCTTTGTCTTCTTCTTCTTTAGTAGATTTTGTACTTAGCAAAATGTGTAAAGAGGATATAAGACTAAGGTTCATACTAGCTTGTCAATCCTCTTTGACCCACCAATCTCCCCCTAGATTGATGAAGCCAAAACCTTTGTCTATCTTTATTTAAAAGATCCTCTTTTCCTGCAGTCAAGAACTCTCCAAATTTCTTTGATCATTGCATACTTGAGTTCTCTGACTTGTTGTTCTGTAAGGATTGGTCCTTGGTCTGGTTGCATGTACTGAATAGCTAGAAGATCTTTATCTGACAATTTATCCAGTTCAGCCTTGTGATGTAGGACCTTTAAAGTGAAATCTTTTCTTTCCAGAATAATGGAATTGGACTTGTGGGTGAAGTAGCACTTGATAATTGGTGATTTGGTGTTGAAAAAGTTATCATCATATGGTACTATCTGTTTGTTTGAAGATAGGTCTGATGTTGGTAGGTTTTCTACTTCAGATGTGATCAAATTTTATCTCCTTCTTTGTTCAACTAGTGCAGTACCAGGTATATTACTAGAAATAGGAATGTGATGTTCAGTAATTACCCTGGTCTGCTTTTGATCTGTTATAGTCTGCTTCAGTTGATATGCAAATGTTGTTGAATCCCTATCTTGTGTGAGTAGAGGCTTCTCTTCAATGATGAAATCATTTTCAAAAATGGTGTTGCCTTCAATCAAAACCACTTTGAAGTCAATCTTTATGTGTTCTTCTTATCCTTTCTTTGTATTGGCAGCAGACTTCTTTTTTGCAGAATCATTAGTTTGTGAAACTTCTGATGGTAAGAATTTTCCTAGGTTAGACTTTTGCAAGGCTTTGAACTTCTTGTATGTTTCATTTAAGGTAACTTCTTTCCATTTTGAAAGCTGATCCTTTATGCCATAATCATTGGCTGCCAATTCATCAATAATCTGGGCTCTCTTCAACTTCTTCTCCTTCTCAGTATTTTGTCTTTCTGAGATGAGTCTTGCTCTGTGTTCCAGATCAGCAGTTGAAAGACCCGTGAGAGACTGTTTCTTTGACTTGTTGTTCTTGACAATATAATTCATCACTTGTTGTCTCTTGTCATTCTCAGCAACCAACAGTTGTTCTTCTTCATCTCTCTCTAGCTCATTGATTTGTTCTTCCTAGATTTTTAACTTGTCTTCATAGCTCACACCTTCCATTTCATCTACCTTCTCCCATATCTCATCTTTCTTAGCCTATTTCTTTTTCAGCAATAGGCTTTTATCTAATTCCTCTGAACTTGAGGCAATTGGTTCAGGGTTTAAAACAGCTGAAGTTTTAGAAGAACAGGTTGTTTTTGTAATTTTGGAGAGTGAGATGGAGCAGATGTTTGTGTTTTAGGTTAAGTTGCAAATACTGATGGGTGTTTCTCAGTAGAAACTACTAAAGGATTGTCTTCAATACTTTGTAAAACCTCATCAGCAGTTGGTTCTTTGCCTTTGGTAAATTTCTGAGCTTGTTCTATAAGAAGCCTTTCTTGAGTTTCTTGGTACAACTGTCTTTCTTTTAAGGCCTTTTCTTGCCTTTCTTGTTATGACCTTTTATTGGCTTCTTTTAAGGCCTGGGCTTCACGAGCTTTCGTGGACTGTTCAAGGTCAATCTTCTCAGGTACCTTCACTTTCTCCCCCTTTTTGGCTTTATCAACCTCTGGAAACCAGGGTGCATGTGGGGCAACACCATATAGATGTTCGAGCTGTCTTCTATTATCTTTAACTCTTCTAGACACCTCTCCCAGTTTATGATTAATGGCATTGTTTATCATCTCCAAATGGGTTTTGTTTTTGAGTTCCATGGTTGTCATGAAGGTTTGGAGATGAACAGAAAGGAGTTGATGAACCATTTGGTATAAAGGTCCTGCTGGGCTACATAGTTTGTCTAAATCTATGCTTGTAGCACCAGATGAAGATGGTTGTGTAGGCTGTTTTTGTTGTGAAGGGTGTGTTTTTGGGTGATCCTTAGTGAAGACTAGGGATGCCACTTTTGGGGAATGTGGGTTTAAGTTGTCTTTAACATGCTTATCTGTGACCAACTCTTTGAGTTTGGATACATCAGAGTCAGGACCTTCAGAACCAGCCGTCAATTCCTTGAACTTTGAATCATCATCCAAATTAATGGAATCATCTAAATCCCTGACAACATCATCAATGATGAAGTCATCAGTTATATCATGAGCTAGGCCCAACCTAGTTGTCTCATGAACCCCTTTTTCTTGGTACTGGGGCTTTCCTGCCTCAGGCACAACGCATTCATCAGCAGTTGCCACAAGTGAGGTCTTATCTATGTTACTACTGTCCTCAAATCCACCAATGGGTGGTATAGGAGTAGTAGCAGCCTCAAATGTACCTTAGGAATCTAAGTTTGGGCTTAGAATCCTTAGTTCCTCCTCATCTCTTGGGATAAGGCTGATAACATCCTTATCAATGTCCATTTCTGTGGTTGTATCCCCTATTTTTTGTGGTGATTGAGGATTGACATTGTCTGATGGGATATTTCCCCTGTTTTTTATGGTGATTGGGGATTGACATTGTTTGATGGGATGTTTTGTTTCAGCCCAGAGAGAAATTAAGCAATTTCTACTTTTTGGTGTGAAACTTTTGGTTCAGTAAAAGGAAAGGTTTCAGTAGTTTCAAAAGCAGGGCCAGTAGTTATGGTCTTTTTGTGTTTCTTTCTTGAAAACTGAATAGAAATTTTTGCTCTTGGGGGGGGGGGTTAGAGATGGATGTGACTGAGAGGAAGTTTCAGTCACATCTTTTGGAAGTGCAGATTCCACATCAGCAGTTTCAGGCATCTCAACCTCCTGAACTACCTTTCTTTTAGGGTTGGTGGGTTTGGATTTTTGCTATTTAGGCTTTTTAGGAGTGGGTTTGGAAGATGTGGGTTCCTTGGGGACTGTGGCTTGTTCCCCTTGGTCATTTTCTGGAAGGGTAGCCGGTTTGTTAAGCATAGAGAATACTTGTGAGATTAAAGGGTTTAAAGTAGTTGTTTTACCCACAAGTACCTCTTCTCCAAGTTCTTTAATAATACATTGCATAATGAACCTTGGATAAAACAAAAATTTCTTTTTATCATTTTGGTGATGCAATACCAACTCATTAAAGAAATATGATGATGGGTAGTAAGTAATTTCATTCACAATAGAATGGAAAATGGGTTGCAATGTTGAGGACATCTGATCATATGATCCAGTTTTTGGACTCAAACACACATGTAATGAAACAAAAGTTTGTATTTTGGATCAAAAAATTTCTTATAAATTGTAGCATGTGACAGAGTACCTTGGTAACCACACTCAGTCATGGTTAATTGAATGGTTCCACTTGGAATTTGTTCCGGGGCTTCAGCATCATTTAGACCTAGTCTGATTCCCAGGGTTTTAGGTGTGATTGCCATCATATTCCCTTTGATCGTCGTCTTCAAGGAAATGACTTTACCATTAACGGTAACCAAATCAATGATTTCGTCGTATTGGGACCAGGCTGCATCTTTTGTGAAGTAGCCTCTTTGATTGTGTCCCTATTTAAGAACTAGAGTCATGGTTGTTTGATAGAACAGTTACAGGTTTCAGAGAGGCTTTGAGAGAGGGAATTTTTTTGAAACGATAAGTATGAAAAGAGGGGTTTTCAGAATTTTATAACCGCCCTAGGTCAAACTTCTAAAATAGGAAAAGACTGATTTGACCGTTTGTTTAAAAGTTCTGATGAACAATTTGTTAATCAGTAGTTTCCTATTTACTCTTAAGTAGTTTTGAACAACTAATGAGTTCTTGTTTTGAAAACACCCAATTTAACTTCTGATGATTATCATCAACAGTTTCTCTTTTCAGAAAATATCCCCATACTGATGTTTTGTACATCAGTACTTTCTCTCTCTTTTGGTCATCAGAGATATTATGACAGTTGAGTAACAAAAATAAGTGAAAGTGAAATATGTGTAGAAAAATGAAAACACTTACAAAAATTACTCCAAATTTAGCATCCCAAGCATGGATACTAACCACTGAAATGTTGTTGTGTCAAGAGGTTTTGTATAAATGTCAGCAATTTGATTTGCTGTTGACACATATTTGACCTCAATCTTGCCTTTTTCATAGCAATCCCTGATGAAATGATACCTGATTTCAATATGCTTTGTTTTTGAAAACTGAACAGGGTTTTGAATGATGCTAATGGCTGAGGTACTGTCTAGGAGCAATGGTGTCTTAGTCTCTTTGATTCCATAATCAAGTAATTGACTTTGAAGCTATTGTATCTATGGAGTACAGCTTGCAACTGCAATATACTCTGCTTCAGCAGTTGATATTGCCACAGATGTTTGATTCTTTGATTTCCATGACACCAGACAGTTTCCAATGAATTGACATCCACCAGATGTTGATTTTCTTGACATTTTACACCTTGCATAGTCACTATCTAAAAAGGCTATCATTCTGGTACTGTTGATAGCAGGATACCAAATTCCTAGATTAGGAGTTCCTTTCAAATATCTGAAAATTCTTTTGACTGCCATAAGGTGTGATTCCCTAGGAGCTGATTGATATCTAGCACAAACACATGTTGAAAACATAATATCTGGTCTAGAAGCAGTTAGGTAAAGAAGGGAACCTATCATACATCTAAAAGTGGTATGGTCAACCTGTTTTCCTTGATCATCTGGTTCAACTTGTGTGGTTGGACTCATGGGAGTGGAACATGATTTACAATCTTGTAAAGAAAATTTATTCAATAATTCTTTAACATATTTAGATTGATGTATAAAAGTTCCATTTACTTGTTGTTTTATCTGCAGTCCTAAAAAGTACTACAGTTCTCCCATGGTACTCATCTCAAATTTAGATTGCATGAGTTTCTTAAATTCTTCACACAGTTTTGTATTGGTTGAACCAAAAATGATATCATCAACATAAATTTGAACAAGGAGGATGTGATTTCCAAAATGTTTAATGAAAAGAGTTTTATCAATGGAGCCTCTTGTGAAGTGATTTTTGAGTAAAAATGTTGAAAGTGTATCATACCAAGCTCTAGGAGCTTGTTTTAGCCCATATATAGCCTTGTTAAGTTTGTACACCCAATTGGGATGAACATGATCCTCAAACCCAGGTGGTTAACAAACATACACTTCCTCTTTTATTTTTCCATACAAAAATGCATTCTTTACATCCATTTGAAAAACTTTAATTTTGTTGGAAATAAAATAAGCCAAGAATAACCTGATGGCTTCAAGCCTTGCAACTGGAGCAAAAGTTTCATCATAATCAATTCCTTCTTCATGTTAGAAACCTTGGACCACCAGTCATGCCTTGTTCTTGATGATTAAACTAGACTCAACTTGTTTGTTCCTAAAAACCGATCTTGTGCCAATTCGTAGCTTGTTAGGAGGCAAGGGACAGATATCCCAGACCTGTTGCTTCTTGAATTGCAGCAACTCATCCTGCATAGCTTCAACCCAATTGTTATCTTTGAGGGCTTCCTGGTACTTATTTGGTTCCAACTGTGAAATGAATGTTGAGAAAAAGCAGAAGTTGGAGAGCTGGTTTCTATTAAGTACCCCTGTAGCAATATCACCCATGATGTGGTCTAATGGATGATCTCTGTGTTCAATCAATTGTAGTTCTTGTGTTGTGGGAGTGGCCTCTTGAACTTGTTCAAACAAACTACTGAGATTAATGATGTCTGATTTAGCTGTTTGTATAGCTTCAGCAGTTTTGGGAACTGAATCAGAAGATTGGGGTATATCAGCAGTTGTTTGGTTTGTTGAATCAGAAGTTTATGAAACTTCTGATGGTTTGGGAGTTGATCACAATAATAAGTGGGTTAAGATGAAGTGATGACAGTCTTCTCAGGTCCGAAATTAAAACTGTCAAGATCAAAGAGTTCAGCAGGATGTGCTAGAATGATTGTATGTTTAGACTCATTGAACTTAACATTCAATGTTTCTTCAACTATCTTGGTTCTGGAATTGAAAACCTTGTAGGCTTTTCTTGTGGAAGAATAACCAAGAAAGTAACTTGAATCAACTTTTGCAGCAAATTTCAAAATAGAGTCTTTGATATTTAGGATAAAGCATTGACATCCAAAGGCCCTAAAAAAAGAGATTAAAGGCTTAATGCTATGAAGAATTTCATAAGCAGTTTTGGAATATCTTTTGTTGACAATGACTCTATTTTGAACATAACAAGCTGTGTTGACTGCTTCAGCCTAAAAATAAAGAGGTAGGCCTAAATCAGCTAGCATTGTTCTTGCTGCTTCAATCAATGTTCTATTCTTCCTTTCTACCACACCATTTTGTTCAGGATTTCTGGGAATTCTGAACTGTCTAACAATCCCTTTAGACAGGCATAATTCATCCATAGTTTTGTTCCTAAACTTTGTCCCATTGTCACTTCTTATGACTTTGACAAAGAGAGAATATTGTTTCTCTACTTGTAGAATGAAGAATTTGATAATATCAGCTGCCTCATCCTTGGAAAATAAGAAGAAGACACATGTGAATCTTGAGTAGTCATCAATGATGACCAAGCAGTACTTCTTCTTAGTAAGGCTTGTGATTTTAACTAGCCCAAATAAGTCCATATGGAGTAGTTGAAGACATGCAGATGTTTTTTATTCTTCAATAGACAGGAAACACAGTGTTCTTTACACTGGTATTCCTTCAAGGGTAGACCTCTAACAAAGCCCATTTTAGTGACTTATTTATGGTTTTAAAGTTCACATGGCCAAGTCTCCTATGCCAAAGGTCTATTTCTGAAGTTGATGCCTTTGAGAAGAAACAGTCAGTATTGTTAAATACCTTGTCCTTTTCAATGTCCACTGCAAAGACATTGCCGCATCTTTTGGCAACTAACAAGGTATGATCTTCTATAATCTTCTCTGTCAACTTCTGGCTTTCTGGTGATATAATCTTGCATACTGTTTTGGTGAATAAGGAAAAATATCCTTTATCACACATTTGAGAGACACTCAACAAGTTGTATTCCAAGTTTTCAACCAGATTGACCTTATTAAACTGCACTTTACCAGAGGATACATTGCCATAGCCTAGCACAAATCCCTTGGCATTGTCCCCAAAGGACATAAATCCTTTTCTATATCTACAAAATTATGTTATGTGGTTAAACGAACCACATACTTCACATGGTTTTGCCTTTCCTTTCAATTTTAAAATTTCAGGAGTTTTGGAAGGCAAAGTACTGACAGTATCAGTATTTTGAATTAGGTCATCAGCAGTTTTCAGGGTCTCAACTCCTAATATAGATGAAATTATTGATGGCTTAATGTCAGTTGTTTTAACTTCTGCAGGACTTTCTTTTTCATTTTTAAGAAAGTTCCAATGAAAAGATGTGCAGTATTTCATATCAGAAGTTTGATTTTGAACTATTTTACTCCCATCATCAGCAGTTTTGGGAGTAAAATCAGTTGTTGGTTCTGTGTGGTTATACCATATGCCAAACTTAACATTTGATGCAGTTTGTTTGTTAAGCAGCATTTGGTAACCCCTACATGACTCAACCCAATTTTCACAGTCAACCTTGGTGTCAGCAAGCTCTTTTCTGACATTACCTAGGTTTTCTATCATGTTTTTTATTTGTGCTTGGGTTTCAATAGCATTATTTGTTAATTTAAAATTTTCTTTTGTCTTTAAAGAAAATTTTCTTTCTAAATCACATTTCATTTTTGTGTATTTTCTCTCTGAGTCTTTGGCTTTGCCTTGTAGGTGCACATTGGTTTCTCTTATTAAAGAAAAAGATTCTTTGCATGATTTTGAGCAAAGCTTTAAAAGAGATTCTTGTGATACCTATGATAGGGCAAAATTCTTTCTGCCATTAACAGGTTCTCCCCAATTGATGTCAAACATTTTGTTGTTTGCATCAGGACTGCATTCTGTGGTGTCATATGGAAGACTGCTCCAGTGAACATACCCAGAAGTAAATAAACTTTGTTGAGTGGGTTGTTGAGCTTGTGGAGGTTGAGCAGCAGGAATGGAAGGCATTTGTTGTTAGCCATGTTGTTGAACAGGCATCTGAACATATTGTATTTGAGGCACATATTGGATTTGTGGAACTTGTGTAACACCCCAACTGATGGCGGAAACATCGGGATGTCACGTATTGATGATTGTTCAGTAGCTCATGGTAAATAATAAGTTTCAATAATTAATTTAATGAATTACATACAATTGTTCTAAAAGGAATTTGTATATCAAATGAGAAACACTAAATATAAATCTTCAAGCATTAACTCTAATCTTCAAACAAAGCTATAACCTGAAACATGTTAAGTTTGAAAATATTTTGGGTCAACAAAAGTTGGTGAGAATTACATAGGTTTGAGTATTGAATAAAACTTGTACAATTCGAGTGTCATGACAAGTCTAGTCCATATGTGAAAACAAAACTACTAGGCAAATCGTGTGCATAATCAAACCTTGTGACTAGAATATTCTTGTCCATCCCATATGCATATGGTTCGCTCGTTTTTGTTGATCGATAACAATCACCCACGCTACCCTTACTGGAGGTACACGTATCCGGGTGGGGTTGTCAATCCAATAGATCTATCATTGTATATTGTTGGCTTGTACGGAGTTAATGATTATGCTAGTCTAATTGTGCTTACCATAGTAATGTTTAAGACATAATGCAACATAGAATAACACATAGACACTTATGTTGAATTGCAATTGAAAATGTAACATGTTTCACCCCAAAATAGTGAAAAATGGCTCTGTAAACTCACCTTAGGTGCTTAATGAGTTCGTGCGTTTTCTTGAGCGTGCAAACACTTAGTAATAATGCCCTAAAGTAATAATAAGTGTTGTTTTAGGGTCATATTAAGGGTCTAGAGTTCTTATATGGTTAGGATAATCGAAAGAATAATAGGTGGAGTGTTAGTTAGGTTAGATTTGTTAAAATCACGTTTTGGACAGATTGCAGCTAATGTTTTAAATTACAATTTAAAAATACCAAACGACCTTGAAAAATTCTGAAAATTCAAAGAAAACTAAATCAAAGTATTCTGAATAACTTTCATTTAGAAAATATTTTCGTTTAAGCCCTACAAATAGGTCAAAAACGTAAGACAAAACAGCTCATCCAGATTTGAACCCCTGTTTTGTTTGGGCTCGTTAAAGGTCAAAACGGATGATTGTTTCGACAAATAATATACCATCGGAACTGGAATTCGAAGATCTTGATCATAGCATCTGAGTTTACTTTAAAAAGTTTTGTAAAAATAGAGTTATGGTGGTTTTAAGTTCGGTTTTGCTTGCTGTCCAAATCAAGGGTTGAACTTATATGCACCTTTGAATATTTTAAAAATTGTGTTTTTCTAAAATATGATAAAATAAGTTTATGAACATCTTACTACAGGTTAAGAAGCATTACAGATCTAGTTTTAAGAGGGAATAAGTAATGGAATAATAAAACGTTAAGGGAACGATATTGAATGAATTATGATACTTACATGGAAAGCTCGGAACTAGCTAGAGGAGATAATGATGGATAAAACTTTAGTATATGGGAGATGGGATAATAATGTTTTTTTTATTGATTGGTATAAAGAGTTGAATGGTATTAGCATAAATCAATAGTCAACAGTCAACAGTCAACAGTCAATAGTCATAGTCAAAGAGCTATCTTTATGCCTTTATAATTATTTAGTCATAGTCAATATTCTTAGTCAATAGTCTAGTCAATAGTCTTCCTAGAATCAAGTCATTGTATTAATGTTGTAGCCACTATATAATCTTCTGTGAATAATGAGAAAAGTACATTCGATCCAATTCACTCTATTACCTAGTACTCTATATGGTATCAAGAGCCTAAAGCTCCCTTGAGCCAACCGATCCATCACAGCTTTCGACAGCCTTCTGTCCGCAACCCACACAACCCTTTCATTTTTCTGATTTGCAGCCTCAATGGCTCCATTTTTTGTTCATCAATCAAACCAAAACTACAATCGGAACCCTTGTTCCTCAGCCTCAAACCCATCATTACAAAACCGACCCTCCTCGTGGTCAAACAAATCCGCAACCCAAACTCAAAACAACCCGACCCACAACAGCCAAGCTAACGTTTTTTGTTATTTTTGCAGCATACCCGGTCATGTAACGAAAGATTGTCGCAAACTTCGTCGCTTCCTACGCAACCATCAAGTCTCTACTCATGATTCCTACTCATACCCGGTTGTGAACAATACATCTTCTCACACTACGGTTCCAAACACTCCATGGATGTGGGATACATGCGCTTCCAATCACACTAACAACAACAACAACAACCAAATGCATGTTCTTTCCGAATATGGTGGCCCGGATGAGATTGTTTTAGGTGACGGTAAAACCCTTCCTATCACACACATTGGTCAAACAACCCTTCACACCAACTCACGACCGCTTTTCTTAAACGATGTCTTAATCGTTCCATCTCTTCGTAATAATCTTATTTCTGTTGCAAAACTTAGTCGTACTAATCAAGTTTCTGTTGAATTCTTTCCATATCATTTCGTGGTTAAGGATCTACGCACGGGGGCGCATCTCATGCGGGGCGTGAACGTCAATGACGTTTACTACGGACCAACCACACTCTCTCATCAAATCAATGCAACAACAACAAGATCTCTACTTGTGTGGCACCATATCCTTGGACATCCTTCATTTCAAGTCTTCAAGTTCTTAATTTCTAAATTAGGACTTAATGGTAATAAAGTGTCACCCGAGTCTTTTCATTGCGAATCTTGTTCGTTAAATAAAAGCCATAAAATTTCTTTTGGTAAAAACTCATTTGTTGCAAAGAAACCATTACAACTCGTTTACTCAGACGGCTTCAAGTACTATGCCATATTTGTCGATTATTTTTCTAAATACATTTGGTTATATCCGATAAAAAGAAAATCCGACGTCTCCGTCCTTTTTCCACAATTCAAATCACTAGTGGAAAAATTCTTTCAAACACCTCTTATCTCTCTATTTACCGACAATGGTGGTGAATACATTGGTCTTAAACCATTTCTCACAACTCATGGAATTTCTCACTACACCACACCTCCTCATACACCCAAACAAAACGGGGTGGCCGAACGTCGTCATCGACACGTTGTTGAAACGAGCCTTGCCCTCCTCCACTATGCTCAACTCCCATCACAATTTTGGTCACATGCCTTTCAAGTCGCAACTTATCTCATCAACCGTCTACCCACCACCATCTTGAACAACAAATCACCTTATGACATGTTATTCAATGTTGCTCCCACCTACTCCAAACTAAAACCGTTTGGATGTCTTTGCTATCCTTGGCTCCGCCCATACAACACCTCCAAGTTACAATCTCGCTCCGCATCATGTATCTTTCTTGGATACTCCTCTTCCAGATCAGCATACAAATGCTTTGATCCAGCCACCAACAAACTATATCACTCTCGCCATGTTGAATTCATACCACACATCTTCCCATCCCACACCAATAACTCCACATCTCCCACTGTCACCTATGAATCATTTCTTCACAACATACCAAATCCTACAAAGCCTTCACACCCTACACAACCTCCCATCGATCCCACACACCAACCCATACCTCCTACACACCCCTCTCCTGACCCTACACAACCTTCTGCTGCACCTACACAACAGTTGCCTGATACTACACAACACTCATCTGACCATACACAACCTTCTACTATACCTACACAACATTCCCCTAACCCTACACAACTCTTGTCCTCTACACAGTCCTCCACTGTCCATACACAGTCCTCATCTCCACAATCCTCCACTCCTACACAACCTAATTCACCTACACAGCCTTCCAATGACTCTACCACCTCCTCATCTCAAACTCCTTCAACTAACCCCTCTCCTACCACCTCTACTCGCCCACAACGGTCTCGCAATCCTAACCCAAAATATTACAATTCCAACTTCATCAACTCCACCACACTTCACCCACTTCCTACATCCATTGAGCCCTCTACTCACATCCAAGCGATGAAAGATCCACAATGGCGACAAGCAATGGATCTTGAATACAACGCTCTTCTTCAAAACCATACGTGTGAGCTTGTCCCTCATACTACCCAAAATCCAATCGGATGCAAATGAGTATTCCAAACCAAACGAAAACCCTATGGAACTATTGATAAATTTAAAGCGCGCCTAGTCGCAAAAGGGTGTCATCAACAGTACGGTAAGGACTATTTTGATACCTTTAGTCCGGTAACGAAACCTGTCACCATTCGTACTGTTCTTTCCATCGCACTCTCTCGAGGGTGGTCGTTACGCCAACTAGACGTCAATAATGCATTTCTTCATGGCACCTTACATGAGGATGTGTACATGATCCAACCACCCGGATTTGCAAATTCGACGTTTCCTAATCACATTTGCAAACTCAAGAAATCTCTCTACGGCCTTAAACAAGCCCCGCGAGCTTGGTACAATGAATTAACCGCCTTCCTCATTAGCTTTGGTTTTAAAAAATGTCTCTCTGATGCATCTCTTTTTGTCTACAACACAAATGGTAACACTTGCTACCTACTCGTCTACGTTGACGACATTGTCCTCACTGGAAACAATAATCCATTCATGGACATCTTTGTTCAAGCCCTAAGCAAAAAAATTTCGATCAAAGACTTAGGCCCTCTACATCACTTCCTAGGAATCGAAGTCATTCCAACTCCTCATGGTCTATTCCTCTCCCAACAGAGGCACATTCAGGACATCTTAACCACTTTCAAAATGGATGGTGCCAAAGAGGTCCTCACCCCTCTAAGCGTCTCTGAACCGCTTATCCCTTCGGATGCCTCTCCACCCGTTGACCCAACTCTTTATCGCAAACTTGTTGGCACACTTCAATACCTTGCCTTCACCCACCCTGATATCTCTTTCGCTGTCAACAAACTCTCCCAGTTTATGCACCACCCAAAACAGTCACATTGGCAAGCTCTCAAATGGGTTCTCTGCTATTTGAAAGGAACATTGCACCATGGGTTATTGTTAAATAAACAGTCCTCACTTTATTTAAATGCTTTCTCAGATTCTGATTGGGGAGGCATACATGACGGAGGAAGATCTACTACAGGTTATATATTATATCTTGGATCCAACATCATCTCCTGGCATTCATCAAGACAAAAAACGGTCTCACGCTCATCCACTGAAACAGAATACAAAGCACTAGCAAACGCCGCAGTTGAAATCTCATGGGTTAAAAATCTTCTCCAAGAACTCGGTCTCGCACGACACGTACACCATCTCTTTTCTGTGACAACACCGGCGCCACCTACCTTTGTGCCAACCCGGTGTACCATTCTCGCATGAAACATGTTGCCCTCGACTACCACTTTGTTCGTGAACAAGTCAATGCCGGTCACTTAAAGGTCTTTCACATTAGCTCAAAGGATCAACTGGCTGATGTCCTCACCAAACCACTTCCAAGATCACTGTTTCTTTCCTTTCGCTCCAAGATTGGCGTATCCAATGGATCCTCCATCTTGCGGGGGCGTATTAGCATAAATCAATAGTCAACAGTCAACAGTCAACAGTCAACAGTCAACAGTCAACAGTCAATAGTCATAGTCAAAGAGCTATCTTTATGCCTTTATAATTATTTAGTCATAGTCAATATTCTTAGTCAATAGTCTAGTCAATAGTCTTCCTAGAATCAAGTCATTGTATTAATGTTGTAGCCACTATATAATCTTCTGTGAATAATGAGAAAAGTACATTCGATCCAATTCACTCTATTACCTATTACTCTATAAATGGTAGGCTATTGTATTTATAGTATAGAAATTGGAGTTGTAATTAGGGACTACTTTGACTAGGCTAGAATTTAGGAACAACTTTGACTTGACTAGGAGACTATATTTACTAACACTTTGACTTGACTAGGAGACCATATTTACTAACACTTTGACTTGACTTGACTAGGAGAATATGTTTGACTTTTCAGGTTTGACTAAGGGACCTTGAAAGGGTTTAAGTTTAATTGGTTTTAATTAACATCATAAAACACCAAATGGTGTAGTGGTTTGTGTGGTGTGGTTAAGGTTTAGCCCGCCAGGGACTCGGGTTCGAATCCTGGCTCAAGCAAACATTTTTTTAACGTTTTTAAATCAGAATTTTTAATAAAATCCATGTTAATATTGATTATAAGTCATTATTTAAACTAAAAATTAACAAAATTGATGGGAAAGATACTGTAAACATGAATCGGGTGAATAAACGAGGGAGTTCTATATATATATATATATATAAAATTGTGTGATGTTACAGCTTGTGCCTGTACAAAATGAGAACTTTCTTGTGTTCCTATATTCCTATTATAACTGGGGTTAGCTTGATTTTCTGACTGAGGTTGGTTATAGCTAGAGCTTTTACACTCTCTAGCAAAGTATCCCAACTTCTGACACTTGTGACATCTCAATTTTGATTTGTCAAAACCAGCTTTTGTTGAACTGTTCAGTCCTGGAAAATTTCTTCCTGACCTTTTGTAAAATTTGTTTGTTTTTATACTTAACATGGCCAGTTGGTGTAGTATGTCCATTTCCTCTAAGCCATCACTATTGAAATTTTTTAAGTCATCCGTTATAAAACACATCTTATCAATAATTTGACTGTTTTCTTCATTGTCATAAGTTGGATATGATTTTTCTGATGAGATCCCAACAGTTATGTCAATGTGATCAAAAGATCCAAAATCATTTGAACAAGTTGGTGAGTCTTGTCCCAAAAGTGTTGTACTACCTGGAATATAGTCATCAGCAGTTTTACCAGAATTTTACAACTTTTTCTTTTGATTGATTTCTCTTTCAAAAGTGATTAATCTCCCATGTAATTTTGTGAGTGAAAGGGATTCAAAATTTGGTCCAGATCTGAGGACTATAGAATAAGTTTCCCATTTTTCTGGTAAAGACCTTAAAAATCTATGTAGCATGGATGAGTTTGTGTAGGTCTGACCATTTAATTTTAACTCAGATATTAAAGAAGAAAATCTTTCAAATTTTTGTGTCAAATTTTCTCCATTAAAATGTGTAAAAGTTTCATATTGTTGAGCCATGATTTATCTAGTGTTGGCAATCACCTCATCAATTCCTCCAAACTATTCTTTAACGCAATCCCGCAGCTCTTTGGCACTCTCACAATGTAAGAGCCCAGCATATATTTCGTTTGGGAGAGTCATTGCCAACATAGAGAATTCCTTAGCTTCCAGCTGAAGTTTTATGAAATCTTCATCCGTGTAGTCTTTTGGTTCTTTTGTTCTTTCTACTTTAGTTTCTGGATCTGTTATTACTGGTTTATGGGGTCCATACATGACACACATCCAACAGCCAGTATTTTGTTGAGAGAAAGTATATGCCATCCTCCTTTGCCAGATATTGTATTCATTTCTAACCAGCATAGGAGGTTTATTGGCAGATCTAGTATTATGAGGATCCATTTTTAAGAATTTTGATTGATCAATATTTAATTAAAGTGATTGATGTTAAAAAAATGAACTTTTATCCTTTATTGAATATCAATAAGAGCCTGTGTCTGATTCTCAATTTGTTAGATTGATATTTGATCAGATGAACCAGAGCTCTGATACCAATTGTTGTATCAGATTAGCTTTTAACAGTTTCTTATCAAGAACACTTGTTTAGATTTATCAAAGTGATTTGCACAACAGAATATATATATATATATATATATATATATATAAGTGCTCTAAGTTAAAGCTTCATTTTTAACAGGACTTATTACGCCCCCTCAGTTAATGAACTAAAGCGATAAATGAGAGAATCAAACAGTTAATGAATATAACAATAGTAAATGCTTTGAATGATTCTCAAAATATATTAGAAATGTTAACTATGAAAGCATGTCTCAAATAGTGGGAAAGACCCATCTATTTATAGACACATTAAAACGTACAAGTGAAGTATCCAAAAGATTATTAAAAATAATAATAATAATAATAATAATAATAATACAACAGGCTATAGCATTGGAACTTGTACAAAGACTTTATAAAAACTAATATAATACTAAACTACTAAAGTAGGCGGTGGGAAGCTTGTAAAGGACTGCTGATGAGTGATAAACTACTAATGAGTATTTCTTCAGAAGTTTGTCTTCAATAGTTGTTCTTCAGATGTTTGTCTGGTTCATCTTCAGAACTTCTGATCTTTACTCCTCAGCACTTGTTATCAGCTTCTTCTTTTCTTTGTCTTCTTCTTCTTCAGTAGATTTTGTACTTAGCAAAATGTGTAAAGAGGATATAAGACTAAGGTTCTTACCGGCTTGTCAATCCTCTTTGACCCAACACTAAACATGATGAAAACACGCTTAATGAAATCAACTCTTTGAATTTTTTAGAATCTTTATGAAACACCCGAACCACATGAAGAGCCCAATGATGAAGGAAGGTACAACGTGAGGATGAGTTAGAAACACATGGGATTCAACAGTCCCATCTTGATAATTCTGATGTTGTTAATCAACAATAGAATGAACAGGTGGTTGACAGGGCTGAACATGTGAGATATAACGATGTAGATAATTCCAATTCTGAGGGCAATGATTCTAATGGTTCAAATGAAAATGTTTTTTAGTCTACTTCAGTAAGGAGATCTAGTAGGAGTTCTACTTTGCCTAGGAAGTTAGAGGACTTTGTTATTGAAGGAAAAGTTAAATATGGCATAGAGAGTGGTTAACTATTCTAAATTGTCTACAAACAATCAAGTGTTTGCATGTATGCTTAATAAAAGTGTTGAACCTAGAAATTTTAGGGAAGCAGCCTCTTATCCTAATTGGATTGCTGCTATGAATGATGAAATAGAGGCTTTATACAATAACAATACTTGGGATATTGTTGATTTGCCTCATGGAAGGAGTATTGTTGGCTGTAAATGGGTTTATAGAATTAAGTATAAGTCCAATGGTGACATAGATAGATTCAAAGCTAGACTTGTTGCCAAAGGTTACAGTCAAAGGGATGGGATAGATTTTGATGAAACCTTCTCTCCTATTGTTAAGTTTTTTACTGTTAAGTGTATTATTTCTCTAGCTATTAAAAATAGTTGGAAACTATTTCAATTGGATATTAATAATGCTTTTTTATATGGTGATCCGAATGAGGAAGTTTACATAAGTCTTCCTGAGGGATTTTTTTCTGATAAAGAAAATAAAGTATGTAAACTCAAAAAATCTTTGTATGGTCTTAAACAAGCCCCTAGGATGTGGAATGAAAATCTTGTTGGGGTGTTGAAAGACTTAGGTTTCAAACAAAGCAGATGTGATTATTCTTTGTTCATAAAGAGGTGTGATTCTTATGTTACTGTTTTGTTGGTTTATGTGGATGATATTGTCTTGACTGGATCTAGTGTAGAAGATAATGTAAGAACAAAAGAGAGTCTTAAGAATTCCTTTAAGATCAAAGATTTAGGTGAACTAAAATACTTTCTAGGGATTGAAGTTGTGTCACAAGATGATGGTCTTTGTTTATCCCAAAAGAAGTATTGTCTTGACCTTTTAACAGAGTATGGCATGCTTGGATGCAAACCTGTTACTAACCCTCTAGAGCCCAATCATGTTTTAACTGTCGTATGTAATGAACATGCATATGTTTTAGCTAACATAACTGGCTATCAAAAACTGATAGGGAAGTTAATCTACCTATCTCATACTAGGCCAAATATATCATATGCAGTTCATTATCTTAGTCAACATATGCATGAACCCACATAGGATCATTTTAAAATAGCTATGAGGGTGTTAAGATATCTGAAAGGGGCTCCTGGAAAGGGTATAGTTTTTAAAGGGTCAGACAGCTTTGATCTTGTTGCTTATTCTGACTCTGATTGGGCTAAGTTTCTTACCACTAGAAAATCAGTTACAGGATATTGTGTCTTTTTAGGGAACAATCTTGTTTCCTGGAAAAGCAAAAAACAATCCACTATTTCTAGATCTTCTACTGAAGCTGACTACAGATCTATGTGTTCAGCTGCTTGTGAAATTTTGTGGATTATAAGTCTCTTGTCTGAGCTAAGTATCCAGGTAAAATTACATGTTTCATTATATTGTGATAGCATTGCTGCTTTGGCAATTGCATCCAATCCAGTTTTCTTTGAAAAAACTAAGCACTTTGAGTTAGATCTATTCTTTCTTAGAGACTTAGTATCAAAAGGTGTTATCAAAACACATAATGTTAAATCTGTTGATCAAATTGCTGAGTAACCTTTTCCTTTGGTGTCCTAGCTCTTGTCCGCCCTTAATGTCGGATTGCTATTTATAAGATCTTACTACTAATTTTTGAACTAAGTTCTCTTGTTTTTGTCAAATATTCCTTACAATAGCTATCACGAATGCATTCGCTCCCCCAGTTAGAGCCTATCTATACATTTTTAACGGATTCCATACAGATAGTTCATCACTATATTAGAAAGTTATGTGACTAAATCTTATAAATATAAACATGTTTATAGAGATTATCATGTTAGAAGGTTCGAGCTTTAAGCGTTGCGGTTTAGAGCATCTAGAGATATGTACGGATAGAGATCGGATCGACTAGTGGATTACACTCCTCAACTTAGGGTTAAATCCAGGCCAACATGTCCAACTTTGCAATTCTTTGGCCATGTTTGATCCCTTTAAGTGTTAAAATTGATGGGGGTGTTGAAAATAAAGTTGACTTTCGTTGACTTTGAATTTGACTCTAGTTTTAGCACTAAGGTTAGTTATTTTTATTATTTTTTTATTTTTTATTTTTATAAAATACTTAAACATATTGTATAAGGGGTTTTTTGCAGGTTTGGATTGGGCTTTGGATTTTGCCTTGAATTGTTGATGGATGTTACATTGCTGAGCCCAGGTTAAGTTGATCTCAGGAGCCCAGTTTGTGATTTAGGGCACAGTTATGTTTAGTTTGCTGTTGGCCCATTGGCCCGGCTCTTGTTTGAGTCTGATGCGGCGATCCGTGTGATAAAAGCACACTTCATTTCATCCATTGGATTGGCTCATCTCTGGCCGTTGGATGTGTTAACGAAACACATATTCTCAGCTATAAATAGCTGAGTATTTCTTCCATTTATTACTTTTTGCTACTCTGATTCTTTGATATCACTTGTTTCTGTCTCTTTCTCTTACAATATTAGGGTTTTATACAAGATCATCTTGATCTTGTATCTGTTTTCTACTCTTGGTGTATTGTTTAGTTATTATCTTTGAATAATCACTTGAGCACTGAGAGTTCTATTTGTAGTAAGGTTTGAGTTGTATTTTGTTTCTAAAAAAGATTTGTTGTTCTTGACTGTTTTTGATAATAATGTCAATCTGTGTTGACTATTTTGACAATTTTCAGTCGCACGTAGCTGTCGTCATTAATGGAACGGATATATTTATTGTGACTTTTCATTAACTTGATATACCATTTCTTAGGCACGCTTCAAACAATAAAGAGTCTGTTGGCACGAATTCATGTGTTGACTATGGATTTGTGCATGAAAGGACAAGTGAGGGTGTCTAAGTGCAAATCAAATTACAAAAACATATCAATTAACTAATACTATATAATTGTCTAGTGTTTAGAGGATGATTATAGTGATATTGATTAATTGTATGCTAGTTATAGTCTAATGTGGATACGTTAGATTACATGAAGCCTTGAGTTAGTTCCTTTATCTTATAAACTCAAATGTATCCACGCCATGTCTTATTTACCAAAAACGAAAACCCTCTAGTTGTGACATGTAGATATCCTTTTCAAGATCATTGTGTAGAAAAAACAATTTTCACATCAAGCTGCATCGGATGCATGAATTCCACGATTCTAAGCACCAATATGATGGTAGTATTTTCTCCACATGGTAAAACGAATACCATTTGTCTACTCCACCTTCACTATCTTCTATGGATATTACTTTGAGTTCTCCACAAGGACCAAGGTCATCTATTCCACAGACATCATCTCTTGCTAGTCCTTCAATAGCTGATAAAGTTTGCATTTCACAAGGACAAAATGCTATCAACTACTGCTATTCTAGTATTAAAAAATACACCAAATTATATTTTTGTTAGCACATGATTATATTGATGTTCCTAGTCTAGTATAGGTGTTCCAATGTTGTTTCGGTTGTATTTAGCTTGTTCAATGATGTAAGGGTATAGTCGTAATTTGTTATGGGCGAATAGGTTAGCCATACACGAATGGCCTAGGCAAACCTGGCGAGTAGGTAAGCAAGCAAGAAGACGTGAGCTCTATTGTCAAATTAAAGGAAAATTTGATCACCTTCGTATTTACTCGAAGTAATTTTTGTATTCGTTTTCTTATGTTCAGTTTCCAAAGTGTTTCCAACATGTTTGGATCATTACTTATTATATTTGACTTCTAACTTCAATTTTAGTGTTATCTGGTAGTTTTTGAATTGTAAATTCATACGAGAATCTTGTAACATAGGATTTTATTAACATTTCTCGAATCGTGAAACTTGAAGGCATTATAATTACTTGATTTCATCTTATCCTAAGTTTAATATTATTGTTTAGTTATGGTGGTTACAAACTGATAGTCACATCGGTTTCATGCAAGGGACACATCCCTTCGCAAATGTATATATATCGAACATGTTGTATCATTTCATTTGTGTTAGTGAACTATCTTGAAAACCGAAATTTTCTCTCAACCCTCAAAGTGTTATATCGATCCTGTGTTACCAACAGTTGGCATCAGAGCGGTTATTAAGATATCCGATCAAACTTAGTCTTCTTGGGAAGAACATGTTCATCGGAACAAGAAGAAACTTTCGGACAAAAACAGAGTGCTGAGAATTTCTAGAAAACAAGAAATTTTCAACACCCACACGCCAACCAGAATCGGAGAAGAAGAAGATTTCGGTGAAAGAAAACTTTCGGTCAGATATCGGAATTCAGAGAAATCACACACAACACCCGTTACATATCTTTCTGCCCTCTTTATATTATTTATAATCGAATAATATACTCTTAATCCAAATCCGGTTAATAAAAACAAGAATTCTTTGTTCTTGTTTAATAAAATATACCGTCCACCACCATCCACCACCACCACCACCCACCACCACCACCGTCTACCACCACCACAGTCCACCACCACCGTCCACCACAACCTATCACCGTCCACCACCTACCACGGTCCACCACCATTGTCCACCACCCACCACCACCATCCACCACCACCGTCCACCACCACCACCACCACCGTCCACCAGCACCCACCACCACGACCACCACCACCACGGTCCACCACCACCGTCTACCACCAGACTGCTGTAAAAAATCAGTTTATTTAAATTTCAGTTTATTTCAGCAGCCTGCAGACATTAACAAACAAACAGTCTTCTTATTGCAGACTGCAGACCTTTGGTCCACCTCTTCTTCTGCAGATGTGGTCCGCATTTCCTGCAGAAAAAACAAACAGCACCTTAGTGTTATACCGATTCAGTGGAGATATAGACATCCAGGATCGAAGTTAGAAGAAAGACGCGAAAATTATTGGTGGGCAGTAGGTTTTTCATGGGAAAAATAGAAGATGACGGTTGACTTATGAAAGTCAACATAAAAGTATATAACCGTTTTAATTGAGGGATACGATTTTTATTGAAGTCGGTGTTGTTTGTTGTCATTCAGATAACTTGCAACAAGATCAAAATTTTTTAAGTAACGATTTTATAAAAACAAAAGTTTTTTGTTTTTTTAGTTATTTTGGAGGACTTTTTATACAAGTCAAAAAGGGATTGACTTTAGATATTTTTGGAACATTAGTTGATATTCTAGGTTTTAAGAGAAAACCTACACCCATTAGCGAAACCCCAAGTAGCGTGTATTAGGCCTTACAAACTACTAGGATTCGTCAAAATCTACAAAGAATATCAAGGTTGACAAGGAGAAAGTCAAACCAGTTCCAGACGTGGTGTTTAAATTGTTCAAGTAGAGTTGGAAAATAGGGAAGAAACATAAACATAGAAGTCTACTAAAGACACCGGTGAAACACACAATGACGAAGGATGACAAGAAGGAAGAAATTGTCATCAAGGAAACACTCACGTTTAGCCTCCAAACACCGATGTTAACATCTACGAACTACACGATTTGGGCTGTTCGTGTAAAGGTAATATTGAATGCCAATAACCTTTGGGAAGTAGTGGAACCCCAAGAAGGAATGTCAAATATAGATGCAAAGAAGGATATGACTGCAATAGCCTATCTATTCCCAGGAAATTCCAAAAGATATGGTGGTGCAGGTGGCATCTCATACTACAGCAAGAGAAATTTGGAAGGCATTAAAGACGAGACATGTTGGAATTGACCGAGTCTAGAAAGCAAGATTACAATCGTTACGCACAGAATTCGAGATGTTATCAATGAGAGAGATAGAGACCATAGACCAGTTTGCTGGTAGGTTAAGTGCAATGAGCACAAAGTCAAAGGCTTTAGGAACAAAGTTTGAAGACTCGGTTTTGGTACGAAAACTGCTGGACTTCGTACCAGAAAGTTCCAATAGATTATCGCATCTATAGAAGAGTATTCAGATGTGATAGTATGGCGCTTGATGAAGCAATTGGGAGACTTAAAGCATATGAAGAGAGGCTTAAGTCTAGAGAGGAGAAGACATATGGACCAGGAGGTCAAGATAAGTTGTTGTTTGCAAGGCACGATAGAAGGCCTTATAACAACAATTTCAAGAACTACAATCAGAATCGAGGTAAGCAGAACTTTAGGAAGTTCAACAAAAGTCAAGATTTGAGAAGAAGAGATTTGTGAGAAATGGCCATCAAGATCAGAAGAGTGAAAAGAGTTTCACTAAAAACAAGTCATGACAACAATAGTAGAAACAAGCCCAAGAAAGATATGAGCAATGTACGGTGTTACAGTTGCAACAAATTAGGACATATCGCTCCCAGGTGTCCTAAACCTCGAGGTAAACAAGAAGAATCTCACCTATTAATGGAAGAAGAAGAGGATCCCACATTACTAATGGCAGTTGGTGAAGAAAGTGAAATAGTTCTTGAAGAGAAGGATAATACCAGAACATTATCATAATAATGATAATAGAGATGAAATGTGGTACCAAGTTCCGACTTTGACCACTACCAACTATCTGATATGGGCTATCAAAGCTAAAGTCCATCTTGGATGCACATGTTCTATTAGAGACGGTGGAACCAAGGACTCTTGGGGAAGAACCGGATGCTAAGAAGTCAAAACAAGTACTAGCCTTCTTGTTTCAAGCAATACAGAAGAGATAGTGTTGAAAATATCGAGTAACACAGACCCAAATAAAGTGTGGTATAGCTTAAAAATAAGATACTTGGGTGTAGATCGGGTGAGAACGACTTGGATTGCAACATTGAGAAGAGAGCTTGAAGGTTACAGAATAAAGGAAGGGGAGCTCGTTGACGATGGTGCTACTAAGGTGAGCGGACTGGTTTCAAAGTTGAGGAGTCTCGGGCATGAAGTTGAAGAACAAGAAATGGTGCAAAGGATACTTGATGCAATGTCAAAGTCCTTTCTTCAAATTGTAACATCAATTGAGCAATGCTTTGATTTGGACTCTATGCTCTTTGATGAAGCGGTTGGAAGACTTAAGGCGTATGAAGAAAGACTCAAAAGCCATGGCGAGAAGGAGGGAGAACAAGGGCAACTTGTGATGACCGAACAAAAGTATGGTGAAAGTATCGGACGAGGAAGAGGTCGCGGGAAGAACTATGAAAGAGGTGTAAGAGGCCGAGGAAAAGGAACGAGTCGAGGCGACAAGAGTGGAATTCGGTGCTATGATTATGGAGCTTTTGGAAACTTTAGCTATGAGTGCATAAAGTGGAAAGGCAAAGACAAAGATAACGAAGCCAACTTGATTGAAGACGAAGAGCCGACATTGCTTTGATGAAGAAACGGGTCAAGATTAAAGGAGTGAATGTTGGGTTTTAATCTTGACATTTAGTTTTATTAGATAGTTTTAATAAATTAGTATGTTATTTTTTTTTGAATAAATACTTAGTTTGATTTGGTAATTGCTTTGACCGAATCTTTTGGATATGTACGTTGGAAGTTGCAGCACATGCGTAAAGAATGGGTCTAGTTTCTTGAGTGAAATAAAGGTCATTGGTTTATTGAGTAAAATAGATTTTCTTCATATTTCTTTTGCACATACATTGCTTTGCTTTCCATATTTGAGTATTTCAAAATCACAAGTAGTTTATAGATTAACAGTAGGTGAGTCTCTTAGTGTTTGAGTGTGTGTATAGAAGGGGCCTGAACCAAAAGCGAAAACAACTTTAGTTCTTAGCTTTCTAAAATTTTCAAATCTGTTAATCTCTAGAATCCTTTGTTTTAAAAGGATACAAAATCAATCAAACAATACAACACATTAATAGAATTTTAGACCAACTAAACAATCTTTTCCCCACTGCAAACAATGTCATAGTCTAGGTCATATATTTTTTTTGCTAATTACCTTATAATTCTCCATAGCCAAGGCTCTGAAACAAAATATGCCACACCCCAGTCTAAGACGGAACGCCAGGCATTACAAATTTCATAGCATCTTGGAACAAAGAAATACTTGTTTTGATTAAAACTCAAATTGTTCAAATATTAAATAAGAAAATAAATAGAATCCAGCTTTTAAACATCTAGGTCTTTTGCATAAATCCTACGTGTGAGCATTCAAGAATATACATCCTCTATTTTCTATCTCGTCAAAAAACATGTTAAAGTACATCAACAAAAACCTTGGTGAGTTCATAGATTTTGATAAATGTAATCATGTAGTTGTACAAAATCACAAACAAGGTAGGCATATAGATAGGTATGACTGCTTATCATGGGGATTTCAAACTGTTGTTTTGTACTCCGATTTCGAACATCCAGATCTCGACCTAGGAAAACTAGATGGGTTTGCCAAACCAAAGATCTATCAACCTACTGCCGATGGCTTATCCAAAATTAATGGTTTTATAAATTGTTGTCCTGAGCGGACTTATGTGTGATAAATAAACTTGTATGTAACATGTAACCCCATTTATCAAATGTTAATGCACTAAATTGTTGTATGATTTGTATAAAAAAAACTTGTAATAGTCGTATGCATGTGTTTTCACCCCAAAGATGAAAAGTTGTAAAAATGGGAAACTCACCTGATAGCGTTACTTGCAATTCCACACAAAGTTCTCAAATAAGTTGCACAAGCTGTTCTACGTGATAGATACGACATAGGTATAACGAAAAATGACAAGTTTCGGTCATAAGATAGGCATGGTGTGAATTGGTAACGTTTTCATAATTGTTTAAGTAACAACTTAAGTGTTTTCTTATTGGTATATGTAATATAATATATGACCAGCAAATGTTATTAGGGTAATAGGATTTTTAGATAAGTTACTTGTTAGAATACATTGAATAGTTGATGATTTAATATATTTTCAAATTCTGAGTAATGGTGGAGCCATTACTTGGAAGAGTTCCAAGCAGAGCATGGTCACTCAATCCATCAAAGATCGGAATACATTGCTGCAAAGGAGGTTGGTTGGATGAAGAAGTTCATTGTTGATCTAGGCGTGGTTCATTGCTAATCTCGACACAGTACCCAACATTCAGAAACCCATTGAGATATGTGTGAAAACATTGGAGTCATAGCTCAAGCAAAGGTACCAAGGTCACACCACAACACGAATAACATACTCAGGAAGTTCCATTATACTAGAGAGATATTGAGACGGGAGACATTGGGATAAACAAAGTGTGTATGGATCAGAATCAAGCAAACCCTTTCAATAAATCTATGTCTATCTAGACATGAGGAGCATGCTGAGAAGATAGGGCTAAGATTTGTTAGACATTGGATTTGAACAGTAATTAGTATATGATTTAACATTACGTATTTATTATGATTTAACGGTTGAATGTTTAATAAATTAATGTTTTTATATATGATTTTCGTATGTTTACGTTTCCTTTATAATGTATTCTAAATGTCCCTAGACGTCGATCGGATTCATGGGATGAATCTAAGTGAAAGACTATTATGAATTATCGGTTGTTTATGAGATGAAAGCTCAAGATATTGAGAACCAAAATTTATAAACATGAATCAGATAATGATATCAGACGTAACTCGCTTCAAAACTATCTTCATGGATCTTCGTCATAAGAAGTTTTGAAAGTAGTATGATATTTCGATCCTTCGACCTAAGACACATATTAGAAGTAACTTTAACCGAAGCTTGTTCTTTAATCTTATCTAACTTTGTTCATGAAAAAGAAAAAACAGTAATAAGGGTATTTGATTGGGAATGAATTTAAATTAAACTATATTCTCCTCTGTGAAAGGAGTTAGACATTCTAGCCCCATCGTTGATTCGAAAAGGTGGAAAATGTGTGGCCACACTCGAACTAAGAATGGTTTGTTAGGTCGCTGGAAATCCAAGACAAGAACAAGAATAGTTGAATATCTTATGAGAATGTATTGTGATCCATGTCCCATGCTCAACAAATGTTCTATACAAAAAGGATGAATAGATAAGGTTACCATGGGTTTAGTACTTTCTTAAGCAAAGAGTTTCTTGCAAACAAGGAATTAGTTGATGAATATGAAACGTCATACCTTGCTAGAGGTAGTGAGATGCAACTAGGCATCCAAACTATCTACATTGAGGAGCTGTTTGGTTGATTAAGTGCTGAATCATTAGGAGGTCTGAATGGTTAAGAGATTTGTATGGTTAAGTGCTGAATCATTAAGTTGGACCTCTTAATGGTTAGTTTTCTTGTCCCACATTGGTATGAGAGTTTCATTAAGGCTCAGCCTAGTTCAGTGCTTAATGATTTGGTGCTTAATGGTTCAGCAACATCCCAAGTCTTAATGATTCGGCCTTAACCATTCCATTAAGAGGCTGAAACAAACGCGCTAAATGCTGAATCATTCAGCACTGAATGGTTAAGAGCCTCATTAAGAGGCTACCAAACAGCCCCTGAGACTGTTAATCTCATCGATAAATAAAACAAGTGGGAGATTGTTGGATAGCAAATGTCCGATGATGACCAATCAATATTGCTATCAAGCTACGATCCATATAGTTACGCTTTAGACGGCAAACATTTTATCTATATTATATTATATTGTTATTGTTACATTATTAAGAGCCAAAGGTGGCCTTAATGGTAATTTCATCTCTATTTTAAGATGGCATATCAAGGGTTTATTGATTCACACACCAAATGTCATGAAAAACTTTCCCATTCTACCATATTCCACTCGTACATGTTAACTTTGAGAACATAAATCCATAATGAAACCTTCGTTTATAAAAAAGAAACCATGATCAAATAAATCCAATTGAATGAAGGAGTTGATGAGTTATTCTCCAATTAAAACGATCATTAATCCATTCAATTCTCATCACCTCCATCATTCACGACCACCTTAAATTCCTTTTTGGTTTTCTCATTTGCCCTACCTTAATAAAACGACAACCCTTCAATGATGGTCACGGATTGGCTTCTATCACGTTTGTTGAACAAATAAGGTATGCTATCTTCTTTTATTTTTTTGTCACTTTCATGCTTCTCCTTCTAAATTCCTGTAATTGTTCTGTTAGTTCTTTCTTTCTTTCTTTCTTTTGCGGCATGGATCGAATTTGGGTGCTCAACTGAATTATATATATTTATGTAGTGGATCTATTTGATTGCTGAATTGACACCAAAAGTGGGGAACCCACCTAGCACAGTACTCGTTTCTTGTATAAACCGATCCCAATGCTTAGCAGGTACCCGTTTCTGATATAAACTTGTTTTGTAATTAAAAATCCACATGTTTGATGCTAGATTAGGTTACATTGATTTATACTTTATCAGTATTGGATACATAGTTAGAATTGAGCGTTGAAGTTACATAGTTCTTACAGATAGTGACCGCGGATTATATCTTATGGAAATCTAGGTTTTATAGTTGGAATATATTTCAACAAAGTAAGGACATATTTTAATGTTTCTATTTCATTTGCTAGAGGTGAAAGATAGTTTAAAAATGGTTTCTTATATATTTTTAAACTTTTTTAACAATCCATTTGATGTTATCGACTTTGATACCCAGGTTCCATGAATTTAACTTTAACAGTTATATGTCAAAAGTAAAGAAAAGTTCATGACCAAATCAACGTAATTAGTTTATGTTCTTGATATTTTACTATAATGTTTTTTGTATTTTAGGTTCATAATATTTTAGTTTAGCATTTTTTTGATAATTTAAATCGTCTCAAAATACAATGTGAATTTGGAAAAGAGACATATGAACAAATGTTACTAATTTCTTCTGTTAAATGAGCTAATTAGTGTATCTAGGATTAGTGTTGTTTTAAAATTAAGTGTTACATAACGGTTTTTAATGTAAAAATGTGTGAAATCATAAATGATATGTGTTGTTTGCAATAGCCTATGACTTCTAAGTGTTATGTGTTGTTTGCACTTTGCAATAGCCCAAGACTTCTATTTTTATTGGATTTAGTGCAAATGTGCTATTTACTTGAATTATATAATATATACAAGGAATTGGTGGCATAATACACAAAATAGAACAAGATTATGTGGTTACACTTAGAATATAAGCCATCATCTATCACCATCTTTGATAGAATCATCTTGGTTTTGGGAATCTTTTACAATAACAGGGTGCATTCACGGGAGTTTGTACAACTCAACATGTTCCAGGTTACAAGAAAAGCATCAACAAGTTCAAGTCTAAAGGTGTTGATTCGGTTATATGCGTCACTGTTAATGATCCATACACTATGAATGGTTAGACTAGAACTTGAAGCTAAAGACACTGTAATTTGCTCCTCATCCCTTCTCTTTATCCAAAATGAATATTTTCCATATGATCATTTTCCCTTTTAACATTTTTGTACTTATTATGCTGACAACTGCAAATAGACTTCCTCCAACTTGTATCTTCAATCAATCTTTCATCTAGATAGTGACATTTAATGTTGTTTCATGTTTGTACCATGTAGATTGAATTCTATGAATACTTTGATGGTAAATTTTACAAGAGCTTGGAATTATTGCTTGGATATCGCTCAACTATGTATGGCTCTAATTTTCATGATTCTATATCGTATTATTTTCGGTGCTAATTTAACTTCAGATTTGATTCAAATTTTTGTGCTCATCTTTATTTTATAACTTTTATTAATGTAATACACTAATACTTTTTTTTATGTTAATCTTGTTTTCTATATCAATCTTGTTGGTATAGTCACAAAAGAGAGACATTATTGTAGCATTCGTTGGTATAGGTTTGGTTTTAAGAAGCGTGAGGCGCTCCGAGGTGAAGTTTTAAAAGCATTGTGACAAGATTCAGATCAAGCGCTACAAATGGTTTGGTATCTTAACTTCTTGATGCAGAAGGAGATCGTATTTATTACATTGTTGATATTGTCGTTTGTTTGCCAAAGTTCGACTAATGCATTGTTGGATCAAATATTTAACTTACATTGCTATATGTTTAAACAGGATTATGATGAGGATAAAAATTTTGAGACCATATAATATAGATACAATTACTTTATATTAAGGTGATTTCTATTACTGTTGTGTAGTTTGGCTTTTCACACCTGCTAAACTTTAACCAGTAGGTCAAATTAGTTTGTTTATGATCCCAAGTTGATATGTGCTTGATTATTTCTGACTAACAACGGTGTACTATGTTATATAATGTAGTTTATATCTTTGTAACTAAATTAATATCATGTTTTGATCTTGCAGTCCTTATTTGTGAGATATGATGTGGTAGTTGGTTATATAACTGCTTTTCAAATGTTAATGATTAATATTTTAATTTGTATAAATTTAATCTTGATTTTTTTATGGGGGTTAGAGAATAATCCAAACCATTGTTAGATATTAGCTTTGACTTAACAAGAATTTGATGTTTCTGGCCAAACTTTCAAGAATGTGGTCTTGAACGAGTTGATTTCACTTAAGGCTAATTGTTCTGTGAGTACATGCGAATGAGGGGATGGATATAACAATGCAAAGCTAGATGCCAAAGGTAAATAACATTTTGGTTATTTTGACCGTTTTATTTTAAGTTTTCCTATTTTAACCCGTTTTATATTAATTACTGCATTTTGGTCCATAACCGTTTATTTTAAATTCATTATCAACTAGACAAACTGTGTTAGTTGGAGGATCATAAAGCTTCTATCCAGCCTCACTTCTCATTGAACAACTAAAATAATGTGGCATGTATATTGTAGCAATAGTGCAACACACCTATAAACAAGTATCGCGCTGTAAATTGTCATCGCCACCGCACCACCGCATTGCACGAGTTTTTTACTAGTTACACAATAAGGATGTCAAATTAGGAGAAGCCTGGTTGTAGTTTGTTTAATAACAAAGATGATGGTAAATCCTAATTACACAAGTTTAATTAAAAAAGGGGTATTGGATTTTAATAATCCAAAGTTTCCACCATTGGCCGATAATAATCCCTACTTCAAAAATTCCCAATAATAATCCCATCTTTCGAACATTTGGCCTGTGGTAAACCTTTTTTAACTGGGGACTAACTGAGTTAGTTTGTGCTGACGTGGCTGCTGACTGGACACGCTGACGTGTAAAATTTAATATCATGGGGCATTTTATATTATTAACCATTTTATATTATTAACCAATATATTATTCTCCTTTTTACACATAATAAACATAAAGAATTAACATCAAGTCCTTCATAACAGATTAAATCAACTCCTTTTATTGAATCCTTTTAACCAGTCGAAGTCCTTCATCATCTTCCCCAATTCAACCTCAAGCCCTAATCCCTTAAATCAATAACCCGATACAGTAACGATTAGACATCAAATATAAGGGGCTTTTGATCCCTAACAACAACCGAGTAAAATGGCAACTAAAAAAAGAACTTACGATGTCGAGAAAGGTCGTGGATAGAAGCAGAAAGGTCGCCGGCCGAAGTTGAGTCGATTATAGAGCAACAAGAGGTCTAGCCCAAGAATCGTCTCATCGTCATCAATAGAAGCAGAAATAATTGTTCTGCAAAGGAAATAATTGTTCGAGTTGAGTATAAATACTGCCCGAATCTTACCATCAGACACTCCTGGGCTAGTTGCTCATGCTCCTGGACCAAAAAATCGAGCCTTACAGGTTATTTATTCATGATATATTCATTTTATGCAAGATTAAGTACCTTTTTATTGATGGATTTTCGGACATAGGAAAGGGAAAGCAGCCAAAGATTGAGAGAGAATTTTAGAGTGAGAAAGTTAGAGAGATGGTGGTGGTGGTGGTGGTGGTGGTGGTGCAGGTTGATAGATGAAGATGATGTTGTTGTTGTTGTTATCTGTTGATAGATGAAGATGATGTTTATAGATGAAGATGATGGTCGATGATGATGTTCAAGGTTTCAAGTTATTGTCTGGGTTTGGGTTTGTTGTTTATAAGAATGATAAGAATGATATAATAATATAAAATGCCACATAATATTAAATTATACACGTCAGCGTGTCCAGTCAGCAGCCACGTCAGCACAAACTAACTCAGTTAGTCCTCAGTTAAAAAAGGTTTACCACAGGCCAAATGTTCGAAAGATGGGATTATTATTGGGAATTTTTAAAGTAGGGATTATTATCGGCCAATGGTGGAAACTTTGGATTATTAAAATCCAATACCCCATTAAAAAAACTAATCACCCTACTTCATCTCCACCGCCACTTACCAACCTATCACCGCACTCAGTTCCCGCCGCACATGGTCCGAGCCGCCCCATCGTCGGATCCACCCGCCATCCCGTGCTGTTGTTTTTGTTTCACAGATTTGGGTGTTTATGAATTTGTCTACTAGCGAGACGTTTGTCAATCCTTCGTGTGATCTTTTAGGTGTTCATCAAAGGTATAAAACTGAGAAGGGGGGGTAGGGGCTTATAAATAACTACGAGTATTTTTAATAGTCAAAAGGTTCCGACCCTATCGATTGCTAACATACCCTTTTGTACTATTTTAGGTTATATTTGATATTGGTAGATTGTAAAAAATAATCAAAAAAAAAATCTACAATAAGTTGGTTAAAAGTAAAAAAGGAACTATAATTTTGGTTGATAATAAAAGGTCGATTTCACAACAGGATTCAGATTAATCAGTATTTATTATTTGGTGGGGTCTTCCGTCTTGGGAGTCCTCTATTTTTGGTTTTTAATGAAATTCGCCTTTCAAAAAAAATAATAAATAAAATAAAAATCAAAACAACAAACAATGTTACAGCATCATGAAGATAGAGATGCAGTCAAAAAATCTGAACTTGAGAGCCCCAAATTACAAGTCAGCCTAACAAACTACAAAACATTAAGATTTGCACCAATTTGCATACCTCATGGCTATTATAGTCTTTTTTACCATCTCAAACCTGAAATCCAAACAACTTCACCATCAGCAAATCATATTTTGAAATATAAACAATCAGAGCAAAAAAAACGGAATTATGTTCTTTGACAACAACGTGTTCGTGTTTGTCAACAAAAGCCACTTTCAACTACTTTTCGTCATCAGGATATATAGGTTGATGGATAGGTCGGGTTGGTTGCTAAAGAGTAGAGATGTAAGCGAGATGAGGTGCTTGCGAGCTACTCGTGATCCACTCGCCAAAAGCTCAAATTGAACCGAGCTTAAAGGACCTCAAGCCTCTATAGGTGCTCATTTAATAAACGAGCTCGACCAGGCTCAGGAGCCCAAACGATCATGATATTTAAATAACTTTTATTTTGAATATGATATATATAGGTAACAAGTATTCAATATAAAATTATGGTAAAAACTAGTGATAAATGTATATAAATTAAAATATTTTACATATAGCCCAAACTTGAAAACTATGCACGGGCTGAGCTCGAGCTGTAGAACATGAGCTCATCACGAACCGAACCGAACCGAACTTGACCTCTCTTAAGTTAAATGAGCCGAGTTCGAGCTTAGGCGAGCTCAGGCTTATTTCGGCTCGTTTACACCCTAGTAAAGAGTAATCGAATCGAATTCGAATAACTCAAAATTCGATTCGAATCGAGTTCCAATTTGAAGGTTCAAATCCGGTTTTCAAAAATTCAAATTTGAATTTGATTCAACTCGAATTCGATATAGTCATTGAAGTTCCAGTCGTGCACGAATTTATGCTTTTAAATTCAATTAGAATTCAAATTATACATGTTATTTTTGTTTAATATATATACACATGCATAAAGGCCTCTTAAGGGTTTTAATCACACATGGCTCTACTAATCTAATATCCAGCCCAAGTCCCCAATCATCCTAAAATCTAAACTGAATCTTTAAAACTGAAGTCCTAAACATGTACATCAATCCCCTTATTCATACCTTCTAAGTGCTATTCTAATTTCTAACTCACTCCATGGTGACACTACTCCAATCGCCAAAGTTACTTTCCAATCACCAAACTTCGTTGCTGGTTCACTGCTTAGCCAATTTCAGTCCGCCTATCTGTTGTTCGACAGTTCGTCTATATTGAAATTTCGTAGCCGTAAACTTTGAAGTTGATCATTTTGTTCGTCAATTTTATGATATTCTTGCCACTTGTTTAAAAGTTGTAATTTTGATGTTACCACTTTGAATATTTTGGATGTATGGATGATTCAGATATAGTTTTTGATTTTTTTTTTTTTTTTTTTTTATGTTTGGATGTGTTCAATATTCGACGCCCCACTTACGGTGTGCACATGTAATGTATATATGTGTGACCCTTGGGGGCAAAAGTAAAGTTGCACTAGATTTAACGTTATTTTACTAATTTCGTGAAAATAACATTAAAAACGACGGACGGTTAATCATGCATCATGTGGTGGCGTGGATAGCCAAAGCCCAAAAGACAAAGGGATACATGCACTGATCGGGTTTGTCCCGATTGCTAACTGTTTTGTGCCTTATGTCTAAGGTTTGATACCAAACCACATCGAGCCGGGGGTCTCACTGGAAGCAGCCTCTCTATTCTTAGGGGGTAGAGGTAAGGCTGTCTACATCTTACCCTCCTCAGACCCTACCTTAGCTTTGCTATAGGTGGGATTAACTGAGTATGATGATGATGATGATGTGTTCAATATTCGAATCAAATTCGATTTGACTTCTTTAATCGAATTTTGAATCAATTCAAACCTATTTTTTAAATTTAACAATTTGAATAATTTGATTCGATTAATTTGAATATTCGAAATAAAATTCGTCAAACACCACTAGTAAAGAGTCAAACTCGGTGCTAGGTCAAACATATCAGGTCAGGTTAGTCCACTAAGCACTTAACAGTTTTGGTCCAATTTATAAACTTTTTAATTTATGTGTTATTTGGATTACATAAACAATATGATATAGTTTTCATCTCACTTGTTCATATCAAACACAAAAAAAAAAAAGCACGATAAAGGACTAGCTCTTGTACCTTATGCAATATGCTGTGCAAGACTAAGTATCTTGACATGCTTTTTCTTCCTTAGCTCATGTGGGACTGGGCCAAAGACTCTGGTTCCAATTGGTTCACCTTGCTTGTTGACTAGCACAACAGCATTATCATCAAATTTGACTTCACTCCCATCAGACCGGCCCTTCTGCATGGCGGCACGGACCACTACCCCATACACCACCTGTCCTTTCTTTACTTTCCCCCCGGGTTGCGCCTCTTTTACTGATGCAACTATTGTGTCCCCCAATCGGGCTCCTTTTTTTCCCTTCAACGCTTGGATGCACATTACTCGTTTTGCCCCAGAATTATCAACCACTTTGAGATTGGTTCTCATTTGTATAAAAGTCCTTATTTGCTGTAAAACTTACACGTATCAAAGATATGTTTCACATTACATTATCATAAAAAAAAATGCACCTGTGACCAAATGAGCAGGTCAACCCTGTAACACGGCCAACAGATTGGGACCCACAAAATACTTTTTCTCCGAAAATGAATATATTTTATCATAAATAACTCCGTCAAAAGGATTGCAAAAAGTATATTAGTTAAAATCAAATTTTTGAAGAAAATATGATTCAAGAGGTTTTGTACATACAAATTACAAAAACACCCTTTGGTGGCTTTCAACCCATTTGACCCATCCAAATCATGGAACGTGTTACCTTTTTTGCTAGATTTCTTTATTTTACCTGTTAGAGACATGTGTTAACCCGTTCATAGAAATGGGTCAAAATGTCACATCAATGTAAAAAAACAAACCTGAGCCAATAAACTATTACAAGTAGTCTCCTGTGGTGATCTTAGCATTCCTGAGTAAGAACCATTGAGGCCTCGCAACAGTGAACGTCCAGCTAGTTTGGTTTATTTCATGCATAAAATAGGACAAGGGAATAAAAAAATGCAAATTTTCTGAAACAATCTAAAAACATAAAGAGACTTTAAAAATTAAAACTTTTTAAGTGTAAAAAAACAGCATATATAGAGTAGGAAGTAAGTTACAAATGCAACCACTCGTTACAGGCAAATGCTAGTATTCTACCCTATGGCAAAAGTATTCAAGATGTCAAAGGGATTAAGTAACACTTTTCAACAACTAGTTAATATGGTTCGGTTACAGTTGTATGTGTATAAATAACCGAACCATCAATAAAACAAAAATTTATATTTTTTTATAAATAATATATTATATGTGAAAAATGTTTTGTAACAACTCTTTTAAATTAACACGCTTGTTGATTTTTTATTTGACCAGAGCTATTTGGATTTACTAAAGAAATGCGCTTGAATTGACCCACGCCCAAAACCAACGGTTAACCAAAGTGCCTTTTTCAAAAGCCAAACTAATCAAATCAACTGTAACCGAAATCGATCATTTGTGAAATCAAAAATCGAGATAATAGCCGCCCATAACAGAACAGACTCATGCTCACTCCTACCAAGCAATACATTGTTACCCCTTTATTAAACTACAAATTCACATAATACGACTAATTAACATTAACAGACAATGAGGAAGGTATCTAACTTAAAGAAGAATATCAGCAGTGGCGGATGTATAGTAGAAGCAGGGGAACATCCGTTACCCCTCGATTTTCCTAGCGAAATGGAAAAAGTTTGTTTTTAAGGTATTTTTATAAAATGTTACCCCTTGATATTTTTTCTAGATCCGCACTGAATATCAGAGTCATGATCTCATAAAAATAGTGATTACATGAATGCTAGTGGAAAACTTGTTTTTACCACTCAGACTCTCAGAGCAATCAAACCTAAAAGTGCATACCATGACAGAGATTAGAAGCGAAATTTGTTGCCATCTTGAACTACTATCAAATTTCTTCTAGTACCTGCAAACATCAGATTAAATCTTAGCATTATCCCTATACGCTCCAAGACTTTGCCTCTAAACACTTAACCACCCAAGGAAAAAATGTAATGTACATTTTGGTTAATGCACTTTTTTATTAATGCTACAATTTTGTTAGATCAAATGTTGCCCCACCAGACCACCATTTACGATTTATATGACCAGTTTAACCTTCAAGGGGTGTGCAGTGGTAAGAAGTAGCACCTAATTCCGTCTAGCAGAGGTCTCAGGTTTAAATTTCGATTTCCCTAGTTTCCGGTCATAACCACTTAAAGGCCACCTACCCAAAACAAGCTAGTAGGTTCCATTGAGCTTTCATGTCATGGAAACAAAAAAATAAGAATAAAAAAACAAAATTGACAAAAATGTTCTATATATATACACATTCTCATACATGCAGCCTATTCATCCTATAGATAAAGGTATCGTCTGCCTACATCTCACCCTCACCCTCCCAGGACCGTACAAGTAGCTAGGCTACAAGCAGGACTTACTGGGTATAATTGATTGATTGATTCTCATACATGTGTTGACTGAGGCATAACATCAAACACCTAATGTGCACAAAATAATGATGGGTATTCTTCTTTATACTCTTTCTCTCACCTGTTTCACTGAGACATAACATCAAACACCTAATGTGCATTACATAAAGGTCTATGCTACGCTGCTACAAAAGGGCAGAAAGTAATTTCAATGCTTTTAATGAACAATAATATAATAACAAGAATAACATGGTACTCAAAGCATCAGATTTCACAAGAATGAATTCCAATTAAAATACAGACGACAAAAATAAAAAATAATAATAATAATAAAGGAAAAAGGAGAAGAGAGAAAAACCCTCGATAAATTTGCGTGTTCAGTGTGTTTAGGCACCGATAATCTGCTGCCGGCGAATTTGGGGGGTTATGTTTTGTAAATTGACAGCAAAATAGGGGTATTTTCGGAAGAAATTACAGAAGATGTTTAAAACCTGTTGTAGTTACGAGATTGTTTTGTATTTTTTATGTTTTCGGTTTTAAGCTGCTGAATCATTTACATAACTAGCGGGTTTATCATTTTACAAATTACATTTGGGGGGTATTGGGGGAAAAAAATCAAATTTGGTGATGTATGGAACCCATTTGGCGGCATCTAACAAAATAAAGTTGATGCCGCCGAACCATTTGGCGGTATCACTTTATTTTGTTAGATGCCGCCGAACCATTTGGCGGTATCACTTTATAGTTTATAGTAATTGACCAACAAGTCCTTGTAGTTTATAGTAATTGACCAACAAGTCCAATATATTGAGAAATCAAGCAAGAAAGTTATAACTCCATATTTATTTTTCATGTGATGATATTATTATCATTATTTAGTATTTAATAAAAGTTAAAAGGTAAATTTGATGATATATGGACAAAGATATGATAATCCTACAATCAAACTTAGTAAAAATATTTAGAAAACTAGTTTTAGCTCTTTATAAATACTTGTTTTTAGTGAATTATTCATGAATATAAATGTATACATAGCTTTATATTCTTCAAATGAAAAAAATAAGAAATGTTGATCAGTCGATTCCAAGTTTAACATGGTTAAAGTCGAGTTTGAACCAGGTTGTGTATTTTAAGTCGTCCATACTAGCCGACTTTCTTATGTTTGAGAATTATCGTAGGTTTAAACTGTTTATAAACCCTAGTGTGATTTGGCAAAAGAAGATATCGGTTGGTTCGACATAAACTAAATAGTGGTTATGGATCAACAAGTCTGTGTCAATTTATTAATAAAACAAATTAATGTACTAAATATGGTTAAAACAATAATAAAACAAATCAAGACGCTATGAATATTAAAATAATAATACATTAAATTATTTTTAGCATGTTTGATTCCTACATGTAATGTAAGTTATAAACTTATAATTTTATAGATTTAGTACTGTAAGTGTTACGGACTGATATATTCACTAAAAACAAGTATTTATAAAGAGCTAAAACTAGTTTTCTAAATATTTTTACTAAGTTTGATTGTAGGATTATCATATCTTTGTCCATATATCATCAAATTTACCTTTTAACTTTTATTAAATACTAAATAATGATAATAATATCATCACATGAAAAATAAATATGGAGTTATAACTTTCTTGCTTGATTTCTCAATATATTGGACTTGTTGGTCAATTACTATAAACTACAAGGACTTGTTGGTCAATTACTATAAACTATAAAGTGATACCGCCAAATGGTTCGGCGGCATCTAACAAAATAAAGTGATACCGCCAAATGGTTCGGCGGCATCAACTTTATTTTGTTAGATACCGCCAAATGGGTTTCATACATCACCAAATTTGATTTTTTCCCCCAATACCCCCCAAATATAATTTGTAAAATGATAAACCCGCTAGTTATGTAAATGATTCTAAGCTGCTTGATGGCCCTTTTCATATGTAGACCGCGGATCATGCTGATGAAGCCTAGCTCAATTGGTGAAAATCGGGGGAGCTAAAGTGGAGGTCATGTGGAAGTTGGGGTTCGATTTTTTTTGGAGTCATATTTACCACATGTGGGGTTCCACCTGGGGAGATCCTCAATCCGTGTGGAATGGGTAATTAGTACAGGCTGGCTCAGGGTGTTAGCCGGAGCTCCACCGTTGCACCACTTGCCGTTAAAAAAAACGACTGAGGATCATCATCATTGTCGACATTACACACAAAGAATTTTAAAAACAGATGTAATAAGTGACGAATGCATTTCGCAGACAACTTTATGTCTTTATATTAAGAAATTGCCGTTCATAATTACGTAGACTAGAAATTGTGCACCACTCGGACATAATTACGTAGACTACGTCAAACGAACTACAACATATGGTGATTGAAATTGTGCTATCCATGACTCACACCACTCGGACGACTAGACTCGTCCCATTAAAATTGTGCACCACTTTCATAAGATTATGTCGAACGACAAATCTAGTAATGGGATAAAAAAATACATCAAATTTTCATTTTAAAACTTAAGTTACAACAACCAATTAACCAGCTAAGTCATAATTATAGATTTAGGTCCAAATGGGCGCGCATCGCAATCAGGATTTAGATATGTGTTAATCATCGTTTCGCGATGTCAACGTGCGTGCCTCTTTCTTTACCTTGTTATTTATTTAATTAGCTAGTGAAGAAACAATAAGTATCCCGGAGATTAGGACTAATCACCGGGGGGTTAATACCTATGTTACTGTCAGATTAATCCTTTACCCAAACCGTGGTGGTAACCCGTGTGAATATTAATGAGAGTGAGTGTATATGAAGTGTGTGAGGACACAAGGGTTAAGTGGTTCGGTCGTTAATGACCTACGTCCACTGTAAGTACACCGGAATATTATTGATAATAAGGGAGATTACAATGAGTGTAGTAGTGATGGTTCTTTCTGAATGAATCTACAAGGGTTGCATGCGATCTTATTTATAGAGACCGTGGTGGGCTGCATGGGGCGGCCCACGGATGACGCAATCAGTTTGGGCCCGGCTGAGGCCCAAGCCCACGGCCCTTCTGATACTGGCGGGAAAGGACCTGTTACTGTTGATGTCGTCATGCTATAGTGTGGTCGTTGTAGTAGCCTGACAGGTGGCGGGCTTCTGGTGGTGCACAGTAACGTCGTACTTGCTACAGTGCTCAGGCTATCCATGCTGCCTGATGTGACGTCTGACAGTTGGCGAGGTAATGCCTGTTGGTCACTATTCACGACAGCATGTACAGTGTAGCCGTTCACCTTTTGTACCGTCTGCCATTCCTTGTACTTCATATGAGAGGTGTCGGGGGAAAATTCCGCGCGTGGTGGCACGCGCGTATCAGGTGTTGTATGTTGCTTATCGTATGCTTTGGCGCGCGAGACATGTTGACTGCTTGTCTCCGCGCGAGTGTGTTCCCGCGCCATGATCTGGCGTGGGTTTGCCATTGCTCGGGGATAGGGACGCCTTTCGGATTAGGCTCCCTATCCCTTCAGCTAGTTTCACTCACAAACGTTTGACAACACAAATAAATATATGCATGACAGAAATTTAAGTGGGTTTGACACGACACAAATAAATATATGGGTCGGTTTAGGATTAAATGTTTTTTATTTGTTTCAAATCCGCCAACCCAAAGCCTATCAACCCGGCAATCCTACCCGATAGCGATTAAGATTAAATATTTTTTATTTGTTTCAAATGCCATGAGAACCAAAGCATTTTCTTGTTCATGTTCTTTGATCTTTAAACTTCTCCTTTAATGGAGCATAATAGTAATGATATCAAGGTATGCACAGACTTAACAAAAAAACCAGCCATTATTAATAAAACAATACTTAAAAGCATTGTCAATGTCAAACCAAACCAAAACAGAAGGGCTCGCAGGCGAGCTAAATAGTTGCAGTTACGGGTAATAATCCTAAGAAAACTTAAAGGACAGCAAGCAAGCAAGCAACCAACTATACGTTGCTCCTCGAAACATCATAAAAACCAAGGGTTTTCAAAACATAAATCAGCCCCGAAACCTTGGCTCCAAGATGAAGTCAGCAGGTTGGGTTCGGGCCACGTGTCCATATTTTGATGTGGAGTACTTCTTGAACACAGCAACTAGTTTCCCTGTGCCTGCCTTTTGGTGCAAGCAAACCATCATCTTCGCACATTCCCTGCACAAAGTAAAGAAAAATGGCAAATTATTACAAAATCACCAAAAAATTGAAACAATCTTAGCCAGGAAGAAAGGAAAAAGATCTTACAAAAGATGATTCTGTGAATATTGTGAATGAAATTCACTTGTTTTGCTCCATTGTCTTGAACTAGTGAGAGTAGATTCGGCAGTAAACACAGCAGCTGCCGCTAGCAATGAAGGCGGGAACTTCAGCATATCATATTCCACCAAACTAAGGTCAATCAAGTAGAAAGACAGTTGCTCCATCTATACAAACAAAAAAAATACTAAAAACATATATTTTTGTTTCCCAAAACACCGTCGACGGCATTTGTTTATTTTTATTTAAAATCTTGCAGACCTCTTTGTAAGACCTTGCAGCTTTGAGAAACCTCTTCATAAACACAAATGGAGTTGGAAGGGAGAGGTTAAATTCAAGGGTATTCGTCATTTCCTTCTCCTGAAAATCCATCAAATGAGAACAGCTTATCATTATTATATAATAATATAGACAGGTAGATATATAAAAATAAAATCTTTGCTTTTTAGTTACCATATCAAGAACTTCAGTTCTTGTGTAAGCTTTGTCAGATATTACGATAAAGTCATCAACAATAGGCACAGAGACTTCTTCGTATTTACAAGCGAGAAGCATTGCTGTTATTCCAACTAGTTGAAGATTCTTCCTTCCAACAGGTCGGCATGCCAAGAACCGGTCAACGAGATTCACAGTTAGATATAGAGTCTCCTCCATGAGTTCAAACTTGTAATGAACCTGATGTTTTTCAATTCAATATGGCATCATATAAGTTTTTATAAACTTAAACTCTGAATTTTATATAGAAGTTGGTTGTTAAGTAAATAATGTACCTCAATTAGCCAGTCAATGAGAATGGCTCTCATCCTATCGGTTATGTCATATTGCTGTGACATATAACTAGGCGAAACACAGCTTAACATCTGAAATTTAATAAAAGAAATATTGCTCCATTAGGATGATCGAAAATGAGGATTTAAATGATCATTTATCAAGTTTCTTGACATTTAAACAAGTTTCTCTCTCAAGAACCAATAGGGTAACCTCATAGATACTGTTTGGATCCAGACCCGATTAGACTCCTTGATTAGCCAACCCTTCCCGACCAGCCCGATTTTACCACCTCTAGTCATTTAGATGCTTATAACTTCTCTTAAATATGATTGTGGGTCAACCAAGCCCGACCAGCCCGGTCGATCAGCATCAAAATGACTATTTGGACAAGCCCGATTTTACCACCTCTAATGAAAAGTGCATTTAGACGCACGCTTATAACCAAGCCCGACCAGCCCCTTGATCCAATTTAAATTACCATTTGAACCCCAACCCGAATTTGACTCGTTTGCCAACAAAGATTTATAAATTGATTAAAATAAAAACTCATAATATGGAAAAACTATGTGAATTGCAGCCAAACTTTACCTCTTGTTTCTTGTAGTAAGCATAAATTTCATCAACATACTCCACTACAGCAAGTGGATCCTTCTTGTCAGCATCGTCAATGTCCAAAATCTGTTCCTCATATACATCTTCATCCTAACAAACAGATTCAAAACATTAGCCAACATACCTTAAATCATCTAAAATAACTGTGAAGGATTAAATTACCATCTTATCGATTTCCTCCAGCATGGATTCTGTGTGTTGCACAAACATTGGTGCATTAAAATCCTCCTCAACATCAATAATACTGCAGTCTTCATGGTCACAGTCAACAAAGATTGTTTCGATTTTCGGCTTCTTTCCCTATCAAAAGGAAGTTCATATATCTTTAATAATCTTTGTACAAAATAGCCATGAGTTTCTTTTTACTTATTTTATTAAACTGATTTAAAAAGTCAAAAAATTGATAACAAATAGGCGAAACCTTCCTACATCTAACAACAAATAGGCTAGATAAGGGGTATATACCTCTGGTAAAGGCAGTAATGGTTTGCTATTGACATGTGCACTAACGGCCCTGCAGAAACAACAGATCAAAACCAATTAAATCCATTGCAAACACAAACTTCTTGTAGCAAGAACAACAAAAAGTGCCTATTACCGACCTTGTAACGGGTCGACGAACCGGAACAAGTGGTTTCTTAGCAGGGATTGGATTTTTTCTAAACAAAAAGATAACAAACAAACATTCATAACAACAAAATCCCATAAACAAAAAAAAAAAAAAAAAAAACAAGAAAATTAAGTAAAGTTTTTAAATATTTACCCTGGTAAAGCATTAGCAGCATAAGGGTATGCTGTTGGACCACTGATAATATTCTTGTTGATCTCACCCAAAGCCCTCCTGTTCTGACCAATTGGTGCACCCAATTTCCCATATCCAGCCTTCGACCCTCCTCCTACATATCATCAATATTTCACAACTTTATTAGTTTATAAAATATAATATTAATCTTTTTTCTTCATTCTTTATTATTCAAACTCTTACCTTGTGGTTTCGTAGACCGAAACACATCTGTGATATTCATATTCCTCTTTGATTCAGCCATCTCACAATCTGCCCGAATCAAATCCATAAAAGATACTCTCAATCCAAAATAAAAATATATATAATTAAAAAAACATAAAGAACGCATCCATCATAATATTCATCAAAAACCCATTTAATATTCATCAAAAAAAGACAGATAATATCAAACTGTATTAGGGTTTATAATCTGTTTCTTCACTCTGACATTTCATCAAACACTTAGTCTGCATTCTTAATCTTTAATTCAAAACTACACAAACCCATAAAGAAACTCACCCGTATCACGATAAAGAAACCCAAATCCTTCAACAAACAAACCCAAAACGTAATCAGACGAAAGAAAGATTAACAGATAATATTCATGGCTGATCAAGATTTACACACTTTTAATACTCTCTCTCTCTCTCTAGAGATTGATTGATTTTATTTTGAATAAAGATCCGTTGATGGGTGTGATTGGGATTTGGGTAAAAAGGGTTTTAGAAATCGAATTGTGAAGAGCGGATTTATTATATATTATTATATTATGTCTGTTCTGTCAACATAATTATCTTTTGAAAATAACGGCTAGTTATTTGCAGCCGTTGGATCTTCTGTTTTGTGTTGATCTGTGTGGGGTATGTTTTATATAGGACCTTCAAGTTTTTGGGTTTTTATTGTTTTGATCCTTGTATTGTTTTTTAACAAACGGCATGCTTTTTTACGTTTTTTTTTCTTTTCTTTTTTTTTTTAATTGATGTGGTTAATAATTAATATTAAGTGAATTGTATAATGTCAAAGTTATATTGAATTTTAATTAATTGTCGTTAAAAAATTAATTTCGTGTAATTAACCAGTAATGTCGTCTTGTTTTAGAAAACAAACATATATATATAGGGGCAGGATCAAATACAAAGTAATACAAGCGTGCGAAGGATCACTTTGTACATTATAATTACGTAATGCCTTCATGAACATACAAAAACATTATGTAATTATCATGTACAAAGTGCATGATAATTACGTAATGATAATTACGTAATGATAATTACGTAATGCTTTCATGAACATAAAAAACATTACGTAATTATCATGTACAAAGGTCCTTCGCATCCTTCGCACGTTTCTTTTACTTTGTAGAATAACCGCTCCCTATATATATATATATATATATATATATATATATATAGGGTAGGGTTCCTGTAGGAAAATAGTTTTGTATAGAAAGTGTAGGAAGTGTTTTGAACCATTAGATTTAAAGATGGATGGTGGAGATTAAAAGATAGGATGGTGTTTAAAATCTAATAAATATACTAAAGAAATTAGGATAATATTGTCAATATGTGTTTTAAATGAGGGTACCAAGGTCATTATGTATCAAGTTTTTTAGAAACGGTTTAAATGTTTCCTACATTTATGGTATCTCTCTCTCTCTCTCCTAATTATTGTTTTCAATAATACCATTCAAAGTCAAACATTCATCTTCACAAAACAAAAGCAACCATGCACTTTATTTAGAGAAAACCAATTTATCTCTCATATTAGTTTTGAAATCGTTCCCATAATTCCTTAATTAATGCACACTAGTTTCTCTCTTATATCAGTTTTACAACACTTCTACTTCTACTGTGTTTAGTTTCAATATAAAACACTCTTGATGTTATTATAAAACACTACCGATGATGTTATAAAACACTCCTTATTAATGCATACTAGTTTCTCTTTCATTATAAAACACTTCTGACGTTATTATAAAACACTCCTGATGTTAACCTTCTGCCATGACTTGAATAATCGAACAAGTGAAGAGATGGGTTATATGTTTGAAGAATCGAACAAGTTTTTGGGTATTGATCAACTTATTTGATATGAATATTTTATGATTCTTATGAAAAAGAATGAATAATTAGTTAATTTAGGATGATTAATCTTCATAAATATCTAGATGTTAGTTGCTAATTTAGTGGGTTTGTATTAAATAAAAAATAAACAAAAAGTCTATAATGCCCTTCATCTAAAGATTTAATCAGATTTGATCTAATGGTTGAAAATACTTCCTACACAAAACAATTTTACTACCGGATCCTCTACCTATATATATATATATATATATATATATATATATAAACCTGAATTTCTTTATTAATTTTCACACATTTCGACACCAGATTACTCAACACAATTTTTTACTTTGTTGATAGGCCCATGTCGACTCTCATTTATAAGACGTTGTTGGAAAACACAAAATGAAGGACGTAGAGGAAATGAGATTAGGACCATTGTTGGCACACTCTTTGTATGTACCACCATGAGTATGACATATGGTTGAGGCCCGACATATGGTTGTTGTGGCTCAAAATAGTCGCCTTGTCATATGGAAGATTGAATATGAGATATATGCCGACGGGACACCCACCTATATGCGCCATTAGCATTTGCAAAGAGAGTTGTCGTGAGAGGAACATATATGAACCACTTGTTGTCCTAGAGACATCTAAATTGAGTCGAAGAAGAATTAAATGTAATTGGGGTTGGGGGTCAAATGGTGGAAGCAAAACTTCTAGAAACACCTAAGTTGAGGAGGTTATGGGTTTAAGTTTTACAAGAAGTAGAAATTTACCATTAAAAAAGGAAATATATTATGTTTATCTTTCCTCCAAAGTAGAAGATTATGTATGTATATATATTGATTCTATTGAATGAAAATCAATCAAGTTAGTAATTCTATCAACTACTTTTATAACATATGTTGTTAAGATTTTGATTATCTTGATTGGTGGCAGCACAATGACAAACAAGATAAAAATTAAAAATGCAAGAAGAATATTTGTTTAAATAGTGTGAAAAATAAATTACAAAATGTTCCAAGGTTCACTACGCTCACCCCTTGAATTATATATGCTATAAAGCCATGGTTATAGCTTATAAGCTTTGTAAAAATGTAGTGTATCTTAGAGCTCATATTAAACACATGTCACTTACCCTAAAAATGAGACGTATTGTATTTGTATATCGATGGATGTGTAGACATGCTAACTTGAGAATCTAAAAGTTTGACTTGAATAATTTGTCCTGACATGTTATGGTCTATCTATGGTCGAAGTGCCCCATCAACCATGATTCTTTTGTTACCTTATTTGTCAAATGTATTCAATTCTTGGCAACATTTGACTTGCATTTTGGACGATCTATACATGGCTTGATTGTAGCATTGGTCGCGGAGCTGCATTGATTTGCTTTAATTCATTGATCAATCTTTTGGAAATCATTGTTGATCGCTAGAGAACGTATGATATAAACGTATGAATAATAGTATTTAACATATGTTCATATGTTTGTATCATCAAAATAAGAAGTGCGCATCACATTAATGTACGACGATGTTTGGACCAATGCTAACTAAAAAATATTTTTTTTTAACCGACCAAACCCACCGAGCGACCCCCAGTGGCAAAGACAGGGGCACAACCTGGCCCACCCTAGACCCGAAAGTTGATTATCCCAGTGCGGGAAACCCCAAGGCTCGAACTTGAGACCTGTGGGGAAAACCCTCACACCTCTATAACTAGTTTAAAATTTATGTGTTCATACGTGATAAAGTCCTTGTCAAAATTACCTAGTTTAAAATTTTGTTGTTCATCTCGTCGTCGTAATGACTTTGAAGGGCAGGTTGTTAAGTTACATTTAGCCAATCCACTTGCTAATTAATTCGGCCCAACCCGACCCAACTTGATGGGTTGGAAATTACATCCAACATGTTGCACTAGGCCGAAACCCGCACTTTAATCCATCAGATTCACAAGATTTTTAAATCAAATCCATGTAAACCCTATTAGACGATACTAAAGTAACCAAACGTGGTTCAAATCCACCTATTTGAGTGTCATGTGGTCTAAGTGGGTTTTAGGGAAACTTGAGCCGAGATGTAATTCCTTTTTGTATATGGCTTAACAAAAGGAAGACCAAGACCCCATGAAACATGCATGCGATTAATGCATTGCTTGATCCAAGTCAAGACTGCTTATTTATTTTGTGCTAGAATAAAGGAATTATTGGTTTGACTACTTTTCATATCCACCTAAAAGTAGGATCTTAATTAAACTATAATGTTGTCTTGTATCTCCTTATAAGGAGGACCTTGCATTCTTAAATATTATGCAGAAAATTAGTCTCAATATTCTCTCTAAATTTCTATCTAGTTTCTTTCTATTTTCTTTTGGCCAATCGATTAACGGTTGGAACCACATCAGTGGTATCAGAGCAACCCTAATCTAATGGAAACTCGTACCAAATCACTTGAAATCCAAAAGTTCACTGCTATGTTCGAGCTATTGATGAAGGAAGTCTAGCCCCTCAAAGAGAAAGGTTCCACCGGTGCTTCGGGTTCTGGTAAGGGGCTGAAGGTCGTGACCGGTGGTGAGGTGAAGCCTTATTTAAAGCTTCATTTTCCCCGGTTCGGTGGTGATGATCCGACGGGATGGATTTATCAAGCAGACTAATATTTCGATTTCCAGAGGGTGGCACCAGAGGACTAAGTTAACTTGGCTTCCTTCCACCTAGATGGGATTGCGCTCCAATGGCATCGCTAGTACACGAAAACAAAAGGTCCGATGACGTGGTCAGAGTTCACTACTGCCTTGTTGAGTTGGTTCGGACTGACAGACTATGAAGACCCCTCCGAGTCCCTTCACCGTTTGAAACAACTCACGACCGTGGCTGCGTATGTTGAAACTTTTGAACGGTTATCTCACAATGTTGATAAGTTACCAGAAGCATTCCTTATTGGGTGTTACGTCGGTGGTCTGAAGGAGGAGATCCGTCTAGAGGTCAAGCTTAAGAAGCCTCATCACCTGGCGGAGGCAATTGGAATTGCGCGGTTAATAGAAGAAAAATTAAGCCTGCAACATGTGTTTTCATCTCCAAAAGAGATTCAAACTTTTAGCCCCTCCCCAAACAAATTGTCAAGTGCTGGAGTAATAGGCACAGGCCCAACACATCCACTGGCCCTACCAGCCCCAAACCCAATCCATCGTATAACCAATGCAGCGGCCCGGGAACGTCGTGAAAAAGGACTATGTTATTATTGTGACGAGCGTTATACACCGAGACACAAGTGCAGCAAGCCTTAACTCTTTATGATTAGTGAGGTCCATGAGGTTGGCGATATGGTACATGTAGACGAAAAACCCAAAATGACGGAAGATATTATTCAAGAGGATATCTCGTTTTTGGAAACCTCGGGTACTGTCCTTCCCCAAACTTTAAGATTGTTGGGAAAGGTCATAACTGAAGATGTCGTAGTGTTGGTGGATGGGGGAAGTATCATAATTTCATAACTCAAGCGTTGGATGATCAGTTGGGACTCACATTTGATGATATTGTGAAGTTTGAAGTGGTGGTCGCTAATAGTGACACACTTGTTTGTGCCGGCCAGGTTCGGAACCTCACTATTTTGTTTTTAGGTTATACCGTCACAGCCGATTTTTTTGGTTTTACCCGTTGCGGCCTACCCGTTGGTTCTAAGGATTCATTGGTTGAGGACCTAAGGCCCGGTTGAGTTTGACTTCGAGAAACTTAGTATTGCGTTCCATCTCGCATGTTCATCACACAAGCTTTATGGGTTAAAACGTGCCGCTTTGAATGAGTTGCAAAACAATCGGGTCACGGGGGTGCGAACCAAAAAGACTTATCATATGTTACGCCTTGCGGACAAGACGTGTTCAAGGGGGATGGATTATTACGTGACTGCTGAATCAAAAGGAGAAACCAATCATGCATGATTGACTCCAAGACAATGGCTTCCCTTTTAGAATGGTTGGACCCTTTTAATGCTTTTTCTAAATGTGTTAAAATAAATGAATGACTAGGATTGTTACCTATCATATCCACGTAACTGTAGTATCTAAATTAATTGGGTTTTTCCCTTGTATCTCGAGGATCATGGTGTTCAAAGTTTTTCATGCAAGTAATATTATTATTCTTACTTTCACTCTTAATTTCTTTCTTGGCTTCCCCTCTGTTCTTCTAATATCCGCTTAAACCAATCGATCCACATCATAACTACAATTTTTACGCGACTAACTACAATTTTGTATTATTTCATGTTGTGTCAATAGAATTTGCCGACATACTGATTTGGACGATGACTATGAGGGAAGGGGCAACCTGCACGTTGGTCGATGATGAGTAGGATTGTATTATTTCATGTTCTATCAATAGAATTTGCCGACATGCTGATTTGGACGATGACTAGGAGGGAAGGGGCAGCTTACACGTTGGTCGATGATGAGTACGATAATCTGCAAGTTGAACTTGCAGATTTCCTTCTCCCCACATGCCATGCCACAGACATGCATCATGTGTATATTATTGCATGTGTATTAATATGTGAAGGTTTTGTCGGACAATGATAATAATGCAAAGTAAAACCGCTAGTTGAAGTTGTAGGTATATTACTATATATGGTATGAAACATGGCAGCATTTCATATTTTGACACTGCGTAAACCATTTCACTTTTCATTTGTAGGCACAAGTTTAAGGCATAATTTTTCATGACATTTCTGCATTCCACATGCAAAATAATACCATCCAACAAAATCCACATTATCTACTGTAACTTTTCATTTTTTTTTTTTGCTTTATTTTGTAACCTTTAATAAAATTCCACGTATTTCGTCATTTTAGCATATATTAAATTTTTCGTAGGCTTATTTATCAAAATTATATCCAAAATAAGCATATTATAATAATTGTTTTGTTAAAAAAAATGCTTTAAAAATATGGTTTAGGCTAGGATTCAAACCCTACTCCTAAACCGGTTTAAACACTTACCTAAACATCACCAACCACTGCACCACTTGGTGTTTTGTGGTTTATTTTGAAACCAATTATACTTACACCCTTTCAATAACCCTTGGTCAAACTCTGAAGTCAAAATCCAGCTCAAACAACATAAATCCTTCTAATTGATGCGCCTAGATTTGTTTTTGGAAACAATTGAGACTTGAATGTAATCAACAACAGATAACTCGGCCATTTACAGCTTTCAATTTCGTCTAATTATTCCATTTTTGAGTCCAATTAAGCGCGTGAACCTTTAATGTGGGTCAAAATTTCCAATTCGACAATAGGGATTTATTAGGATCTGAGTTTGATTTGTTATGAATGTTCAATAAATGAAATAGTATGAAGATTGATAATAATGAAAAATGCAGCGGAATAGTAAACTATAAATCATACAAACGGGATAATTGTTTTCAAATCATACTTCTCATTAGTCAACACAGATTAGTACAATACACAATATCTCCCACTCAGCCTGATCACTCACAGTGTTTGTCTTAAGAAAATGTTTGGAGTGATGAATAGAACAGTACACGCGCTTTTCTATTTATAGACAAACCTAACCTCTGATGACATATGGCTGACATCACCTAAGACAGTGACATCTAACAGATATATAACAACATAAAACATCTGATATAAAAAAACATTGTTACATTGGTAAACACTGATGACTAAACATAGTGAATCTGAGGAACAGTGGTTTGGACATAGTGGACAAGAACAGTGGATGAGGACTGTGCAAAGTGAGCAGTGTTTTGCACATTTGGTCTAGGGGTATTATGGGAAACCTGATAAGTGTTTGTCTGAGGCCTTTGATTTGGATAGGTAATCATAGGTATTCCACTTTGACTCATACATTCCCTAGCAAAATGACCCATTCTATGCCATTTGTAACACTTAATTTTAGATTTATCCAACCCCACCTTTGTCCCACCATGTAAACCTGGATATCTTCTGCCAGTTTTCTTGTAGAAATTGTTAGTTCCAACACTGAACAGAGGTAGTTGGTGCAAAATGTCCATTTCTTCTAAGTCCACAGGGTTAAAATATTGAAGGTCATTATACTCAAAGGATATGTTGTTAGATGCCTGGATATCACCACTTGCTGCAAAAGCATAGTTGGGTGAATAAGAATCAGAGTTAAAACCTGAAGTTATGTCAATAAAATGATCATAACCCTGATCCTTACTATTACCAGACACCTCATCCTGACACAAAGGTGTTGTACTACCAAACACATAGTCATTAGACACTTTTCCAGAATCCTAAAGCATCTTTTTCTGGTTAAGCTCTTTCTCATAGGTCAAAAGCTTACCATGAAGCTGGGTCAGAGATAAGTCCTTAAAACCAATTGAGTTTCTCATAACAATTACAATAGTGTCCCATCTATCTAGTAGTGATCTTAAAAGCCTATGGTTCAATGTTGAGTTAGGATAAGTTAGACCCACCAGTTTTAGTTCACTAATTAAACAATTGAACCTCTCAAATTGTTGAGTTAATGACTCTCCCTTCACATGACTGAATGTTTCATATTGTTGGTTAAGTATTTCATGGTTGTTTTCAATAACCTCCTCAGTCCCACCGAATTGTTCTTTCAAAGCATCCCACAACTCCTTTGCACTGTTACAGTGTAACAACCCAGCATAGATATCATTTTGTAGAGCCATGGCCACAATATTGAAGGCCTTAGCATCTAACTTAATTTTCTGAAAATCTTGCTTAGAGTAGTTTTCTAGTCTCTTTGGCTCTTGAACTTTGGGATATTCGGTACTCGGCACCATCGGAACATGTGGTCTGAAGATAACCGACTTCCAACACCCAATGTTCTGTTGAGCTAAAACATGGCTCATCCAACGTTGCCAGATATTGTATTCAGATCTGACAAGCATCGGTGGCTTGTTGTTTGTACTAGTGTTATGTGGATCGTGATTGATTGAAGCCATTCTCTGATTGTTTGTAACACAAAGTGTGTTTAAAAAACTTTGAACGTAAATAAACTTTTACTCTATTTTCAATCCAACAAACAAAACGATATCAATAATTGTGAGCTGATCTGTTTATATTAAATTGATTGGTTAGATCGAATTTAATTAACCAAGCTCTGACACCAATTGTTAGGATCTGAGTTTGATTTGTTATGAATGTTTAATAAATGAAACAGTATGAAGATAGATAATAATGGAAAGTGCAGCGGACTGTAAACTATAAATCATAACAAATGAGATAATTGTTTTCAAATCATACTTCTCATTAGTTAACACAGATAAGTAGAATACACAATATCTCCCCCTCAGCCTGATCACTCACAGTGTTTGTCTTAAGAGAATGTTTGGAGTGACGAATAGAACAGTATAGGCCCTGTTCTATTTATAGACAAACCTAAACTCTGATGATCTATGGCTGACATCACCTAAGACAGTGACATCTAACATATATATATATATATATATATATATATATATATATATATAACAACATAAACCATCTGATATAAACAAACACTGTTACATTGGTAAACACTGATGACTAAACGTCTGATGGGGTAAAATTCTGATGGCTTGAATCCTTTGTTGGAGCCTAAGTGTTGTTGGCTCCAACAGACCTTGTGTCTTCATCAGTCTTTTGCTCAGCAGTTGTTTCTTCAATCAGACCTTTGTGATCAGCACTTGTTCATCAGACGTTGGGAGAACAGCAGTTGTTAGAGTCAACAGTCTTTTGAGAGGATCATCATGTAAACCATTGTTTTATTAAGGGATCATATAGATAGTATGTTTTGGCTTTTCTGATCAACTATTCTTCTCCAGGTCAGCAGACCCAACAATCTCCCCCTAGAACAGATGATGCCAAAACTCTATCTTTATTGTTGATCTTTATTCCTCATTAGACTTTCTCTAATTTGCCCTTTGAATTGTAATTCAAAATTGAAAGAGAACAAGCCTTCATCATCTCTTTCAAGCTCTAAGTTTAGAAGGTCTTGGAGATCATCTGCACACATACCATATGCATCATCCATTCTTAACTTTTGAGCTTCTCCATCAGATCTGAGCAGAGTCAATTCGTGGGTGTCTTTATTGACCTTCCACTTAAGAATTTTTTAATCTAAGGATTTCTTGAGTTGCAGATTTATTTGAGATGAGTTTGGTGATGGAGGTCTGCCAATGATTCTTCTTAATTCTTCAGTGGCAAGTTCAGAGAAGTAATGAACTTGGTTGAATATCCTTTCTTTCACAAAAGTTTCAGTAAACTCTCTTTCATCTTCTTCAAACATCTGCTTCTGCCTTTTATACTGTTTCTTGGCAGCAATTGAGAGATCAGATGTTGAGAGTAAGCTATCAAGTGAAAAAGTCTGTTGAGATCTTCTAACCACTGGTGCATCAGGGTAGATTGGTTTTCTTGGTAGTGTAGGATCATTTTTTCTATTCTCTTCAAGTTTCTTGTATGTTTCAACCAGCCTCAGCTCAGCCCATCTTGCCACAGACCTCATCTCTCCATACTTGCAGCAACTATCTATTCCCTCATTCTTTTGAATTTCAAGGCTCTGACAAGGTCTTTACCTCTTCTGAAATTAGGAGCAGAAGCCTCTTGAGTAGGATTTTTAGCTAATTCTTCAATTCTGTATAGTCCAGCCTGCAAATTGTTTTCAATTTGCTTTGTAAGGCTTAGTTGTCATGATTTGATCAAGAATAGATTCCCTGACTACCTTCTCCAATTCACCATTGATTGGCATGTTTGACATGGAATTGCTCAGGGTCTTAGCAAAATCTTCAATCCTTCTCTATTTTCTAAGATCTGCTGAATGAATGCCCTGAGCTGTCCTGTCATCCTTTCCTTTGCATTTCTCCTTGATGATCAAATTTGTCTGCACTGTTTTTAGTTTCAGGTATTCATCAATGTTTTTGGGTACAAGCAGATTTGGAAGAGATTGGAAAGTTCTTTGTGATGGGTCCTCAGTATTATAGAATTATTGAATTTCCCCTTTGAGTAGATCAAGCTCAAGAGGATACTGAGCAGCCAATGGTGTGATGGTTGGTGGTGGTCTATGGGATGCAAATTTTGAAGTGTGTGGTGAAAAGGATGTTAGTGGAATGGCTGGAATAGGTGCAGATTGTAGTGATGAAATGGGAGTTAGTGTGGTTTCTATATTCTCATCCGGTACCACAAAGGTTGATTTTCTCTTCCTTTTGTACAAGATCAGAGGAGATGATGGTGTTTGGGAAGCACTGGTGATGTATTGTACAATACATCTATTTCCAGTGTAAAGTTTGTATAGTTTTTGAGTCGTTTAGATAGTACTTTTATTAGTTTTAGGCTTGTACTGGTCTATTTTATTTATTATAGGTTTTTATAGATTTTGATTATCTTTGTGTCATTTTTAGTACTTATTTATTTATTTTATATTTTGGTAGGTGTTCGTGTGGAATTTGGGACGTAAACGAGCAACTTTGGTCAAGTCAAGAACACCTAAGTCGAGAGCGGAGCTATAGCACTATATAATAATAATAATAATAATAATAATAATAATAATAATAATAATAATAATGGACTTTTAAGTCCATGTTTAGTTTACGTATAAGAAAAAAAAAAAGCCCAACTTAATTTTGAGGGCTCCATAATATTATTCTTGGGGAGAGGATTATTGGGGAGGAAGGAAGCAAAGGAACATCAACGACTTCGAACAGAGGAGCAGCCAATTTTGTGGAGAGCAACACAAATCGTGAAGACATCAGCGGAATATTATTTTGAAGGAGCAGAATTATTTGAGGCGAAGCTCAAGGGTTGAAGCATAGGTGTCAGCACGGGTCGGTTCTAATTTATTTATTTATTATTTATTTATTTAAACCCATTGTGAACGCCATGAATATGTTTAGCTTTTATTGTTTTGATTTTATCATGACTTTTATTGGCTAAACCTTGACGCTACCTAGGTTAAAGATGATTGCACTTGTTTAATTTGTTTTCTTTTGGTTTTGGAACTTTTGGCTGTGGGTGAATTTTAAAGTAAAGAACTTTTTATTTTCTGGTTTGATGTGTATGCATATTTAGTTTTGTTTAATTAATTTTTATAAACTCCACTTGCGTTTTTGTGAATGTCTTTCATGTATGAATGCGGGTTAGGTTGCGGACTGGGTGTTAGCAACTAGTTTATGGTTAATTTCTGCAGGTTATCCATTGGAGTTGTAATTGTTAGTTAGATAATTCTAAGTGTTCTACCAATTCTCAATAGCTGTAAGGTGCGAGATTGTTGGTCTGTCTAGGGTGTTAAATTGCTAGTTCTAGAGGCTTTGTGAGAAGATCTTCCTAGTTTCCCTAGCATTCCTTGTAGGCCAAGTCTTATCAGAAATATTGTAGTTACCCCTTGCACTTTCGGGTGTACTGTGACTTTCGCGCTGTGAGGTAGACTGTCTAGCGGGTACTTTAAGATTCGAGTAGGTAAGCATGTGAGGGTAACCTCTCAACCAGTAGTTTAACAGCACAACAATATTCTAGGGTTTCCCCTTGAGAAGGGTCGAGGGTGTCTAGTTTATTCTTGATGTTTAGTATTTTAAGATCCCGGTTCCACACCAGTTCCATAGCCATTAGAAGTTTATCATTCATGTGTAGGATTCTAGCCTAGGTAGTGCCTTCCCATCATCTGATCTCAGTTGTAGTCTCCAGTTTGTGTATTTAGTTATTTTAGTTTTATACTTTTATTATTTTATTTATTTGCATTAGTCTTTTAGAAAACCCCCCTTTAATAATCACAATTTAAGTCAGTTTGTAGATAAGTAATCGAGTCTAGTTTACGTTTTCCAGTAGAGTCTCGTGGGTTCGATACTCGGACTTACTTTAGCTGTACTGCACTGACCGGTACACTTGCCGGTTATGTGGTTTAGGTTTAGAGAGTCTTAGGTTATAAATTTAAAACTTAGAGTGTCTAGTTTAGGTTAATTTAGTTAGTTTTTATTAAACCACTTTGAGCACATCAAGTTTTTGGCGCCGTTGCCGGGGACTCTTGACGATTGCGTTTACTAGCTTTGATTACACTTATCTGTCATATCTGTGCTACTTGTGTTTTGTTTTGAGTCTGTCTTTTTGTAAAATGAGTCGTAGGAGTCTAATTTTATGTGTCTTTTGTTTCTTTTGAGTCTGTAAATATGTGTGAGATTTGTGGAGGACCCCATTTTACCATTTTATGTCCTCAATATGAGGGGTCCTCTGCACATTATTGTGCTAATTCCTTTGTGCAGCCGCAGCCATACTATTCACAGGGGTGTCCTACATATTATTATGATGACTCGTATCAGCAGCCACATTTCAATCAGTATCCTGATCAATTTTTTGGAAGCAATTCTTGTGAGAATAGTGGTAATGATTGGAGTAAAATAGAAAGTCTGTTGACATTACTAGTTGCTAAGGATGCCAATACCCAGAACATGTTAGCAGAGCAGGACACACTCCTAAAAAACCACGACATCCTCATAAAAGACCGACAGGCTGCTCTTTTAGATCTTCAACGAACAGTAGAAGACATTGCTAGGAAATTAAAGGAAGAAGAAGAAGAAAAAGTTCAGCAAGAGCAGCTGCCTAAAGTTGGTTATACATATGATGAGGAGGGCAACTACCTCGGTTACATGAACGCTCGAGGGGAGTTGTTCCCAACGTTTCCAGAAGAAGGGAAAGAGCCGATCATGCAATACGCTGATGAGTCAGATGAGGAGATCATCCCAGCCACGGAGACGAAAATGGACGTTGAAGTCCCACCTCCGGTGCCGCAGGTTACTATATATGATTTTGGGACTGACTCTGATGAAGAGGACGACGAAGAAGAATGGGCGGCGTATCAGAGGTCGTTAGTGAAGAGAGAAGTGATTGAAGAAGATGTGGAATTGGGAGATTCCATTGGTATAATGTTTGGTGCAGAGGAAGACAACGAGGTGAATGAGAAGTCATTGTCTGAAGAGGATGAGTTTTTAGATCTAGAGTTAGAGGGTTTGCCTATTTATGAGGATGTAGGGGAGTCTGATCCCAATGGGGATATAGCATACCTGGATGCCCTACTTGAAGATGAACCGATCGACATGACTGAACCTGCACCAGATGAGAGAACTAAGTGTGGGGATCATCCCGTGGAAATGGTAGTAGAAGAAGCACACCATAGCTGGCCCGTGGTATTAGTGATAGATGGAATTTCAAAATCAACAGCACCACGGGAGAGGGCAAAGAAGAGAAAAAGAAAGGATCGGAACCGGAAAAGGATCGAAGACTGGCACGAGTTGGAGAAGAAGAAGCCAGTGAATGTCAAGCACGACCAGTCTATTTGCTACATGCCACGCATCCGGTTCAATCCAGGTAAGTTTAAATTTTGGTGGTCTGACCCGTTAAGAATGCTTAGATTATTTTTGAATTCCACTAATAAATATTCAATTGTTAACGAGGACCGGGTGGAATTAAACGGGTTGGACCGGGTCCAGATAAAAGAGAAGCCCCCTGATTAAGTTTAAGTGTGGGGAGGCTCTGTAGAGTTTGTAAATTTATATTTATACTTTATTTATTATTATTTTTTTTCTAGCTTTTCATTTTTTTTATTTGTGGTCCGTCTTTCGGTAGTGGTTAATAGGTTTTTTCTTATCTTTCTATTTTATCTTTGTTTTTGTGTCTTTGAGTCTGTTTGCGTGTCTGCTTGGGTAGAGAAAATTTAACCATGAGCGGATCCCATTATTATCTTTATATATATTTTATGATTGGGAATTTTGGTGGAGGTTTGGGTAATAAGAGAATTTTTCTTAAAAAAAAAAAAAATTAATTAACTTTCTGTGAAAAAAGACTTTTCACGTAATGAGATGAGTCTGGGCTGACCTGTTCGCCTCATGCGACAGCAATTACCCCGGAAAGTTATATTTTTTTTTCGTTTGCAACGCGTGTTGTGATCACCAGTGTCCTTCACGTTGAGCGAGAACCGGAATTTTCTTTCTTCTACCCATTTGGTTCTACCACCATTCACCGCCATTTTGCCAAGCAGGTACGTCTTCTTGTTTGTTGTTATATTATGAGTCTAAGTTAGTAGTTTGAGTCTTTTTATTTTTATGTGGTTCGGTATTATGCTCGGGTTTTGTATGTTTCGTTTTGCGCAGGTTTGGATTGCACCACCCGTACTCAATCTCCATTCGGGTGATTCCGGAGTTGTTATTATTTATCAAGGCAAGCCCAGAGTTTACCATTATGTCAGAGCCGATCGCGAATGAAATGCGATACGATCGAGCTGGATTGGAATAGAGTTTTTGGAGCTTACGCGTTATTTAACCAGCTAAGTCCTTTCCAATTTGCCCTTATCTTTTTAATTTTTGTATTCGGAATTTATTTTTTGTTTTGAGTCGTTTTCTATTCCTACATTGAGGGCAATGTAGAGTTTAAGTGTGGGGATGGAAACTGTCGTGTAGTCTGTATATAGAGTCGTTTTGAGTTCAAAAAAAAAATCAAAAATTAAATAAAAAAAAGTCCCTGATTTTGAAGTTTGCATTATATAAAATATGGAAAATGATAGGTAAAGTTAGGTGTCCGGTTTTCAAATAATATGTATAATAAGAGATTAAAATTGATTGAAAACGTGTCTGATTTGGGATATGTGGGTAGGCTCGGCCGGTAGAAAGGTTTCCTTTGAAAATTAATAAATTAATTATGTTAGGCTATTTTGTGGGTTCTCATCTGGGAGAAACGGGGAGACCGAAACCGCCAAAAATAGTATAAGAAGCACCGTTATAAGTAGAAACCCGTTAGAATTTCTAATCACTTAAAAAAATTAGAAATCAAAGCAAAAATGCTGAAGCTTAAGGTGCCTGGTCACTGGGATAGCGACTTGGATTGGTCACACCCTCTGAGTTAAGTATGCTGAGATTAAAAAAAAAAAAGAAAAAAAAAATTGCTGAAGCTTAAGGTGCCTGGCCACTGGGATAGCGACTTGGATTGGTCACACCCTCTGAGTTAAGTATGCCGAAAAAAAAGTGATTTTAAATTCTCTTGGTTTTCTACATAAGAGTGTTGGGAAATGGTCAATTGGTCGTTCCTTTAACTTCATAAGCTTGAGGCGGGATTAGGAGGAACTGTGGCTTCCTTGGAGTGAGACCCTAGATAGACTAATCAACATGAACTTAACACAAATAAAAAGGGGCTTGGAAATCGGTTTGGGTTTAAGAGGATCAGTATACCTGCAATCGAATCAATACGTTAGTAGATTATAAATTAAGTAACCTATGTTTTGAAACCGGATGTAAACCTGACTGTGATTCCATAGCATAATTCTTTTTCAGGGACGAAAAAGAGATAAGTGTGGGGATATTTGATGTATTGTAAAATACATCTATTTCCAGTGTAAAGTTTGTATAGTTTTCGAGTCGTTTAGATAGTACTTTTATTAGTTTTAGGCTTGTACTGGTCTATTTTATTTATTATAGGTTTTTATAGATTTTGATTATCTTTGTGTCATTTTTAGTACTTATTTATTTATTTTATATTTTGGTAGGTGTTCGTGTGGAATTTGGGACGTAAACGAGCAACTTTGGTCAAGTCAAGAACACCTAAGTCGAGAGCGGAGCTATAGCACTATATAATAATAATAACAATAATAATAATAATAATAATAATAATAATAATAATAATAATGGACTTTTAAGTCCATGTTTAGTTTACGTATAAGAAAAAAAAAAAGCCCAACTTAATTTTGAGGGCTCCATAATATTATTCTTGGGGAGAGGATTATTGGGGAGGAAGGAAGCAAAGGAACATCAACGACTTCGAACAGAGGAGCAGCCAATTTTGTGGAGAGCAACACAAATCGTGAAGACATCAGCGGAATATTATTTTGAAGGAGCAGAATTATTTGAGGTGAAGCTCAAGGGTTGAAGCATAGGTGTCAGCACGGGTCGGTTCTAATTTATTTATTTAAACCCATTGTGAACGCCATGAATATGTTTAGCTTTTATTGTTTTGATTTTATCATGACTTTTATTGGCTAAACCTTGATGCTACCTAGGTTAAAGATGATTGCACTTGTTTAATTTGTTTTCTTTTGGTTTTGGAACTTTTGGTTGTGGGTGAATTTTAAAGTAAAGAACTTTTTATTTTCTGGTTTGATGTGTATGCATATTTAGTTTTGTTTAATTAATTTTTATAAACTCCACTTGCGTTTTTGTGAATGTCTTTCATGTATGAATGCGGGTTAGGTTGCGGACTGGGTGTTAGCAACTAGTTTATGGTTAATTTCTGCAGGTTATCCATAGGAGTTGTAATTGTTAGTTAGATAATTCTAAGTGTTCTACCAATTCTCAATAGCTGTAAGGTGCGAGATTGTTGGTCTGTCTAGGGTGTTAAATTGCTAGTTCTAGAGGCTTTGTGAGAAGATCTTCCTAGTTTCCCTAGCATTCCTTGTAGGCCAAGTCTTATCAGAAATATTGTAGTTACCCCTTGCACTTTCGGGTGTACTGTGACTTTCGCGCTGTGAGGTAGACTGTCTAGCGGGTACTTTAAGATTCGAGTAGGTAAGCATGTGAGGGTAACCTCTCAACCAGTAGTTTAACAGCACAACAATATTCTAGGGTTTCCCCTTGAGAAGGGTCGAGGGTGTCTAGTTTATTCTTGATGTTTAGTATTTTAAGATCCCGGTTCCACACCAGTTCCATAGCCATTAGAAGTTTATCATTCATGTGTAGGATTCTAGCCTAGGTAGTGCCTTCCCATCATCTGATCTCAGTTGTAGTCTCCAGTTTGTGTATTTAGTTATTTTAGTTTTATACTTTTATTATTTTATTTATTTGCATTAGTCTTTTAGAAAACCCCCCCTTTAATAATCACAATTTAAGTCAGTTTGTAGATAAGTAATCGAGTCTAGTTTACGTTTTCCAGTAGAGTCTCGTGGGTTCGATACTCGGACTTACTTTAGCTGTACTGCACTGACCGGTACACTTGCCTGTTATGTGGTTTAGGTTTAGAGAGTCTTAGGTTATAAATTTAAAACTTAGAGTGTCTAGTTTAGGTTAATTTAGTTAGTTTTTATTAAACCACTTTGAGCACATCAACTGGTGTCTGTTGGAACTTGTGTAGGACCAGCATATGTTTGGGTTGAGATGGTGATGTGGGTGGCATAGATATGGGTGGTGCAGTGGTGGTTGTGATTATGGGTACAGTGGTTGTAGTTGGGGTAGGTTCAGTGGTTGTGGTTGTGGTAGCAGTGGTTGTAGCAGATGATTTGGGAACAAAGGTTTTGGTTTTGGATGGTGGTTACCTAACATGTTTTGCAGGTATTTTCTTCCTTTTAGAGGAGTCAACATCTTCAACTTCCTGCTATTGTTCTTGTTTCTTCTGTACTAGAGCCTCTGCCTTGACTTCCAAAGGCTCAGACCTTTTTAGCTTAGCTTCAGCAGCCTCTTCAGCCATGACATTGGCAGATTCATCAATCTTCTTTGCTTTATCAGTTTTGGCAGGTTTGGCAGTAGTAGTGGTTTGAGCAGTGGATTGTTGTGGAGCTAAAGCAGTAGACCCTGATTTGCTGGTAGCAGACTTTTGTGATTAACCTTTTTGAGAAGGTGGACATCCAAAGGGATCTAACTTTGGCAATTTATCTCTGCCACTCTCCCCCTTTTTGGCATCATCAGCAGTGAATTCATCATCATTTTCATCTCTTAAAATAGTTGTGGGGGCAGAGCCAGTGGTCTTCAGCAGATGATCTTTAATGGCTTTAATGTCTGCTTGGGTATCTGTGTACCTAACATCCACCATGGTTCTGATTTGAGCCATATATGTTTCATGGGTTTGATCAGCTAGTTTTCGATGAGCTATGATGATGGGGCTAACAGACTTCCATGGCTCACTAGCAATGTCTTCTTTGGATGGTTGACTTTTGGTGAGGGCAGCCAAAGTTTGCATCATTGTCTTGATATCAGTCTTGATTTCATTAATAGATGATTCAATGTTTGTAACTCTCTCTGTCAATTCCTGGTATTTTAACTCATCTCCTAATTTAATAGGATCATCTGAATTCCTACCAGAAGTGGTAGTTGTAACTGGTTCAGTTCTAGGAGGTGAGTCCATAGAATAGAAACCATATGCCCCTTTGTCTTGGTTCTAGGGACTTCCAACTAGTTTTGGGGTCACTATAGTGGCCTCATCAGTTGTTGCCTTCAAGGAAGTCTTAGGGATGTAACCATTGTCCTGTTGTGAGACAATGGTCTCTACAACAGTAGTGGCTGCTTCACTTGAAAAACCACCTTGAGTTACATGTAACTCAAGAGGTGTGACATCCTCTGTTTGTAGGCTAGCCACTTGATTTTTCTTAGACCCAGTCACTTGTGGAAGTATGCTCTCAGTGATAGGTGATGGAGAGAAACTGGGATTATCCTGAGTTTTATCAATGGCTTCGAACAATGGTTGCATGGTGGGTAGAACATGTGATGGTGATGGTTGGGGAGTGAAAAGAGAAGCAGCCCAGAAGAAGGGCTTTTGAACATATGGTCAAGTGACTTATATGCTTCATGATGTGTGTCCCCTTGGCTTACAACATGATCCTTTTGTGAGGATACATGAGGAGTTTGGCTGGGTTGAGATATATCCATCTGTTGAGGGGAAGTATCAACAGTGGTTGTTTGTTGTATTTGTGTTACAACACGGTTTTCCTCTGGTATCTCATCTTCCAGAGTTACCTTTTTTTGTTTCTTTTTTGGGGGGTTTAGTGGATGGAAGTTTCTTTTTGGAAGTGGCTGGTGTGGGTTTCATACCACTGGATTTAGTGCCATGATCACCAGGAGCAGTGGGCTCAACAACAGAGGTTTGGACAACAGTTGTTGTCTTAGCACCCTTTGCTTGTGTTTTAGAAACTTTAACTTTTGACACTTTTTCTTAGGTGTTTGGACCCAACATTCTTGTAAAAGTTTCTTAGGAGAGACTCTTCATTTGATGAGATTCTCCCCTTTTATAATCCTTTTCATATAAAACATTTTGTAGGATAAAGCTTAAAAGTCTTGGGTATAAAAGAAAAGAATTGTTTGACCAAGACTTGACTCCCTTCACATTTGTTACTAAATCTAGAAACAGTGCTTGGGATAGATTGTAGTCTGATTCTGACAACATTGCATATCCCAAGTACTGAACTTTCAATGGGATTTCATTGAAAGAAGTAGTTTTAGCTGAGAGACAGATAAGGAGTGTATGAAAGAAAATTTTCATGACTGGTGGGAAAACTTTTTTGTAAATTGTTGCTCCAGTCATTTGTGAATCATAACCCCTTTCTAAAACTTTGTGTGAAGTTCAGCCTTAGGGAAAGAATCCATACTTGCCAAGTCGTTGAGAGAGAAGGTTGTGGATATGGTTTGGGGGCTTCTGGTGACATGTGTTTCTCCAATTTTTGAAATTATGGTTGTTGGCTTTTTGTCTTGTAGCAAGGTCTCCGCATTTAACCAGAATTCTTGAAGAGTGTCGATGTAAATGGGGGGAATCAGCGGTGAGGACAGGCAAGTATTTGGATTTTAGAATGACGTCAATGATGGTGTGAAATGGAATGTTTTCATCTGTTTTAGCCAGATATGGTAGGTAATTGTGAGGGGCTTTTGCTTGAAGATCCATTTTTTGGATTTCGAGCAGGATGATCAAAGGAATTAAGTTGAAAGCTGGAGGTTGAAGAAGACGGTTTTTAGTATTTTGAATACAATGAGATAGTGTAACAACTGTTGGGGGAAAACGGGGTTTTTATAGTCTCAGGTGAAACCGCTGATGTGGCCAAAGCACTGCATTTGAGAGTAGACGTGGTAAACATCTGATGGTGCAGATGTGGCAAACAGCTGTTGATGTTTGCCAAAGCACTGATGAATTTTTATTAACTATATATATATATAAGTATATATAATGGAAAACAGTTGTTTTATCTGATCAGTGTTTTGAATTTTTCTACCAACAGTGGTTGGATTATCTGATCAGATCTTTGAAACAGATTTTTCAACTAACATATGAAAGAATGGATGAAGCAGTGGTTGTTTTATCTTTACAGATTTTTCAACCAAAAGCTATTTTTAAGGATGGATTTTTTATTTTCTGAAAACATTTTAATGTTTTATTTATGAAAACATTTTTGTTGTTAATCCATGTTTAGCATACCAATCCGAGAGATCAGATTTTCAAAGTTAGATGTGTCTAAAGCTTTTGTCAACACATCTGCCAGCTGATCCTCTGTTGGAACATGGTGCAGAGAAATCAAACCTTTTTCATAGCTATCTCTCAAAAAGTGGTGTCTAATGTCAATGTGCTTTGTGGTTGAATGGGAGACTGGATTTTTGATGATATTTTCAGCAGCTTGACTATCCAACATGAGTGGAGTCCTTAGTGCAATTATACCAAAATCCAGTAGCTGGTTTTGAAGCCACATGAGTTGGGCTGTACAGCTTGCAGCAGCAATGTATTCAGCCTTTGCTGTTGATGTTGAAACAGCTGCTTGCTTTTTTTCTTTGCCAAGAAACTATGGCATTCCCTAGAAATTGGCACCCTCCTGATGTGGACTTCCTTGTGGTGTGGCAACCAGCAAAATCACTATCTGAATAACATGAAAGTTTAATATTTCCATTAGCAGGATACCAGATACCAAGTGTGGGAGCACCTTTTAGGTATCTGAATATCATTTTCACGGCAATAAGGTTTGACTTTCTAGGTGATGCCTGGGATCTTGCACAGACACAAGTGGCAAACATAATGTATGGCCTGGATGCAGTTAGGTACAATAAAGACCCAATCATGAATCTATAATGTGTCTGATCAACCAGTTCATCTTTGTCATCAATAGTGAGTAGCTTGGTGGTACTCATGGGTGTACTGCATGGTTTAAAGTCATTCATCTCAAATTTTGTAAGTAAGTTTTTAACATACTTATTTTGGTGAATGAATGTCCCATTTTGCAGTTGCTTGACTTGGAGACCAAGAAAGCACTGGAGTTCACCCATAGCACTCATTTCAAACTTTGCTGTCATGAGTTCCCTAAACTCTTCACATATTTGGTTACATGTGGACCCAAAAATGATGTCATCCACATATATTTGAACAATCATTAAATCTTTTGTCACACCCCGCCAAAGGCGGAAACGCGAGGTGAGACGAACATGGTGATCACAAACATTGTTTACATGAGAAGTACTAAATGTCATTTATTTCATCAACACTTAAGTCACATAGTCGAATACAAGTTACAAATCCTAACAAGCGTTTCAAATAGCTACGTCAAAACCACAAAACAAGGCCTTCTTTATGCAGCCCTAAACTTGGCTCCTTAATGTCCTTACTTGGTTTCCTGAAAAACATGCTTACAAGTGTCAACTAAAAAGTTGGTGAGTCCGCAAGTTTTGTTGACTCGATAAAACAGTTTTGTTGCTCAAAAAGTTTCGTTGTCTGTGTCCATGCAGAATATAGTTACCATGAGCACCATAACCAAACCACGACGTTCATGTTCACCCCGCCCCAATGCCTTGTCACGGGACATTGTAAAGTATGGATAATATGCAATCATATATGTTAGCGCGACTAACAGTGAAAGGGGGTGTCAACCCAAATAGTACTATTCATATAATCCACGGCTTATTGCTAAGCTAATGGTTATGATTGTCCGGGGAATTTTTGTTGATCTATGATAATTGTTGGTCTAGCTCATGTAACACATATTGTTGTCATGTACATATGTTGGTCTGTAGCATGTTTCTCCCCCGAAGTTGCAAAACAGTAAAACAGTAAAAGGGGCCACGAAGCTCACCTGATATCTGGATATGTGGTCTAGCAAAGCAAGAAAAGTAACTACTGTCCCGACAAAAGTGCCCTATAACGTCAAAGATATCTTAAGTTGTGTGTACTTGTCGTTCACCATACAAGCTGTTCACCCGACGTTTGTGGACCTTAGTTTCAGTGTAAGTGGGCCACGTTCTTGGTACACGTGATGATTTATAAACAAAACAAGTATTTTAACATACGTGCTTGAATGATGATATAATTGTGTTAAAGTAACAATGCGATTGTATATGTGTAAATATGTGAGTGATTGAAATCGACTAGCAATAGATAAGAATATGCTTATGAAAATCATTAACTTATGTGACTAGGGCCGATTACTAGGTGTTTAGGGGTCAAGGGTCGGGTAACAAGAGGGCCGATAGTTTTTAAGGCAAAACTAGATGTAATAGTGAGTTGACAATGTACCTAGTTTGTGCAAGAATGTGATCGAATGCTTGGACCTTCGACTTTTAAGTGAGCTTCCTAATCTTGAGTTCTTGAAGCTTGAAAGGGAAGAGGGGTATGGCTTTGGTGTGTGGTGAGAATAATAGCAAGAGAAGCGTGGGTTTGGTGTGAGTTTGGAGGTGTCCATTGTGTCCCTATTTATAGTGGTCGAATGAGGTGAGGACAAGAACAAAAGGGGTAAGACTAATCATCTTGGATGGAGTGGTGATCAATAGTTTTTAACATCAATTGGTATAAGATGTTAACACATGAGTATCATGCATTCCTTTCTTGCTTCTAGCCGATTAGGTGAAGATCTCTCATCAAAAGGGAATGTGATCAAGCATGGGAAAAATAATCAAGAAAGTTACTAAGCCTATTTTGAGATAAGATGGTGACACTTGAATCCTAGGCAAGCTTCTTAATTCTCGGCTCCATAACAAACAAAACAAAACAAAAGTGGAAAGGGTGATGTATGGCAATAGGTTTGTCAAGGTTTGTAAGGCCACTTGTTGGTGTAAAAGTTGTCCATGTAGGATTGTCAAATTTTTTCCTATGTTGCTTCCTACCTTTAGGCTCAAAGGAAAGACAAAACATACTTTTGGCAAGCCTCCATTTCTTGATTTGAACTTGAAAGTGTATATGTTCTATTCTAGTGTAAGTGTGGTTGTCATGAGTTGGAAAGAACATGTGAGTTGTAAATTTTGTCTTGTTCTCTCCCTCAATTCCGATCGTGTATATATATATATGACATCCACACATTGCTTTCGACTAGATGGGTAGTTTAAAAGGTGTCATCGCTTGGTCTTGTGTAGATCTTTCCTTTTTAGTGAAAGGTTTGGTGACTAGTGAGTTTGTCTCTAGTGGAATGCTTGACAATGATAGGATTGGTGTTGTGTCCCTTTCGGCCGAAGATCATAGGTGTAGGGATGTTGGTTGTCACGATTTTAAGAAAGGGAAAGGAAAGATAGGTGTGATGTTGACACAAGAATGTTGGCAATGTGTAGTCATTTTCGGCCAAAAAGAAACAAGGAGGAAAGTTTCAAAGGTGTGGGATAGGGACTTGTCATGCTTGTGCACTTTTTTTTGTGTGTGTGTGTATATATATAGTTTTGTCTCTTTGTTGCATGCATGAACTCAATTTGTCATATCTAGTTCTAGTGTGTATGTATATATATATATATATATATATATATATATATAGAGTTAGGTTCCTGTACAAAACCTACTTTTTGTGAGAAATGTGAGAACCAATACTAATGTGACACATGGCATTCTATTTTTATATCTTGAGGGGTATCAATGTAAATTGTGTTGATTATGTTATTTTTAGAAGATAATTGGCACTTAATATCGTTATTAATTAGGAGCATTAGTAGGGATTTTGTTTAATATTTGAACGGGTATTTCTTCATTATTTATAAACATACAGCACATCATTATTCATTCACTGAATTCGCAGCAATCAAAAAGCAATCATAGTGTAGTGTTTTATTCGAAAAACAGCATTCATATTGGTGTGTTTTACTGGTATACCATAAGGTTTGTAGGTATAACACACCTTTTGTGTATTTTTTTATAAGGAGTTTTACTGATGCAAAAAATATGGTTTTTTTATGCACATTGGTGTTTTATTATAGTCTTGTAAGTTGCTTTCATCAACAAGGTGTTTTTACGTTCATACCCGTGTGTTTTATCACCATATTCTCAAACTTTGTGTTTTAAACAGTCCCGTGTGTTATACCTTCAAACCTTATGGTATACCAGTAAAACACAATGTGCTCACATCAGTAAAACACACCAATATGAATGCTGTTTTTCGAATAAAACACTACACTATGATTGCTTTTTGATTGCTGCGAATTCAGTGAAAGAGAAAGAGAGAGGTGAGAGACACTTAAATGTGAATTAAATGTAGGACGTAAATAGGAAGATTGAATTATTAGGCCTTCCATATTTTTAATTAGCCCCTTTAAATGTGAATTAAATGTAGGGTGTGTTTTACCATTATACCCTTAAGTAGCATAATTAGTTATTATAACTATAACATTATTTACAATAATGCCACTCATTAAATCTAAACCATTGATTAAGATGATCTAATGGTCCAAAACGCTTCTTACATTTCTCACAAAAAACACTATTTGTACAGGATCTTGACCCTATATATATATATATATATATATATATATATATATATATATATATATGAATTGTCATTGTCACCATCAATAATATATAATCACATGGTAATATAGATATATATTGTATTTAACCTATCATACATGTGTGTGAAATGTGTAAATGTATAATATTGAACTAAATATTTATTCTACACATGTGTATTTGCTTAAAAAAATATAGTTTTAGTCTTACAAAATCCACATGCTTTTCTTGATTCTTATGATGGTCATGGTGTTCGGATAAAGTTTATTTTTCATATAATCGTTCAAATAATGAGGCGCGTCGACATACTTATTCTAAGCACATAGTGAAACAAGCCAGTTAATTGTACGGATTCGACTAGTGAATTTGGTGGGTGTCACATCTTTCCCTTTCCATTTTAAAAATAAGGTTTTATCAATTTTACCTCTTGTGAAACCAATGGATAAGAGAAAAGTGGAAAGAGTTTCATACCAGGCCCTTGGTGCTTGTTACAAGCCATACAAAGCTTTGTTGAGCTCGTAGACATGATCAGGATGGAATGTGTCTTCAAAACCAGGTGGTTGACATACATAGACCTCCTCCTGAATTTCGCCATAAAGGAATGCACATTTGATATCCATCTGATACACCTTGATGTTGTGGTTGACAGCAAAGGCTAGGAAGAGTCTGATAGCTTCTAGCCTAGCTACATGAGCAAAGGTTTCATCATAGTCTATACACTCTTCTTGTCTGAAGCCTTGAACAACAAGCCTGGCTTTGTTCTTGACAACAATACCCCTTTCATCAGTTTTGTTCTTAAAGACCTACTTTGTGCCAATTGGACATACATCCTTTGGAAGTGGCACAAGTTCCCATACTTGTTGTCATTTAAACTGAGGAAGCTCTTCCTGCATGGCTTCTACCCAACTGTTGACTTTCAGTGCCTCTTGGTACTTGACAGGTTGTGTGAGGGATAGAAAGCCTGCAAAAAGACAGATATTTGAGTATTGGCTCCTTGTGAGCACTCCCTCTCTGATGTTGCAAATGATTTGATCTGGTGGATGAGCTCTAAGGTAGATTAAATCTCCCTGATATGGTATGATGGCATTTTGAGGTGAGGGACAGAGGTTTGGAGCCTCTGTTGATGTAACATCTGTTTGCACTTCTGAAGTGCCAACAGAGGTTTGAAATGGAAGTGGGGAATGGGTCCAAGTGGTGTAAAGGAGGACTGACTTTTGTCAACAGTAGTTGGACTTTTGTCAACAAATGTTTGAACAGTGGTTGAGCTGGATGAGGCAGTGGTTTGAGGGAAAGACTGGTCAACAGTGGTTGACACAGCTGTAGCAGAGTTTTGACAAGTGTTTTGAACATCTGTTGCCCCTGATGCAGAAGTGACTTTGTAGTGAGATGGAATCACAACATCAAATCTGAAATCCTGTTGTGGAGACTGTGGTGTACCTGCACTGTTAGTTTCAGCAGTGATATCTTCAAATTTGAATTTATCTAGATCAAACAGTTCAGCAGGATTTGCTGGTATTTTTAAGGATGAAAGTTCATTGAACTTTACATTCAGAGTTTCTTCTATTGTCCTAGTCCTTGTGTTAAACACTTTGTAGGCCTTGACAATAGAAGAATATCCCATAAAATACCCACAATCTACTTTGGCTACAAATTTTGAGATGGAATCTTTAAGATTTAAAATGAAACATGGGCAGCCAAAGATTTTAAAAAATATATCAGTGGTTTGATCTTGAACAAGATTTTATAAGCAGTCTTTTGATGTCTAGGGTTAATTAAAACTGGGTTTTGAGCATATCAAGCAGTGTTTACAGCTTCTGCCCAAAAGGACAGTGGTAAACCAGAATCTGCTAGCATAGTCCTTGCAGCCTTAATAAGAGTTGTGTTTTTCCTTTCAACCACCCCATTTTGTTCTGGTGTTCTTGGAATGCTGAACTGCCTCACAATTCCTTTTGACACACAGAAATCATCCAACTCCTTATTTTTGAACTCTATTCCATTATCACTTCTAAAGACTTTTACTGGCAAGTTATATTATTTTTCAACTTTGGTAACAAAGTCCTTCAAAATACCTGCAGTATCATCCTTAGAGTGTAAAAAGTAAGTCCATATAAACCTAGAAAAATCATAAACTATGACAAGACAAAATCTCTTTTTCCTTAGACTCATGATTTTAACTGGGCCAAACAAGTCCATGTGCAATAATTGAAGACAATGACTTGTTTTGGACTCATCAATGGATTTGTAAGAGCTTTTTATGTTGTTTTCCTTTTAAACAGGAAACACAATGCTCATCACATTTAAATTCTTTTAATGGGAGGCCTCTCACAAGGCATTGTTTAGAGAGAGAGTTGATAGTTTGAAGGTTGGTGTGACCCAATCTCCTATGCCACAATTCTGTCTCTTTAGTTGAGGTAGCAGAAAACAGACAGACATTTGCCATAGGGTTATCCTTCAGCATATCAACCACATACACATTGCCACTCCTATGAGCAACAAGTTGTACTTTGCTCTCAGCTATGATGGTATTAATCCTTTTAACCACTTCTGGCCCAATAATCTTACAAGTTTTCTTAGTGAAGAATGACTGATATCCTTTGTCACTCATTTGTGAAACACTAAGAGGATTAAATTTAAGATTATCAATAAGATTGACATTTTCAAACTTGAGTCTAGCTCCCAGCCTGAACAGTCCCTGAACCCAACACCTTACCTTTAGAATCATTACCAAAAGATATATCACCCCCTCCATGAGCTAAGAAGTCCAGAAGTAGGGCTCTACATCCTGTCATGTGCCAAGAGCCTCCACTATCTACATAGCATAGACTATCTGTAACACCCCAACCGATGGCGGAAACATCGAGGTATCACGTAGTGACGATTGTTCAATAGCTCATGGACTAAAAGTGTAAATATTGATACATTGATTAAATAGTTTATTACATTGAAATGAATTACAATGATTCTAAATGCCAACTAATCTGAAATACAATGAGTCAAAATCTAAATATAAATCCGAAAGCTTAAAGAATGCATCGCAAAATAACCTGAAACATGTACAAAATAATTTGGTCAATACAAAAAATTGTATTGGTGAGCATACCCTGTTTAAATAAATATAGTAGAAAAGTGTTTAGCAATTCATGTGTCGTATACTGTTTGCAATTATGTAATAAGTGGTATCCGGGTCAAATCAACCCTAAGAGAAGAAAGCAGATATATATAGTATGCGCTAGTAGTAATGTAATACATAGCAATGACGAGGACTCTCAACAGAGTCACAAGGGTATAAACCATAGTACTATTCATTGAAATGCCAGGCCACAACGGTTAATGATTTGACAGGTCATAGATACACAAAATGACACAAGCAAACACACATAAGAATTGCTATTTTAGTAAAAGGAATTATAAACTTGATAGTAAGTACATGAGTCACCCCAAAATAGTAAAACAGTAAAAAGGGGAAAGATATACTCACAGTTTGCGAAAGCGAGCAAAATCCAACTTAAGCGGTCGTGAGCTAAGTAATGGGAATTCCGAGGAATTCAACCTATAATGTGTAAGCATACTAATAAGGAAATGTCTAAAAAGTCTAAGGTAACTAGGGTCTAAGGCATTAGGGTTTGCTAAGTCGATCTGGGAATTAGAGTTTTAATGATAAGTTGTGTTAATGTAAAAGTTGTATATCACAAATAATGTACGAAAGGTTGTAAATGTGGTTTAAATAATATAATTATTACCTATTGAATATTTAGATAAAAAAATATGTTTGAATAATTAAGACAAAATAATTTAGTTAGTTACTTTAACTAAATTAAAATAAACACAATAATCATAAATAATTAAATAAATAATTAAATAAATAATTTTGAGTTACACAATGATCCAACAAAAGATAATAAAGACATTAAACCATATGAGTATTTCTATTTTATAAGAAAAATATTTATAAAATAGATGTTTAAATTGTATAAATAAATAAATGCTTTATTATGTCTAATTAAACGTAAATAAGACTAATAATACCATACATGATCCAAAAATACTAGTTTTATAGAAAATGAATGATTTCTGATGTAAACAAATTAGAATAATTTTCTCATAATTTATATAAACTTATTTATATTTAAAACTGTTTTAATAGAATTAAATCATGTTTAAATGATTAAAAATAGGAAAATTAATAAAAATAAATATTTTCTGAACCAAATATTTTTATTTTAGTTCATGATGATTAAAAATAATTTATGACAAATTTTGAGATAAAAACCATTAAGAATGAATTTTTTATGAATTAAATATGATTAAAACAAATTAAATAATAAAAATTACGAAAATAAAATATTTTCCAGAATAAAAAATATGATAATTTTCTATGAGGGGTCAAGAAGCTACTCCTAAATTTTCGTAATTTTTGGAGCAAAAATGAATTTATTATGAATATTCTAAGTTTAAATGAGTTTTAAATGATTAAAATAAAGGAAAAATAATGAAATAATAAATAATAAAAAAAATTTCAGAAAAGAGTGTCTCATGTGGTAATTGAACCTGAGCTTATGCAATAACAACACACAAACCCAACCAATAGAGCACTAGTTTTTATGTTGAAATATTGGAAATGAAATACTATTTATCTTTTAGTATTGTTACATCATCTTCCCCAAATAAAACCTAAGAACCCTAACCCTCTACCCAAATCCAATAATCCATCTCAGGCACCTTTGGACTACGAATTTAAGGGGCTTTTGATCCTAGACACCAAACAAACAAAACGGCAACAAGTAATTAAACTCACAACGCGTATCATGGCCGTGAATGAGAGTTTAAAGTCCGCACAGAAACGTGGCCGATTCAAGAGCTTCCAGATACGATTAGAGCAATATTATTGTGGGTTTCGAATGCGCATGAGTGCAGAAATAGAGTGGCGAGTTCAATTTATATAGTGGACGAGTAAAACGAGCGTTATGAATGCTTCTTTATGTCCGATCGGTTACAAAGAAACCCACAACTCGTGGCTTTTATGGATTGTTTATGACATGGTTTACTAATCCACCATGATTAATTGCATTTAAAATTGGTTTTTGGGTTTAGAGGTTTTGATTAATTCTAGCTTTAAAAGAAATTAATGACTTTAATGATATATGTTTGTTTTGATCGTAACTATGCAGACAAGTAGAAGAATAAGTTTCAATTGGTTTATGAAAATTACAAAACAGGTCCCTATACTTTAGATAGACTTAAAACACTATTAATAAAGTTGTGTGTGTATTATTTAACACCTTAAAGAAAATGTAACCTATTTTTTTTTAAAAAAAAATTAACTTTATAAACTTATAATTTTTTTTAGATTAAATAAGTTTATAGATTCCCTTTGTATACACATATCATGTTTAATACGTGTTTATAAAATACGTAATCGTGAAAATTTAAAATTTGTTGCTAAATTAAAAGAAATTTCTTACAATAAAATGAAGTGATACAAATGAAAGTTCAAAATAAACGAAGGGATAAAACTGACAACTCGCTAAAAGATGAGAGTGACGATCGTCACAGTCTCCCCTACTTTAGAAAATTTCGTCTCGAAATTTCTTTCTAGTGGAGGCTACTATGAAACCAAAGGCATTGTAAAAGTCAAGTAGATTTTTAAAAGAGATTTCCATCATTTATGATTCGTCAAAATTTAAAAAAAAATAGTTGTCTAATATCTAAAGTAAAAGTTTCAAAAATTCTTGATAGGTAACCCAAAGTTAGAAAGTTGAGAGTTTAAATGAGAAAAGTTTTGGGAATGTGTAAGTGGTGAAGGGCAGAGGTACTAATGAAGCAGTCTCCCCTACTTTAGAAAAGTTTCTGACCGAACTTTATTAAGGACATGCAACATAATTTCGACTAACAGAAGGTGTAAGAGTCTTCAAAGTTTACGTTTTCTACAGAGATGGTTAAGAGAAAGACTCTAGGAGGGTGAATTAAAGCTCACGTAAGAACGTTCTTATCGACAATGCTAGCTATTAATTAACGATCTAATGACGAGGTAATTATAAAGTAATGGGTTGGTCCTTGGTTAGGCTCCTAGTCCGTTCCCGCGGTATCGTTTATGCTTATATATAGGGTGTACCGCAGCTGACCCACCACACTCCCGATACTTTGGACTCGTACTGGATTGTCTACCAACAACCTAAATAGAATTACACACCACCCACATGTACCTGTAAACCCATGATTGCGTTCCGGACCGTAATCATCGATTTACCTTACACTAGGGTGTTATGCTTTTCCATAACCTTAACAAGAAATAAATGCGTGCAACCAATATGTAATAGCCACTGTAATGAAATGATGTTCAATCAAGACATGGTTAGAGGTTTGATGTGTCGTAAAACACATCTATTCTCCTATGTATTTTGAGTTATAATTGAGTCTTTTGTATATAGTTTTTTAGTAGTTTTAGGCGTGTATTCGTTGGTTTGTCTATTTTTATCATTGTATAGTTTTTATTAGTTTTTAGTACTTATTTATTGATTTTATCATTTTATAGGTGTTCGTGGAGAATGAGCTTAAAACGAAGGAATTTTAATTGAGACACGAACACTAGAGAGCATGTGTTCATGGACATTAGAGCGTGAATGAGCAACTTTGGTCGAGCCAAGAACACTTGATACGAGAGCGCCGAGTTATAATACTACTATTACTACTACTACTAATAATAATAATATAATAATAATAAAAAAATAAAAAAACAAAATAAATATTAGGTGGGCTCGTGGCCCACTAGATAAAACACACAAAATTTGCAAAAGGTCGGTGCACCATTAATGGGACTTTTGACGGCATATGGAATGTATATATATTCATTCGATTGGAAGATAATTATCATCATTCATTCACACCAGCCACTTCATTGGCACGTGAATTCCAAGAAGGAATTTTGAAGAGCAGCCTAAGGAATTTTGGAGAATTTTTAGAGACGGGGAAGGTCCGGGTGCACTAAAGATTAATTATTTGAAGACCCGGGGTTTGTTTTATTTGTTTTAATTATTTAGAGACATGATGAAATTGTTTTTTATAGACCTTGAATCTATGTTTCTAATTATTATGATGAACTAAAACTTTTATGGTTGCTTAGGTTTATGAACTAGACACGTTTTATGCAGTATTTAATGGTTTTGGTTTTTAATTTTGATGTGTAGGATTACATGACTTTAATTTTATTGTTGGATTTGATATATGTGTGTTGGTGTTAATTTTATTTGAAGTTTGTTTATTGGTTTTGTGGAGCTAGGCATGTAGAGATACCCCTAGGTCTTGAAATCAATCTAGTTCGTCAACTTAGGTTAGCGTGCTAGTATTTGGAGTTGGAGTACGACACAAGTATAACAAACTAATATAATAAATTAACTAAGACGTGCAGTCCATTCTTGAGGGTGAGAAATCTAACTCGAGATTGCTAGGTGACTAACTAGGCATTGTTCGGTAGTTGGCAAGCGCTAGGGCGGGAGTCGCTACTTGTCCGTGTTTAGAGTTTTCCTAGGTTTTCTTCATTAGAGTTTAAGTCTGCTTCATACTTTGAGGGTTTTAATCCAGGAGAGGTTTTAATCTGATTTCTGTGGGATTTTGGTACGCTAGGGCGATCCAGATCCATCTTAGCATTTCTACACTTGTCCCGCCTTGAGTCTAGTGAGCTATCTTTGACAGGAGGTTTATTAGATAAGAATAGGGTCTCAAGTTAATTACCAGATTCAGGATTTATTGCTAGTGTCTAGGGATTTTACCTAAGTAACCAGCCTTCTTCCTATCCGATTTCTCCAAGTCCCTAGTTCCTATAAGTAGCTGAGGTTATTTTATTTATATTTAGTTTCTTTTAAGTTTATAATTAGTAGTTTAAAATACCCCCCATTTAAGTATATATTTATTTAGGCTAGTATTCGGTAGAGGTTGTGATCTAGAGTTGCATTCGCGTCTTTGGGTTCGATACTCGGTCTTATCTGTTTGCTGCTTTGCGACCGGTACACTTGTCGTGCGTGTGTAGTTTTTAGGTGAGTCGTTTTAATTAAAACTTGTGTTATTTTTATATATACATTTACACACATCAAGTTTTTGGCGTCGTTGCCGGGGACGCAATTAGCACTCTTGAGAATTATCCGATCCGTTTCTAGTCTACTATTTTGTGAATAATTTTTGGTTTTTTTTTTTCTTTTTTCTTATTATTATTTTTTTTCTTAATATATAATTTTTTTATCATGTGCGAGATCTGCGGAGGACCCCATTTTACCATAAGATGCCCTCATTCATATTCATCGGGGTATTCCACGGATTATTATGCTAACGAGTATTTACAGCCGCAGCCATATCAGTCATACCAGCCTTCATACCCGCAGGCTAACCGGTGGTTTAACCCTGCACCATCTGAGTCACTAGATAGAATAACAAGTCGGCTTGATCGTCTACAAGCTATGATGTATGAGGAAAGGCATGGTGGTAGCTCGTCAGAGTATCCACCTAGCCAACATTTGTATCCACATCCCGATTATCGGGATGTCTTGTCTCACACTAGGCCCGACTTTGCCGCCCTTCTTGCTAAGCGTGACACCTTCCTTGCTAATCAAGAACTCATGCTCGAGGAAATGCGTTCTTTGCTATCCGAGCGCACCGACTATTTGAGGGAACAAGATGCGGCACTTGAAAGGCTACAGGCTCAGGTGGATGAACTGAAGACCATAATGGACGTTGAAGTCCCACCTCCAGTTCAGCAGGTTTATTTCACATATGATGATCCAGACGAGATGGTAACACTTACATTACCTGATTGTATTAGTCCCATTGCTGAAACTGTTTATCCTTACTCGTCTGATTTTGTGCATGATTTAACTGACCCATATGATTCTTTACACTTGTCTTGTGAGGATGATATTTTGCAGGATTCAGGGTTAGAGCCAGAGACCACAATGGACGCCTTAGTCCCACCTTTGGTTCAGCAGGATGAGCAGCCATGCCAGATCTATAGTTCAGCAGCATATCCTTGGGGGGCAGATGTCTGGAGGGAGGCTGAGGAAGATATGGATTTTTCAGAATCCACAGGTTGGCTGTTTGAGGAAGAAGTGGTGGAAGAGGAAGACACCACTGACCTGCTTGAAGAAGCAGCTGATGGGAAGCAGAGTTTGGTGACGAGTTGGTTGATTTGACAGCTCCAGAAGTGGACAAAGATTTTGAACAAGTGTCACCAAACAAGGAAGATAAGAAAGAAGCAGTGGTGGAAGAAGAAGAACACCACAGCCGGCCCGTGCAGGCATTGGATATTACACTGCTACTAGTGCCACCACCATGGCCACTACCACGGGAGAAGGCGAAGAGGCACCTGGACCAACACAGGGTGAGGGTCAGGAGTTGCAGAGACAACAAGTCCCCTCATTACATGCCAAGAATCAGGTTTGGTCCAGGTAAATTTAATTATTGGTGGTCCGACCTATTTAAATTCGATAAAATATTTTTAAATTCCACTAATGTAATTTTGCTAAATAATATGGACCGGGTGGAATTAAATGGGTTGGATCGGGTCCAGATAAAAGAGAAGCCCCCTGATTAAGTTTAAGTGTGGGGAGGCTCTGTAGAGTTTGTAAATTTATATTTATACCTCTTTTTTTTCTAGCTTTTCATTTTTTTTATTTGTGGTCTGTCCTTCGGTAGTGGTTCGTAGGTTTTTATCTTTCTTTTTTTATCTTTGTTTTTTGTGTCTTTAAGTCGGTTTGCAAGTTTGCGTGTTTGCTTAGGTAGAGGAAATTTCACAATGTGCGGATCCCATGTATTATCTTTATATATATTTTATGAGTGGGAGTTTTGGTAAAGGTTTGGGTAATAAGAGAATTTTTCTTAAAAAAAAATTAATTAACTTTTTCTAAAAAAAGACTTTTCACGTAATGTGAGGAGTCTGGGCTGACCTGTTCGCCTCATGCGACCAGCTATTACCCCGGAAAGTTATATTTTTTTTTCGCTTGCAACGCGTGTTGTGATCACCAGTGTCCTTCACGTTGAGCGAGAACCAGATTTTTTTTTCTTCTTTCTACCCATTTGGTTCTACCACCATTCACCGCCATTTGCCAAGCAGGTACGTCTTCTTGTTTGTTGTTATTTTATGAGTCTAAGTTAGTAGTTTGAGTCTTTTTATTTTTGTGTGGTTCGATATTATGCTCGGGTTTTGTTTGTTTCGTTTTGAGCAGGTTTGGATTGCACCACCCGTACTGTAACACCCCGATGTGTTACGGGTCTCCTAAATGGGTCGGGTCGGACCCAACCACCCGATTAGGGAATAAAATATTCAAGTTCGAATCTCGCGGCTAACCGGTTCAACCGGATATAAAAATAATAATTATTTGACTATTATTATCCCGGTTAAACGCTCTTTTCCTGCTAATTAAAACGCCGTCAGACGTTTTTATACTCGTTGCCAAACACCCCGAGTTCCAGATATTATCCCCGTGGCCAAACACCCCTCTATTTTATTTATCTATATAACCAACCCTCTTCCCTCATATCTCTCGCTACTCTCTTTCTCACTATACAGACATATATACACACACATATATGTGTGAGATGAAGCCAACCGGATCACCACCCCTCCGGCCGCCTGAGCCACCGCCTGAGCCACCGCCGGAACCACCGCCGCCGCCGGCTCTCTTCAGTTTACAACGGAGCAGCAAGGGCCTGAGAGCCATGGCAGCGCTGCTGCCTCTGTGCTCCGGTCACCCTGCCGCTGTCTTCTTCTCCTTCTCCGGTCACTTTTCCGGCCGCCGCGTTCATCCCCGGCCATCATCTTCCTCTTTTGTTTTGGATAGTAACCGGTACCCTTTTTCAATCCCAAACCAAACCTTCATCTCGTTTTGTGGAAAACCCGAGTCCGATTCATATAAGGAACCGGTGATAGTCATCGGGTCCTTACCATTACACCAGCCGATAACCACCGATGAACCCACACCCTGATTCGATTAAACCATGGTCTGAAGTAGCCTTCATTCCTTTCTGATTCAGGTGGAGATATCACTGATTAGTTATAATCAGCTAGAACCCGCTGACTCTTCAGTGTTCGTGTTCTTATTTTCGGGCTTTAGACCCGGACAGTCACCGAGTTCGGGTGACTGTCAGCGGTCTCTGTAGTTTATCGGATACTAACCATCTTTGGGGTCCTAATTTGTATCCGACGAGTAATCTGGAACCCGCCTGATCATAGTATTATGTGTGGTATAATAACCGGTAACCGATCCTAAACTCATTTCCTTTATCTTGTAATTACACTAATGATGATATGTGTGTTATGAGATTCTATTCTCTGTTGTAGGTATTGGAGTTATAAAGTGGAAATATAATCCATAACCAAAGGTCCGGATTAACTCCCGATTATATTCCGATAATAATTCGGTAAGATTCGATCATTATTTCCTATTGGTTAATTGGTTATACAATCTATTGGATAATTATTAATATAATAATTATGATTGTTGCGAGGTACTAATAATCGAATCTGGAGTATGAGACCGATACCGAGTCAACCCAGTGACTCGGTCAACACCCGGAATAGAACCCGTTCCAAGGACTAGACGAGGATTATTATAATTATAAGAATTATATATATAATACGAATAACGTACGGACTTGATAATAATAATAAGAGAATAATAAACATATATAAAATATATATGTTTATATATACAAGATTCGATATATAAAACGATATACTAAACTCGGGTTTAGAAGTGTCTAGAGTTCTTTTAGGTTCGCGTGCCAAGCTGTAATGGCCAGCTTTATTTCTTTTTGCCTAGGAAGACCAAACCCCGAGTTTAGGACTATCTAATATATATCAGATTCTATATATATATAAATTATATATATGATATATATCCTAAGTATTACAATCTAACAAGTCTTACGCGTAAAACGTATCCATATATATAGAACATATAATTGTAATAAGAAGATTTGCTGAAGATATAATGCAAATCGGTGAGTATCGTGAACTCCCCACTTTTACTGTTTTATTAAGTGTTTTTGGGGGAATACATGTCATTTAATAAAACCAGAATTGCTTTACAATAAACGATTATTAATAGAATTTATAAAGAAATATAATAGAAACGGGGATATATAGAAACAACGAGGACAGTACTGGACGGTATCCGCCATTTCCTTTCTTGCACCAACTAGAGGGCAGGAACCAGTCGATACAAGTATTTATCACAAACAGAGTGGTACCAATAGGAATGGCACATAATAGAATTGGGTTATGATTGAACGGATGTATAATAGAGTTGGTTATATAGAATTCCCCTTCAGAATTATAAATGTAAAGCATGTTTATAAAAGAATGTTTATAAAAGAATTATCAATAAAAGAACTGGCCATTCACTTTATAAAATACACGACCTCACCAACTTTATGTTGACAGAAACTATTTTTGACATGTGTTCAGGTAACCCTTCAGATAAGATGACGTGGATCCTGAAAAGACTAAAGACTGTTATTATCCGAATTCCGCTGCGTAGCTCCGATCACCCGACCGACGACCCGGCCACGTCAGCCAGGGTCGTTACAGGTGGTATCAGAGCCGCGCTAGTAACAGTTTTGAAGTCTTTAGTCATCCGGATCTACCAGAATATTTTCCTAAAAAGAAATGTTGCTTAGAAAAATGAGATATTAGAAATATTAAGAGAAAATAATAGGCGAGTAAATTTTGGGTACCTAAATGTCAAAACCATTATAAAGTTGGTGAGAACCATAACAGTATATTAGAAATCAGAATAAGTCCACTACAGGATATTACTAGAATGATTATGTGGAGTAAATTGACAATTTTGTACACAGTTGTGAATTTATATGCACATTAATTTCTGGGAAATCTTACAGGATATTAAGGCTATAAGAAATAAGAATGTATACAGAACAGAAACCAGATATATTAACAGAAATCAGAAAATAAGTTCTGATACAAATAAGAAATGACGAAGTTATAAAAAGTATATATATGTGCATATAGAAAAATATATAGATCATTAAACATGAATCATTCATCTTGATTCAAGAAACTTCACATAAGTTTATTGAATTATTCCAGTCTCAGTAATCATTCCGAACATTAACCTCACGGTTATTCCAATAATTATAAACAGGATACGAATATACGCGTCAACTTGAACATTCCTATGCTCGAGTTCCCGGAAATATTATTTTACCCCGTAATTTCCAAAATTTTTATAAATTTGATATATTAGAAAACATATAAATATCGTGTTTTCAAAGAATTTTCCTCGATTATTTAAGATTAAATATATTCCGCGATTAATTAAAAAGGTTTTAAATTTTTTTCAGTATAACTACGAAATTTATTAATTTTATACTTAATCATTTATATTGTATATAGAACCGAGTATTTCAATTATTAGTAAAATATATAGAAAACCCCTCCGCTTTAATTTCGAATAAATGGTTTATTCAATCGACAAGATTGAGAAAATTTATCAATACTCCAATTTTATTTTATAAGTGTTAGTATTTTTATATTCCAAAATTTATTTTAATGAACTATCATGTTACAAATAATTTAGTATAATTCGTTAAATATTAAGAATTTTGTTTTAAACGTTTTGAAAAATTTATAATTATATTTACAACAAGAAACATGTTTATTAAAATTTTAAAGAATTCCGATACTATGAAAAATTTTTACCGTAACTCTTTTCAAATAGTTATTACCTTCAAGAAAATAAATATCATTACAAAACCCGAACCAGTATTATTATTATAAATTTTTCCTAAAGATTTTATTTGAAAATCCACGGCTATATTATTTTGCTCGAATCCATTTTACTTGGTAGTCGTATCATTTTGAAAACGAATATTATTACGAAACTCGAATTGGTATTGTTATTATCAATTATTTCTAAAAGTTTTTATACCAAAGAACCACGACTGTATTATTTTACCAAACCGTATTAAACTCCACCTTTGGTGTCCTTTTTGTGAAAATCTTTGATCGAATTTATATCCGTATATAAGTTAAAAGTATTTCCGACACAATTTTATAATTATATCCGATTATAAATATTTCCTTTGATATTTTATTTCAATATGAACGACGAGTATCATATATTACGTTTAATAATCTATCTTTATATATAAAAGAAAATTCCCGATAAGTATTATCATCGATCCTTCCCAAAGTTAAATAATATTTCGAACGGAAATATTATTATTTCGAATTCATGCGATGAAACTAATTGGATTTTATCTAAAGAAACCGAATTCCTATTCGCACGATTATACGGAAATACAACCACCAACTTAATCCTACGACTCGAATAAGTCAAGGATATTAAGCAAGATAGGATGGTTATATTGAATATCCTTTGACACGAACAAATTCTTGAATGATTGACAGTCTACTTCGTTAGACTTATATCAATATGTTTCTTTCCAGAATATATAAATATAAGAGAAAATAAAGAACAAAATATCAGAATAATGTGTGAAGGACACATACCTATTGTGATTAAAATAAACAAATACTGGAATGTTAGGTGAGGTGGAATAGTAATTATGGTTGCAAACATAATTATGAATGCCACAGGCACAGGAACATTCGAGTAAGAATTTATCAAGATCACAGTATGTTTGAGTCACGAACATATTAAGAGGAATTATAAGAAATAAGAAGAAGAAATATAAATCTGAACTATCAGCGTATCGTATCTGGAAAATACGACCAAAGCATTGGCAATCTAGTTGAAATTCCCTCCGTGAATACAACTAAGAAAATATTTGCAGAATATAAACCATCGATTGGTTAAATTCTATGAATCAGTTTACTGATTTTGATTGCCAACCAAAGATAGTGTATGTTCCCTGTGCAAATCCCGGGGCAAATGATATCTGGACCCTTACAGAAGGTATATCCGGACATTTGCCGCCAAGTCACAGGAATTCTTTGTGAGAATATTGACACTATGAAAGAATCTTCTCAGTCACTTCTGTATAAAAACTCGCGTGAGTTGTTGTACCATCAAATTGGTAAAACGGTTAAGTGTTACCAAGTCGAAATTTATAAATAAGAAGTGATGAAAGATTTGTTAAATCTTTAAAATATAACGGATATGAAAATATGAATGGATTCAGAAACCGGAACGGTAGAATCCAATGAATTATTAAAAAGAAATAATTTATCGAATATATAGAAATATGATTAAACGCCAAGCGGAATCGCGTAGAGATTCGCAAGGTATGATCGAAATAAAAACGAAAAATGAATAGAGTTATGTTCATTTTTCCAGTGAAACTCTCCGGCCAAGGAATGACGAATTTCCTGTCCCGAATTAAAGGTCGTGAGAGATAATTTTAGATATCACTGTTTTGGCAAGAACTATCTATACGAATATCTCGACGAAATAAGCTTTGCTTATATTAAGTTGGATTAAGAAGATATGATGTATTGCCTATACATATAAGTCTATCGGAACGTGTTTCCAGACATCAATAATATAGAATTTAATAGAATTTATAAGAAATAATTATTCCAAGCAAATATATATTATAGAAATGACATATTTATAGTGTCTACTATAAATGACTATCAGTATTCGCTTGGAAATAAGAGAATATAAACCGAGAAATGAAAAAGAATTATAATCTAGAAAGACATCCGATATGTCTAGATAATAATAGATAAGGCATTGGGAATGCCAGATAACACGAGAAGGCAAGCGAAATGCCAAATATTATCAGAAGGCATCCGATATGCCAACAGAAATATATATATATAGAAAGAAATTAACAGAAAAGAATATAAGTCGTAAGAAGAACGACTAGAATTTATAAAGAATATTTTTATATAAGAAGAAATTATAGAATATTTAATCGAGAGTGTCAACGAATCTCGAAGTGATATCAAGAAGAAATAACTGCAGAAATACTTAACGCAATAAGTATTCATGTAGTAAACCTGAATGATAATCATGTTTTTGAGAAAGAACAATTGATGCATTGTTATAAGAATCTTAAATCAAAGAATCGTAACAACGACTGTTACCAGTGGATTCCGAGATTATAAAGATAAAGTTACATATATTGACTGTAGAATTGTGAAAGACCCCTTTCACGATAATACAATGAGAAAAGTCAAATAATATGTATTAGATACAATGCAGTTAATCATCAATGAAATAGTCAGAAAGATTATTATAGATGATTTAAGAGAAATCTCAATCATCAATGAATTAGTCTTTTCCGGTACCTTTAAAATCCGGATAAGATACGTTTAATAATCCGAGAATATCCAGAAAATATTCCTACTCTTTAAAAATCGGAATTACAATGATGATAAAATTCTAACGTTCGAATAAGGGAGGTAGTAGCTCGGATCCTATTCGAGTCATTATAATGATGGGACTTCCGTATCTATCTCCTGAGAACTAAATAGAATCCATCATTGTAATTGAAACCGAATATTAAACGAGAGGAATATTGTATCGATTTGAGACTCTAGAAATGTTTACTGAAAGTTTATAAATCTTTCAGAAGAAAGACGATTAGAATCTCAAAGTCTTTATATAGAAAATATCAATCTATATCTAGAACCTTTAATAGTCATACCAGGAAAATACAGATAATTTCAATATCTGCATTAATATGACTATAGCAAGAAAGGTTAAAACGTAATTAGAAGCATGATCAAGATGTAGTCTTACGGATTGACGTTTCTAATAAGTGATAGTCTTGGATTGATATAAAATCGAGTTAACCACAACCCACGAAAACTGATCATGTCTCGTTGATAAGTGTTCAAGTCTAGATTGTAACATCTTTATAGATTAAGGATATAAAGGACAAGATCACTCAAATTTCGGGGACGAAATTTCCTAAGGGGGGGAGAATTGTAACACCCCGATGTGTTACGGGTCTCCTAAATGGGTCGGGTCGGACCCAACCACCCGATTAGGGAATAAAATATTCAAGTTCGAATCTCGCGGCTAACCGGTTCAACCGGATATAAAAATAATAATTATTTGACTATTATTATCCCGGTTAAACGCTCTTTTCCTGCTAATTAAAACGCCGTCAGACGTTTTTATACTCGTTGCCAAACACCCCGAGTTCCAGATATTATCCCCGTGGCCAAACACCCCTCTATTTTATTTATCTATATAACCAACCCTCTTCCCTCATATCTCTCGCTACTCTCTTTCTCACTATACAGACATATATACACACACATATATGTGTGAGATGAAGCCAACCGGATCACCACCCCTCCGGCCGCCTGAGCCACCGCCTGAGCCACCGCCGGAACCACCGCCGCCGCCGGCTCTCTTCAGTTTACAACGGAGCAGCAAGGGCCTGAGAGCCATGGCAGCGCTGCTGCCTCTGTGCTCCGGTCACCCTGCCGCTGTCTTCTTCTCCTTCTCCGGTCACTTTTCCGGCCGCCGCGTTCATCCCCGGCCATCATCTTCCTCTTTTGTTTTGGATAGTAACCGGTACCCTTTTTCAATCCCAAACCAAACCTTCATCTCGTTTTGTGGAAAACCCGAGTCCGATTCATATAAGGAACCGGTGATAGTCATCGGGTCCTTACCATTACACCAGCCGATAACCACCGATGAACCCACACCCTGATTCGATTAAACCATGGTCTGAAGTAGCCTTCATTCCTTTCTGATTCAGGTGGAGATATCACTGATTAGTTATAATCAGCTAGAACCCGCTGACTCTTCAGTGTTCGTGTTCTTATTTTCGGGCTTTAGACCCGGACAGTCACCGAGTTCGGGTGACTGTCAGCGGTCTCTGTAGTTTATCGGATACTAACCATCTTTGGGGTCCTAATTTGTATCCGACGAGTAATCTGGAACCCGCCTGATCATAGTATTATGTGTGGTATAATAACCGGTAACCGATCCTAAACTCATTTCCTTTATCTTGTAATTACACTAATGATGATATGTGTGTTATGAGATTCTATTCTCTGTTGTAGGTATTGGAGTTATAAAGTGGAAATATAATCCATAACCAAAGGTCCGGATTAACTCCCGATTATATTCCGATAATAATTCGGTAAGATTCGATCATTATTTCCTATTGGTTAATTGGTTATACAATCTATTGGATAATTATTAATATAATAATTATGATTGTTGCGAGGTACTAATAATCGAATCTGAGTATGAGACCGATACCGAGTCAACCCAGTGACTCGGTCAACACCCGGAATAGAACCCGTTCCAAGGACTAGACGAGGATTATTATAATTATAAGAATTATATATATAATACGAATAACGTACGGACTTGATAATAATAATAAGAGAATAATAAACATATATAAAATATATATGTTTATATATACAAGATTCGATATATAAAACGATATACTAAACTCGGGTTTAGAAGTGTCTAGAGTTCTTTTAGGTTCGCGTGCCAAGCTGTAATGGCCAGCTTTATTTCTTTTTGCCTAGGAAGACCAAACCCCGAGTTTAGGACTATCTAATATATATCAGATTCTATATATATATAAATTATATATATGATATATATCCTAAGTATTACAATCTAACAAGTCTTACGCGTAAAACGTATCCATATATATAGAACATATAATTGTAATAAGAAGATTTGCTGAAGATATAATGCAAATCGGTGAGTATCGTGAACTCCCCACTTTTACTGTTTTATTAAGTGTTTTTGGGGGAATACATGTCATTTAATAAAACCAGAATTGCTTTACAATAAACGATTATTGTTAGAATTTATAAAGAAATATAATAGAAACGGGGATATATAGAAACAACGAGGACAGTACTGGACGGTATCCGCCATTTCCTTTCTTGCACCAACTAGAGGGCAGGAACCAGTCGATACAAGTATTTATCACAAACAGAGTGGTACCAATAGGAATGGCACATAATAGAATTGGGTTATGATTGAACGGATGTATAATAGAGTTGGTTATATAGAATTCCCCTTCAGAATTATAAATGTAAAGCATGTTTATAAAAGAATGTTTATAAAAGAATTATCAATAAAAGAACTGGCCATTCACTTTATAAAATACACGACCTCACCAACTTTATGTTGACAGAAACTATTTTTGACATGTGTTCAGGTAACCCTTCAGATAAGATGACGTGGATCCTGAAAAGACTAAAGACTGTTATTATCCGAATTCCGCTGCGTAGCTCCGATCACCCGACCGACGACCCGGCCACGTCAGCCAGGGTCGTTACACGTACTTAATCTCCATTCGGGTGATTCCGGAGCTGTTATCATTTATCAAGGCAAGCCCAGAGTTTACCATTGTGTTAGAGTCGATCGCGAATGAAATGCTATACGATCGAGCTGGATTGGACTAGAGCTTACGAAGAAAAATTAACCAACTAAGTCCTTTTCAATTTGCCCTCGGTTTTTTTTATTTTGTATTCGGAATTTATTTTTTGTTTTGTGTCGTTTTCTATTCCTACATTGAGGGCAATATAGAATTTAAGTGTGGGGATGGGAAACTGTTGTTTAGTCTGTATATAGAGTCGTTTAAATCAAAAAAAAAATTAGAAAAAAAAAACGAAAAAATTAAAAAAAAATTTGAAAAAAAAAAGTCCCTGATTTTGAAGTTTGCATTATATAAAATATGGAAAATGATAGGTAAAGTTAGGTGTCCGGTTTTCAAATAGTATGTATAATAAGAGATTAAAATTGATTGAAAACGTGTCTGATTTGGGATATGTGGGTAGGCTCGGCCGGTAGAAAGGTTTCCTTTGAAAAGTAATAAATTAATTATGTTAGGCTATTTTGTGGGTTCTCATGTAGGAGAAACGGGGAAACCAAAACCGCCAAAAATAGTATAAGAAGCACCGTTATAAGTAGAAAACCGTTAGAATTTCTAATCACCTAAAAAAAATTAGAAATCAAAGCAAAAATGCTGAAGCTTAAGGTGCCTGGCCACTGGGATAGCGACTTGGATTGGTCACACCCTCTGAGTTAAGTATGCTGAGATGAAAAAAAAAATGTTGAAGCTTAAGGTGCCTGGCCACTGGGATAGCGACTTGGATTGGTCACACCCTCTGAGTTAAGTATGCAAAAAAAAAAAAGTGATTTTAAATTCTCTTGGTTTTCTATATAAGACGGTTGGGAAATGGTCAATTGGTCGTTCCTTTAGCTTCATAAGCTTGAGGCGGGATTAGGAGGAACTGTGGCTTCCTTCGAGTGAGACCCTAGATAAACTAATCAACATGAACTTAACATAAATAAAAAGGGGCTTGGAAACCGGTGTGGGTTTAAGAGGATCAATATACCTGCAATCGCAATCAATACGTTAGTAGATTACTAATTAAGTAACCTATGTTTTGAAACTGGATGTAAACCTAACTGTGATTCCATAGCATAATTCTTTTTCAGGGACGAAAAAGAGTCAAGTGTGGGGATGTTTGATGTGTCGTAAAACACATCTATTCTCCTATGTATTTTGAGTTATAATTGAGTCTTTTGTATATAGTTTTTAGTAGTTTTAGGCGTGTATTCGTTGGTTTGTCTATTTTTATCATTGTATAGTTTTTATTAGTTTTTAGTACTTATTTATTGATTTTATCATTTTATAGGTGTTCGTGGAGAATGAGCTTAAAACGAAGGAATTTTAATTGAGACACGAACACTAGAGAGCATGTGTTCATGGACATTAGAGCGTGAATGAACAACTTTGGTCGAGCCAAGAACACTTGATACGAGAGCGCCGAGTTATAATACTACTATTACTACTACTACTACTAATAATAATATAATAATAATAAAAAAATAAAAAAACAAAATAAATATTAGGTGGGCTCGTGGCCCACTAGACAAAACACACAAAATTTGCAAAAGGTCGGTGCACCATTAATGGGACTTTTGACGGCATATGGAATGTATATATATATATTCATTCGATTGGAAGATAATTATCATCATTCATTCACACCAGCCACTTCATTGGCACGTGAATTCCAAGAAGGAATTTTGAAGAGCAGCCTAAGGAATTTTGGAGAATTTTTAGAGACGGGGAAGGTCCGGGTGCACTAAAGATTAATTATTTGAAGACCCGGGGTTTGTTTTATTTGTTTTAATTATTTAGAGACATGATGAAATTGTTTTTTATAGACCTTGAATCTATGTTTCTAATTATTATGATGAACTAAAACTTTTATGGTTGCTTAGGTTTATGAACTAGACACGTTTTATGCAGTATTTAATGGTTTTGGTTTTTAATTTTGATGTGTAGGATTACATGACTTTAATTTTATTGTTGGATTTGATATATGTGTGTTGGTGTTAATTTTATTTGAAGTTTGTTTATTGGTTTTGTGGAGCTAGGCATGTAGAGATACCCCCTAGGTCTTGAAATCAATCTAGTTCGTCAACTTAGGTTAGCGTGCTAGTATTTGGAGTTGGAGTACGACACAAGTATAACAAACTAATATAATAAATTAACTAAGACGTGCAGTCCATTCTTGAGGGTGAGAAATCTAACTCGAGATTGCTAGGTGACTAACTAGGCATTGTTCGGTAGTTGGCAAGCGCTAGGGCGGGAGTCGCTACTTGTCCGTGTTTAGAGTTTTCCTAGGTTTTCTTCATTAGAGTTTAAGTCTGCTTCATACTTTGAGGGTTTTAATCCAGGAGAGGTTTTAATCTGATTTCTGTGGGATTTTGGTACGCTAGGGCGATCCAGATCCATCTTAGCATTTCTACACTTGTCCCGCCTTGAGTCTAGTGAGCTATCTTTGACAGGAGGTTTATTAGATAAGAATAGGGTCTCAAGTTAATTACCAGATTCAGGATTTATTGCTAGTGTCTAGGGATTTTACCTAAGTAACCAGCCTTCTTCCTATCCGATTTCTCCAAGTCCCTAGTTCCTATAAGTAGCTGAGGTTATTTTATTTATATTTAGTTTCTTTTAAGTTTATAATTAGTAGTTTAAAATACCCCCCATTTAAGTATATATTTATTTAGGCTAGTATTCGGTAGAGGTTGTGATCTAGAGTTGCATTCGCGTCTTTGGGTTCGATACTCGGTCTTATCTGTTTGCTGCTTTGCGACCGGTACACTTGCCGTGCGTGTGTAGTTTTTAGGTGAGTCGTTTTAATTAAAACTTGTGTTATTTTTATATATACATTTACACACATCAAGGTTCTTCCCTTCCGGGTTTTCCCTTTAACCGTAATGTGAATAACGTGTAAGTAATAGACATGGTTAGAGGTTCTTCCCTTTCGGGTTCACCCTTAACCGGTAACTTCTGTTTACATCGTTGGGCTCTAAACATCTATATTGATAAACTCCGAGATTTACACCGTTCCCCTCGGATTAAATAAATACTCTAATCCGAGTCGTACATGGGCACCGGCTTAGACCTTATACGAGTTATCAACTAGTATGTTCGTTGGCCATGATGATGAACAAAATAATGTAAAGTATAACAGGGTTTTGCTCAAAACAGGAAAGAAAATATACCAAATATGCGTTCAAGTAAGTATATAAGTATAGCATAAAATTTCGACTGAAAGAATAGTACAACATAAATCGAGTAAATCGCTCAATTGCACAAAATGAAAGTAAACGAGTTGAATTAATGCAAATAGTCAAAAATAATCACAAATAACGTGTTAGAAATAACTATGAATAAAAATGGTGCAAGAATAAAATAGTGAAATTTACGGCAAATGAATGTGCACGGAACGGGTGTATAGCCTACTGGCGTGTGAGTTAAAATCTAGTAATTTTACATATATGCGTTATACTATAAAAGTCATTTAAAAACATTCTGATAAAAAAAATATATCCATTGTTTTGTTAAACCAAAGGTTTTGCAACTGAAAGAGTATAAGTGTAAAGGTAAATTTTCGCAGTTTACTCGACTTTGTGATATTGTTGAAAGAATAGTAGTGATGCATGAGAATAAATTTTTAGAAATCAAAGTGTGTTTTAGATTCGAAACAGGTTTATTTGCAAAATCTTCGTAAATACACATTTTCATGTGTTTACGAGAAGTCGAGTTTGAAAAATGTTATAAGGCTTATTATTAGTTGCAGATTTCTCTCGAAAATATATATTGGATATGTCATATGAAAACAAAAGATTTACATTTGGTCCTTAAAATATGCAATACAAGTTTGTGAAATGCAAAATGAAACCACTTCATGAAGTATGTGTAATTCTATTGTGTTTTAAAAGAAAAATGACGTGAATAATAAGATTAACGTATGTAATAGATTATCAATATTTAAGAAAATTCATAATCAATGAGATGTAGAAATAGATCCTTGAGATGTGGATTTCACTCCTAACTCAAAGATGTATTTCAAAATTGAAAACGATTTTGGAATGAAACCAATCACTAAGTTAAGGATATCACTCTCAGCTGAGTGGTTAAGTTTCTTTTTGAAGGAAATACTCTTTGAGGTGTGGATGTCACTCCTATCTCAAAGACACATTCCTAAGATAAATAACATATAGAGGAGTGAAACTAATCACCAAGGTATGGATGTCACTCCTAACTTGGTGCTATCGTTTCGTTTGTGAAATACGAGCGTATTCTTTTCTAAGCAAAATACCAAAAGAATAACGAGAAAGTATAATAGCAATAATACTTAGAAAGAAAATATAAGAATAAAGAGGAATATACACGAGAGGACTCGTGAAAGTAAGCTTAGTTATAGACTAGGCTAAAAGGCATTCTAATAACCTAATTCCCTATAACCATGGCTCTGATACCAATCTGTAACACCCCAACCGATGGCGGAAACACCGAGGTGTCACGTAGTGACGATTGTTCAATAGCTCATGGACTAAAAGTGTAAATATTGATACATTGATTAAATAGTTTATTACATTGAAATGAATTACAATGATTCTAAATGCCAACTAATCTGAAATACAATGAGTCAAAATCTAAATATAAATCCGAAAGCTTAAAGAATGCATCGCAAAATAACCTGAAACATGTACAAAATAATTTGGTCAATACAAAAAATTGTATTGGTGAGCATACCCTGTTTAAATAAATATAGTAGAAAAGTGTTTAGCAATTCATGTGTCGTATACTGTTTGCAATTATGTAATAAGTGGTATCCGGGTCAAATCAACCCTAAGAGAAGAAAGCAGATATATATAGTATGCGCTAGTAGTAATGTAATACATAGCAATGACGAGGACTCTCAACAGAGTCACAAGGGTATAAACCATAGTACTATTCATTGAAATGCCAGGCCGCAACGGTTAATGATTTGACAGGTCATAGATACACAAAATGACACAAGCAAACACACATAAGAATTGCTATTTTAGTAAAAGGAATTATAAACTTGATAGTAAGTACATGAGTCACCCCAAAATAGTAAAACAGTAAAAAGGGGAAAGATATACTCACAGTTTGCGAAAGCGAGCAAAATCCAACTTAAGCGGTCGTGAGCTAAGTAATGGGAATTCCGAGGAATTCAACCTATAATGTGTAAGCATACTAATAAGGAAATGTCTAAAAAGTCTAAGGTAACTAGGGTCTAAGGCATTAGGGTTTGCTAAGTCGATCTGGGGAATTAGAGTTTTAATGATAAGTTGTGTTAATGTAAAAGTTGTATATCACAAATAATATACGAAAGGTTGTAAATGTGGTTTAAATAATATAATTATTACCTATTGAATATTTAGATAAAAAAATATGTTTGAATAATTAAGACAAAATAATTTAGTTAGTTACTTTAACTAAATTAAAATAAACACAATAATCATAAATAATTAAATAAATAATTTTGAGTTACACAATGATCCAACAAAAGATAATAAAGACATTAAACCATATGAGTATTTCTATTTTATAAGAAAAATATTTATAAAATAGATGTTTAAATTGTATAAATAAATAAATGCTTTATTATGTCTAATTAAACGTAAATAAGACTAATAATACCATACATGATCCAAAAATACTAGTTTTATAGAAAATGAATGATTTCTGATGTAAACAAATTAGAATAATTTTCTCATAATTTATATAAACTTATTTATATTTAAAACTGTTTTAATAGAATTAAATCATGTTTAAATGATTAAAAATAGAAAAATTAATAAAAATAAATATTTTCTGAACCAAATATTTTTATTTTAGTTCATGATGATTAGAAATAATTTATGACAAATTTTGAGATAAAAACCATTAAGAATGAATTTTTTATGAATTAAATATGATTAAAACAAATTAAATAATAAAAATTACGAAAATAAAATATTTTCCAGAATAAAAAATATGATAATTTTCTATGAGGGGTCAAGAAGCTACTCCTAAATTTTCATAATTTTTGGAGCAAAAATGAATTTATTATGAATATTCTAAGTTTAAATGAGTTTTAAATGATTAAAATAAAGGAAAAATAATGAAATAATAAATAATAAAAAAAAATTCAGAAAAGAGTGTCTCATGTGGTAATTGAACCTGAGCTTATGCAATAACAACACACAAACCCAACCACTAGAGCACTAGTTTTTATGTTGAAATATTGGAAATGAAATACTATTTATCTTTTAGTATTGTTACATCATCTTCCCCAAATAAAACCTAAGAACCCTAACCCTCTACCCAAATCCAATAATCCATCTCAGGCACCTTTGGACTACGAATCTAAGGGGCTTTTGATCCTAGACACCAAACAAACAAAACGGCAACAAGTAATTAAACTCACAACGCGTATCATGGCCGTGAATGAGAGTTTAAAGTCCGCACAGAAACGTGGCCGATTCAAGAGCTTCCAGATACGATTAGAGCAATATTATTGTGGGTTTCGAATGCGTATGAGTGCAGAAATAGAGTGGCGAGTTCAATTTATATAGTGGACGAGTAAAACGAGCGTTATGAATGCTTCTTTATGTCCGATCGGTTACAAAGAAACCCACAACTCGTGGCTTTTATGGATTGTTTATGACATGGTTTACTAATCCACCATGATTAATTGCATTTAAAACTGGTTTTTGGGTTTAGAGGTTTTGATTAATTCTAGCTTTAAAAGAAATTAATGACTTTAATGATATATGTTTGTTTTGATCGTAACTATGCAGACAAGTAGAAGAATAAGTTTCAATTGGTTTATGAAAATTACAAAACAGGTCCCTATACTTTAGATAGACTTAAAACACTATTAATAAAGTTGTGTGTGTATTATTTAACACCTTAAAGAAAATGTAACCTATTTTTTTTAAAAAAAAATTAACTTTATAAACTTATAATTTTTTTTTAGATTAAATAAGTTTATAGATTCCCTTTGTATACACATATCATGTTTAATACGTGTTTATAAAATACGTAATCGTGAAAATTTAAAATTTGTTGCTAAATTAAAAGAAATTTCTTACAATAAAATGAAGTGATACAAATGAAAGTTCAAAATAAACGAAGGGATAAAACTGACAACTCGCTAAAAGATGAGGGTGACGATTGTCACACTATCTAAGCAAGCAGAAGCTCCATGCAAATCAGTAATTAATTAGTTTTGGTGAGTGTCCAAAGCCAAGTTGGCTTTGGATGGTTTCCCAGACTTTACATGCTCAAGTTTTGAGGAATGATCAGTGGTTTGAACAAGTTTTTGAACCAAGTTCAACAACTGTTGTTGACCATTTGTCAGTGTTTGTATGTCAACAATTGGTGCAACAGATGTTTGACCATTCTCTGTCAGATGATAGTAACCATAAGGATTCCTGTTCACTCTTAGTTTTGAAGGCCTTTTTGGCTCTTCATAAACATGTGACATGCTATGACAAAGTGGTTGTCCATATCCTCTTGGAAACTTGTTTGAGGGTGAAGCATCTGTTACTTGGACATCCCCGGGAGCAGAGGTTTCAAGACTTATGGTAACAGATGTTTGGACTGGTGTAAAAGTTTGTTTGGGCTTTCTTTTTGAAATACTAACCACTTGACTCATTTGAGTTTTTGCTTTATACTCTTGTATTTTGACATCAAAATTTTTGAGATAAAGACACTCTTTGGTTTAATGATTCTTTTTACCACATATTGAACATGTTGTTTTAGAATCACACACACTTGTTCCTTTGTTGATATCATATGCTTTTAGAAGAAAACAATTTTTGGTAACATGATTCTTCTTTTCACAAAAATCACAAAACAAGTGTACACCCTTTTCTTTCTTCTTCCCTTTTTCAACCTTCTTTTCAACAGATGTTTGAGCATCTGCTGGAAGATATTTTAAGGAAATGATTTTTGCATGTGGTGCCTTTTTACCAACATGGGTTTCAAAATCAACTAGTTTGAAATTTTCAAGAACATCACACTCATCTGACCAAGTTGGTTTAAATTGATATTTTTCAATTTCAGTAAATGATGAGGAACCCTCAAGCTTTTCAAGAACAATTTTCTTGCCATTAGGTTTAGTGATTTTAATTTCTTGACCCTACAAATTAGTTGGAATGGCCTCAACTAACCTTGGTTCCCTTTTGTCAGTGTTTTGGGAAATTTGATCAGTGGTTTCACAACCAATGCCAAATTTCACATGACTTTTGGTCTGTTTGTTGAGGAGCATCTCAAAACCTTTACATGATTCCACCCATTTTTCACATTCAACTTGGGTGGACTCAAGCTCCTTTTTACAACTCTGATATTTTGTTATCATAGTTTGGAGCTGGTCTTTGGTTATACTTGCTTCATGTTTTAAACTACTGATTTCAGATTCTTTTTCAGTTAATTTTGATTTTAACTCTTTTGAGAGTTTTTCAAATTGAACTTCATTATCTAAATTTTCTTTCTAAGGTTTTCATTCACCTCTTTAATGTTTGCAAATGCTATTACACATTTGTTTGAACAATCATTTAAGATTTGAGGAGATACCTTAGCAGCAGCCATCAAGGCACAATCACACTTGCAATCACAATCATTTTCACCCCATGGATCTGAGAGATTTACAACCTCCTCTTCAGACTTTTCATCTAGAACAACTGTATCAACAATATCATCAGTCACATTTTCAGACTCAAAAACCACAACCTTAGATTCAACCTCTTCTACAATTGTGTCCAAAGCCATGAAACAAAAATTCTCTGGTTCATTTTCAGCTTTAGCAACAAGAGCAAAGCTCTCATCTGTTAGCTCATCTGGTAAACTGCTCCAATCAACAAAGCCTTGTGTGAAAAAAACTCAGTTGACTTTGTTGACTTGTCTCTGCTGGGGAAGAGGGTGGAGTAGCAGTTAATGGCATTTGTGCCTAAGAAACAAGGGCTTAAACATAGTGAATCTAAGGAACAATGGTTTGGACATAGTGGACAAGAACAGTGGATGAGGACTGTGGAAAGTGAGCAGTGTTTTGCACATTTGGTCTAGGGGTATTATGGGAAACCTGATAAGTGTTTGTCTGAGGCCTTTGATTTAGATAGGTAATCATAGGTGTTCCACTTTGACTCATACATTCCCTAGCAAAATGACCCATTCTATGACATTTGTAACACTTAATTTTAGATTTATCCAACCCCACCTTTGTCCCACCATGTAAACCTGGATATCTTCTGCCAGTTTTCTTGTATAAATTGTAAGTTCTAACACTGAGCAGAGGCAGTTGGTGCAAAATGTCCATTTCTTCTAAGTCCGCATGATCAAAATATTGAAGGTCATTATACTCAAAGGATATGTTGTAAGATGCCTGGATATCACCACTTGCTGCAAAAGCATAGTTGGGTGAATAAGAATCAGAGTTAAAACCTGAAGTTATGTCAATAAAATAATCATAACCCTGATCCTTACTACTACCAGACACCTCATCCTGACACAAAAGTGTTGTACTACCAAACACATAATCATTAGACACTTTTCCAGAATCCTAAAGCTTATTTTTCTGGTTAAGCTCTCTCTCATAGGTCAAGAGCTTACCATGAAGTTGGGCCAGAGATAAGTCCTTAAAACCAATTGAGTTTCTCATAACAATTACAATAGTGTCCCATCTATCTGGTAGTGATCTTAAAAGCATATGGTTCAATGTTGAGTTAGGATAAGTTAGACCCACCAGTTAGGGGTGAGCAAAGTGATAAGACCGGACCGAACCGGGTAAAACCTGACCCGACCCGAAACCGATACATATATAGATTCCATAACCGAAGGCTGGACCAAAAATCTCATTTCGGGTTTCTACTTTTCTCGGTTTCGGTGCTTCGGTTTGCTGTGTAAAACCGAGACCGAAATACTCAAATTTGACTTGGATTTCAAACGAGTTCATGTACATCACGTAGTTACTAGTTAGGGCATTTTGGTTGATATATTAGAAGACCAGAGTAGAAATATTAGCATGAAAAGATTTGTTTGCAAGACAATCTCAAACCTTTTGAACCAAGATTGATCTTTCATCTGGTACTTGAGAAAGAGGACATCTGTATAACGATGGAGATGAAAGGAGATCACAATGGTTATAGATTTTTACGGGTGGGTTGAAGGTGTATAAAACAATGGAGATAAAGAGGAGGATGGTGGTGAAAAGTAAAAATTATGTCTTCCCAAACCCTTGAACTTGTCAGTAGACCCTTGTGTTAATTTTTTCCCTTTTATTTCAAGGTTTTTCAGAATGAAAATCGAATATATACTATACAGGGAAGATGAGAAATATGTAATACAAGGAAAATAAATTAGTTGGGAATTGGGGTGAGTTTTCATGATGAGAATTGGGAAAACAAATGTATTTTCACATGATACTAATTAATAGTTTCCATCTTTTTACCTTCTCAATATATTTTAATATTTATTTAACAAAAGGTTTCGTAAAATTATTGTATTTTATAAAAGTAAAATCATAACTAATAATTGTGCTAAAATATTTAACCTGGTTAGTGCTTATATTAAAATAATAACAAACATGCTTAATTATAATAGAATGTAATTCTACAAAGTGTAAACGGTTATATATTTAAGAATCTACTTAAAATAATATTTTATGTTGATACATAAGATAATTATTTAAAAAGCGTAAGAAAAAGTATAAACCATACATTTTAAGTAAAACTTTTAACTATATAATATCTTGCTAATATTTTTCAAATAATACTTGATGAGATTTTAAAACAACAAAGAGATATACAGTAAAATAGTTTAAATATGAGATACACGGTAAATAGTCATGCATGTAAGTTTCAAAGTAGGGGTAAAAAAACCCAAGACTTTGAAACTACAAAAGTAATAATGCACATCTTTAATGAGGCGTGACTGTGACTGTGAGTTCCAATGTAGGTAAGAAAATTGTAAGCCACACAAAGTATCATATCCTCTCTGATAGAAATCACTTTTACTTCAATTTCTATACATCTGCTTTAGATTCTCTCTTGTTTTTTATTTCCTCTTCACTTTGGCACTTCTTCTTCATATATAAACTACCACCATAAAATTTACAGGTTCATAAGTACTTTTTCCATGACAAAGTTCGGTTCAGTCGTGATAAAGTCGGTTCTTCTTGGTCTAGACCCGAGAACCGACCCGAACCCGAATTCTAAAGAATATATGGACCGAACACTAACATGTTTAAACTATATCGGTTCGGTTTCGGGTGTTTTTCAGTCCGGGTCTCGGGTAATTTCGGGTCGACCCGATTTATGCACAGCCCTACCACCAGTTTTAGTTCACTAATTAAACAATTGAACCTCTCAAATTGTTGAGTTAATGACTCTCCCTTCACATGACTGAATGTTTCATATTGTTGGTTAAGTATTTCATGGTTGTTTTAAATAACCTCCTCAGTCTCACCGAATTGAAATTTCAAAGCATCCCACAACTCCTTTGCACTGTTACAGTATAATAGCCCAGCATAGATATCATTTGGTAAAGCCATGGCCACAATATTGAAGGCCATATCATCTAACTCAATTTTCTGAAAATCTTGCTCGGAGTAGTTTTCTAGTTTCTTTGGCTCTTGAACTTTGGGATCTTCGGTACTCGGCACCATCGGAACATGTGGTCCGAAGATAACCGACTTCCAACGCCTAATGTTCTGTTGAGCTAGAACATGGCTCATCCGACGTTGCCAGATATTGTATTCAGATCTAACAAGCATCGGTGGCTTGTTGTTTGTACCAGTGTTATGTGGATCGTGATTGATTGAAGCATTTTCTGAATGTTTGTAAACAAAGTGTGTTTAAAAAACTTTGAACGTAAATAAACTTTTACTTTGTTTTCAATCCGACAAACAAAACGATATCTATAATTGTGAGTTGATCTGTTTATATTAAATTGATTGGTTAGATCGAATTTAATTAAACAAGCTCTGATACCAATTGTTAGGATCTGAGTTTGATTTGTTTTGAATGTTTAATAAATGAAACAGTATGAAGATAGATAATAATGGAAAGTGGAGCGGAATAGTAAACTATAAATCATAACAAATGAGATAATTGTTTTCAAATCATACTTCTCATTAGTCAACACAAATTAGTAGAATACACAATATCTCCCCCTCAGCATGATCACTCACAGTGTTTGTCTTAAGAGAATGTTTGGAGTGATGAATAGAACAGCATAGGCACTGTTCTATTTATAGACAAACCTAAACTCTGATGACCTATGGCTTACATCACCTAAGACAATGACATCTAACAGATATATAACAACATAAAACATCTGATATAAACAAACACTGTTACATTGGTAAACACTGATGACTAAACGTCTGATGGGGTAAAACTCTGATGGCTTGATTCCTCTGTTGGAGCCTAAGTGTTGTTGCCTCCAACAGACCTTGTGTCTTCATCAGTCTTTTGCTCAGCAGTTGTTTCTTCAATCAGACCTTTGTGATCAGCACTTGTTCATCAGACGTTAGGAGAACAGCAGTTGTTAGAGTCAACAGTCTTTTGGGTGGATCATCATGTAAACTACTGTTTTATTAAGGGATCATATATATAGTATGTTTTGGCTTTTCAGATCATCTGTTCTTCTCCAGGTCAGCAGACCCAACAATCTCCCCCTAGAATAGATGATGCCAAAACTCAATCTTTATTGTTGATCTTTATTCCTCATCAGACTTTCTCTAATTTGCCCTTTGAATTGTAATTCAAAATAGAAAGAGAACAAGTCTTCATTATCTCTTTCAAGCTCTAAGTTTAGATGGTCTTGGAGATCATCTGCACACATACCATATGCATCATCCATTCTTAACTTTTGAGCTTCTCCATCAGATCTGAGCAGAGTCAATTCGTGGGTGTCTTTGTCGACCTTCCACTTTAGAATTTTTGAATCTAATGATTTCTTGAGTTGCAGATTTATTTAAGATGAGTTTGGTGATGGAGGTCTGCCAATGATTCTTCTTAATTCTTTAGTGGTAGGATCAGAGAAGTAATGAACTTGGTTGAATATCCCTTCTTTCACAAAAGTTTCAGTAAACTCTCTTTCATCTTCTTCAAACATCTGCTTCTGCCTTTTATACTGTTTCTTGGCAGCAATTAAGAGATCAGATGTTGAGAGTAAGCTATCAAGTGAAAAAGTCTGTTGAGATCTTCTAACCACTGGTGCATCAGGGTAGATTGGTTTTCTTGGTAGTGTAGGATCATTTTTTCTATTCTCTTCAAGTTTCTTGTATGTTTCAACCCGCCTCAGCTCAGCCCATCTTGCCACAGACCTCATCTCTCCATACTTAGCAACAACTATCTCTTCCCTCATTCTTTAGAATTTCAAGGCTCTGACAAGGTCTTTACCTCTTGTAAAATTAGGAGCAGAAGCCTCTTGAGTAGGATTTTTGGCCAATTCTTCAATTCTGTATAATTCTTCTTGAAGGGCGTGAGTGGTCCAGCCTGCAAATTCTTTTCTATTTTCTTGTAAGGCTTAGTTGTCATGATTTGATCAAGAATAGATTCCCTGACTAGCTTCTCCAATTCACCAATGATTGGCATGTTTGACATGGAATTGCTTAGGGTCTTAGCAAAATCTTCAATCCTTCTCAATTTGCTAAGCTCTGCTGAATGAATGCCCTGAGCTGTCCTGTCATCCTCTCCTTTGCATTTCTCCTTGATGATCAAATTTTTCTGCACTGTTTTTAGTTTCAGGTATTCATCAATGTTTTTGGGTATGCGCAGATTTGGAAGAGATTGGAAAGTTCTTTGTGATGGGTCCTCAGTATGAGAGAAGGATTGAATTTCCCCCTTAAGTAGATCAAGCTCAAGAGGACTGAGCAGCCAATGGTGTGATGGTTGGTGGTGGTCTATGGGATGCAAATTTTGAAGTGTGTGGTGAGAAGGATGTTAGTGGAATGGCTGGAATTGGTGCAGATTGTGGTGATGAAATGGGAGTTGGTGTGGTTTCTATATTCTCATCTTGTACCACAAAGGTTAATTTTCTCTTCCTTTTGTACAGGATCAGAGGAGAAGATGGTGTTTGGGAAGCAGTGGATGTGTTAACATCTGTTGGCACTTGTGTAGGACCAGCAGACTTTTGGGGTTGAGATGGTAATTTGGGTGGCATAGATATGGGTGGTGTAGTGGTGGTTGTGATTATGGATACAGTGTTTGTAGTTGGGGAAGGTTCAGTAGTTGTGGTGGTGGTAGCAGTGGTTGTAGCAGATGACTTGGGAACAGTAGTTGTAGCAGATGATTTCGGAATAGGGTTATTCACTATTAATTTGGGGAAGATGACAAAGATCGTTATTATGTAAAACGTTTCTAAACTGAGATAAAACACCAACAGACATGTGGAGCAGATGGTATTCTGTCTGTGCATTCATACGCTTTATCTTGGATTCGAAACCGAGCTACAACATTTTTTTTATATAAGCATTATTCTATTATTCAAACAGACCATATGACCAATTAAATCTGAAACCATCTTGCTCTCAGGGTCCAGACCAACTGGTCTGGGCTTGTGATTTAAAACCTCCAAACCGGGTGAGACCCGGGTTCGATCCTCCCCAACAACATTTTTTTTAGTTATCAATTTTCCATGTTTTCTTTATATATTTTGATTAATAATGCTATAATATATTTAAAATACCTAATATGACTTAAAATTCTACAAAATTTATTTTATGATATATAACTAATAAACTTTATTATATAATTTTTATTTTCAGAAAATTCTTTTATTTAATATATATAATAAATATTACAAGTTTATTTATAAATAAATTAAAAATTCTAGAAATATCACCAAACGGTTTATAAAAATTCTACAAAAATTATTTTAGACTTATAAAACTAATAAACTTTATAAAACTAAATTTTATTTTTGGTAAAAAATTAATTAATTATTTTTAATCAATGTATTTTATTTTAATCATAATAAATTCATTTTCCATCATTTTTGCACCAAAATTTTACATAAATTATTTTTATTAATCTAGATCAGAAATATAATTTCATAACCTAAAATTTATGAAATTTGATATTTTTAAATATTATTACCATGTTTTGATTAATAAGTTATAATTTATTATATACACTTTAATTATGAAAATAATTTATTATTTTCACACTATAATATTTTAGTACAACCACCCTTGATCAAGATTCAACAAAAAATCATTTTATTTAATTTCTTAATTTCTCCTTTACTTATCATTTAATTAACAATTATTTCAAATTAAACGTCTACCCCCAAATTAGGAACCCTAGAATACTTTTAGACTAGAAAACTTAGACTTTTAAGTTTTCCCAACACTTATTTTATTGCCTTGAACATAGGGTAATACTTGGGAACATTTGGGCCACATCTAGATTATTTCAAAGGACTCAATACTTTTGTTAAGGTGAGTTTACATAGCCCCTTTTTACTGTTTTACATTTTTGGGGTGAAACATGTTTAAACATTTTTGATACAATAGCAATTACTCATTCTCATTTTTGATACAAAAAGACACAGTACAATCATTAACATTGATCAAGCCGCCTGTTTAGATTATAGCGCTATAGGTCTGACAAACCCACCCCCCCCTCGCATAAATTCAGGGATGATCGAAAATAGTTACACTTTTACTAACTTGCAAGTTAGGTCTTAGTCGACACAAGGTTTGATTGTACAAAAAGACGCATTGTTACATGTCGGACTCTTACATTATTCATTGTTATATCTCAATTGTGATTGCAACACAAAATATTGTTTTCTATTACATGCAAAAACCTATGTATTCTCACCAACTATTTATAGTTGACCCCCCCATCTTTCCAACTTAAAATGTTTTAGGTTTTTACTTGCTATTGGAAGTTATACAAGTCTTGGAATACATAGGAGCTTAGGACCTAGTTATACGAATCAAGTTTATGTAATCATTAATTTGTGTGCAATTGTAAATCATTTAATATATCCAACTTTCATTTAGTACCATGAGCTATTGAACAATCATCACTACGTGACACCTCGATGTTTTCGCCATCGGTTGGGGTGTTACATCTACCATATACCATGTCTATCCAAAAAATATGTCGTGTCTTGTCTTTCACGTCTTAAAATTTTCCAACCGAAAACTATTGTTTCTAAAAAACACAACCATTTATCTATTTCATCGGCCACATAGTTGGAACAATATGGTTTTTGACCCGTTTGGATCGATATTACATCTGCATGCAATTAATTGGATCGATGCTACATCTGCATGTGAGATAACACGTGTATACGTAACATCGGTACAAGTAATTTCAAATTTATTAATGTTGGAGGGCCCTAATTACATAGAAAATTCTATGCGGTCTCTATTTTCCACCCTGGTCCATTTTCTGTCCTGGGCAACAGCGGCAACAGTTGATGCAGGGAGGGATGGGCTATAGAGGTGAGATTCTCAAGTCCTGTTTTTCCCCGCCATGGCTAATGGATGCTGGGCTGTCAGCAGGCGGAGGATGGGCTTTGGCTATGGGGTGATCCAGCATGGCATGACAGGGTGGAGAGGAATGGTTGGCTTTCGGCATTACATGAAAGCATGGAGAGGAAACTGGGGTAACCATTCACATTCACATGGAAGTCATGCCAAAAAAAAACTTTTCTTTCTTTTTATCGGGCAGGATGGATGATTCTGTAATATCAGTATTGATGGTGTTGCTGAAAGCGTCCTGTTCTGTTGGATCGATGATACATGATCCAACATCTCTTCGACCACCCTTATAAAGTTGGAACCGGTGTTCTCGGAAAAGGCAAACTTTTGTGCTCGTTGGATCGATGTTACATATACATGGAGAGTTATTGATATTGTAGAGGTGGTGTGCCTCCCAAATCAATGTCATGGAGAGTTAATTAAAGTTGCATGGAGATTATGGTTGAGAATGCCCTTTTATTGTATTTGATAGCGTAACTTGCAAGGCCCTCCCATGACCAATGAGATTAGAATTGCTACGATTCGAAATGCTGCACGTTTTGAGTTTCTTGTTACCCTTATAAAGTTGGAGTTGGTGTTCTCGGAAATATTTTTTTTTTGTAACTGTCATTTGTATAGATTGTGAACTCGGATATACGTTGTATATAATGTCATTTTAATCGGTAGTGTTTTTACAATTGATGAAGTTTGACTTAATTTCAATTTCGACCAATTTCTAATAACTAATAAATAGAATTCAAAATTCGGAAAAAAAATGAGAATTCTATTTAGAATCCCTTTTTCTTTAGAGAGAATTCTCGTAAGATTTAGATGAAAACAAGAGAATTTGGATAAGAGCAATAGTTAGTTTTAACTATAACTAAAAAAAGCAAAAGCTATGTACTAAAAATAGGATTCTAATCGATGAATCTTTAAAGGAAACACGCCCCGCAAAAGGGAACTTGATGGTTCGACCAAAAGCAATTCTTACTTTAACTAAACAGTTATGAACGACTTAACAATTTCAAGTCGAATTGACTAATCCGGTATATTTTCCACGTTTATAGGAGTGCATCTATGTTTCTGCTTTACGAATATGATATTTTTTGGGCAGGAAAAAATAGTTGGTAAAACTATTTTTTTTAATGCTTTGTCACGTATCGAATCATGTCATCCAGATATTTTTAGGACCAAATCTCTCGTGAGCGTTGATATATCTCCTGAGGATTACGCGTTGACGGTCCCCGTGATCGTGTCTACCGGCTAAGTGCGTTGATAAAGAGGCCCGAAAAAGGCTCCCTAGGCTATTTCCAAGACTTACATTTGTAATGTTTTATATGTTGTTTAAATATTAAATATTATTCATATAATAATGACATACCCGCAACTTGAATATGCAGAATTTAAAATCTTTATCAATTACGCAACTTGAACTTGCGGAATAGTATCTTTTTAATATTACCATTTTCACCTATAAAAAGAGATATCTAATGTTTGATTTTCACACATCCCACCCCAGTGGTTGTAGTATAAGAAATAGGGGATCGTATGGAGAAGGATGAAGAGGTCGGTGGATATTCACACTCCCTAAGAAATCAAAGTTGACGGATGATCTTTGGAGGCGTATGAAGAGGCCGTCGTCATCCACGAAGGCTGGGTCATCTACACAAATGGTGACTGAAAAGCGGGCGGAAAATGAACCAGAAAAAGATAGTGTTGTAGTCTCCAAGGAAGATTCCAAGAGTTGGTCCATAGATGTTTTAGAGGTTTACAACAACAGGGACTCCCCATATTGCTACACTTGATTCATTACAAAAAAGCTCGACAGAACTTTTTGGGGTTCCCTACTGGGGATGAAATCCGGCGGTCACCTGTCGTCTATTGTACATTTAACATGACATATTAATTTTTTTTTCACATGTTAACATAATTACGCGACATATATATATACATATACATAAACTATAAAAAACAATGCTTACAAGTGGCCAGAGGTGACCAACACCCTCATATCCCAATAGGGTTCCCAAAAAATTCATTCGAGTGAGATCCTGCCAAGGAAAACACTACAACAGACAGGGGCGTCCCCATTCCGGTAGAATTCAATGACATTGGGAGACTACTTCTTTGACTCTCTAGTTGGACGATACCATCGGGATTGTTGTCGAATCTTATACGGTGGTGTATCAGGGACGTCCTCAAATTCGGGGTTAGATTGATCAAGATCCATGAGGATTTGTGTATGACTGTTGCTTGCCATACTCTTCTGGGGTCGGAATTGGTGGTCATCAGAGGATGCATATGCATGTACTTTTATAAGAATTTAATACATATCCGCAAATCGGGATTGCGGATTTACCATTTTCAGACAACAACATTAAAATCCAAAAGTTGAACTTGCGGGTTTACCATATTTAGACGATTCCAATGACATTCAAATCCGAAAATCGAATTTGCGGAATTTGCTTCACAAAAAATATAAAGTCATGTAAATTCTTTTTAAAATCACACCACTAAAAATGGAGGTTGAAAACAACGAATTTGTATACCCAAATTTTGTTTTTCCATTAACATTGAAGATAAGATCGGTAAATGAATCATCCTTTGTAGCTGACTGGGTGAATGAACTCTATGTAGGTCGGGCTCAATACTTTATGTTGAAAGTCTTCCACTGCGGACACTTTTCAGCGATGCCAAAAAGGAGGTATGACGACGGCAAGATAACCTATGTTGACTTCCTTACTGTCCAAGGTTTCCAACTCTCAGATATGGATCTCATTAAGCCACATCTTGGGTATGAAAATACAAACAGCATGTGGGACTATTTTAGATCACCAAACGGTGATCTTGATACATGGTTGCATCCACTCATAACTCCCGATGACGTCACATGATTAACTATGATTGTCCAGGATGGTGTTCGATTCATTGACTTGTACGTCGTCCGGAGTGAGTTAACTGCTCAGACTGGAAGGGGAATGATGAGAAAAAATAGGGCGCGAATACAACACGGGGCTCACATGGTTCGTAATTTATTTGGCTAATTGTTAAGTTGGGTTCTTTTTTTTTTATATTTTGTTTGGCTAATAATAAAGGTGACTTTTTAGCAAGACTTTTTTGCGTATTGTCAAGAAAATAAAAAATGAATAATATTTATAGAAAACACTGCCCGAAAGTAACTTTTCAGCGTTTTGTCATGTGAGGAATGATGCTGAACCAATTTTTTTAAGGCCTAAACTTATATGAAGGTTAAAGTATCTCCTAAGAACTACGCTGTAAGACCCTAACCCGTAATCACGCGATTATTGCCTAATCTTACGGGTTTTGACCTTAACTAAAAACCACTCCCGATTAAAACTTTGAAATTTTCTTTATAAGTCAACCCATTAAGATCAAATACATGTTTGATTCACACAAATTTTTACTTTTTAATAGTTGAAACATATTTTAAGATGTTGCGTTTTAACGGGAGTTCCTTAGATTCTAGTGCGGAAGCTTGATGAGTGTTCGGGCGTGTTCGGTTCTAATCGCGACTTGATCCTTGCTCCGGGTCGTCCCTTGAATGTTTACCTAGCACCATCACACAAAGAATGGTTAGTGGGTTGTCAATAATACATTTAAACTAGTGTGAGAGTCGCTACACGTCAAAACGGAACGAACCAGGCCCAACGGCCCTTTATCAGGAGAACAAACTGCTGCAACTTTTGCGCAGCATCTGTTCGGATCGCTTTTACCCCTTCTAAAACCCAAAATCCGACTTCGACTTTCAAATAAGAATTGTTCTACGCTCCGAGAGCTTTCCAGGCCTATAAAGAACACCTCCTAACGATTTTTCTACGATTTTATACGCAATTTTAAAGTTCGTGCTGACATGCAGGTCAAAGCGCGCGGCCGCTCGGTCTCTGTGAGCGGCCGCTCAAAGCTTCTGATGTGATTTTGGTGATTTTTAAGCATGGGAATCATGTCGCAACCGCATTTGATGATTCCCGAAGCCTAAGTAATGACTCGCCGACTAAATAAACCTTTGTTTGACTGAAATTATGGTCCGGTTTATGTCGCCATGATCCGGTTCTTAGTTTTGAATGTTTATGGCGACTTTTACCCAATTTGACCCATTTAGACATTTAACTTATCCAAACACCATTTGACCATGCGCAATGCATCTAGTTTATGTTGTCAAGTCATTATACACTTGATCAACTAAAGTGTTTGTCCGATTTGTTCGTTATGATTCCGATTATTAGATTTATCCTTTAGTAAATCTTTATAATTTCCCAAAATGCCCCTCCTAGCCAAATCTTTCGATTTAGCCATTCGTGGCGACACTTCTTGATTGAAACCCATTGTTTTTGACTCAATGACCTGTTTAAAAACTTCTAAGTCTGTACGGACTTAGATTTTCAACATTTCTCAAGATTGTTCTAATGTGGTCGATTCTAAGCGCCTTAGCGCGCATTAGACATAGTTATGGGATTAACTTACCTATTTGGCACCCTCACTTCATGTGATGCTTTAGCACCCATATTGCTTCGCCCGAAGGCGTTTATTTAACTACGGACTTACCCGGTAGTGTTGACCCATTCTCATGCCTATCAAACCATCCATATGAATCCTTGACATCAAGTGTTCTTTTTTTTTTCCTTCAATTTAGTAACCTATGTGAACATCTCATTTCACACACATTAATAGCCCGGCATCCAAATGGCGATCCACCACCAATCGGCCCGTCAACATTATAACATCTAAATGCTTAGCATAGGAGCATTATGTACCGAGTTCAATTGATGCTCACAACATCATTTGACCCGTTTAACTATTTATTCATACAATCTTAAATCTTCAAGTTTTATTCATGAGTTTTAATGAAAATAACATTTTAACTCATTAGACCCATTCACAAAGATTTTTCCATTATCTAGTTAGGCGTCCCAACCGGACTTATCAATTTTATTTATTTAGGCGATTCTAGCCCATTACAAGCTAGTAACCCATTCTTTACAATCGATATAAGAATTCATGATTCAAGAATGTTTACAAGATCTTCTAGTTTCTAAGAGGCTTATTTAAGATAAGTCACTTACCTTGGCCACAACTCATGCGTTCCATGATCCATTTGCTTCGTTTGGTTCATCCCATCCAAGCTCCTACCTAGCTTGATAAGACCAAACCTTCACTATACTCACAAGATTGGTCAAGTTAGTCATCATATCCAATAACCAACACATCTCATGAGTTTATTCACACCATTATATCATATTCAAATCTCGGGTCAGTTTGACTTCTAAAAGTCAACTACCCTTAGCATGATCATGTGCACTAGAATAGGACAAAGTCTCTAGTTTGGGACTATCCCTTCATTTATCATATCAATGTCATCAAACGTATTGCACATACAACTTCCTAATCATCATTAGGCTACTAAATATCATATGGTGTGATCTATCCTCTAAGCATGTACTTCATATTTCATATGCAAGTATTTCCATGTTTTACTCAATTAAGTTATCACCTTAGTTTGCAAACAAGGTCATTGTGGCGTTTCATCAAACACCTTGTAGGCATCATTTACAACTTAGTTTCTAAACTCCACAGGTCTTATGGATGCTACCTCCTTCCACCCTACTCATGATGGTTAGGCAATTCATCATCCAAAGCACAATTATACTATGTTTCACATTATAACAACTCCAAAGAACCACCATGATTACTAGATGTATGTGGTTTCAACCTAGAGGTTGAATCCCAAATTTCACATATTAACATAATCATATGAGTATAATCAAATACACAAATAGAATGTGATTCATAACCGAATTATACCTAATTGAGGCTCCCTAAAGCTAGAGAAACCTCTAACAACTCATAAATTCACGTTTTGCCAAAACCCTAGATTTTGACCCAAATCAAAAACGAGTTTAACATCAAATTCAACACGAATTAAAGGTACCTAGATGATTATCTTGCCTTCAAGACTCGTTTTTGGGTTAATGCACTTGAAAGCCCTTTGATTCCTCTTGAGTTTAAGCTTGATTTGGTTATTATTGAGCTTGTGTGTGTAGAAGTGTGTGTTTGGGTGTGTTTTGGGCGACATATCTACTGATATGTCGATCCCACCCCAATTTTCACAATAACCCCCTTTTTCCACTTTGGATAATTGGCAACTTCAATCCCTCACGTTTCGTATCGAGTTCTTTTTTTTTTTTAGATTATAACATCAACTAGAATAGTTTCTAGTAATGAGTTTAGCCTCGTTTATAAGATTAACAACATTTACTAGATTAATTATATATTAGAACAACATCCGTGTTCTCTATGTTCGAGTCTTGTTTTATTATTTTGCTTAATCACACCTAATGGCGTAATTAAGCAAAACGGTTGATTTTTGGGGTGTTACAAGTCTACCCCCCTTAAAGAGGTTTCGTCCTCTAAACCTTTCTGGTGTTGTTGCTTTGGTCACAGCCAAGAACCTTAGTGTCTCTAATCAATTTTGTGCACCGCTCAATCCCTTGGCATTCTATAGTCTAACGAGTAGTACTATATACTTATTGTTTGTATTCCTTTACTCGGCTTTCTAACTTTTATTATATGGAAGCCTTAGCTTTCATAGTATGACTTGAGTCATTCTATTATTTCGGTTAACTAGGGGCAATATCTACATACTTACCCCTACCCGACATTTTAGCTACTTATGTTCTCATAGGTCTTCCCTAGATCCGTAGACTATCCCCGTCTACTATTATCACGAATGATGTAACGGTTTAATGGGCCATTCTATAATGCACCTTAGGGCATCTACTGTAATACTCGGTTGTAGCATGCATATGCATACATGTTTATGCTTCTATTACTAACAAGTAATTTGTCTTGGTTTTCAAGACTAGCCCGGCTTTTCAACATAACCGTTTTCTAGCTTCTTGGATTCATCCCCGAATCCAACCATCGTTTCTTCTTGGTTTGCTATAATGTTATAAACAAACCTTGCTTTACACTAACATTTTACTTTATTTGGCAAATCCTCATTTTAAGAATTTGCCATTTATTTGGTTTACCCAAGTTCCCGTTTTGCTAACTCGATTGGTGGTCATTGCCCCAACCGACCCGTTTAAAGACTTTTGAGTTTTAGATTTCAAATCGTTTATATATATTTAGAACGCTTAGTTTCTAAAAGTCCTCTTTCCGATTACCGATCTCAATATAAATTGAGGTCGGTTTCCTTTATATAAAACCTGGTGTTGATTCGTCATTACAACGTATTGTATCGACTAATCTCTTATTATCACGGTTTGCATCAGATTGTAATAACTACACAATCCGACCGTTATCATAATTTGCTTTAAATTGTACCAACGATACAATCTAATGTTATTGCGGTTTACACCCTTTTTCATCCTTAACCCGAGGGTTGAAAGAATTATTGATTTACCACGGCTCAATCCCGCTGTTTATGTCATAATCCAGAGATTCACGACTCACCCGAATGTGATTATGACTCAACCCTTGATTAAGGTTCAAGTCCCTCTTTACGAATTAACCTTCTATAAAAGTCCGAGTTTAATTATGACTTAACCTTGATTAAGGTTCAAGTTTATTTCCGAACTGAATCTATTTATGACTAACCCTTGAATAAGGTTCAAGTCAATCTTTGTATCAACCCAAGATAACTCGTATCGTATATCGCCCGTTTTGCTAGCCCAACGTATCAGCTGGTGCCTCGCTCAAGGTCTTGCATGGTTCGCATCCCTGCCGTGTTAGACAGTGGACTACGTCCAAACGCTCCAGTTTGTTGTCCTCTTTGCTAGCCCAGCGTATTCTAGCTGGTGCCTCGCTCAAGGTCTTGCATGGATCGCATCCCTGCCGTGTTAGACAGTGGACTACGTCCAAAATCCCCCCCCCCCGGCACCTCACACTTACTAAGCCTTTGTTACATAGGTTGTATATGTCTTAATCGTAAGAAACCCATGGTATCATATGTTTAACACTTACCTGGCCAGGGTAAGTAATTCGCATATGGTACCCACAGACTTATTATAATTAAGGCATTACCCCCTATGCGAGCAAATTTTCAGCTCATGCTTGTGCCCCCTATTTTATTTGGTAAAACCTTTTTATTGATAAATTATTCCATGTTAGGTTTTACCTTCATTCATTAAGAATAAACGTTGTGTTTTTGTTTTGGAAAGATTTGTGTGATCACAACGCCTTTCTAGCATCCTTTGATTTTTTTTAAACGTTAGTTTGGGATGATTACCCCCAACCCGGTCTCGATGTTCAAGTTACGTTTGTGTATTGATTGTACACTAGTGTGAACAATGCACATTTCCCATTTAGCTTCTTGCTTGCGTATGCAAGTACCATCCTTCATGGGATGCTTGCATACTAATATGCTTAATATAATTTAGAGCATGTACCTGGCTGGTTAATACTGGCCCTTGTATTCCCTTTTTGTTAAATATCCGTTAATCCGAGTCGTTACTTGACTTGATCCTTAGTGAGCATGTTATCAGTCGTGCTCCCGAACCATCTACCACCTCATTTGGTGATTCATTCGATCCTAACTCGATTGAATAAATGTTCTCATCCCTGTCACATTTACAAAATCAATTAATTAGTAATATGACATTTCATTATTAGTGTGCATCGTTGCAATAGTAGTGCTGGAATTCTTGTTATACAAGAATGTCGTTGTCCGAATTAAACTTTGGATAGGCCCATGTCACCTAACCATTTCCTTACCAAGCTTTAGAGATGTCGTGTGTATACACAATATCCTTATTGATTACATATAACAATCTCTGATCAAACCGGATTGTTATTGCAGATATTACTTACCGGATTCCTTGATCAAGTCTCGAACCGAACACCCTTCAACACTTTGAGCGCACGGTTTAAGTCCAAGTATCCTTCACGACACTCGGATCCCTCAAACCTATGGCTCTGATACCACTTGTAGGACCCTAACCCGTAATCACGCGATTATTGCCTAATCTTACGGGTTTTGACCTTAACTAAAAACCACTCCCGATTAAAACTTTGAAATTTTCTTTATAAGTCAACCCATTAAGATCAAATACATGTTTGATTCACACAAATTTTTACTTTTTAATAGTTGAAACATATTTTAAGATGTTGTGTTTTAACGGGAGTTCCTTAGATTCTAGTGCGGAAGCTTGATGAGTGTTCGGGCGTGTTCGGTTCTTCTCGCGACTTGATCCTTGCTCCGGGTCGTCCCTTGAATGTTTACCTAGCACCATCACACAAAGAATGGTTAGTGGGTTGTCAATAATACATTTAAACTAGTGTGAGAGTCGTTACACGTCGAAACGGAACGAACCAGGCCCAACGGCCCTTTATCAGGAGAACAAACTGCTGCAACTTTTGCGCAGCAGCTGTTCGGATCGCTTTTACCCCTTCTAAAACCCAAAATCCGACTTCGACTTTCAAATAAGAATTGTTCTACGCTCCGAGAGCTTTCCAGGCATATAAAGAACACCTCCTAACGATTTTTCTACGATTTTATACGCAATTTTAAAGTTCGTGCTGACATGCAGGTCAAAGCACCGAGCGGCCGCTCGAAGCTTCTGATGTGATTTTGGTGATTTTTAAGCATGGGAATCATGTCGCAACCGCATTTGATGATTCCCGAAGCCTAAGTAATGACTCGCCGACTAAATAAACCTTTGTTTGACTGAAATTATGGTCCGGTTTATGTCGCCATGATCCGGTTCTTAGTTTTGAATGTTTATGGCGACTTTTACCCAATTTGACCCATTTAGACATTTAACTTATCCAAACACCATTTGACCATGCGCAATGCATCTAGTTTATGTTGTCAAGTCATTATACACTTGATCAACTAAAGTGTTTGTCCGATTTGTTCGTTATGATTCCGATTATTAGATTTATCCTTTAGTAAATCTTTATAATTTCCCAAAATGCCCCTCCTAGCCAAATCTTTCGATTTAGCCATTCGTAGCGACACTTCTTGATTGAAACCCATTGTTTTTGACTCAATGACCTGTTTAAAAACTTCTAAGTCTGTACAGACTTAGATTTTCAACATTTCTCAAGATTGTTCTAATGTGGTCGATTCTAAGCGCCTTAGCGCGCATTAGACATAGTTATGGGATTAACTTACTTATTTGGCACCCTCACTTCATGTGATGCTTTAGCACCCATATTGCTTCGCCCGAAGGCGTTTATTTAACTACGGACTTACCCGGTAGTGTTGACCCATTCTCATGCCTATCAAACCATCCATATGAATCCTTGACATCAAGTGTTCTTTTTTTTCCTTCAATTTAGTAACCTATGTGAACATCTCATTTCACACACATTAATAGCCCGGGATCCAAATGGTGATCCACCACCAATCGGCCCGTCAACATTATAACATCTAAATGCTTAGCATAGGAGCATTATGTACCGAGTTCAATTGATGCTCACAACATCATTTGACCCGTTTAACTATTTATTCATACAATCTTAAATCTTCAAGTTTTATTCATGAGTTTTAATGAAAATAACATTTTAACTCATTAGACCCATTCACAAAGATTTTTCCATTATCTAGTTAGGCGTCCCAACCGGACTTATCAATTTTATTTATTTAGGCGATTCTAGCCCATTACAAGCTAGTAACCCATTCTTTACAATCGATATAAGAATTCATGATTCAAGAATGTTTACAAGATCTTCTAGTTTCTAAGAGGCTTATTTAAGATAAGTCACTTACCTTGGCCACAACTCATGCGTTCCATGATCCATTTGCTTCGTTTGGTTCATCCCATCCAAGCTCCTACCTAGCTTGATAAGACCAAACCTTCACTATACTCACAAGATTGGTCAAGTTAGTCATCATATCCAATAACCAACACATCTCATGAGTTTATTCACACCATTATATCATATTCAAATCTCGGGTCAGTTTGACTTCTAAAAGTCAACTACCCTTAGCATGATCATGTGCACTAGAATAGGACAAAGTCTCTAGTTTGGGACTATCCCTTCATTTATCATATCAATGTCATCAAACGTATTGCACATACAACTTCCTAATCATCATTAGGCTACTAAATATCATATGGTGTGATCTATCCTCTAAGCATGTACTTCATATTTCATATGCAAGTATTTCCATGTTTTACTCAATTAAGTTATCACCTTAGTTTGCAAACAAGGTCATTGTGGCGTTTCATCAAACACCTTGTAGGCATCATTTACAACTTAGTTTCTAAACTCCACAGGTCTTATGGATGCTACCTCCTTCCACCCTACTCATGATGGTTAGGCAATTCATCATCCAAAGCACAATTATACTATGTTTCACATTATAACAACTCCAAAGAACCACCATGATTACTAGATGTATGTGGTTTCAACCTAGAGGTTGAATCCCAAATTTCACATATTAACATAATCATATGAGTATAATCAAATACACAAATAGAATGTGATTCATAACCGAATTATACCTAATTGAGGCTCCCTAAAGCTAGAGAAACCTCTAACAACTCATAAATTCACGTTTTGCCAAAACCCTAGATTTTGACCCAAATCAAAAACGAGTTTAACATCAAATTCAACACGAATTAAAGGTACCTAGATGATTATCTTGCCTTCAAGACTCGTTTTTGGGTTAATGCACTTGAAAGCCCTTTGATTCCTCTTGAGTTTAAGCTTGATTTGGTTATTATTGAGCTTGTGTGTGTAGAAGTGTGTGTTTGGGTGTGTTTTGGGCGACATATCTACTGATATGTCGATCCCACCCCAATTTTCACAATAACCCCTTTTTCCACTTTGGATAATTGGCAACTTCAATCCCTCACGTTTCGTATCGAGTTCTTTTTTTTTTTTAGATTATAACATCAACTAGAATAGTTTCTAGTAATGAGTTTAGCCTCGTTTATAAGATTAACAACATTTACTAGATTAATTATATATTAGAACAACATCCGTGTTCTCTATGTTCGAGTCTTGTTTTATTATTTTGCTTAATCACACCTAATGGCGTAATTAAGCAAAACGGTTGATTTTTGGGGTGTTACATACGCGTTGGTGGCGTCGATGACCGAGAAAAAACCGGCCCGGAACATAGAATCACGTGCCTGAAAGAGGCCCCGGGCCTTTTTCGAATAAACCTAAAAAATTAAAAAACACATCAACTCCTTAATGTGCAATAAAAACACTGCCAAAATGTAACTTTTCAGCGTTTTGTCACGTGACGAATAATGCCGAGCCAATTTTTTAAGGCCTAAACTTATAGGAACGTTAAAATATCTCCTATGTAGGGGTGAGCATACGAAAACCGATAACTATAAAAAACCGAAACCGAATTAACCGATCGATTACGGTTAACATATGGTCAAAACCGAACCGTTCGGTTATGATTACAGTTTCGGTTTTCACTTATTCCGTAACCGAAATAACTGAAACCGAACCGATAGTTATACACTTAAGTATTTTTCATACATATATCCATGTATTTGGAACATATTTTCTTGTATTTCCGGTATATTTCATGTATATCTATGTATTTGAAATATATCTTTTATGTAACTCATGTTTTTTTATGTATATCCATATATTTGAAGCATTTTTTTATTTGTTTACTCGGTATTTCATGTATTTTTCTTGCGTTTTCATATATATATATATATATATAGGTTTGGGATCCTGTACAAAGTACATTTTTCGTGAGAAGTGTGAGAAGGACTAAGAATTGACATGTAGACATCATGTTTTGGATTTAGGAATGATTTTTTAGGTTGTTTTAACTTGAAAAACACCAAACACAACAATCTAAAACACAATACAATGTATTATAGTCATTAAATTTAAAAAACAACAAAAACACACTACTTAACGCTTAAAACACACTGCTAATGTTCTTAGCATGGTGTTTTAAGTTTTAAGCCTAAAATACATTGTTTTCGGGTTTTAATTGTTATGTTTGGTGTTTTTATAGGCAAAACAATACAAAACATCATGACTAAGTTCAAAAAATGATGCCTAAGTATCAATTTTTAATCCTTCCCACACTTCTCACAAAAAAAGCACTTTGTACACGATCTCGACCCTATATATATATATATATATTTGTATTGTTGAAAAAGATCCAAACACTTAACTAACTATTTTAAGTTTATAATTTTGCACAAGTTTTATGTTTGGATATAAACCGAATATAACCGAAACCGAACCGATAACCGACATATTAACCGAATTAACCGAACCGACATTTGCTCACCCCTACTCCTATGAACTACGCGTTGGTGTGGCCGGTGACCGGGAACAACCGGCCGGAACATAGAATCACACGCCCGAAAGATGCCCCCGGGCCATTTTCAAATAAACCTAAAAAATTAAAAAAACCTCGACTCCTTAACGTGCAATAAAAACACCGCCAAAAAGTAACTTTTCATCGTTTTATCACGTGACAAATGATGTTGAGCCAATTTTTTAAGGCCTAAACTTATAGGAACGTTAAAGTATCTCCTATGAACTGCGTTGGTATGGCTGGTGACCGGGAACAACCGGCGGGAACATAAAATCACACGCTCGAAAGATGCCCCGAGGCAATTTTCAAATAAACCTAAATAACTAAAAAAACACATCGACTCCTTAATGTGCAATAAAAACACTGCCAAAAAGTAACTTTTCAGCGTTTGGTCACGTGATGAATGATGCCGAGCCAATTTTTTAAAGGCCTAAACTTATAGGAACGTTAAAGTATCTCCTATGAACTGCGCGTTGGCGTGGTCGGTGACAGGGAACAATCGGCCCGGAACATAGAATCACACGCACGAAAGATGCCCCTGTGCCATTTTCGAATAAACCTAAAAAAATAAAAAACACATCGACTCCTTAACGTGCAATAAAAACACTGCCAAAAAGTAACTTTTCATCGTTTTGTCACGTGACGAATGATGCCGAACCAATTTTTTTAAGGCCTAAAATTATAGGAAGGTTAAAGTATCTCATAAGAATTGCGCGTTGGCGACGCTGGTGGCCGGGAAAAACTGGCCCGGGACATAGAATCATGCGCCCGAAAGAGGCCTCCGGGACCAAAACACGTGGTCCTCAAGAGATATATCAACGCCCACGGGAGATCTGGTCCTAAAAATATCTGGATGACATGATTCGATACGTGATAAAACGTTTAAAAAAACAATCTTACCAACTATTTTTTTCCAAGTAGTCAAACTTCTCAAACTTCATCAATTGTAAAAACACTACCAATTACAAATGACAATATATACAACATGTATCCGACTAGATAATCTAAACAGATGACAATTACAAAACAATATATTTCCGAGAACACCAACTCCAACTTTCTAAAGGTAACAACAAACTTAAAACGTGCAGCATTTCCAATCTCACTGGTCATGGGAAGGCCTTGCAAGTTACCCTATCAAATACATTAAATGGCGTCCACAACCAAAATCTCCATGCTAAGTTAATTAACTCTCCATGACGTAGCTATGGGAGGCAATCCACCTCTCCAATATAATTAAATGTCCATGCAAATGTAACATCGATACAAAGTAGAAGATAAAAAAACCACGGGAAATTGGATTTTAACACCCTGAACTATTGACAATTGGCTGCTGACGCACTGAACTACAAAATTGAGCAACACCGCACTGTACTTTCAACTTGAAACTCTTGAACCAACCACGTCAGCAAAAATCCAATTCCTATCCTTGCCGCCCCCGCCAACACACCAGCATCCACTATCGATGGCGGAAAATAAAGGGAGTTAGGAATGTCACCTCTACAGCCCATCTTCCCTGCATGCCACCGCTACTGCTGCTCCTCCTCGGGTAATAGTCCAGCTAGGGATGCAAGAAGAGGCTGGATGGACTTAATAACATCTTTAGGGCCCTCCAGCATTAATAAATTTGAAATTACTTGTACCGATGTTACATATACACGTCTTATATCATGTGCTGATGTAGCATCGATCCAACTAATTTTACGTAGATGTAACATCGATCCAAGCTATTCCAAAATACATTTTGTTCTAACTATAAGGCCAATGAAATAGATAAACCGTTGTGTTTGAAAATGGTATGATAGATAATTTGGAATTTTCGTGGATGGTATTATTTTGCATGTGAAATAATGAAAACACATTTGGAATGATAGATAGATAATGGAATGAAAGCAGGTTTAAGCAAACTTCTTCTAAGATTTCGTGAAAATGGAATACGCTAACGTGAGATTATGCCAATCAGATGATTATACCATCTTTCTTATCTTTCTTACGTTTTATACTTGTATACCTGCAAGTTCAACTTGCGGTACTATTTCAAAAATTATTAACCATTCGTTGCTTTTTGGTAGTCCAATAATATACACATGCAATAATATACACGTGATACAGGTTTGGGGATGGCAGGAGGAGAGAAGGAAATCCGCAAGTTCAACTTGCAGATTATCCTAATCATCTATTGACCCACGTGCAGCTCCATCCTTCCCTCCTAGTGTGGATATGAGGCAAACCACTTGGAGTTCTTTGTTAACTACAACGACATAACCAAAAATGGTTATCCTCTATCCTACGAGTAGAAACTTTCGAAAGTTCAAGTTTATATGTCTACCAAAAACCAATGGCTTAAAATTTTCTTGTCATTTGCTGACGGGTACATTGTAAGAACGACCTAAACAAAGTGAACAAATACTTAAAAGAAGTTTTTGGGTTAGGTTATTTGTAAAACTTTTAGGAACGAGCTAAACCGTTTGAAAAAAAACAAAACTAATTATCATATTAAAAGTTTTTAATAAGCCTCTTAGAAAGAATAAGTTTATCAATTCTTTAATTAAGCTAAGCCAAAAAACTTTTAACATATATTTTGACTTTATATCATGAGTTATTAACTTGCATATCTTTTTGCCAATCACCTTCTGGTATAGTGGCAACCCCATGACCTTTCAATGTGGAGGTTATGGGTTAGAGTCTCACCTAGACAAATTTATTCTACATTGAGTTAGAGGTTTTATCATAGTGGGTCTTCAGGCAGTGGGCCGGGTCACCAAGGTCGTATGCGTTCATGGGCCTTGGTGGCCTTTTACCATTTGATTTACCCAGGTGGCTGGGCTTTCATTGGTCGCAAAAAAAAATGGCATATCTTTTTATACGAATGTTGACAAGCCGTTGAAATCAATCGAATAATCAACACTAAAGAAAATCAGTTGGTTCTGATAGCCTGAGATTTGTACGTTTTGGTATATGCTTTGCTATTTGACCGTCTGTGTTTAATTTTTTTGCTTTACTATGTGTTTCTTTAATTATAATAATAAATTATTTTTTTAAGGGTTAGGATCAAATACACAAGACACTTTTTCTAGGAAGGGTGAGAAGGATTGTGATCCATTGATCATATATTTGAAGGGTTGAGATTAGTTTGTTTGAAAAGAATAAATAATAAATTAGAGGAAGGGCATAAAAGGAAAACCACATTTGTTGACTTTCTCTCTCCACATGCAATGCACATGTCAATTCCCCCATCATTTTAAAACGTCTATAACTTTTTCATACGACATTTTTTTTCAAAAAAATTTCACCATATTAACGAGCGTTTTTTTATCTTTAATATGAGTACCACATTGCTACATTAAAATTGAAAAAAAAAATTGTGCTAAATGGGTTTTCTTCTCCGTTGTGTCTTTCTGCTCGTTCATTGTGTTATAGTATGCATGTGTGCTTTATAAATATGTTATTTATGTTTTTTTAGTCTACACATGATTTAACTTTTGTCCATTGTGTTTTTAGTATGCTTTTAATTGTGTTTTACGCAAATGAGTTTTGTATTTAGGTGTACATTGTGTTTTATTATGTTGTTCATTGTGTAGAGTCTAGTATTCATTGTGTTTTAGTCTTCTGTTCATTGTGTCTTTTATATGTCGTCCATTGTGTTTTACACATTTGGGTTTTTAACTTTTTTTTTTCAAAAGTATTCATTGTATTTTAGTCTTCTGTTCATCGTGTCTTTCGTATGTCATTCATTGTGTCTTACGCAACTGGGTTTTCAACTTTTTTTTCAAAAGTATTCATTGTGTTTTAGTCTTATATTCATTGTGTCTTTAGTATGTCGTCCATTGTGTTTTACTAGACTCTTGATTGTGTTTTATACCCTATTTTTAATTGGTGTTCATTGTGTTTTACATTCCATTGTGTTTTACATTTCATTGTGTCTTACGCAAGTGGGTTTTGAATTTTTTTTTTCAAAAGTATAGCAATATGGTACTCATATTAAAGATAAAAAGACGCTCAATTTTATGGTATAATTTTTTTTAAAAACGGATGACGTATAAAAAAGTTACAGGCATTTAAAAATGAAGGTGGAAATAACATGTGACTTGCATGTGCATATGTTTTTGACAAAATTACCCCTCTCACTTGTTAATTTTTTGGACACATGTCATTTTCTAGTGGCTTCTCACCCTTCTCATTTTTTGTAGCCTTTGTAGAATAACCCAACCCTTTTTTTTTTTAAATCAAATACGATTTAGAAGATTGGATTCAAATCGTGTTGAGCATTATCCATCCGCCTGGTTGGATTGTATAACGTTCAACCCGACCTGTTTATGTAGTCCGACCAATCCGGCCGGTTTCTCTATTTCTTTTTATATTTTATTTCTCAAAATTTTACTTAACCCAACCATGATTTAAGATAGTTTAAATACTTTACGTTGCTATAAGTTAGTTACACACGTATACAACTAACTTTCAAATAATTAATAACCCAAACACACCACAAATTAATGTTTGATTCTTATAATAACATTCCCAAATTAACCCACAAAACTTCAACGAAATACGTTTTCTCTATTCATCTAATCTTCATCATCAATCTCCAAATCACAATAACTATCAAAATCTTGATTTCTATTCAAATTCATGTCGAAAACCTTACATTTTTCAATCAAAACGTTGCTTTTTTCGACGTAATTTGAAATTCAGATGGTGAACAATGGAAGAAGAAAATGTGTTATCGAATTCGAGAGTTATTAGAGATCTAGCCGAAGAGTCAATTGGAATCATTGATGCTGCTAAATCGACGGGAGAGTTTCGCGCAACACAAAGGAAAGAAAGCCAAACCCTCAATCGTCGATTGAGGTATTGGTTGCCGTTGTTGGAAGAGCTTAGAGATCTAGATGCTCATATTCCGGAGATTTGTATCTCGTGTTTGCAAAAGTTGAAGAAATCGTTTGCTCTCGCGAAGAAATTGTTGAAAACTTGTCAAGCCGGAAGCAAAATCTATCTGGTTAGATTCTGTAACCGGCCTGTAACCTAATTAACTGAACCCAACAAAAAACTGACGGTCTGGTTTTATGCTTTATTGAAAACTGGACTCTGGTACGGTTCAGTTTTGCATGTAGAAACTGAACCGAAAAAGAAAAAAAATAACAAACCTGTAAAATTAGAACCAACTTTTATTTTGAATGTTGCGTAACTTTTACGAAAGTCATACATGATGAAGCCCAAAAATTTTAGACCCAAATGTGTAATAATTAACTTAATTCACAACAAAAAAATAAAATAAAAAAAAAATCATTATTTTTTGCCCAAAATCTAAAAGCCCAAAATTGCAAAGCCGAAAACCGAAAAAACCAAACAAAACGGTTTTCAAAAACCCAAAAACTGAATTTTCTGTTTTTGGTTCAGTTTGAACCCAAAACCGACCCTTTACTTGGTACACTTTGTTTTTGAGTAATTTACTTTGGAAATTTGTGAATATATTGTGTTGTATGATTTGTTATTATCTTTGATTTAGGTATTGGAGGCTGATGCAATGATAACCAGATTCAATACTGTTTATGATAAACTGAGTCACGCAATGGATGGATTCCCATATGATGAAATTGGAATTTCCGAAGAAGTTAAAGAACAGGTGACCTGACCTGACACTTTTAGCTAAATGGGTCGTGTTTGTGTTTGGGTTGACCTGACAAGTTTACGATTTGACCTTATTAAGTTTACATTTATAGTCATAACTTAAACGCATTAGTTATTTATTATATGCCAACATATAATAAACGCATTAGTTAATAAAAGGGAAATTAGAGTTAAGTTTTATAATTTAAACGTGATTACTTTATGTATACTTTTATATATATATATATATATATATATATATATATATATTGTGAATTTGTAATTTTAGAGTATTGATACGGAAAATAAATAAAATAAGATTTCATATTAGTTGGCCATGTTTGTGTCAACGCATAAAAACTAGTATCATGTTCGGGTTCATATGTCTGACATAAAGTTTTTAGATTTGTGTTAGTTTTTTAGGTTCAATCCGCAAACATGACTTGTTCAACACCCCTAAACTTCCTAAAATGTTGATGATATCTAGGGGTGTAAATTCTTGACACGATACGAACCAAACATGAAATCAGCGGGTTCGGATTTAGTCTAGATAGGTTCCGGTCAACAGAGTGTCAAGTCCGCCAACATGTTTAGCGAAATGGGTTGTGCGGGTTTGCGAGTTGGCCTATTTTTATAATAATATTTTTTTAAATGTGTTCATTTTAAAATTTAAAACTTGACTATTTTTTACCAAAATTAAAAATATAAAATACACTTAAACTTAATAATCTGGAAAAATCACGAGAATGAACGTTGGCCATACACTTAATTGTTAGGCACTTCACACAAAACAAGAGTTTGCAAATGATGGCACATGAACATAGAAACTAATGTATAGAGGCTTGAATTGTTTAGAGGTCACCTGATGCTTAGAGGCTTTTATTCGCGTCTCATGTTTAGACACATCCTCTGTTAAGGGCTCATGTTTGTGTCGACAAACACGACCCATTTAACTCCCCTCAATTGGTGATGATGGTGAAGGAAGATGTTGTATAAATGAATAAAAATCTTGAATTGTTGCAGCTTGAGCTAATGTGTATGCAACTCAAGAGAGCGAAACAGCGAATAGACAGCCATGACATGGAACTAACCATGGATATGAGGGCAGTATTATCATTTGACAGCGATCGAATAGCCGAATGCGAGAGCATTGAAAAGCTAGCAAACAGATTGCCTTTAAACACTCTTGAGGATTTGAGGGTTGAAACTGTGGCTATAAGAAAACTTGTGAAAGAAAGAAGAGGACAGAATGCACAAGGAACTCAAAACATCATAGATCTTCTTGACAGATTTAAACGATTTGCAGGCATTGAGCAAGTGAATGTTCTTGATGAACCTGTTCGGCGTAACAGATCGCTGCAAAAATGCACTTCAATCGCCATCCCGTTTGAGTTCCTGTGCCCGATCACGCTGGAAATAATGAGGGATCCTGTTATTGTTGCAACTGGTCAGGTATATATATGTTCATATGATCCATTTCTTATGCTGCATTGTTATGCAGTTTGACTTTTTTGGTCAACCGAGTACTTTTGAACTGCCTCTATTTGGACCAGCCGGTTATGGGCCAGACGACGAATTTTCATTTTTTATTTGTTTACTTTTCTTTTTAAAATCTAGTCCGACCAATGGATCGTTAAGGTAGTTAGTCTGATGACTGGTTTGGTTATGAAAACATTACTTTAAAACAAACACTTATAAAGTTAAAATTTTGTAACCAATTCTTGTCTTAAATTTTCATGTTCCGTTGCAGACATATGAAAGAGCAAACATACAACAATGGTTAGATTCCGACCGCCGAAGCTGCCAAAAACCGGACAAACGTTAGCACACACAGCGTTAGCACCAAACGTCGCGTTACACAAGTTAATACAGCAATGGTGCCAAACTAACAACTACCAAATCTCCAAAAAAGCACCACCTCCACTACCTAAGAAAGCACACAGTGAAAAAGTTATCATCTTGATTCAAAACTTATATTCAAGCGAATTACAAGTACAACGAAAAGCGGTCACCAAGATCCGCATGATCTCACGAGAATCCCCCGAAAACAGAGTTTTAATAGCCGAAAAAGGCGGCATTCCACCCCTTGTCCTCCTTCTTTCATACCCGGATTCCAAAATCCAAGAACACGCTGTCACCGCGCTTCTAAACCTCTCAATCGACGAAAAGATCAAGAAACAAGTATCAGAAGAAGCACCTATTCCAGCGATAATCGAAATTCTACAATATGGAACTACTGGTGCTAAAGAAAACTCAGCAGCAGCATTGTATAGCTTATCAATGCTTGATGAAAACAAAGCGTTAATCGGGTCATCAAACGGGATCCCACCCTTGATTGCTTTGTTAGCAGAAGGAACTATTCGAGGCAGAAAAGACGCAGCCACAGCTTTGTTTAACTTAACCATTTCACAGTCAAACAAAGCCAAGGCTATAGAAGCAGGCGCAATCAAACCGTTGTTATCAATGCTAGAAAACAAAGGGTTAGATTTGGTTGATGAGGCTCTTTCTATTCTGTTATTACTTGCAGAACATCCTGATGGGAGGAGAGAGCTTGGACAGCTTAGTTTTATTGAAACATTAGTTAAGTTTATGCACGAAGGGACCCCGAAGAATAAAGAATGCGCAGCGTCTGTCCTTCTTAAGCTTTGTGAGAATAATAATAATAATCTGGTGGTTGCACTTCAGTATGGTGTGTATGAGCATGTATCAGAAATTTCGCTTAATGGAACGAAACGAGGGAAAAAGAAGGCTGCCGCGATGTTGCAGCTTATGAGCAAAAGCGGACAGATCCCGAGCTATAACAATGGAAGGTGACATCAGTTGTGTTAGTTATGTTGAACGGTCGCGTTATAAGGTTTTAGCATGTTATTAGTATTGTAACAACATGTAGATTGATTACTAGCAATATAAATAACACCTCACTAAAAAGGATTTTTGTTCATCCTCATTGTTGTTCTTAGAAAGAACTGATAGAAAATCGTTACAAAAAATATTGTTCGTTTTGTCAACTAGGAGATGATAGATTTGTTTTTGGTGGAGACTTATTCAAATATCACCAATCCTGGAATTACTCCCACCCAAGCATGCTTAATTTATGGGTTCTCCTCTTATCACGGTTAATACGCCCAAACGATATTGTTGGTTTTTGAGACGGGACATTTCTTTTGGACCTAACATCTTTCTTGTTCATAACTGATGTACAGATGTGATACTTGCCTAGGGTGTTACAATTTTTATAAGTCATGCTACAACCCTTTACCGCTTTTTGGGAAGTATCCTTCAAGTTGTCGCTTCTTATTCCAATTCTAGTATTATATAGACGGAATTATAACTTATTAAGCGTAATTAAACGAATCTTAAATCATGAAAGAATCATATAAGTCGACTAGTGGCGTGTGTAATCGCTTGTCTTGAAAGGTTGTCAATGTATCGGTACAAAAGTTGAAGATAGAGGCAAGTACATGTAACAAGTGATCTTGGTTGTTTGGAATCGTTCTACACCTGACATGGTTGAGTACTCTTGAACCGCCTGCAACTGGGTTGGTCAATTTTGTCACCCATTGGTTCAACCCGGCAAACTATATTGGTAGTTGGATCGAAATTTCAAATTTTGTTTTTTTTTCCTTTGAAAATCTCGTTTACTGATTCATTTACTACATTGTGCGTCATAGTTTGTGGGCATTACAAATCCTCGCACACGTAGCTTTTAAATTATTGATGACATCATCTGGTTTTTGAAATCGATCCAACCAGTAAAACAGTCTGACATTTGGTTCGATCGGCTATCCGATTATATAATGTACTAGTTATAATGGTTTAAAAAAGATGATTAGTTTAAGCAATCATCTTCATAACTTCATTCCTCGTCTGTGCAATGCTGTTTTGGCCCAACCATAAGGCCCAAATCACATCGGGCTCTTTGAACTAACTATTATAGTTTTAGTTTAGGGTTCACAAACCGGTATTTTTGTCAAGCCGGTCACTGATCAGTTCTTAAAAACTAGTTTTTAAGGGAAAAATCCCAAATGATCGGAACCGGTTCAGATCAGATTGGATTCAACGTATTATATAGTTAGTTTTTCTCAAACCGGTTCTCTTAAACTCTAAACCCTAAACCAGTGGATCAAATGGGACTGGGCCTGGTTCATTGTAGCATCCTTTGTGGAGGCCCAATAAAAGGGTGATTTGGGCCTTATGTCTATGCTAAGGCCTTAGAGGTCAAGTTTTTAAATTTCAAAATCCAGTGTTTTTAACCATCTGAATTATTGTGTTTGATCAAATCACAATTCTAATAACACTTTTTATAATCATATTGAATATTGAGTTATTTATAACATAAAATAAACATGATAAACAAAATGTTTACTAATCAACCCAACCCAACAGAATGATGGCGTCACATGCGCCACCTTTTTTCCTATTGGTGGATGATACTTCGTGCAAAAGGTGATAGCCTTTGAACGTCGGCATTCCTAACGTGCTTGGAGTGTGCCCTAATACGAGCATAAAGATATGATACTCGGACCAATCTAGATGGATTCGGGTCCTTATCTCTTGAAATTTAAATAGTTTATTACTAATAAAATTATTTAATGCTATTCTATTAGTTACTTAAAAAAAAAAAAAAGGATGACTAAGTCTCTGTAGTTGTGAATGTTTGGAAATGGGTCCAATAGGAGGCCCAATATCAGGTGGTTTTCACGTTCTATTTCGTAAAACGACACCGTTCCCTTTTACTTCATAATTCGAGGTCTGTGCGGTGCCGCGGTCTTTCTTGACGACTTTGGGTATACATGATAATTTTTTTAATCCAAACATAAAAGAAAAAAAAACAGGCGTTATAAAATTTATGGGACAAAGGAAATGTCACCCATAATTTATCTTTTTTTACATCAATTTATTTGATTATTTGATTTTATGTTAAGTCTCATTTTTGTTAAATTTATTTTAGAGTTAATTTGGATCTGAGAATCCCCACCTAGCTCAGTTGGTCAGTTGGGCCGGTGTTTTCCTTGGAGACGCCGGTTCGACTCCCAGTTGTAGCAAAAGATGTGGGACGTCCCAATGATGGATCGTTTCCTATGGAGGCATGCTTTGATCCGGAGGGCAACCCGGTTTTACCCAACTGTTACCCCAGCGAGTTTCTCGTGTGGGGGCAGTATGGTTTCCGGGCGAAGGTCAGTTTGCGTGACGGTCGGGGGCCGATAGAACATCGCGTTCGCGGGTGGAGCTAACGGGTAACGTCTTAGACGAAACCCGGTGACCAATTCAGTCCTTTACATAGAAAGTCACCCTTCAAAAAAAATTGGATCAGAGAGTGAAGTTTCAGTCTGATCTTTATCCATTTTAACTCATTGGATCTATAATTCTAACTTTTACCACACATGCCCTATGATTTGCATTTCTTAACTCTTTTCATCCAATCGACTAACTCGGTTTGTATTTTCTGTTAAATTTTTCTTAGTGGACCAAAATGCCCTTTGTGAAGGTACTAATTCGTACTTAGCTGGAGCATTGTAAGCGTAATTATCTGGATTTTAAGTGTCATTATGCTAAGGAATCTCACGAGATTTAAGGGAGAAAACAAAGTTTCACTTGCTTCAGAGAATATGAGGAATCCTCCTTGCAACGCCTAACGGCAGTGCCGGCTCTTAAGCTTTAGGAACCTAAGCTCTTGCCTAGGGCCACAAATTTCTTAGGGCCTCCAACTTGATGATCGTTTTCTACTATTTTTGAGATTTGAGTAGTTAAAAGTTCCTTTACAATGTTTTTTTTTTTTTTTCAAATAAATGAACCTTCAAGATAAGATGACACTGGTATTTGGTGAAGCTCTCTTTGGGAGGTGACCAAATTACTATACTACCACTCCTATCACCTAACTTATTTTTTTCATTTTTACACTTTGATTGGAAAGAAATGCATTTTTAGGTAAGGAATGTGAGTTGGATTTCCTTAAAAAATATATCCATTTTATAAACTTTAGTTGTAACCTTATTAGTTATTGTTATTTTCTTAGCGTATCACACTCTAATTTTATATATATTATTGAATTACTGATTATGCCATATTGAATTTTGACACTTGACCCATAATTATCTTTTCTTAATAATCAAATTATATTAAAATAAATAGTTGAGTTCACGTTTAACATTATATATTAATTAAAAAAAATTAACATTAAAAATTAACTAACAGAAACTAAGCCTCATTTACAATTTACCAAAATAAGAAGGTAATGGTTCTAAGTACTTTAATCAGTTGGTCCATCTCAAAGTTAGTACTCCAACATGACATAGTATGTTGATTTTTTAAGACCCTAATGACAACAATATGGTTTGTTTTTTTTTTTTTTTTTTTTTTTTTTTTTTTTTTTTTTTTTTGAAAAGGGCCCCAAATTGAAATTTCGCTTAGGGCCTCCAAAATGGTTGGGCCGGCACTGCCTAACGGAATCCGCGTTGCCTAGCTAGACGTAGTGCAACCCATGATGGGATAACGGTGACTGACAGTGGCACGATGCTAACAGTCACCTGATTAGAAAGAGAAAAGCATTGGCTGAGATATATTTCTTTACTTGTTTTTTATTAAAGGTAAATAAGAGTGAAAAAAATATTATATCTGAACTTTATTGAATATCTTTTTCAAACCCACTATTTTTTTAAGAAAAAGTATTAGGTACAATGTATCTTAACATTAAAAGGATAGGAAGAATTTTGGTTCTTTGATTTAAGGAATTAATGGATGAGATTGAAAGATAAAACTTGGGAGAATTAGAAGTGTGAGAAATTGTAAAATGGGTATAGCTTATAATTGTTGACTTTTTTTCAAGTTTCAGCCTATTTTTAAACGTCCATAACTTTTACATTCTTTTTTTCAAAAGAATACACTATAAAAACAAGCATTTTATCATCTTTCATTTACATACACTATTGTTATAGTTTTGTAAAAAAAAATTAAAAAAAAAAGATTGTTGGGATGATAACTTATGTAATTATCAGGTATAACTTGCGTAATAATTAGGTATAACTTGTGTCATTATCAGATATAACTTGCGTCATTGTAATGATTTAGGATTCAACCATGATATAAACTTGTGTAATTTTATTAACTGAACCTAATTCCTTTTATAGTTTTTAGGGGGGACAGGGCACTACCCGATTTGGTCACGGGTACCCCGCTACCAGCACGGTAACACCGCCGCCACCCATGCTGGTAGTGGTCCCGTGAACCAAATTTGGGTTCTGGTTACCGTACTCGTAACACCTGATTTTCTCTATCCTTCTGTCAAATCACATAAATATTCAATGATTTTCTGGTTAACAACCATCACGAATACATCGAATCAGACCTAAACGATGGATCTGTTACCGTTACCGGATGCACCGAAGATGAGGATCGAGGAACGAGGAACGATTTGCTTGAAGGGGGATGAGGAGGATGATACTGAAGAGAGAAGCTGGAATGGCCGGATTTATTTTTTTTGGTTGTTGACAGTTGCTCCGGCACCTGAGTCTGAAACGACAAGCTGAATGTCAAAATGAAGATGAAGAAGAGGTGAAATAAAACCTAACTTTACATGATGAGTTGGGCCTTAAAAGTTAACCATGAGCCCAATATGTAATTTATAATTCTTACTCCATATTTGATTTTATATGCAAAATAATTAATTGTTGGTAAAGAATCAGTGGAGTGTTGGCTTCGAAAAACGGTTTCAATGAAGTGAATCAGTGAAGTGATGTGGCAGTGCAAGATTGGTAGAAATTGAAAAATGTTCGGTGAAACGCCCCTTCCCCTTATAAAATGTATCAACAAAACTATGTAATTTGTACTTTAGCCTGGCTTATTTTTCCCTGCTGTTGTCTTCACCTACTAACCAGTACTAAATTTGGCAATATCATATCAATATTCAGGGAAAAATACAATAGAGGATTAATAAATTTGTTAACATTTATCTTGTTATTTTAAAATAAATAGGATAACGCTTGGTTTTCTTTTGAATCTTGTTTTATCCTTGTTGAATTTTTGTCTTCGAAAAGCAAACAATTTACCATTTGATGGGCCTCAACTTTGAAAATATGAGCACCTATAATAATTACATAGTAATATAAAAATATTGCTTTAATATTATAATTTATATTTTCTATTAGTTTGTATGTATATTGTTTGTGTATAAATAACCCCAAGAGTGTTGCAAGGGACCATACATCACAATATCAACAAGACATCTTGTATCCTCGTTATTCTTGGCCCTCAACATGGATCCGTACAAGGTACAACTCACCACTTCATCACTTACCTCTTTTAACCTTCGTTCGTACAACTATTTAATGCATGTAGTTATCGTTTGTACATACGGTATGTAGTCATGGAGTATATTAGGTGTGATTTGGAAGCAAACATTATGTGTTTAAAAAAAATTACATTAAGTATAAAAGGAATACTGACTTTTGTCTGAAGCAGATACTTTCCTAAATGAATGTATATATAATCTTTGTACCACCGACTTTGTCAATTTGCAAAATGTGTGTATATATAATGAGAATAGACAAAATTATGTCTATATATATATATATTCTATTTATAAGTTGGAATTTCCACTAGAATAGAAAAAACACAAGAGAGGTAAATGTCACGGGAAGTATAAATGTTTGTAAATGGTACAATTGTATTTGTTGGTGAAAAAGATTAAGAACAAAATTAGAGATTAATGAGTTGAAAGAGAGACAAGAATATGAGATCTCAATTCTCAATCATCGATATAAATATAATACTAGATCTCCAAATATGATGCATGATTATATCATGACTCGTGTTGAAATTTTGAATTATTTGTGAGTTTTAAAACTCGTTTCAAGGTTAATGGGTTTAAATTCGAATCAATTTTTTTTTTTGAACGGCCAACAAATTGGAATCACTTACGGAACACTGGAGTATCATCGTGCCACCAATGTTGCCACGCGATCATATTCCACCACCAAGTCACCAATTCAGGAGGAAACTCATAATAATTATGAGAAAACCCCCTTTGTGAGATTCGAACCCAAGACCTTATGGTCCCTAAGTCTTATCTCACCACCAAGATGCCGCTGGACTATAATGTCTTTGGCTAAATTCGAATCATTTATCGATTCACATTTCACATCACATTTCATTAATATATTTGTTTTCATCATTATATGTATTTGGATAAAAGTTTCATGAACCTAATCAAAGTCCCCACCGCATTGCGTTGGTTTACCTCAATATTTTGGTTTTTACTTTTTATAAAGATTCTAAAGCCCTCTAACCAGTGACAGATCTTGATTTTTTTGTTCACCTTGGTCCAAGTCACAGGGCCTAAATATTTTTTTCTCAGCCACTAAGTTTTTGGTCGGTGATCTGTTTCGAGTCAGATCAGACAATAGGAATTCTAAGGGCCCGTTTGTTCGAGTCTGAACAAGGCTAGTCAGACATGATCGTCTGATTCGGTCAGAGGCTGGACATTAGTGGGTGTTTGGCCAGGACGTCTGAATGGGAAACCCATCTGACTAGTGCTCTTAACGGGTCAGACTTGGAGACAAATCTGACTGAGCTAACTGGCTGATGCTGAGCTGCTGTTACGACTAGAAAACACACACAAAAAAAAAAACGAATGTAATATGCTGTTACGACCAGAAAACTAAAAAAAAACAAAAAACAGTTCCATGCGGACCTGAAATTTTAACCGTTCAGATGTCCAACCAAACATTACTTAATGATTCAGCACTTAACCATTTAGAACCTCTTAACCATTCAGACCTCTTACTGAATCAACACTTACCCATTCAGAAGTTGCCAAACGCCCCCTAAATATCCATTTATCTTCGATAATAAAAACAATAATCGTTTTCACACACAACAACAAATGTTTAACACACAAAATCAAAAAAATATATATATATATATGAAAATGCGAGAGAAATGATGAGTACCTGAAAAAGGTATCACAACTTAGCCCGACAACCTTTAAGTTCTTTAAATTTGTCAATTACATGATGTCGAATCAAAAGTTTTAGCAAATTATTTTTCTATGTAAATCACCAAGTCAAAAACCCTAAAATTATATACCAATTCAAAAACTCTAATACGAAATCAATATCCCAAATCATATACCAAATCAAAAACAACTAATCATATACAATAGTATCTCTAAATCATATACAAAAGAAAACCCTAAAAGCATATACTAAATCAAAAACTTTATACCAAATAAAAAAAATCAAACCATAATAAAATATCACAAGTCAAACGCTAACTGGTCGAGCAACCCTATACCCAAATCCAATTGAACCTTGCCAGTCGAACAACCCTATCTCTGGCTCTCTTGTGTCGCGCGAAGTCGCGAACAGTCCAAAGCCACACCCACGGGTGTAATGTGTTTAGAGGTTACGATTTGTTTTACGCTATGTTCCCGATTTCACTAAAGGATGGAAAAGAAATGACAGGGTGAGATTTTCTTCCCTTTCTTGTCCTCACAAATTGGGAGGATGATATTTGATCTATTTTTCTCTCATTTTCCTTTCCTTTGCTTTATAAAATGAACTCTGGAACACACTTTTCCCCTCTTTTTCTTCATAAAAAAAACTCAGAAATACACTCATTTTTTCTTTCCCTCCTTTTCCTTTTTTTTCTCTCTTTAATTAACTCAGAAACACAACGTTAGGGGTAGGGGGCTGTTCAGTGTTCACGGTGTCATTTTTTAGGGGTTTTTTTGGGTGGGCTTTAGTAATTGTTTGCTACTAATAGATTAGAACTTAGGAGTGGACTTAAACTATTGGGCTTTATAAATTACGAGTAATGGGTTATTGAGACTAAATGTTTTAAAGGAAATAATCTTGGGCCGTACTAAAAATAATCAAAGCGGACCGGTCTGATTACATAAAAAAATTTCAGAAAAATATTGGTAAAATAACTCTAGCTTGAACCACCAACTTCAATCATGGTGCAATAGACGAGGAGCAGTGATGGATCTTGAACAAAAAAATATGATAGGGCCGGACTCAATCTGATAGGGCCAGTCTCAATACATATAAACTTTTAAAATAAACGAGTCTGAGCTTCGAATATCAAGCTAGAGTTAAGCTAGAGTTGGTTTGCGAGCATATACAATATTGTTAATAATAATATACTATTCATTATGTCATATATTATGTTATACATAAAAATTATAATTAAAATATCTAACAAAAATAATTAAAAACGTATATAAATTAATTAATAAATAATAAGCGAGTTGAGTGTGAGCGTTAGATTTAGAGCTCGAAAGGAGCCGAGCTCGTGCTTGAGCACTTGTAAGCTAAACAGGCATTAGCTGAGCTCGGCTTGTTTACACACCTAGTTTGTACCGTAGATAGCTCAGGCTCGGCTTGTTTACACTTCTTGGGCTTTAACCATTTCGAGATTCTGAATTTAGTATTATGTGTGTATGTGCAGGGTTCGAATCTCATCCTCCCTCCCCCGAACGTAAATAACTGAAAAAACTACTTTGTTTGATTAATTTTTGTTGTGATAATGATATCCTTGTAAGTAAGTTCCTATGCACACTGGCTACATTTTCTCATTCATGTTTCTTTGATTTGGTGCAGCAACGCCCTTCAAGTGCTTACAATGCTCCGTTTTGGACGACTAATGCTGGTGCACCCGTTTACAACAACACTGCAGCTTTGACTCTTGGAGACAGAGGTAACATTTCTGAATGAATGTTGCTGTCTTTGTGTTTGTATCAAAACAGATATGCATTATAGTTTAAGCATAATAATCTGAATTAATGTTGTGCATGACAGGTCCAATTCTCCTAGAGGATTATCATTTAATTGAGAAACTTGCTAATTTTACTCGTGAACGGATCCCAGAGCGCATTGTACACGCTAGGGGTGCAAGTGCTAAGGGATTTTTTGAAGTTACGCATGACATCACTCACCTTACATGTGCTGATTTCCTTCGTGCACCTGGCGTCCGAACGCCTACTATTGTTCGCTTCTCGACTGTTATCCATGAGCGTGGCAGCCCTGAAACTATCAGGGACCCAAGAGGTTTTGCAACCAAATTTTACACCAGAGAGGTTAATCTTATTTCAATTTGTGAAAATTTGTTTTGACCCGTCCATCTTGCCACCTCTACAGTTTCGGTGAATTTGTTTTTTGAATTTGCAGGGTAACTTTGATATTGTGGGAAACAATTTTCCTGTGTTCTTTACGCGTGATGCAATGGCTTTCCCTGATGTGATTCACGCGTTTAAACCGAACCCAAAGTCCCACATTCAAGAAGACTGGAGAATTCTCGACTTCCTGTCACACCATCCCGAGAGTTTGAACACTATGACGTTCTGGCTTGATGATGTAGGCATACCATCGGATTACAGACACATGGAAGGCTCGAGTGTAAATGCTCTCACTTTAGTCAATAAAGATGGGAAAACGCATTATGTGAAGTTTACATGGAAGCCAACATGCGGCGTGAAGTGTCTGTTAGAAGACGAAGCTGTTAAAGTTGGAGGAAATAATCACAGTCACGCGACACAAGATTTGTATGACTCGATTGCAGCCGGTAATTTTCCTGAGTGGAAGCTGTTTCTTCAAGTTATTGATCCTGATCATGAAGATAGGCTTGACTTTGACCCGCTTGATGGGACGATGACATGGCCCGAGGATGTGATACCGTTGCAGCCAGTTGGTCGGATGGTGTTGAATAAGAACATTGATAACTTTTTTGCTGAAAATGAACAGCTGGCGTTTAATCCGGTCTTGTTGTTCCTGGAATATATTATTCTGATGATAAGATGCTTCAAGGTCGGATCTTTGCATATTCTGATACGCAAAGGCATCGTTTGGGACCAAATTATCTGCAGTTACCGGTTAATGCTCCAAAGTGTGCTCATCATAATAATCACTATGATGGAAATATGAATTTCATGCATAGGGATGAGGAGGTATTATGCCAATTTTCTTATGATCTTTATAGTAGAGGTGGGAACATGGACGGGTATGCGGGTTGGGTAACATTTCAAAATAGGTTTAGGTTGAAATGTGTTTTTCTTACCACGGGTCGAAATGGGCCCGCTGTGTTCAGTTGACCTGCAAAACCATATGAAGACATGAGTCTAGTTCTAGGACGTTTAGGTGACTTTCAATCTATTTGACCAGTTTTACCCCGTTGCTTTTAGCTATTGACTTGTTTAAGATAAAACACAACCTGCACTGACGCGTTTCAAAGTAACTGTGTAGAACACATCTAAGTTTAACTGAGGTGTAACTGAATTATTATTATATTGTTCCAGGTTGATTACTTCCCTTCGAGGTATGATCGTGTTCAACATGCGCAGCAGTATCCGATTAATCCTGTTAAGCAGACTGGAACCCGTCAAAGGGTTAGTTATTTTTATGTTTCCGATTAATCCATCATGCTTAGAAATAACAAAAAGAATATGTTTTAAGTCTGGTGTGGGACTGAATGGATTCGGATCAGTCCAGATTTTGTTCTAAATAAAAATCATGAGATATTTGGGCAAGAGGCTCAAAAGATTAAAGCAGATATCATACACTTGACTTGTGGCGGTTACATAAACTTTCGTTTTTTCGTGCAGGCTGTTATCCCGAAATACAATGATTTTAAGCAGCCGGGAGAGAGGTACCGATCATGGGCACCAGACAGGTACTAATTATCCTTCTATTGAAGTAAATATAAAAGATATGTTGTAATTAGATTCAATGGTTAAAATCTACTTATTTATGTAGGCAAGAAAGGTTTATTTGCCGAATGGTTAAGATGTTGTCCGACCCACGGGTCACCCACGAGCTCCGCAGCATTTGGATCTCATACTGGTCTCAGGTTTGTCACCTTCCCTTCTTTGGTCCATATCATATAAAGGCTGACTTTATAATGGTCACAACTCTGACCCAACCTGATCAGTTGAGCTTAAGTCAAAAGATTTTAATTTATTCAATACGGGTCAGGTTGGGTTGAAACGAAACACTTTATGTCCAAATTTTCCTTCAAAAAATTTCATGAGTAATTAGCGTGTCAACTATGATTACAAAAGTTATATTACTTCACTATTAACCAGCTTTTTTTCAATAAAATGATTTATTATGTTTTATACGCCAAAAATACATTTAGGGTACCTTTCGACAGATGTGACGTCTCTTTTTACGCATATTAAATTTATACCTGTTTGACAGTTAGAATTATAGCGTAAGCCTAATCAAAGTATATAAGTTGAAATGGTGGTATTCTTTGCAGGCTGACAAATCCCTGGGCAGAAAATAGCTTCACGCCTCAACGTACGCCCTAACTTTTAAACTGACCAACACGTCGTTACATGAAAGGGCCTCGGTCTTGTTGCCCGGTTATAAATTATGTAATGTTTTATGAAACTGGGACTTAGAATAAAAGCACACTTGATGTGCTATGTGTTCCAGGTTAAGTCTTAATCTAAAAACATGTGTCATGGTGTAGTCTTCTAAGCTGCTTCTTGTACATGTAATGTATGTAATGTTGTTGCTTATGTTGATTTTGGTTTTCGCTTTGTTCATCATTTTTAAAAAGTTCTATGTATAACCAAATAAGCTTTATGTACAGTTAAAAGCCGAATCTCGTTACGACCACTTTTCACGCAACTTTCGCCCGGTTTGTGAGATCCTAGTCGGCTGTTGGCTAACCATGTTCCCTCTAACTGATAAAGCAATAACATTAAGTCATTAACATAACTTTGGATTCAAAATCTTTTGACACCCCCCCCCCCCCCCTAATTTACGCTTAGAAGTTCCGATTATATAGTACCCGTATAGAATTTTTTTGGTATATACGGTTTTGACTCCCCTTTTTTTTTTAAAAAAAAAGTAGTTATATTACATAAACCAAAACTAATGATATATCGGACAATACAAGGTTCCCAAATATCGGTTGTTCTACCGAGTTTATCGTTTTGCTTTGCTTTGCTTTGTCGTTGGGCCCATTTTGAGAGGTACAACCCAATTATTCTTTTATTTTTTTTTGCCCATCTCGTGACCGGCGACTTCCGATCCCCCGGTCCGAATTCTCAAGTTTCGCCACTAAACATGATAATTCCTAGGATGTCATTTGAAGCAACCATGAATTGGTATATCAAATATCATTATGGCTTTAGAATTTATATCATTTTACGGTTTAACATTGCAACCCATGAACACAAATCGCATCCCAACAGATGATATTTGGGTTAATGGTTTAGTTGGGTAATTTGGGTTTAATTTTATGAGCCTAAACTAAATCAAAAGATTAGTGGGTTTAACAAATAGATTTAATTGTTTAATGGGCCTAAACTAAATCTGGAGATACAAAACACCAAAGTTGCCATGGTTAACAAGTTGCATCATGATGTACCTATTTTGATGTTATATACAACATAAAACAAACTTTATGTGACATGAAAAATGTTGAACATGTACGTTTGAAGTTAACAAATGAGCTTATGGGAAAGACGATGGCGTTAGTGTTAGTTTGAAGTTGTTGGCGTGTTATTGGTGTCATATAATTAGTGAGAGCATCGGCCAAGAACGCTGAAGTGAGGACGAGAAAGCTTTAAAAGACATACACTAAAGTTTTTTTAAATAAAAAAGTCATATTAGAGATGTTATTAAGTCTAAAGATTTATAACTTGTTTATGAACTATGAAACTTATATATCTAAAACAAAAATAAAGTCTTTGAAGTTTGAAAATCTGTTAACCTAAAAGTAAAATGCCTTCAGAGATTTATAACTTGTTTATGAGGGACAACCAAAACTTTTCAAACTTCATTAAAGTTCTAATGATAATAACTCGAGGTCTCGAGCTTTCTTTTTTGAGGTCAAAATGATAATCAACATCGGGCGGAATCTACCAATGATGATCTAGTGAAGCTGGTTACAACAATGAAGCTAGTCTGGAGGTCAGGAAAAGCTATTAGGTTCAAGTCTCGCAATAGACAAGAATTCTGGGGAACTTCCTCATGTGGCGGCACCCCGGACCGTTTTCAGGTTGGTGGAATGGTGATGGGTTATGCCTGTTTTAGAGAGACACCTCTCCCATTCAGTTAGTCGCTCATAAAAAAACATCAGGTGGAATCTACAAATGCAACACCGGTGTCGCCCTAATAAAATAAAATAATAATTTGATACTGCTAAATTAGTAGAAAACCCATTTTTATTAGATTTGTACCGAAAGACCATTTTACTACGAATTTAGTCTATAGCTAACTATTCCGTTGTTAATAGTTTGTACTACCATTATTTTTACTATGAAATCACAGTTATTACAGTTTTTACTACTATTTTGTAGTACCATTATATAACACATATCAAATTCATAATTGTATGCTTTCATCTAATGTGTTATAAATGTATTCGATACATGATCTATCATGTATTAAAAACATGATGACAGTATAAAAAGTTCTGACTCCGTCACTATTTGATTTAAGACATATTTTACCAAATCTTTTTGAATTTAAATGCTTTAATGTGTGTATAATAGGTTTTTCATGGGCTACAAATTCTAACACACCGAAACACATGAAGCACACAACTATTAATCTGGTCATGTTTAAAAAAAACTGTACTATCTAAATTTTATATATAATCACGGCGAAACACATGAAGCACACAACTATGGATGTTGGGGGCGCCCTTCAAGATAGGGCCAAATGGCTTTGTGGGAGGTGCATGGTGATGCATGCTCTTAGCAAAAGGTGTAATCACGGAGCTGATGATGTCTTATCCTTCTCTGTGAATACAGGGGATGTGGAAGATTTCATTGTTGGGATTCAGAAACCTCGTTATCTGACTCTTGATATGGAACCGGATCCTTCAGGAGGGGTTGTCGGGGACTTATCCCTCCTTGAAAAGATTTTCTCTATGCCCATTCAAACTGTCAAGAGCATTCCCCAAGCTGCCGATTGGCGTTCGCCCAAGCTTTGACAGGTGCCTTACGAAAGGTGGTGGCCTCTCCAGGGTCTGTAGAAAGTTGGGTCAAACTGCTTTTATTGCCGAGGTGTACCCTGCAGGTGGTCAAACCGTCCACTAGGCAGGAGCGGAGGTCTGGGAATAGGAAATCATTGCAGTGTAGTAGCATCCTGCAAGCGCTTTCCTTGTGGAAAGACGGTTCTGGGTTTGCAGACTTGGTTTCTTCCCTTTTTGATAGTGCGGGGGAAGGTGGTTTCTTTACCCAGGATGTAAGGGGGATTGAGCCTTCTGAAGAGAGCCCCAATGTCAAACAATGCCTAAGGAAAGTTAGGGACGGTCACTTCACAGCTGCTGTCAAGGTGTTGTGTTCCAGTGGGGTTGCTCCCTTTGGGGAATCTACCATGAAAGCCCTTATTGACAAACATCCGGTGATGCCTAATTCGTCCTTGCCTGCCAACTCTGACGTCATGCCCGCCCTTATTGTGGATATGGATTGTGTGATTGGATGTCTTCGATCTTTTCTTAAAGGGACTTCCTGTGGGAGGGACGGTCTGAGGGCCCAACATTTGCTAGATGCTCTTACTGGAGAAGGGTCAGTGACTTCCACGGGGCTGCTCTCAGCTATTACTGAAGTTGTCAACCTTTGGCTAGGGGGTTTGTGCCCAAGGGTTCTAGTAGAATTCATTTCTCCGGCCCCTCTTACCCCCTGATAACGGGATTCGGCCCATTGCAGTAGGGGCCATTTGGTGCAGATTAGTTTCTAAAGTGGCTATGAGGAAGGTCGGGAAGGAAATGGCTAAGTACCTTGGGGATTTTCAATTTAGGGTGGGAACTCCCAATGGGGCAGAGGTGGTGCTTCACAGCGCGAACAGGTTCTTAAACTCCTTCCATGCGGACGGGTCCTTGGCTATGCTCACGGTGGATTTTTCGAACGCGTTTAATATGATCGACCGCACTGCTCTTCTTCGAGAGGTCCATCAACATTGCCCGTCTATCTATCCATGGGTCCAGTTCTTATATGCCCAGCCAGCTAGGTTGTATGTTGGTAATGAGTGTATAGGGGCTACTACGGGGGTTCAGCAGGGGGACCCTTTAGGTCCCCTCCTTTTTGCCCTTGTTTTACACCCTATGGTTCTCCGGGTACAAGAAAATTGTAAACTCCCATTTCATGCGTGGTACTTGGACGATGGGACGATTATTGGTGAGGCCACTGAAGTTGCTAAAGCCTTAGACATTATCCGGCTGGAGGGGCCATCCTTGGGGCTTCAGCTTAATTTTAAGAAAACAGAGGTTTTTTGGCCGTCTTGTAATGGGGTGAAACTTCGGGATGTGCTTTTTCCCAGTGAGATTTGTAGGCCAGAAAAAGGGGTGAAGCTCCTCGGAGGGGCCGTTAGCCGGGACTCTCAATTTATCCGTGAATTGGCAAGGCAAAGGGTATCGCACGCGGTTGAACTTATTAAACTCTTGCCCTGCCTTAGGGATTCCCAGAGTGAACTCCTCTTGCTCAGGTCCTGTATGGGGGTTGCTAAGTTGCTTTTTGGGTTACGGACCTGCCAACCCCTCATGATGGATGAAGCAGTGTCATGTTTTAACAAGGGTCTAAGGGAAGCAATTGAAGACATAGTGGTATGTGGGGTGCCTTTCTTTGATGACCTACAATGGCGGATGGCGTCTTTGCCGATGCGTATGGGAGGATTAGGGCTCCTCTCCGTGAAGGATGTCGGCATGCATGCGTTTGTGGCGTCCCGAGCTTAGTCCTAGAACCTTCAAGACTACATCCAACAAAATAGCGGGTTTTTCAGCGCAGACTTGGACTACGTGCAGGCCCTCGAAAAGCTAAATGACTATCTCCCAGGTTTTGATATTGGCGGTTTTTCTAACAAGGACACCGCCCCCCAAAGCCTCAGAAAATTTTGGCGAATGCCCTTTTTGGCAAAATCGCTCAAAGCCTGGGTGAAGTTATTAGTCTATCCCCTCGTCAGAGGGCAGTTATTGAATGCTTGCAAAGCCCCCACGCCCAAGATTTCCTGACTGTTATCCCGATCGAAGGTCTAGGCCAAAGCATGTCTGCTATTGAATACAGGGCCATTCTTAAATATCGTCTGATGATCCCCATGTACCAGGAGGATGGAATATGTCCGATTTGCCGTAAGGTCTGAATGAATGAATACGGGGAACATGCAGTTCATTGTAAGGAGTTACCCGATTTCAAATATCGGCAAGATTGGGTTTGGGACATTCTGTGTGACATTTTAAGACGGGTTGGGATCTCAGCCAAGAAGGAGGCCCCTGTGAACTTCCTCTCGGATCCAACAGAAGGGAGATCCACTCTATGACCAGCAGATCTCCTTGTCTTTGGGTGGGCCGGGGGGAAGCATGCTTGTGTTGACCTGACGGTGTATCTCCCCTAGTTGGGTTGAGGGATAGTGGCTTTGTAGCAGGGCAAGCGGTGCAGAAAGCAGAGGCAAAGAAGGTAGAAAAACATGCTAAAGCCTGTGAGGAGAACCAACACGTTTTTGTGCCCTTGGCCTTTAATACCTTTGGCTCATTGGCACCGGAGGCTACCCGTTTCCTGACCAGGGTCCAACGGGTTATTCATAGTAGTGTCTCGGCTCCGGGTGAGCAGGGTTACGTTTATAGTAGATTAGGATTTGCTATTCAGAAAGGGGTGGCGGCGCAGCTTGTTGCTCACCTGCCTGTTATCTTAATGTAATTTTCCTTGTTCTGGAATGAAAGTAATTTATTGTAAAAAAAAAATAAATTAAAAAAAGATATTTTGAAAACTTTGATTTTTAATTTACGCCTGAGCATTCATTGTTACAATTTTTTTAATTATAATTATATTTCAATTATATTCATTTCTTAAACTTGTTACATTACATTAAAACATAAGGTAGACGGGAAACAAGCTGTGCCGCCATCATTTTCTGAATTGCGAAACCCAATCTACTAAATACAAACCCATATCCCTATGGAGATGAATTATTGTTGTGGATAACCCGTTAGACCCTGTTCAAGAAACGAATAGCTTCTGGTTCTAGGGAGTCAAATGTATCAAAAGCCAAGGGGACAAAAACATGTTGGTTCTCTTCACAAGCTTTAGCGTGCTTATCCATTTTTTTCGATTCCACCTTTCTTGATGCTTGTCTAGCTACAAACCCGTTGTCCCTTAAACCGGCCAAAGGAGATACCCTTGTGAGGTCCACACAAGCATGTTTTCCCCAGCCCAACCAAAGACAAACAGATCCGCTGGTTTCAACGGAACGTATAATACTCAAACCGGGTTAACAAACTGATTTGCTTCAGTTTAAGAGGTTTGGCTGGTTTCAACGATTTACGAAAAGCACCCCTAACCACCAAATGAACAACTCGGTATTACGAAAAGCACTTAAACTCTGCTTCTCTGGAGCCACTAGCACAATGATCCCAACTCTCAGTAACAAAATCGAAACCTCCTTTATTATTTACAAACCGCTTTAGTTAGCAAAACTTTTACCTCTTTTTTTTTTCTTTTTTCTTTTGTGATAATCTCAATTTTTAACATTTTTTCACTTAGCAATCCTATACTAACAAAAAGATAACACAGTTAGGTTTTGATTACTTGTATCACTTATGTGGAAGTTGAGAATTGAGTAACTTTTAGTTAGTATGACATTACTGGGTTGAGTTATTTTACAAAGGCTATAAAAAATAACAAGGGTGAGAAATCATTAGAAAATGACATGTGTCAAAAGATTAAACAAGTGGGAGGGGTAATTTTGTCAAAAACATATGCACATGCAAGTCACATGCCATTTCCACCTTCATTTTTAAATGTCCCTAACTTTTTTATACGTCATCTTTTTTTTTTTTTAAATTATACCATAAAATTGAGCGTCTTTTTATCTTTAATATGAGTACCATATTGTTATACTTAAAAAAAAAAAAATTCAAAACTCACTTGCGTAAGACACAATGGAGTGTAAAACATAATGAACACCAATTAAATATCGGGTATAAAACATAATCAAGAGTCTAGTAAAACACAATGGACGACATACTAAAGACACAATGAATAGAAGACTAAAACACAATGAATAATTTTGAATTTTTTTTTTGAAAACCCAGTTGCGTAAGACACAATGGATGACATACTGAAAACACAATGAACATAAGACTAAAACACAATGAATACTTTTGAAAAAAAAAGTTAAAAACCCAATTGTGTAAAACACAATGGACGACATAATAAGAACACAATGAACAAAAGATTAAAACACAATGAATACTTTTGGAAAAAAAGTTGAAAACCCAGTCGCGTAAGACACGATGGAGATAACGTAAAACATAATGAGTACCGATTAAATATACAATGAACAATAGGGTATAAAACACAATGAACAGTCTAATAAAACACAATGGACGACATATTAAAGACACAATGAACAGAAGACTAAAACACAATGAATAATAGACTTAAACACAATGAACAACATAACAAAACACAATGTACACCTAAATACAAAACTCATTTGCGTAAAATACAATGAAAATCATACTAAAAACACAATGGACAAAGTTAAATCATGTGTAGACTAAAAAAACATAAATAACATATTTATAAAGCACGCATGCATACTATAACACAATGAATGAGCAGGAGACACAATAGAGAAGAAAACCCATTTAGTACGATTTTTTTTTTCAATTTTAATTTTGCAATGTGGTACTCATATTAAAGATAAAAAACGCTCGTTAATATGGTGAAATTTTTTTGAAAAAAAAAATGTCGTATGAAAAAGTTATAGACGTTTTAAAATGATGGGGGGGAGGGAATTGACATGTGCATTGCAAGTGGAGAGAGAAAGTCAACAAAGGTGGTTTTCCTTTTATGCTCTTCCTCTAATTTATTATTTATTTTTTCAAACAAACTAATCTCAACCCTTCAAATATATGATCAATGTATCACAATCCTTCTCATCCTTCCCAGAAAAAGTGTCTTGTGTATTTGATCCTAACTCTGGCATTACTAAGGGTAAGTATATTAAAAGTTGAAACTGTTATTGGTTAATATGTCAAAGTTGGATTATTAAAATCAAATTTTCCATTATATTATAATAATTTGTATAATGTTGTAAGCATATACAATTTTTTTGTTTAATTTATATTTTTAAATATTTCTAAGAATTTGAATATATTTGTAAATAGGAAAAACTACATGGAAAAAAGCTATAAAGGATATATCTTTTTTAACTCTACAGCTAATTAGTGACAAATTTGTTATCGAAAATTCATCACAAAATAGCGGTCACCAGCTGTGTTTCTAAGGATTTATGTTTCTTATTCGAGTCGTTAAAAAATATGTCCCTAAGGCTTTAACGAATTAAATAATTTAAACAAAAATTTTATGTGCGACAACCAAAAGTATAACAATAAACATAGTAATTAACAAATTCGTAGCATTAGAATGTGTATTGAGCTTATAAATGTGGAGTAAAGATCAAATACAAACTGTTTTTCGGCAAGAACTGTGAGAATCAAAGGAGGTAAAAAAAATTTATTTTTTTTAGAATTTTTTTTCCCCATATGCTTAAACATACTTTCTAGATGAATTATACAAAAAAAAAAATTTTTTTTTAGTGTAATTACGTCATTAAAGTAAATACAATAGTTTACACTAGAGTAATTATGTAATTACTCTACACGTAATTACTCTACACCAAATTTTTTTTTTTTAGTTTTCAATACTATAATACAAGTTTAACAATATGGGAAAACAAATTTCGAAAAAAAAAAATAAAAAATACCCTCCTTTGATTCTCACAGTTCTTACCGAAAAAACACTTTGTACCGGATCTTTCCCCTATAAATGTGTTATGTGTTAAACAACTTAACAAAATTTGAGTTATAAATGGACTTTTACTAGGCCTAATTTAAGTGTTAAATGAGTTTTCTAATTAAAAAAAATACTTATATGTTAGGACAAAAAGGATTGAGGAAACCACTTTTGCAAACCTTAGTCTAATTCATACTTCTGCAAATATTCTAAGTATATAACTACTGAAGAAAGAAGACTAAAGTACTGAAGAAGGATTCAACAAGTACTGAAGAAGAAGTATTAGAAGTTCTGAAGTCTAACCAGACAAGTTCACTGAAGAACTACTGAAGACAAACTACTTATCAGTAGTTTGTCATTCATCAGCACTTGTACCAGAATCTTTCCACCGCCTTATGTTTCAGTAGTTTATTTGTTTAGTATTACTTTATCTTTTTGTGCAAGTTCCAAGAATGCAACTTGTTGCAACTTGTTACAGACTTGCTTTTTGACAAGGTTCATGTATTTGTGAAGTCTATAAATAGATGGGTTCATCCCTCTGTTTTAGACATTGATTTTAATTAAAACTGAAATTCTTCAAAGCTTATTATTGTTATTTCCATTTCATTTATTGAGAATCTGTTTGAGTATTTATTATCATTCACATTCAATACTTAAATTCTCATTAAACTTGTCTTTAGTTTTCAAACATCAAGGGGGAGTAATAACTCCTATTGATAGTGTAACTTTACTTACTCATTCCGCTGTGCAAATCTGATTGAGCTTGCTAAACATATAAGTGTTCACTAGCAAGCAATACATCAAGAGCATTACTGATCCAACAATTGGTATCAGAGCACTGGTTTATCTGATCACATATCAATCTAACACATTGAGAATCAAACACAGGCTCTCATTGATATTCAATAAAGGATTAAAAGTTCACTTTTATCAACATCCATCACTTTAAGAGATATTTGACAAATCAACACTCTTTAAAATGGATCCACATAATACTGGTTCTGCCAATAAACCTGCTATGCTAGTTAGAAATGAATACAATATCTAGCAAAGGAGAATGGCACATACATTATCACAGACCAACACTGGTTGCTGGAAATCTGTGATATATGGTCCTCACAAACCAGTAAATATTAATCTTGAAACTAAAGTAGAAATACCAAAAGACCCAAAGGACTATACAGATGATGATTACCTAAAACTTGAGCTTGATGCTAAAGCTTTCTCTATGTTGGCAATGGCACTCCCAAATGAAATCTACTCTGGATTATTACATTGTGATAGTGCCAAAGAGCTTTGGGACTGCCTAAAAGAACAGTTTGGAGGAACTGAAGAGGTGATTGCCAATACCAGAGAAATCCTGGCTCAACAATATGAAACTTTTGCTCATATCAATGGGGAAACTTTAACTCAACAATTTGAAAGATTCTCCTCATTAATATCTGAGCTAAAATTAAATGGTCAGACCTACACAACTGTATCTATGCTTCATAGATTTTTAAGGTCTTTACCTGAAAAATGGGAAACATATTCTATAGTCCTCAGATCCTCACCAGACTTTAGCTCCCTCACTCTTACAAAATTGCATGAGAGATTGCTAACTTTTTAAAGAGAAATTGATCAAAAGAAGAAACTGCAAAGTTCTGGTAAAACTGCTGATGACTATCTACCAGGTAGTACAGCACTATTGGGACAAGATTCACCTACTTGTTCAAATAGTTTTGGATCTTTTGACCACATTGACATAACTGTTGGGATCTCATCAGAAAGATCATTCCCAGGTTATGATAATGATGAATATAGTCAAACTGCTGATAACATGTGTTTTATCATGGATGATTTAAAAAATTTCAGCAATGATGACTTAGAAGAAATGGACATCTTACACCAACTGGCCATGTTAAGTATTAAAACAAACAAATTTTATAAAAGGTCAGGAAGGAAATTTCCAGGACTAAAAAGTTCTACAAAAATTGGTTTTAACAAGTCTAAACTTAGATGTCACAAGTGTCAGAAGTTGGGACACTTTGCTAGAGAGTGTAGAAGCTCTAGCTACAACCAATCTCAGTCTGGAAATCAGTTTAACCCTAATTATAATAGGAATAATGGAACACAGGGGAGTGCACATTATGTACAGGCACAAGCTCCACAAATCCAATATGTGCCACAAGTACAATATGTACAGATGCCTGCTCAACAGATGCAGAGCCAATAATCAATCCCTCCCATTCCAGCTGCTCAACAACCTCCACAGACTCAGCAACCCTCACAACAAAGCTTGTTCACCTCAGGGTATGTTGACTGGAGCAGTCTTCCTTTTGACACTACTGAGTGTAATCCTAATGCGGACAACAAAATGTGTGACATCAACTGGGGAGAACCTGACAATGGCAGAAAGAATTTTGCCTTAATGGCATTTGAGGGTTGCACCTCAAAATCTGCCCTATCTCAGGTATCAAAAGAATCTTTAACAAAATTTGTTCAACTTCATGTAAAGAATCTTTTGCTCTCATAAGAGGGACTAATGTGCACTTACAAGGCAAAGCAAATGACTCAGAGAAAATTCACTCAGATGAAATGTGATTTAGAAAGAAAACTTGCTGCAAAGGCAAAAGAAAATTCTAAATTAACTAACAATGCTATTGAAACCCAAGCACAACTTAAAATCATGATAGATGACCTAGGAAATGTTAGAAAAGAGCTTGCTGACACCAAGGTTACTTGTGAAAAATGGGTAGAATCTTGTAAAGGGTACCAACTACTGCTTAACAAACAAAGTGCTTCAAATGTTAGATTTGGCATAGGGTACAATCACACTGAAACACCAACAGATTTTTCCCCCAAAACTACTGAAGATGGTAGAAAAATTGTTTCAGGTGAAACTTCTGAAGAGAAAGAATGCACATCTTTTCATGAAAACTTTCTAAAAACTCACAAAGAAAGTTCTTCAGAAGTACTGATAAAATCTGACTTTAAGCCATCAGTAGTTTCATCTACATCAAGAGTTGAGAACCTGAAAACTACTAATGACCTAAAACAAATCAAAACAGTCAGAAATTTGCCTTCAAATGAAAAAGAAAAGGCAAAAGAATGTGAAATCTGTGGTCTGTTTAACCACAAGACAGAATTTTGTAGATATAGAAAAGGAATTCAGTACAACAAGAAAATTTCACAACTGGTTGTGGGAAAACAAATCAAAAATGATTTTGAAGAAACTTTTTCTCCCAAGAAACAACAACCAGCAAACACCTTTTCTCAGAAAAAGATGAAATCTCAACAAAAATCTTTTTCTCAAAATTCTCTTTCAGTAATTAGACCTACATCATCAGCAGTTTCACAAACTGCTGAGATTAAAGATCTCATGTATATGGTACAACTACTGATGACCAAGGTTGATGGTGGTCCTCAAAAGGATACCACCATTGCTCTTAATGAAAAATCCATTGCCAAAAAGACATGGATTCCTTAACCTGGTCAAGAACAAACTGTTAATGTTCTCAAGAGCAAACCCAAAACCAAACTGGCTTGGTATGTGGACAGTGGAGGTTCAATGCACATGACAGGATGCAGATACCTGATAAACAACTTTATCAGTCAAAGAGAAGGATTTGTATCCTTTGGGAAAAATGCCAAGGGATATGTGCTGAGACATGGCAATGTCTCCTCTGAAAAATACAGTTTGACAAGGTCAATCTGGTTGAAAACCTTGAGTACAACTTGCTGAGTGTGTCACAAATGTGTGATAAAGGATATTCTTCCTTTTTCACAAAGACAGCATGCAAGATCATATCACCAGAAGGCCAGAAGTTGATAGAGAAGATCATTGAAGATCATACTTTGTTGATAGCCAAAAGATATGGCAATGTCTATGCAGTGGACATTGAAAAGGACAAAGTACTGAACAACACTGTCTGTTTCTTCTCAAAGGCATCAACTTCAGAGACTGATCTCTCGCACAGGAGACTTGGCCATGTGAACTTCAAAACCATAAATAAAGTCACAATAATGGGCTTGGTCAGAGGTCTACCCTTGAAAGTATACCAGTGTCAAGAACACTGTGTATCATGTTTAAAGGGAAAGCAGCATAAGTCCTCCTATAAGTCTATTGAAGAATCAAAAACAACTGGATGTCTTCAACTACTCCATATGGACTTATTTGGGCCAGTAAAAATCATGAGCCTTGGTAAAAAGAAGTACTGCTTGGTCATCATTGATGACTATTCAAGATTCACATGGGTATTCTTCTTATTCTCCAAGGATGAGGCAGCTGAAATCATCAAGTTCTTCATTCTACAAGTAGAGAAACAATATTCTCTATCTGTCAAAGCCATTAGAAGTGATAATGGGACAGTGTTCAGGAACAAAACTCTGGATGAATTCTGTTTGTCTAAAGGGATTATTAGACAATTTAGTGTTCCCAGAACTCCTGAACAAAATGGTGTGGTAGAAAGGAAGAACATGACATTAATTGAAGCAGCAAGAACTATGTTAGCTGATTCAGGCCTACCATTGTATTTCTGGGCTGAAGAAGTTAACACTGCATGTTATGTTCAAAATAGAGTCCTTGTCAACAAGAGACACTCCAAGACTGCCTATGAAGTTCTTCATGGCATAAAGCCCCTTATCTCCTTCTTCAGGGCTTTTGGATGTCAATGTTTCATTCTAAACATTAAAGACTCTATTTCAAAGTTTGCTGCTAAAGTTGATTCAGGTTACTTTCTTGGTTATTCTTCCACTAGAAAAGCCTACAAGGTTTTTAATTCAAGAACCAAGATAGTAGAAGAAACACTGAATGTCAAGTTCAATGAGTTAAAACACACTCTTATTCCAGCACATCTTGCTAAACTCTTTGACCTTGACAGCTTCCACTTTGGACCTGAAAAGACTGTCACTTCATCTAAACCTACTTATTATGGTGATCAGAGGTTTGATGATGAGGATCCAACACCATGGACTCCTCAAACAGTCATTAAGTCAACTTTCAAGCCTTCAGAAGTTTTACAAACTTCTGATTCAACAACTGCTGATGTACAAACTCAAACATCTGCTTCAGCTCCTACAACTACTGAAGATGTTCAAACAGCTGAACCAGACATTATAAACCTCAGTGGTTTGTTTGATGAAGTACAAGAGCCACCTACACCTATCAGTGGTTTACAACAACTAATTGAACACAAAGATCATCCATTGGAACAAATCATGGGTGATATTGCATCAGGTGTTCTCACAAGAAACCAGCTTTCCAACTTTTTCTTCTTCTCAACATTCATTTCTCAGTTGGAACCTAAGAAGTACCAAGAAGCCCTCAAAGACAACAATTGGGTGGAAGCTATGCAAGATTAGTTGCTTCAATTCAAGAAGCAACAGGTTTGGGAAATCTGTCCCTTACCACCAAACAAGCTACCAATTGGCACAATATGGGTTTTTAGGAACAAACAAGATGAGGCTGGCATGATCATTAAGAACAAGGCAAGACTGGTGGTATAAGGTTACTCACAAGAAGAGGGAATTGATTATGATGAGACCTTTGCTCCAGTTGCAAGGCTTGAGGCCATCGGGTTATTTCTGGCCTATGCCATTTCCAACAAAATAAAAGTTTTTCAAATGGATGTTAAGAGTGCATTTTTGTATGGAAAGATCAAAGAGGAAGTGTATGTTTGTCAGCCACCTGGGTTTGAGGATCCTTCTCATCCCGAGTGGGTGTACAAGCTTGACAAAGCTCTTTATGGGCTAAAACAGGCTCCAAGAGCCTGGTATGAAACACTTTCCAACTTTTTGCTCAAAAATAACTTTACAAGAGGCTCCATTGATAAAACTCTTTTCATTATAAAATGTTGGAAATCATGTCTTACTTGTTCAAATTTATGTTGATGATATCATATTGGGTTCAACAAACACAAAATTGTGTGATGAATTTAAGAAATTCATGCAATCAAAATTTGAGATGAGTACAATGGGAGAACTGCAGTACTTTTTAGGACAACAGATTAAACAACAAACAAATGGAACTTTTATACATCAATCTAAATATGTTAAAGAATTATTGAACAAATTTTCTTTACAAGACTGTAAATCATGTTCCACTCCCATGACACCTACCACACAAGTTGAACCAGATGATCAAGGAAAACAGGTTGATCAAACCATGTATAGATGTATGATAGGTTCCCTTTTGTATCTAACTGCTTCTAGACCAGATATTATGTTTTCAACATGTGTCTGTGCTAGATATCAATAAGCTCCTAGGGAATCACACCTAATTGCAGTCAAAAGAATCTTCAGATATCTGAAAGGAACTGCTACACTTGGAATTTGGTATCCTGCTTCTAGCAATACCAAGTTATCAGCTTTTTCAGATAGTGACTATGCAGGGTGCAAAATGTCAAGAAAATCAACATCTGGTGGTTGTCAATTTTTGGGAAACTGTCTAGTGTCCTGGCAATCAAAGAAGCAAACATCTATTGCAACTTCAACTGCGGAAGCTGAATACATTGCAGCTACAAGTTGTACATCACAGATACAATGGCTCCAATATTAACTTCTTGATTATGGAATCAAAGAGACCAAGACACCATTGCTTGTAGACAGCAAATCTGCCATTAGCATCATTCAAAATCCTGTTCAGTTCTTAAAGACTAAACATATTGAAATCAGGTATCATTTCATATGGGATTGCTATGAAAAAGGCAAGATAGAAGTGAAGCATGTGACAACAGCTAATCAAATAGCTGACATATTCACTAAACCCCTTGACACATCAACATTTCAGAAGTTAGTATCCATTCTTGGGATGCTAAATTCGTAAGTGTGTCTTTTACTTTTCCTGCACATATTTTAGTTTTCACTTACATCTGTTTTTAGTCCAAAACCTCTAAAAAACAAAAAGAGAGAAACTACTGATGAACAAAAACATCAGTATAGGAATATTTTCTGAAAAATGAGTAACTTCTGATAAAATAATCTTCAGAAGTTATGAATAAAGTGTTTATAAACATTCTCATCAGTTGTTAACAAACTACTGAAGAGAAAATGAGAACTACTGATGATAATTGTTCTTCATCAGCAGTTTTGTCATTAAGGGAAAATCAGACATTTCCCACTTCAGAAGTTTGACCTAGGGCGGTTACAAACTTTTCCAACACTTATCCTTTCAAAAAGCAAAATTCCATCCTTCTCTCTCAAAAATACTCTCAAACCCTGAACCTGCAAACAAGAACACTGTTCGATCTACAAACACACAAACCACATGGCTTTAATACTGAAACAGGGACACAATCAAAGAGGCTACTTCCAGAAACATGAAGCCTGGTCCCAATACGACGAAATCATTGATTTAGTCGTTAAATCCTAATACTTCACTGCCCTCACCATTGATCCTCCAATCCACACTGAAACTCTAAATGAGTTCTGGGCTAATGCGGAGATGGAGATGGTGACAGTGAATGATCAAGTGATATCCCTCAATTCAACAATCCAAGGGAGAAGAATGACAATCACACCAGCAACTTTGGGGATTAGACTGGGTCTAGATGATGTGGGTGCCCCAGATTAATTTCCAAACTCTGAAATTCATCTGACCATGACAGAGTGTGGTTACCAAGGTACTCTCTCACATGCAACCATTTTTAAGAAATTCTTTGAACCAAAATATAAACTTTTGTTTCATTACATAATAATGTGTTTGAGTCCAAAAACTAGATCTTATGATCAGATGCCCTCTACTTTTCAACCTATTTTTCATTCCATTGTGAATGAAACAAAATTCAGGGTATCAACACTTTTCTTTAATGAGTTGATGTTACATCATCTCAATTCTAAAAAGAAGTTTTTGTTGTATCCAAGGTTTATTATGCAATGAATAATAAAAGAACTTGGAGAAGAGGTGCTTGTGAGTAAAATAACTGTTTTAAACCCATTAACCTCACAAGCATACTCTAGGCACAATAAACCGGCTGCCTGGCCAAAAGATGACCAAGGGGAACACACAACAGTCCCCATGGAACCCTCATCTTCCAAACCCTCACCCAAAAAGGCCAAGAAACCTAAACAGCAAAAACAAAAACCCACCAGCCTTAAAAGAAAGGTAGTTCAGGAAGTTGAGATGCCTGAACTTGCCAATGTGCAATCTGCACTTGATAAATATGTGACTGAAACATCCTATCAGTCTCATCCATCTCAAACCCCCACTAGAGCACCAATCACAATTATATTCAAAAGAAAGAAATTTAAGAAAACAATCCCCATTGACTCTTCTTTTGAAACTGCTGAACCATTAGACCAAACTACTGAACCCATACCACAAACTTTTGGAACCGAAGCCCTAGAAATTGCCAAACTTCTCTCTGGGCTAAAAGAGACCATCCCATCAGAACATGCCAGTCCCCAACAACCACATCAAACAGGGGACATACCCACAGACTTGACATGGATGTGGATGTCCATAGCCCTAACCCAAGAGATGATGATGAACCAGGGTTTCTAAGCCCAAACTTAGAGACTTTAGGTACATTTGAGGCTACTACTACTCATATACCATCCACTGGTGGATCTGAGGAAAGAAGTAACATTGCTAAGACCTCATTTGTGGCAACTACTGATGAAGGCTTAATGCCTGAGGTAGGAAATCCTCTGAACCAAGAACAAGAGGTACATGAGACAACTGGGTTGGGCCCAGCTCATGATATAACTGATACTGTCCTCATTGAGGAAGTAAGCAGGGATTCAGATGATTCCATTGATTTGGATGATGATTCACACTCCACCAAACTTGAATTGACGGCTGCTAGTGAAGGTCCTGCACCTGGTGTCTCTAAGCTCAAAGAGCTGGTCACACTAGATCAGGTTAAAGTCCACTTGATCCCTGATTCCCCTATAGTGGCATCTTCTGTACAACATGAAGATCACAAAAAACACACCCCTCACTTAAAATGCTTACCCAATTCCCTGGGTCATCCAGTATAGACTTGAACCAACTATGCAGCCCAGATGGTCCCCTATACCAGTTGATGAACACCCTCATTACCAATCACCTTAAATCCTTCACAACTGCTTTGGAGTTGTCAACCAAAACTCAATTTGAGGTGATCAACAAAAAACTTTGTGAGCTGTCTAACAAAATAGACAACAACTCAAGACAGCTTGCTAAACTCACTGGTAGAACTTCTCAACCTAGCAGGCTTCCAGAAGTGGATGAAGCCAAAAAGGGGGAGAAGATTAAGGAACCTAAAGAGTCACTGGAAGCCAGGATAAAAGCAAGAGTGGCTCTACAACAACAACAACTGCTAGAAAAAGCCCAAAAACAAAAAGAAGATCAACAAAGGCTTATTTCTGGAACTGAAGTTAAAGCTGAAACTTCCCAAGGCCATAATGAAGAAACTGCTGAAGACTCTGAAAGTACTGAAGACAATCCTTCAGTAGTTGACACTTTTGTCAACACTTCAGCAGTTAACACTTCCAACATACAAACAGCTGAAGAGCCTTCCAAAACAACTGAACAATGATGTGCTCAAAGTGGTTTAGTAAAAACTAACAAAATTAACCTAAACTAGACACTCTAAGTTTTAAATTTATAACCTAAGACTCTCTAAACCTAAACCACACAACCGGCAAGTGTACCGGTCAGTGCAGTACAGCTAAAGTAAGTCCGAGTATCGAATCCACGAGACTCTACTGGAAAACGTAAACTAGACTCGATTACTTATCCTAAATACTAAATAATGTTTTGTTGCTTAAAGGGGGGCTTTTCCAACGAACTAATGCAAATAAATAAAATAAAACTTAAAATAACTAAAGATACAAGCTGGAAACTGGAGTTCGGATCAGGTGATGGGAAGGCACTACCTAGGCTAGAATCCTACACATGAATGATAAGTTTCTAATGGTGATGGAACTGGTGTGGAACCGGGATCTTAAAATACTAAACATCAAGAATAAACTAGACACCCTCGACCCTTCTCAAGGGGAAACCCTAGAATACTGTTGTGCTGTTAAACCACTGGTTGAGAGGTTACCCTCACAGGCTTACCTACTCGAATCTTAAAGTACCCGCTAGACAGTCTACCTCACAGTGCGAAAGTCACAATACACCCGAAAGTGCAAGGGGTAACTACAATATTTCTGATAAGACTTGGCCTACAAGGAATGCTAGGGAAACTAGGAAGATCTTCTCACAAAGCCTCTAGGACTAGCAATTTAACACCCTAGACAGACCAACAATCTCGCACCTCACAGCTATTGAGAATTGGTAGAACACTTAGAATTATCTAACTAACAATTACAACTCCTATGGATAACCTGCAGAAATTAACCATAAACTAGTTGCTAACACCAAGTCCGCAACCTAACCCGCATTCATACATGAAAGACATTCACAAAAACGCAAGTGGAGTTTATAAAAATTAATTAAACAAAACTAAATATGCATATACATCAAACCAGAAAATAAAGAGTTCTTTACTTTAAAATTCACCCACAACCAAAAGTTCCAAAACCAAAAGAAAATAAATCAGACAAGTGCAATCATCTTTAACCTAGGTAGCGTCAAGGTCTAGCCAATAATTGTCATGATAAAATCAAAATAATAAAAGCAAGACAAATTCATGGTGTTCACAACGGGTTTGAATAAATAAATATTAATAATTGAAATAGAACCGACCCGTGCTGGCACCTATGCTTCAACCCTTGATCCCCTTCTCTTGATCCAATATGTTGGAGCTTTCTTAGTTGATACCCTCAAGAAGAATAATATTAATTCTCCTCTTCCGATGTAATATTTGCTGCCTCCCTCTCTTGTGCGCAGCCTCTCTCCCCCAAAATATAATATGCAGCTCCTTCGATTTTATATTTTTTGTGCGCCTCCCTTTCCAATCTTGATGGAGCCCTATCTTTTTTGGATTTGGGCCGTGACCTTTGTCACGTCTATTTATTTATTTATTTATTATATTACTATTATTAAACATATTATTATTATTATTATTATTATTATTATTATTATAACTCCGTGCTCTTGACTCGGGTGTTATTGACTTGACTAAAGTTACTCGTTTACGCTCCAACGTCCATTCGAACACCTACCAAAATATGAAATAAATACATAAGTAATAAAAATGACACAAAACTAATAAAAAATATAAAAACCTATACTAAATAAAATAGACCAGTACAAGCCTAAAACTAATAAAAACACTATCTAACCGACTCGAAAACTGTACAAACTTTACACTGGAAATATATGTATTTTACAATACATCAAACAACAACAACCAACTCCTATTCCAAGGCCTACAACAACAACAACAATGACTGTGCTGAACCCTTCTCCAATTTCAATGTCCGAAGAACTACTAGAGAAAAGTTTGATTGCAGCCCAAAGAAAGGCTAAGGAAGAAGAGATCTGGAACAACTTGGAGGCAAGGGAAGACTTAAGCTTAAATGAAAAGCTTCAAGCTTATGAAGCAGAGTTGAATAGACAAGCTGAAACAGAGAGAGTTGCTGAAGAAGACAAAAGACAACAACTGGTGTCTTTTATAACAAAGAACAACAAAACAAAAGCCTATTCACTCAAAGGGCTCTCAATGGATGAGCTAACCAGAAGAGCTCAACTTGTTGCTGACAAACTTGCAACAGACAAAGATAGAAAAGCCAAGAGAGCAGAAATGATTGAAGAACTGGTAGCTAATGACTATGGTTCAAAAGCCTCTGTGTCAAAATGGAGAGAAGACAAACTACTGGACACATACAAGAAATACAAGGCTGCCAAGGCTGCTAATCCAGAGAAGTTCAAAACTTCTGAAATATCAACTTCAGTAGTTAGAACTTTTGGTGTTAAACAAAGACCAGCTACCAAGAGAAAGTCAGAGGACAATAAAAAGACTGATTTCAAGATGGTGTTGCTAGAAGGCAACACAGTTGTGCAAGGAGACTTTGATATTGAAGAAAAACCTTTGATAACACAATTTAGGGATCCTTCAACATTTGCTTACCAAATCCAGAAAACTATAACTGATAAGATGCACACAAAGGTAGTTACTGAACATCATTTACCTACTTTTAAATTACCTAATGTGGTGCAAACAGAAGACAGAAGTGAATCCCACCTGAGAGTCACAGAAATAGAAAACATCCAACACTCAGGAACATCCCAGGGATCCAGCATGGTTCGCTATACTTCAGATTTTGACAAATCTAAAGTGCTGATCATCAGATGGTCCTTTACTGATGACAACTCAGTATTGGTGACAAGAAGAGATCTTACAAGCAAGGCCTACAAATCCATGAATGAACTGAAGAATCTATCAACTCAAGACTTGCTTACAATTCAACATTTGGAACCTCAAAGGGGATCTCTCACTGATGAACAGCTGAATCAACTGGAGAATTCCATGTTCAAGGAGATATGGAAGATTGTGAATGACAGAAGAAAACAATAAGGAATTAGAAAAGGTTTTGGCTTCATCAATCCAGGGGGAGATTGTTAGGACAAAAAGGATTGAGGAAACCACAAAAAATTCTTTATTACTGTATATCCCCTAACACTACGGAGCATATTGGTAGTCCTAGAAAAGGCTCCATACTAGCCAATGTACGTTAAAGAATGATTTGGTGTCACTATATCATGACCAAGCAAATTGATCTAAGTGGGTGAGATTCTTACTTACCATCTCGAACCAAGGAATCTACACACGTTAAACACTTTGTATCATACAATTAACTCTGTATAAACGTCTTTCATAGAAATTTAGTTGAAAGAAAAAGAGAGATTTAACTCTTTAGAATCATTGTTCTAATTAATAAATGAGACTACATGTTTTTTAAATGCATTTTATTCTATTTTATTTTATTTACTAGTTTATATTCTGGGAATGTCTCGGATTGACAAATCTAATATGACGTGATAAAATGTAGGTTGAAAAAACTTAATTAATACGAAACTATTTTGGTAAAGTATAAATTATCAAGAGCTCGTATTAGCGACTAAGGTCAATAATAATAATTTTTGTGTATGGGATATATTTGAAGCATTGAGTAAGGAAAAGGTGACTTGAAGCCATTATTGAGTGACGATATGATAGGAATACAGAAGCAGAATATCTTACCACCTACAACTACCCTAAATAACTCGCATTCTATATAGCTTAGTTCATCCCAATATCGACAACGAAGATAAACAATAGTTCACTCTTTGAAAGAATCCAATACCCAACCAAGTGAAAACAAAGTTAAAGCGAGAAAACATACCCCAAGAGTTTAAAAAGAGTGTTTAAGGTACTTGACATCGGACTCAAAGTGAGATACGTAAAGCATTGCCTCGACTTTTTTAAATGAAAACGGTACATCAAGAACCACCTTTAGAAACGTCTCAACCGGACCAAGCTTGATAGGAGTGCCATCTTTGTACTCTTTTAGCTTCCTTTCTTGTTCTTTAGTCGAAGCCATTTTCATCAAACCCTCAAGTAGCTCGGTCCCTAGCGTATCCGCATTGTCTATACGATTACATAATTACAAAACAGTTAATCAAACAAAAACTATAATGAAAAAAATATATATAAAAGTAAACTTTTGTAGAATTTAAGCAAATGTACCTTCTAAAAGTGCACCACAAACTTCCTCAATTGTCACATTGAGTGCCTTACTTAAAAAAACCATCCACAATAAAACTAAACGTCGGAGTAACCGATAAACATTCTTATATTATTCTTTATATGAATAACACAATTGCCTTACACTAATGTCTTCAAGATTTTTTATATACAACCATTTTAAAGGTTTTATATATGCAGTGGCGAAGCTTGACCCCAAGGTTCGGGCGGTCGGAAGTCACTAGTTTCGGGGGGTCGAAAACCAGTTTCGGGGGTCGAAACCCTATATTTTCAAAAATTTCTATACGAATACTATATAATCGGAACTTCTGCGCGAAAATCCGGGGGGGGGGTCGGCCGCCCCTCCCCGCCCCTACTATGCTGCGCCACTGTATATATGGGGAAAGTGAACATGAGGCTATTACACATATAAGCTTACATGTAAAACTTTTCAAAACTACGTAGTTTTGTTTAAATTAAGATCAAAACTACGTAGTTTTATGAAACTCTTTAAAATTGCATAGTTTTGTTTAAATTAACATCAAAACAACATATTCTTGAATAATCATATTTAATCTTAATGCCTAAATTCACTCCATTATAAATTTAAATACAATACCGAATAAGATGAGTAGTTTTTTTTTAATTTGCTGAATTCATTCTTCGATTCCTAAATATCTAAATCTCAGTTCCAACAAAGATCCAATTATTATATTTTAGTGTTGAGTTAGTTTTATTATATATAAAATATTAGTTTTATTATATATAAAATATATTTTATTGTGATGCATAACATCAAACATTAATTACTAGCTAGGCTCTTTGTTTTATCAAATATATTAACATATTGTGAATTTGTGATATACATTTTCTCGTCTTCTTCGTCATCGTCACTTCTTGTGAAATGTATTTCTTTTATTTGTTGATGTATTTATAGCAATTGAGTGAATTTAGGAAATTAGTTTAAAGTTGAATAATCAAAACTACGTAGTTTTGATCTTAATTTAAACAAAACTACGTAGTTTGAAAAGTTTCACATGTAAGCTTATATGTGTAATTATTATCTTTTAGTGTTGAGTTAGTTTTATTATATATAAAATATTAGTTTTATTATATATAAAATATATTTTATTGCGATGCATAACATCAAACATTAATTACTAGCTAGGCTCTTTGTTTTATCAAATATATTAACATATTGTGAATTTGTGATATACATTTTCTCGTCTTCTTCGTCATCGTCACTTCTTGTGAAATGTATTTCTTTTATTTGTTGATGTATTTATAGCAATGGAGTGAATTTAGGAAATTAGTTTAAAGTTGAATAATCAAAACTACGTAGTTTTGATCTTAATTTAAACAAAACTACGTAGTTTTTGAAAAGTTTCACATGTAAGCTTATATGTGTAAGAGCCCCATATTCACTTTCCCCTTTATATATTTAAATACATGATACTAGATTTTTCAAACTATTTTACAATTTAGATAATTAAGATATATAATCAAGTCGTATTAGATTTCAATAATCCAAAGTTTGGCCCATTGGTCAATAATAATCCAAAATTTAACGTTGGACCAGTATAATCTCAACTGGACATGTGGGTGTCAAAAATGAACATTCGTTAAATATGAACTAACTTGATTAGTGGAAGCTGATGTGGCAGATGATGTGGCATGCTGACGTGTACACAAATGATGATATGGCATCTGACTTGTTTGATGACTTTTTTTTAATGCCACATTAGATGGGCCTTCCACCACCACTTCCCACCACCTTCCACCACAACCACCTCCGCACCACCACCAACCCCTTCCACCACCACCCCCTCCACCTCCACCACCACCACAACCACCACCAACCTCCTCCTCCTCCTCCACCTCCACTACCACCACCGACCTCTCCTCTCTAGTCCCATCGATTAACCCTAACAACTAGTGTCATCGTTCAACCCTAACCTAATTGGAACAACGATGAACCCAATCGGACCCACGATACAGATGTATTAATATTAAGACACAATCGAACGTAATTAGGCCATAGTTAGGTTAGGTGACAAAGCTCCAATCAAACCATCATCACCATTCATCGTCCCTTTAACCACCACCATCATCCGTGTAACTAAATAGAAGCTATTAAGGTCTTCAATCGTTGAACAGAGTATGATTTTGGTTTTATTTAGGTTTGTGATGTTGGTTTAAAGATAATTGATGGCAGAGGAAGTTGAAAAAATGATGGTGGTGGTCGTCAAGGAGGTAGCTGGTAGTGGCAAGGGGAAGGGTAGATGATGGTGGTGGGTGGGTTATGCACAAAAGGGTGTTGATATGGTTATAAAGGATGATAAAGATTCAATTTCAATACAAACTGAAGAATTAGATGTTGGTGGTAGTGGTGTTGCAGGTGAGGAGAGGGAGGGTGGAGATGATGATGTGGAATGTTGATAGATGAAGATGATGTTGTTTTGTTGCTGCTGTTGTTTTGTTTAGATGAAGAAGATGAATGGGCCCCATTAAAAAACTGATGTGGATTTATTTTTTTTTTACGTGGAATTAAAAAAACACGCCAGCATGCCAACTCAAGTGCCACATCAGCATCTGGTCCACGTCAGCGTGCCACATCAACAACCACATCATCTTTCACTAACCCAGTTAGATCAGAGTTAACGGAGGTTCATTTTTGACACCCACATATCCACTTGGGATTATCCTGGTCCAACGTTAATGTTTGAATTATTATCGGCCAATGGCCCAAACTTTGGATTATTTAAATCCAATACCCCTATAATCAATGATAGGTCAAGACCAAAAAATTAGGGTTATTCACCAACAAAATTTATGTAACACCCTAGGCGTATCCCTTATCGTCCGCAGACAGGAGAGATCTTGCTTCATAAGTAATATCTTGCCTCTTCGATCACCAATGCGTTTTGGGCTTAGTTGGCTATGGAGCACATGAAAACTCCACAATTAAGCGTGCTCAGGTGGGAGTAGTACTAGGATGGGTGACCTCCTAGGAAGTTTTCACTTGAGCAACCAAAAACAAATTCGTGAGCTTATAGTGGGCAAAGCGGACAATATTGACTGATATAGAAGCGGGGTGTTGCAGAATGGTATCAGAGCCACTCCTGTTCCATCCAGGATGGTGGGGCAAACCTCATCGAGGACGATGAGTCCCTGAGAAGGGGTGATTGTAACACCCTAGGTATATCCCACATCGGCCGTGGACAAGAGAGATCTTGGTTCATAAGTAATATCCTGCCTCTTCAATCACCAACGTGTTTTGGGCTTAGTTGGCTATGGAGCACATGAAAACTCCACAGTTAAGCGTGCTCAGGTGGGAGTAGTACTAGGATGGGTGACCTCCTGGGAAGTTTTCACTCGAGCAACCAAAAACAAATCCATGAACTTGTAATGGGCAAAGTAGACAATATTGGATGATATTAGAGGCGGGGTATTAAAATTATAACTACAATTGCTATTACACGATCAGTAATAAAAACAACTAATTAAACCGTGAATCTAAAGCAACTAAGCAATCAATCACCCACAAACATAATAAATCAAATCAAACTCCAATTGAATAAATAAATTGGAGTTAATTGTTAATAAAATTGTATGATGAAACCTATATGATATACTATAAAGGAAAGAACGCAAAATCAAATAAGCTAGAGAATTAAAAACCAAACCTTGTAAATTGGATATGGGTGGGCTGGTAGTTAGATTTGAAGAAGAAACCAACACAAGAACTACATCCATGTGTTTACCTGTTCGCGCACATCATCACATTGAGAAGCTAGAAGCTTAAAAAAAACTGGTACTACCCCGTGATCAATTACGACCTTTGTATTATTAGAGGTTCCAGAGGCAATGTTTGTGAGTGCCCAAGCAGCCTCAAACTGTTGCAAAAGTAAAACTTTAGTAAAAGAAGATAAATGGGAATCATAAGAAGCAGCATTACCTGAAGCTGTGGAAAATCTTCCCTCATCAAGAACTCGACAAAGCGTGTCACAACCCAGATTGTATGACTTCCTAAATTGGTGGGCTCCGTTCTGTATAAAAAAGTTGAACTAATTAGATCTAGAAAAAAAAAGTATTTATTGCAATTACAAAAGTACTATGTAAACTCTAGCAATCATAGAAGGGAGATTCTCTAACTACAATTCAATCAACACAATTTACATTTCAAATTAAAAAAACAAAATGTGTACACGCAAAAATCAGGTCCACTTACACACATTCAATAACATAACGCATGATCATATAACAAATATTGAATAGAGCTAATAATACTGTATGGCTTTGAACATACAAGATAAATCAAACACTTAGATATATGTCGAACTATATGCATTTGATTATGTTTTTGTGTGTATGAGAGAGAGAGAGAGAGAGAGAGAGAGAGAGTTCCAAATAAACTTATTCTGAAGCAAACACGTTAACCCAGTGCGTATTAAAAAGTAACAAAAGTCACTAACAGAAGTAAGATGATACAATAAACAACAATTCATCTTATTCACATTAAAAACCATAACACATTATTATATTACAATAATTAACAAAGCTAATATTGTATAATTTTGAAACATAAGAAACAAATCAAACACATAGGTACATCAAATGACAAGCATCTAATGGTGTCTCTGTGTGTCTTTTTTTAATAAACCAATGCTATAGCAAACATAAATGCACAATAACCCTATCAAGTATTTAAAGTTAAACTTATGAGCCAGTCGTTACGGGTCATGCAAAACCTAATTAACCTAGGTAGATTGGGTAAATATGGTATCAATCCAAGGAGCGTGTGGTTAGTGGATATTGTTTAGTTGATTAAACAGTGTTACTTATGAAGATGCTAGAAAACTTATGAAGTTTGTGCTTGGTTCATTTAAGAGTTTGATTGGAAAGGCTTGTTTAATATACTAAAACTTTAATTGAAATTGTAGGAATGAAAAGTAATGATGTTTGTAAACAGTTTAATTAAAAGGACCACACTAGGATTTCAACAAATGAATGCTAGGGATTTCACAAATAGGTAAACAATTGTCCAATTAACGCGTAAACAGGTCCGAGCACGTATTACTAAGTCATTGGGTGTATCCCGGGGTTCCTATCATGTTTCTAGGCGTCAAATCATGTTCCGGGATGTTAAAATATACATACAGCAGCATTACACGCGATTAGGAAACAAACTAGCATTTAGGAAAGTCAACAATGTGATTAGGGATGGTCAACAGGCGATTACAAGGGCTAATCGCCCCTTAGGATAGGCGATTAGGGCTATTCATGTTCATTATAGGCGATTATGGTCATAAGGTATGCAATTCAGGCTTAACTAGTGATTAGGATCACAATCGCATGAAATGGAGGCGATTATGACCCCAATCGCCTATATATACGCGATTAGGCTTCCATTCAGGCGATTAGGCCTCTGATCGCCTATAACATAGGCGATTAGGATGCCCAATCGCCTATAGTGCAGCTGATGTGGTTTTTCGCGCGTTTTAACCCTCCAAATCAGATCCGAAACGTGTAAAAACACCCAATAATCATCCTAACACATTAACAAACATATTTCAAGAAAAACCCCTAAGTTTTCATCATTATAACAGTTCCGAATGCGAGCGTTTTCCTAAAATGGCAACTTAGCATGTAAACATCACATCAACATGCAAGAACTTGCCCTAAATAGCAAATATCCAGATTAAATCACATAACCACGTTGTCCGATAGCATCCTACTGTTCTAGCATCATCCTACAACAAACCCTAACATCACACAATCAACAACATACCTCATATCCTCCTTAATCATCCAAAATCCTTCAAATGGGTCAAGACATCAAGTATCAACAATACACAACCAAAACCATTCAAACTCCTAGGACATCATCATACTAACTTGTAACAGCAATAAACATCATAATAACACAAGAACAACCATGATTCAATCCTAAAAATCCTATCTTTAAACACATATAACACATATAATACATGTAAAGGTGTGGGTTTGTTTAAAAACGGTTTTAAATGGATTTTCAAAGATAAAAAACATTTATAAGCCAGGTCTGGACGTTTAGGGAGTAAAACATAATCAAATAAAGGTTTGGGGTTTGAAGAACACACCTTGTAATCAAGAGGTGATGATGGAATAAGCTTGAAAATGGTGGTTTTGATGCAAAAAACGAGTTCCAGAGGGTGTTTGTGCGTTGGGTTATGTTATGGATGGCTAGGGTTGCACAAATGATGTTTTTGGAGGTCAAGGGTGGTATTTATAGGCGTTTCTAGTCGTTTGGGCAAATCAGGCGAGTATGCAGCTTTATACGCGAGTAGGACTGCTAATCGCATGAACTTTCATGCGAGTAGCCTCCTACTCGCTTAAAACCTTCCTCCAATCGCCCCTATATTGGCGATTAGGCTATTCCCCATAAGCCTAATCGCCTGTAACCTCTGTGTTCGTGTGTTTTGCGCGTTTAAACCCGTTTTAACATATGTTAACACATATTCACATACCGGCAAGCCAATAATGATTGTAAACATATAATGCATGATAAATAACACGTTCCCGCCCGATCACCAATTCCCGGGACTCTGAGACTTGCGTGGGTGCGTTAAACCCGGCGATTCTACGAATCACCGATTCTTGTACCATGGTTATGGACCGAACCCAATGGTTTCTCGAACCATTGTAACGACTCCCGATGATTCCCGAATCATCAGTACGACTTAATTGACCCCAGTTAAGTATGATATTAAGTAGTTATTTAAAATGTTTTCGTTGAGATAGACTTGTATGCATGTAAAGTACGAAAAACACATGTATGTAAAGTATAAAAGTATTGACCTGAATATGCCGGGTGTGTACATCATCCCCCAGTTGAAAGAATTTTCGTCCCGAAATTAAATGAAGTCCGTAGATGAAGAGACGAAAGGAAGAAAGAAAGAAAAAATTTTCCCCGTTGTTAACATCATCCCCCAGTTGAAGGAATCTCGACCCGAGATTCATTTTTCTTTGGAGGCCACATAGTTCGATTCAAACGCGACGCTTAGGAAATAGAGATGAGGGTGCTTAGCCTTCATCTGATCTTCTCGTTTCCACATGTGAACTCCGGTCCACGATTAGAATTCCAACGAACCTTAACGATACGGATTTTACTCCGACGAAGGCTACGAATCTTATAATCTAAGATTTCAACTGGTTCCTCCACAATACGTAAACGATCATCAACCCTGATTTCTTCGAGAGGAACTACGAGAGATTCGTCTGCCAAACACTTCTTAAGATTCGAGACATGGAAGACGTTATGCACGCCACTAAGCTCGGCTGGTAAGTCAAGTCTGTATGCCACCGGCCCCAATACGTTCCGAGATGGGGAACGGTCCCGACATAACGAGGGTTAAGTTTGCCGCGCTTCCCAAGCGTATAACGCCCTTCCATGGAGATACCTTAATAAAACCCTGTCGCCAACCTGGAACTCAAAGGTTTTGCGACGACGATCAGCGTAGCTCTTCTGACGATCACGAGCTGCCGCCATACGATTACGAATTTGTACGATCTTTTCGGAAGTTTCGTACACCATTTCTGGACCGGTGAGTTGGCTTTCGCCCACTTCGGCCCAACAAAGAGGGGACCGGCACTTCCGTCCATACAGAGCCTCGAACGGGCGCCGCCTTAATGCTGGAGTGGTAACTATTGTTGTAGAGAACTCCACCAACGGTAGGTGAACCTCCCAACTCTTACCGAAATCGATGACGCATGCTCGAAGCATGTCTTCAAGCGTCTGAATCGTCCGCTCACTCTGACCGTCAGTTTGCGGATGATATGCGGTGCTCATGTCCAGTTGAGTACCCAACGCTTTATGTAATTGTTTCCAGAAACGGGAGGCGAAACGAGGGTCACGGTCGGAGATGATAGAGACGGGCACCCCGTGCCTGGAAACCCACTTCCTTAATATAGATACGAGACAACCGCTCCAGACTGTCGGTTTCCTTAATAGCGAGGAAATGTGCGGACTTTGTCAAACCGGTCGACAATCACCCAGATCATGTCACAACCACTGGGCGACTTCGGAAGTTTGGTCACAAAATCCATGGTAATCCGTTCCCATTTCCATTCAGGAATTTCAGGTTGCTGTAGAAGACCAGACGGCTTCTGGTACTCCACCTTGACCTTAGCACAGGTCAGACATTTGCTGACATACGAAGCTATGTCAGCCTTCATATTGGGCCACAATAGAGTATCTTTAAGTCCTGATACATCTTATCGGAACCCGGATGAATAGAATACCGGGATTTGTGAGCTTCGTCCAAGACAAGCCCCCGCAAACCCCCAAATAAAGGAACCCAAACGCGCTCGACAAAGTTAATGCAGGCCATCAGACCCAAGCTCGAGGTGTTTATCAGCACCGTGCATGGTTTCAGCTTTTAAGGTTTTCCTCCTTCAAAGCTTCCAATTGAGCCGAACGAATTTGGTCAGGCAACGAAGAATGAATAGTGAGCTGTAAGGCTCGAACACGACGAGTTTGACAGACTCCTTTCTGCTCAAGGCGTCTGCCACAACATTCGCCCTTACCAGGATGGTACTTAATGGCGCAGTCATAGTCGTTCAGGAGTTCGACCCAACGTCGTTGCCGCATGTTCAATACTTTTGGTCGAAGATATGCTGGAGACTCTTGTGATCGGTGTATACGTCGCACTTGGTACCGTACAAGTAATGTCTCAAGATCTTCAACGCAAAGATCACCGCACCCAACTCTAATCATGAGTGGTGTAGTTCTTTTCATGGACCTTAAGTTGGCGAGAGGCGTAGGCAATAACCTTCCCGCGTTGCATTAACACACAACCGAGACCACGAATGGGAAGGTCACAGTACACGACGAAATCATCTGTGCCCTCAGGTAAGGATAAGATGGGCGCAGAGCAAAGTTTAAGTTTCAGCATCTGAAATGCTTGATTCCTGCGGTTCACCCAGTCAAAACTTTTCGGTCTTTCTGGGTAAGAGTGGTGAGGGGTTTGAGCGATCTTCGAAAATCCCTCAATGAAACGACGATAGTAACCCGCAAAGGCCTAGGAATTGCCGCACCTCAGATGGCGTCTTTGGTGCTTTCCCATCCTTAATAGCTTCAATCTTTGCCGGATCGACATGAATTCCTAGTTCATTAACCACATGCCCTAGGAATTTGTACTTCACGTAACCAGAAATCACACTTTGAGAACTTAGCGTACAACTGCTCCCGTCTCAAAAGTTCCAAAACCAATCGTAAGTGTTCTCATGATCCGTCTCGTTCTTAGAATAAACCAAAATGTCGTCGATAAACACGATAACGAATTTATCGAGATAGGCTTGCAAACGCGGTTCATAAAGTTCCATGAAAAACGGCAGGTGCATTCGTAAGACCGAAGGGCATGACCAAAAACTCGAAGTGGCCATAACGTGTACGAAAAGCGGTCTTTGGAATGTCAGCTTCTTGTACCCGCAGTTGTTGGATACCCAGACCTCAGATCTATCTTGGAATAAAAACTGGAGCTTGGAGCTGGTCGAATAAATCATCAATTCGAGGGAAGCGGGTAACGATTTCTTGATGGTTACCTTGTTCAGTTCCCGATAGTCAATACACATACGAAGGCTCCATCTTTCTTTTTGACAAATAGGATAGGAGCTCCCCACGGGGA